>JBCFYV010000001.1:10125427-11337927 GCA_039000515.1 Timema cristinae
AATCCAGCTTTATCAATGTTACTGGACACGAGAGTCGGAAGTTAATAAAGTGAAGTCTAATCCAGCTTTATAATGTTACTGGACACGAGAGTCGGAAGTTAATAAAGGTGAAGTCTAATCCAGCTTTATCAATGTTACTGGACACGAGAGTCGGAAGTTAATAAAGGTGAAGTCTAATCCAGCTTTATCAATGTTACTGGACACGAGAGTCGGAAGTTAATAAAGGTGGAGTCTAATCCAGCTTTATCAATGTTACTGGACACGAGAGTCGGAAGTTAATAAAGGTGAAGTCTAATCCAGCTTTATCAATGTTACTGGACACGAGAGTCGGAAGTTAATAAAGGTGAAGTCTAATCCAGCTTTATCAATGTTACTGAGAATAGGAAATTGATAGTTGCACAATTTTTCCTAAGATTTGCCCCTACTTACTTACCTTCCAATGTAACAGAACTATGGGACGTGTTTAGGGGGAAATGGGGGGTGGGAGATGAGTGAATTAGGGGTGGGGCTATATATTGGAATGTTATACTAAAATTAATATTCTGCAATTCTTGTCTAAACTAATTATATAATCCATTATTATTGCCTTAGTAACAAATATATTGGTTGATCAATGTTGTGGAAGTTTAATAATTTAGAATTTAAATATTAGATTAATAACTACCCTTCCACAAGAGGCTTTGGTTTATATACAAGTGGTAGTGAAAAATAATTATTTTGTGGCGCGATTGATTTTGAAAAACCTATAATTGCAGACCCATACCATGTTTCCCTTCCTAGAAACAAAAGAATAGCACAATCCGTGTCCTTGTAGAACCGAGACTAGAGTGTTGGCAGCCCTGAGTTCCTCGGAGATCCCCACTTCTCTTAACGCCGTGAGAATTCATGTAATTAGACCAGACTCAAACACTATAAACAAGATAATATTGCACTGCTCTAAATGTTAATTGTCCTGAATCACATGCACTGGTCAAAACCATCAGGTTTTACTTACGAGTTTAGTTTGCTTGCAAGGTTAATAGTGGATCGTAAACATTATATACTGAATAAACTGATATAATGACAGGTAATATTAACTAATAATACTGAATAATAAGACAAATAAATTACCACAAATATTGCAGTGCCCTCAGACATAGACTACCTTGGGCGAAATTTAAAAAAAAATAGATATTTATTGGTGTGAAACAAATGTATTAACAATTTTATTAGTGTATGGGTACCAGAAAATAGGCACTTTTTTTTTAGCGCCGGGACTTACTCCCCACTCAAGTTATACACTTCCAATGCACTTACTAATTACGCTAATATGTTAGAGATTACTAAGGTACGACTTAGAGGAAGTGTTCACGGATTTGCGCGGAGATAAGAGCGGAAAATCATTTAGGGAAAAATCACAACTAATACACCCGACTGGGATCGAACCACAATCTCCCGTAATCGGCAGTCTAGTTGTTTGCGAGTGTGACGTCTTAGCCCATGCGACTACCGAAGCGGGTTGGTACTTTATTGGTGATCATTAGTACCAGAAAAAGTGAAAAACTGCTCGATGTGAGCCACGATCATAAGACAAGACCTTGTGACAAGTCCCCGGGCAAGAAATTGTATATTGACCAACTTAAGAGTCAGGAAACACTAAGGGCCCTAATATGATATATGAACTTTTAAGGGGAAACCCAGTTCAACCTATTATGGGCGTGAATATGTATCAGCCTTAATTCATGTAATGTATACGATTTCATTCAAATAAGGAAAACACACACGATAAGAAAGACAGACAATCCCAAAATCCCAAATGTAATAAATCCTTCAAGATATAAAACGAGTATCATTATGAGTACAAGTAATGTATCAATGTCAATGGCGCGCTGCACCAGGTAAAGTATGCGGCAGTGGACAAGGAGACCGGGGAAGTGAAAGGGTTCGAACCATGTGTCTATCACGAGGGGACGAGGGGGAAATGGTGTTTTAACAGTATATAAGAGTCGAGTGAAGAGACCTAGTATCAATCTGACACCTGCAGTACAGAACTAGACATGAGCTTCAAGGTAGGAGATTTACACATTGGTTACAAGGGAGAGGTTAGAGTACAAGGGAGAGGTTAGAGTACAAGGGAGAGGCGAGAGTACAAGGGAGAGATTAGAGTACAAGGGAGAGGTTAGAGTACAAGGGAGAGGTTAGAGTACAAGGGAGAGGCGAGAGTACAAGGGAGAGGTTAGAGTACAAGAGAGAGACGAGAGTACAAGGGAGAGACGATAGTACAAGGGAGAGACGATAGTACAAGGGAGATATTATAGTACAAGGGAGAGGTTAGAGTACAAGGGAGAGGTTAGAGTACAAGGGAGAGGTTAGAGTACAAGGGAGAGGTTAGAGTACAAGGGAGAGGTTAGAGTACAAGGGAGAGGTTAGAGTACAAGGGAGAGGTTAGAGTACAAGGGAGAGGTTAGAGTACAAGGGAGAGGTTAGAGTACAAGGGAGAGGTTAGAGTACAAGGGAGAGGTTAGAGTACAAGGGAGAGGTTAGAGTACAAGGGAGAGACGAGAGTACAAGGGAGAGGTTATAGTACAAGGGAGAGGTTAGAGTACAAGGGAGAGGTTAGAGTACAAGGGAGAGGTTAGAGTACAAGGGAGAGGTTAGAGTACAAGGGAGAGGTTAGAGTACAAGAGAGAGACGAGAGTACAAGGGAGAGACGATAGTACAAGGGAGATATTATAGTACAAGGGAGAGGTTAGAGTACAAGGGAGAGGTTAGAGTACAAGGGAGAGGTTAGAGTACAAGGGAGAGGTTAGAGTACAAGGGAGAGGTTAGAGTACAAGGGAGAGGTTAGAGTACAAGAGAGAGGTTAGAGTACAAGGGAGAGGTTAGAGTACAAGGGAGAGGTTAGAGTACAAGGGAGAGGTTAGAGTACAAGGGAGAGGTTAGAGTACAAGGGAGAGGTTAGAGTACAAGGGAGAGGTTAGAGTACAAGGGAGAGACGAGAGTACAAGGGAGAGGTTATAGTACAAGGGAGAGGTTAGAGTACAAGGGAGAGGTTAGAGTACAAGGGAGAGGTTAGAGTACAAGGGAGAGGTTAGAGTACAAGGGAGAGGTTAGAGTACAAGAGAGAGACGAGAGTACAAGGGAGAGACGATAGTACAAGGGAGATATTATAGTACAAGGGAGAGGTTAGAGTACAAGGGAGAGGTTAGAGTACAAGGGAGAGGTTAGAGTACAAGGGAGAGGTTAGAGTACAAGGGAGAGGTTAGAGTACAAGGGAGAGGTTAGAGTACAAGGGAGAGGTTAGAGTACAAGGGAGAGGTTAGAGTACAAGGGAGAGACGAGAGTACAAGGGAGAGGTTAGAGTACAAGGGAGAGGTTAGAGTACAAGGGAGAGACGAGAGTACAAGGGAGAGGTTAGAGTACAAGGAGAGTACAAGGGAGAGGTTAGAGTACAAGGGAGTATCAGTTATAATAGGCAATAGCAGTTATTTCTTGTATGCTTGTGTTATTTATTGATTGTATCGTTCCTTAAGGTTGTTGTATTATTGTATCGTCCCTCCAGGTTGTTGTATTATTGTATCGTTCCTCCAGGTTATTGTATTATTGTATTATTGTATCGTTCCTCCAGGTTGTTGTATTATTGTATTATTGTATCGTTCCTCCAGGTTATTGTATTATTGTATTATTGTATCGTTCCTCCAGGTTGTTGTATTCGCCGCAGTGCTGGCCGTGGCTCAGGCCGGATATCTGGGAGGACCCGCTGTAGCTGGTTACGCCGCCCGCCCCCGTGGCTTACGCCTCTCACGCCGCCCCCGTGGGTTACGCTGCTCACGCCGCTCCAGTGGCTTATGCACCCGCTCCTGTGCACTACGCCGCCCCCGTCGCCAAGACGCTGGAACCCATCTACCCTGACGCCCCCGCCCACTACAGCTTCTCGTACGGAGTGAACGACGCCCACACCGGCGACTCCAAGAGCCAGCACGAGTCCAGGGAGGGAGACGTCGTCCAGGGCAGCTACAGCCTGGTGGAGCCCGACGGCACCCGTCGTACCGTCGACTACACCGCCGACCCTCACAACGGATTCAACGCCGTCGTACACCGCGAGCCCGCCGTCCACTACGCCGCCAAGGCTGTCGCTCCCGTCGCTTACGCCGCCCCCGTGGCTAAGGCCGTGTCTTACGCCGCCCCCTTGGGTTACGCCGGCCACGGAGCTCCTCTCGGCTACGCCAGTCACGCGGCTCCTCTGGGCTACGCCGGACTCAGGCATTACTAAGTCTCCCTTCCTTCACTTGTTCTCGTGACTTCACAACGCTCGTCTCATAACATTCATTCCGTCATGAAATGTCTGTAAAGTGTCTTCATTCATTAAACATATTTGTACATAACTAACTTAAGAGTATAATTTTATTACCTGCTAAGATATTGACTGTCCTCTCTTTCCTGAGCTACCCAGGTCAAAGAGTTACATAGTGTAAAGGTATCTGAAAAAAAAAAATTAACGAGAACCTACACTATTTAGTACATACATTTTATTATTGGAAAGATTAATTTTTTTCAACAATTTTTTTATATAAAACCATCTATCCACCCTAAAAGATTGTTGCTATCAATTCTACACACTGTTAATATTTGCCATATGATATAACCACCATAGTACCATATCGTTGTACACCTACACCATCACATCACATCACATCACATCACATCACATCACTACACTATGGAATTAGTGTGTTTATTGTTTACCGTTTAAAAACATTTTCATAAAATTTGTAAATTTTGTCAGTCTTTCTAAAGATATTATAAAAATAAATGGTACTACAAACTCTCATATATTCTGTCACGGTTGATGACAGAAATTTAAAGAAATCGGTCATCAGTTAGCTAACCTTCTGAGGTCTATAACATCTAAATATCAAGATTCAAACAGCCAAAATTATTATTTATGCTTTTCAGTGAGGATTCTCCATCTAAAAATTGAAAACTGACACCTTGACACGGAGATCGAACCCAGGACCTTTCGTGTAGTAAGCCAAAGGTCCTGGGAATCGATTCCTGTGTCCAGGTGTCATTTTACAATTTTCAGAATGTAAATATCAAATTTGAATACATTAAGACATTTCGGCTGTAGCCCCAGGTTCAAACCGACACAAGTGTAAAAACACTATAAAACGTAAAGATCAATAATCTCGAGATATAGAATGTTTAGGATAGAAATACTTTCTATATTTATGATCAAATAAAACAACACAATATTACCAGACTGTATAATATATTTACAGGGTTGCCACTATTTTATAACTACCGATCTGCCGGTGTTTTCCAGCCCCACTTTAAAACCCTTCATTATTATTACACTGTAATGAGCAACCACTAAATCTTTATTGAAGACACCGAGGGAAATATATACTTCAGAGTGGGTTTTTTTCGAACGAGGAGATATAAGTTAACCCGCCCACACATGCACTCATTACCTCAACAGGTGAGCTGGCGGTCTAGGGGTAAGGTGTCAGATCTCTGTGCGTGGGGTCCGGGGTTCAATCCTTGGTCCCGGCACCGATTTATCTGATTACCAAACCTTCCTTCACCTCTGACAAGACATCTTGTGAATGTGGGGAATGCCAGGCCTCCACCGTGGTTCGGATCCCACGTTAAACTGTAGGTCCTCCATTTCATCTCACAATCACCCTACCATTACACTTTAGCGTAAGTGCGTATAACCCGAATGGGTAGTAAGACGCGGTGCCAATAATAATAATAATAATAATAATAATAATAACCTCAACATTATGTTACACTATCAATGTGTGAAGCTGTATCATTTAGTCAGATACAGAGCTTGCATTTGAGAAAGTAAATATCAATCTTATTTCCACTGCAGCTGATTCGGACTGTACTTTTTTTATTTGTGTCACCGCGTCTTACTACCTGCTCGGGCTGTATGCATATATGATAATTACTCTAATGGGGTAGGGATGAGGAAGGAAGCATGTTAGAGGTAATATACACGGGATTGTTTGGAAAAAGAGTGGGAAACCATTACAAGAAGAAAAAACTCGGTAGGACTGACCGGGATTTTAGCCCCAATCTCTCCATCAGCATGACAGTCTATCACGAAAGTGACACCTTAGACCATTCGGCCATTAAAGAGGGCATATTAATCATGCTAATGATATAGATAAGTGAAGGTATAGTTTAGAGTGACTGACCCGCATTAAGATGTCTCCCGGTGAAGGTTACATCAATATTTTAATAGTAAATGATAACCGCTATGCGTTATAATTTTTGAATGTATTGTTGTGAGCCTAGTCACACTAATGTATATCTTTTACAATTTATCAGAACATAAAGTGTGTATATGTAGGATTTAGGAATAATTACGTCATATGTCCACAGGGGTGAAACTCAATGCTAGAAAATTTGCACGATAAATAAAGGTCCTGGTTTATATTAATTTGAAGTTTATCTGAGTTAGTTCGGATATTCCTATATTGGATATTGGTAGAAAATAAACACGTAAAACTTGACACTTATCTAATGCTAAAAACCTTCAAATTAGGCCTAATTACTAACAAAATTTGATAAACCCCTTTGGGCGCCTTAGAAGTGGTCGAGATTTAAACTTAAAAGCTCAGTAAATGAGTAGGATCGTTACGGTAAGAGTCTTTTCACGCAAATATGTAGGTAGAGTAACCGATAAAACTATCATTAGTTGCTATTGAGCCCGCCTAAATACACACATATTGTTAAAAGGTACAGTCCTGGCGGAAATGACTTTGCCTGAAAAAAGAGATGTAAAAGAAGCGTCCTCAATGGAAGTAAAGGAATGTAATGTAGGTAGACTACATTTAGCAGAAAATGTCGCTCCAAATAGGGGTGAAAGCGCGTCTTCAATGTCGTATCGCAGGTCTTTGGGCCTGGTACCATTTTTCTTGCGGTAGTTGTCATTCCCCAGGTGGTTACACGAGCAACAGCTGACGCAAGGTCGTGTAACCAGTCGGGTGTGTGTTCAATCTCGGTAGATGTCGTCGTCGTCTCGTATTCACACGATGAAATTGATTGATAGTGAAATATTAAGATTATAGTTACAATCTCGTAAGGGAAACAACTCTCTGTATATTGCCTGAGTATTTAATGCACCGTAACAAATTTCCCTTGGGATAGCCCTGTCACATATTTTAGGACGAATCCACCAGTGTCGACGATGCACTACCAAAACTTAAAAGTCAGCAGTTGAGCTTGCTTGCTAAATACCCTCACAAAAACCGAGAATAAATGGTGCGAACAGCTTCTGTTGTAGCTTTGTGGAGCCATGTAACACTACCAAGAGCGTTTATTGCCAGATGTAATTACTAACCTCATGTAGCCGCCCAAAAGATGTATTACAAACACTTCATTTGACTGGCAAACACCAGCGACAGTTGTAGCTCGTGTGTGTCCGTAGCCTAACGGGCCAAACAGGGCAAGTGATATCAGTACTTTTATTACGTACGAGAACGACAAGATTTAGACATTCACTCCTGATTCTAGTAATATGTCACTCCTGATCCCAATCCCATGTCACGCCTGATCCCGGTCACATGTCACGCCTGATTCCAGTCAACAGCTGATGTCAGCACACCTGATTCTAGTCACAAGTCACACCTGATTCCAGTCACAAGTCACACCTGATTCTAGTCACAAGTCACACCTGATTCTAGTCACAAGTCACACCTGATTCCAGTCACATGTCACGCCTGATTCCAGTCACATGTCACGCCCGATTCCAGTCACATGTCCCACCTGATTCTAGTCACAAGTCACACCTGATTCAGTCACAGTCACACCTGATTCCAGTCACATGTCACGCCTGATCCCGGTCACATGTTACGCCTGATTCCAGTCACATGTCACTCCTGATTCAAGTCAAAAATCACGCTTGATTCCAGTCACATATCACTCCGGATTCTAGTCACATGTCACGCCTGATTCCAGTCAAAAATCACGCTTGATTCTAGTCACATATCACTCCGGATTCCAGTCACATGTCTCGCCGGATTATAGTCACATCCCACGCCTGATTCCAGTCACATCCCACGCCTGATTCCAGCTACGTCTCAAGCTGCTGTCTGGTAAAGTAGCTATGTTTGTAACAAGCGCGTGGCAGTGGCCCTAGGGCTGTCAGCTGCGTGTGTGTGTTCCTTACATGACGGGCCGGACTGAGGGGAGGGGAAGCAGTATATAAGTGTCGGGTGAAGTAGCCCGCGATCATAACACTAGACATGGCCATCAAGGTAAGAGGCGGCCGAGTATATACAAGCACCGCTCACAACTTTAATATTCGACACTTAGTTTGTAATAGGATAAAACGCACGTTTAGATATAAGGATTAGGAACATAAATCAAAATTATATACAGTTATATTATTTTTAGTACCACGTCTTAGCACTCGTTCGGATTATACGACCATGTACTAATTACTCTAATGGGTTAGGGATGAGAAGGGTATAATTTAGAGAAAATATGCCTACATTTCGTGTGGAAGACGAGTGGGAAACTATTTAGGCAAACCTACCCTCAGTATATTCGACCGGAATCCAGCCCCGATTTTCCCGTCATCAGCAGTATGGTTTATTGCGAGGGTAACGACTTAGAGCATGTGGCCAGTGAAGAGGGTAACCTTAAATTTGTCAAAGAAGTAATATAAAAATACATATTCTCAAACTCCCCCCCCCCCCACTTATCCACGTACGACATGCTCGCAGGACTAAAACTTGATATATTGTGTTAGATTACAGTATCTTGCAGTCAAATAACTAATGAGTCTATTATACGAGTATTATTCTCGTTGTCTCGTCCATGCAGGTTGTTAAATTTCATTTGCAGATTAGCTTACACTCCAAAGATAGTTTCCCCACCACTAAATTATTACATTAAAGTCACCTGTGGGTTTACTGATTCATTTTTGTGTTATTTATTGGTTGCATCGTTCCTCCAGATTGTTGTATTATTGTATCATTCCTCCAGGTTGTTGTATTCGCCGCAGTGCTGGCCGTGGCTCGGGCCGGATATCTGGGAGGGCCCGCTGTAGCTCCAGTTGCTTACGCCGCCCACGCAGCTCCAGTTGCTTACGCTGCCCACGCAGCTCCAGTTGCTTACGCCACCCACGCAGTTCCAGTTGCTTACGCCGCCCACGCAACTCCAGTTGCTTACGCCGCCCACGCAACTCCAGTTGCTTACGCCGCCCACGCAGCTCCAGTTGCCTACGCCGCCCACGCAGCTCCTGTTGCCTATGCCGCCCATGCTGCCCCCGTCGTGAAGACAGTAGCACCCATCTACTCCACCGCCCCGCCCACTACAACTTTGCCTACGGAGTGAACGACCCCCATAACGGAGATATCAAGAGCCAGCACGAGTCCAGGGACGGAGACGTCGTCCAGGGCAGCTACAGCCTGGTGGAGCCCGACGGCACCCGTCGTACCGTCGACTACACCGCCGACCCTCACAACGGATTCAACGCCGTCGTACGCCGCGAGCCTGCCGTCCACCTCGCCGCTAAGGTTGTCGCCCCCGTGGCTAAGGCAGTGTCTTATGCCGCCCCCTTGGGTTACGCCAGCCACGTCACCCCCTTGGGTCACGTCAGCCACGCTGCCCCCTTGGGTTACGCCAGCCACGCCGCCCCCTTGGGTTACGCCAGCCACGCCGCCCCCTTAGGTTACGCCAGCCACGCCACCCCCTTGGGTTACGCCAGCCACGTCACCCCCGTGGCTAAGGCTGTGTCTTATGCCGCCCCCTTAGGTTACGCCAGCCACGCCGCTCCTCTAGGTTACGCCAGCCACGCCGTCCCCCTTAGCTACGGCACTAGACTCAGTCATTACTAAGTCTTCCTTCCTCCACTTGTTCATATAATGCGTGTCTCATAAGATTCATCCTATTCACAAATATATGTAATCCATGTGTACTCTTTCATTAAAAATACACGTGTATACATAGTTCAGTTTTTATTTATTACGCCTCTTCAACCTTTAATAGTGTCTTTTCGCTAAAAAAAACAGTCGCATTACAAAATTAGTGAGAGCTTAAAGTAAGCAATGCCATTTGTTATGACGTAGTTAAATTAAAATAAATGTAATAGATATTGTTTTACAAACAAAGAAACACATTATTTCTAAGAAATGTTAACCCTATTCATCTTTACCAGACAATTAGCCTAATGACATTTGTCCTACGTCGCTGGATGGCCTAATCTTTCAATGCACTTACAAGATAAATATTTTCAACGTACTAGGTTAAAGTGCTTGAATTTTGAAATCTGTTGCTCACTCTAAACTAGCGAGACTGTAAAGAAAGTTACATAATTTAAAAACTATTGATGTTTACGGTTAAAATTGGAGAAAGAGAGTGAATTCCAAACTATGTGCATTCAAAGCCATACATTGCTTTAAATGCATAGTTTTCTTAAGCAAGCTACTCTTTGTTATTTTAAATTCAAAATAAGATGATAGGTTTGTTTAAAATATAAAACAAGTCTTGAAAGATCTTAGAGAAGTAGTAAGTCTTGAAATAGTCTAATGGGCTATAGATGCTGAACATGCAGCATAAACATATTTTATTAATTATGTCTCATTTATGAACTACACATTATGTAAACCCAATGATTTCCAAACCCTTCCTTCACCTCTGACAAGATATCTTGTGAATGTGGGGAATGCCAGGCCTCCACCGTGGTTCGGATCCCACGTTAAACTGTAGGTCCTTCATTTCACCTCAAAATCACCCTACCATTACACATTAGCGTAAGTGCGTATAACCCGAACGGGTAGTAAGACGCGGTGCTAATAATAATAATAATAATAATGTAAACTCAAATTGTATTCCTACAATATAATAAAATGAATTGTTTATTAACTGTTTAATTTGAAGAGCTCCATTCTAAAGTGATTTTTTAAATATTATTATTATTATATTATTATTATTAGCACCACAGTCCTACCACCCGTTCGGGTTATACACACTTACGCTAATGTGTAATGGTAGGGTGATTGTGAGATGAAATGGAGGACCTACAGTTTAAAGTGGGATCCGAACCACGGTGGAGGCCTGGCATTCCCCACATTCACAAGATGTGATTAATACACGTCTTGTCAGAGGTGAAGGAAGGTTTTGGCAATCAGATAAATCTGTGCCGGGACCGAGGATTGAACCCCGGACCCCCAACACAAGAGATCCGACACCTTACCTCTAGACAGCCAGTTCACCAGTTTTTTTAATAAGATTCAATCCTCTTTGTTACTTTCCTTGCTCGTTGGGGGCTTCATCCCCAAACGCCCAGTGCGTTTTCGTTGACAGTGGATGTAAACTAATGTAGTAATTCCAGAGCCGTTTTTTGGTAGGTCTTACCGTTTAACCACAAGAGACCTCCAAAGAAAGGTCCGCACCGACTTTAAAGTTGCTCCACCATTTTGAATTTTTTTCGGGGATTAACTTTTTTTTTTTACTTTTTTTAAATTTCCCGTTGGTTACAGGCTAGAAGCTATAAGTTTGCCAAATTTCAGGTTTATAGCTCATCTGGAAGTGGGTAAACATTAATGTCAATGAGTGAGTCAGCAGTGTGGCTTTATAGAAGTATAATAATATTACAAATAAAAGCTTTTTGTTTTTGATGGTACTACAATTTTGCAATGATAATTAATAGTTGCGGAGGTACGGACATTTCGGCTTCTGTATAGTACCCTAAAAGTCAATTTCATGGGAAAATGAAGATAGCCATTTTGTTTATAATCTAATCAACGCCTAGATATGAATTTTATCAAAATCGTTAGAGCCTATTTTAAGAAAATCAATTTTCCTCTTTGCGCCCTTTATTAAAATACTCTTAATTTTAGGGTTAAACAGACACACAAACGGCATTGCAAAACCCACTTTTTAGGGTTCGGAGGGTAATGAAACGTCGACATCCATTAACATTTCAGGTTATATTTTATTTTACGGTCGCAATTCTTTACCTTAAGTGTTCGAAAAGCTTTATATATATTTGCTTATAGCATGAAAATTATTGGTTTTATAAAAATGTGTTTCAAATAAAATACTTTTATTATAAATAGCCCTACATATTTGCAATGAAAAGTCATTTAATACCTCAAAGAATTATAGAGATATGATTTAAAAAAATGAGGATTTACGCGGATACCAGAACCCTTAAAGTCGTTTTGACGAGAAATTTATTATATCCATTTTGTTTGTAATATTAATCAATGTTTCCAAATGAAATTTAATCAAAATCGTTACAGCCGATTTTGATAAAAATCTATTTTTTCTCTTTTCGCCCTTCAGTAAACTACCCTTAATTTTAGGGTTCGATATCAGATTCCAAAAACCCTTAGGGGCAGCCCTAAGAAAACCTCAGATACCAAGTTTTAGCCCAATCGGTAAAATAGTGAGTTTAGGCTCTAATCTGCGGTATAGACAGAAAGACAGACGAGAATTCAGAAACAACTTTTTCGGATTCGGCGGGTCATGAAACGTCTAAATTAATCAAAATCTCGAGTTCGATTTTTTTTTAATCCCAATACTTTATTTGCCTGTAAGGAAGTGAGAAAGTAGAAAGTGGAAATAGGCATAGAGGAAACCGTTAAAGTATGACACCGAGTTAAGTCTTTATTTCTTAGCTTCCGCAAATGTTTCTATGTATTCGTAATATAGTAAAAATATCAGTTAAATATAATAGTCTTAAAGTTCGGGTGTTAACGATTCATCTAGCAGTGGGCAGGAATTACAAAATGTGCTAAAGACCACACAATTAAACATTCCATGTTGAAAAGTAGAACATCGCAGACAACAATCGTTAAGACGTGGATAAAGGGAACGAAAGTTAAGGCCAGTGTTTTTGTAGTTTTGATTACACGTTTTTTTTTGGTCAAAATAAATCAAATTTTTGTTCCAAAAAAATATGGAGTTTAATTTTCTTCACGTGGTGATATCAACAGATGTGTAATAAACGTCAAGGCTTATATGACAGATATTAAACAACTGATCACCACGTAAAAAAAAATTAACTCTATATTTCTACTTAAGCAATATTTGATTTATTTTTACAAAAAGAAATGTTTTTACCAAATCTGCAAAAACCTAAGCATTTTATTTTTTTGTTTCCCACAACTCCACCCTAAAGTATCAAGCATCCACCAATAATTACCTTAGTCAATTGAAGGTCCTAATTGGACTTTCTCATTAGTTATGATGATATCGTCTAAAGTGGGACTTCACACATGTGTCCAGATATATGGCCGAATATTGTAAGAACAATTATATCTAGTTGATGATAGTACCGTTACTAGGAGTGAAGTGCACCTCCAGTGAGCGCTGTCTGTATCAATGTCAATGACGCGCTGCACCAGGTAAAGTATGCGGCAGCGGACTAGGAGACCGGGGAAGTGAAAGGGTTCGAACCATGTGTCTATCACGAGGGGACGAGGGGGGAAATGGTGTTTTAACAGTATATAAGAGTCGAGTGAAGAGACCTAGTATCAATCTGACACCTGCAGTACAGAACTAGACATGAGCTTCAAGGTAATAGATTTACACATTGGTTACAAGGGAGAGGTTAGAGTACAAGGGAGAGGCGAGAGTACAAGGGAGAGTACAAGGGAGAGTACAAGGGAGAGGTTAGAGTACAAGGGAGAGGTTAGAGTACAAGGGGGAGGTTAGAGTACAAGGGAGAGATTAGAGTACAAGGGAGAGATTAGAGTACAAGGGAGAGGTTAGAGTACAAGGGAGAGGTTAGAGTACAAGGGAGAGGTTAGAGTACAAGGGAGAGGTTAGAGTACAAGGGAGAGTACAAGGGAGATTACAAGGGAGAGGTTAGAGTACAAGTGAGAGACGAGAGTACAAGGGAGAGATGAGAGTACAAGGGAGAGGTTAGAGTACAAGTGAGAGACGAGAGTACAAGGGAGAGACGAGAGTACAAGGGAGAGACGAGAGTACAAGGTAGAGGTTTGAGTACAAGGGAGAGGTTAGAGTACAAGGGAGAAACGAGAATACAAGGGAGATATTAGAGTACAAGGGAGAGGCTAGAGTACACGGGAGAGACGAGAGTACAAGGGAGAGACGAGAGTACAAGGGAGAGACGAGAGTACAAGGTAGAGGTTTGAGTACAAGGGAGAGGTTAGAGTACAAGGGAGAAACGAGAATACAAGGGAGATATTAGAGTACAAGGGAGAGGTTAGAGTACAAGTGAGAGACGAGAGTACAAGGGAGAGACGAGAGTACAAGGGAGAGACGAGAGTACAAGGGAGAGACGAGAGTACAAGGTAGAGGTTTGAGTACAAGGGAGAGGTTAGAGTACAAGGGAGAAACAAGAATACAAGGGAGATATTAGAGTACAAGGGAGAGGCTAGAGTACACGGGAGAGATTAGAGTACAAGGGAGAGTACAAGGGAGAGTACAAGGGAGAGGTTAGAGTACAAGGGAGAGACGAGTACAAGGTAGAGGTAAGAGTACAAGGGAGAGGTTAGAGTACAAGGGAGAGACGAGAATACAAGGGAGAGTACAAGGGAGAGGTTAGAGTACAAGGGAATATCAGTTATAATAGGCAATAGCAGTTATTTCTTGTATTCTTGTGTTATTTATTGATTGTATCGTTCCTTAAGGTTGTTGTATTATTGTATCGTCCTCCAGTTGTTGTATTATTGTATCGTTCCTCCAGGTTGTTGTATTATTGTATCATTCCTCCAGGTTGTTGTATTATTGTATCGTTCCTCCAGGTTATTGTATTATTGTATCGTTCCTCCAGGTTGTTGTATTCGCCGCAGTGCTGGCCGTGGCTCGGGCCGGATATCTGGGAGGACCCGCTGTAGCCGGTTACGCCACCGCCCCCGTGGCTTACGCCTCTCACGCCGCCCCCGTGGCTTACGCTGCTCACGCCGCTCCAGTGGCTTATGCACCCACTCCTGTGCACTACGCCGCCCCCGTCACCAAGACGCTGGAACCCATCTACCCTGACGCCCCCGCCCACTACAGCTTCTCGTACGGAGTGAACGACGCCCACACCGGCGACTCCAAGAGCCAGCACGAGTCCAGGGAGGGAGACGTCGTCCAGGGCAGCTACAGCCTGGTGGAGCCCGACGGCACCCGTCGTACCGTCGACTACACCGCCGACCCTCACAACGGATTCAACGCCGTCGTACACCGCGAGCCCGCCGTCCACTACGCCGCCAAGGCTGTCGCTCCCGTCGCTTACGCTGCCCCCTTGGGTTACGCCAGTCACGGAGCTCCTCTCGGTTACGCCAGTCACGCGGCTCCTCTGGGCTACGCCGGACTCAGGCATTACTAAGTCTCCCTTCCTTCACTTGTTCTCGTGACTTCACAGCGCTAGTCTCATAACATTCATTCCGTCATGAAATGTCTGTAAAGTGTCTTCATTCATTAAACATATTTGTACATAACTAACTTAAAGAGTATTTTTCCCCACCACGGCTTTTTTACAGCTTTCAGAACGGGCTTAATGCAAAAACCAAGGTACATCTAAGTTCTCCGAAAGAAAATCAATTTTAACTTTAGGAAGATCCAAAACGTTATAATTTCTTACTAAATGAAATGACTATTGTTTAAAGTAGTTGTAAATTCTACTATCGTTATCTTGAACTACCGAAGCGAATGTTCCTACAAACCAAGGGGGCGGCCGCCCGCTTGACGTGCGATAATTCCGACAAGAGAAAGGGTGAAACATTGCCGGTGAGCCAACAGGGGGCTCAAATGGTAGGGACACTGTGGAAAGAATATTGTTAGATAATAACAAGTCACCTAGACTACTTTCATTCGTTCAAATGTAGACATATGTGATGTTTTGCTGTTAAGTTTGATGTGTAGCATTAATAGTCATAAAATAATTGACCAAGCAAAGCAAGTATCTGTTTTAACTCGACCATTTGGCATTTCATGTTAGTCTGTCCGTATGTTTGATACGCGATCACTGATAAATGCGTGGACATATTTTAATGAAATTTGCAAGACATTCTTTGAACTTAGACAGAAATATGTATGCACATGGTTTTTCAAAACGGTTATCCGTTTTAAAAGTTTTTCGTTTAATATCTCATCTCAAGGGATTTGAATTTAAAACTCTATAAGCAATCGATCAAGTTCCTATAACCAAGGTCGCAGTCGGGGGAGAAAGGGGTTTAACCCCTCCCCCTCCTTCCCCAAAAATTTTATGAAAAAAATATATATGGCTTTATTTAGGGTTCAAAAAATATCAAAATAATGTACAAGTACAAATTATGGGGCTGTGTTACCATAAAAAGCACTTCAGAGAGCTTCTAGAGGTGTTTAAATATATAGATTTTCCCTAGCCTTCGACAGTTAGGGGGCTATGATACCATTAAAAAAATCTTCAGATAGCTTTTAGAACTGTTTATCACTAAGAATTTTGTCTAGCCTCCGGCAATTGGGGGATGTGCCCAACAACCCCCCCCCCTCCCCCCCTCTGAAAATACTGGCTGCCTACGGCCTTGCCTAGAACTCCTTTTTAATGTTGAAATCTATTTCGAGACTGACGTCTCTAACCACGTGAACTCCGGTTATTTTATATTAATATAATTTGCTATTGAATATAGTATTAATTTGTTTCTGTCTAACTGGACCACCAAGGAAAAATATCAACATGAAATACAAATAGAAATCTCAAACCCGTAGCAACAATAAGAACTTAACACAGTCCTTAGCATGATGTGCTTTTTTTAAAAATGGAATGAAGGGAGAGAGATATACTTCCCACAGAACTAGGAACAAAATGTTGTCGAAGTTTACCACTAATTCTCTTGTAACACGTCCTTCCTGCTTGGTCATTACTATGACTACAATCGTGAATCAGAACCTTATTAACGATTCTAGCTATTTTCTACTCTCAGGAAATATCACAATCTTATTGAGGATAGAGGGAGAAAGCATTATTTAGACATAGGCTCGTGTGGCATCAAGATTTTGTTTCTATGAAAGGTCTAGAAAATCAATTGTAAATAAAAATAAAATAATAACGTTTCGGATTTAGTCGAAATTACACCTTGCAACATTATATGTATATATCTGAAGTGACGATAAAGTTGTTTCCTGGTAACTTTAGAGAAAAAAGACCACAAGGCCAAGCGAATTACAGGACTGATCCTGACTTACTTTGTTCCTCAGAAAAACCAACGAATGGATCCAGTCATCGGCACAACAATTTTAACCTCTTTTCGAGCCATGCCGCTGTCTATTTACGTACGGGACAGATAATATACTACTGTTTCTCTCTTCCCCTAACAACGCTTGTTGTCTTTGAAAAGTCAAAATTATGAATATTACTAAAATAAAAACAGTTGAATCATTTCCACTCCAGCACAATTGAACAGGAAGAACCTTATGTCCGCTAGAACAGGCACAGGATGCACTTGCGCGTGTTCATGAGGTCTGTAGTGGTCACTTCTGAGGGATGTTATCAATACTGGGGCGGTCTTCCTACTGGAATGGAAACAGCAAGGACGCAGATGTCGGGACAGGACTAGTATGGCTCGGAGGTGACAAAGATGGCTCGGAGGTGTACAAGATGGCTCGGAGGTGCACAAAGATGGCTCGGAGGTGCACAAAGATGGCTCGGAGGTGCACAAAGATGGCTCGGAGGTGCACAAGATGGCTCGGAGGTCACAAAGATGGATCAGAGGTGTACAAAGATGGCTCGGAGGTGTACAAAGATGGCTCGGAGGTGCACAAAGATGGCTCGGAGGTGTACCGTCAAAGAAGGCGGAAAGCTTAAAGTCAATAGATGAGCTCAAAGAAGTATGGCAGAGAAGGTAGTACATTCCCCCTGTGTTCTCACGATATCTAATAAAGTGATCCTCCCGCCCTACAGCCCAGATGCTCAGGTTACTTATTGAATGTATGAATGTTGACAATTAGTTACTATGTCTGTTACTTACACTATGTTATATTCATTCCTATTTCCTCTTCTGGTAATAATTGTTTCCTCCAAGATTCAGATTTGTAAAATACCGGTTCGACCCATTTATAATTTGACTTGTACTTTTAAATAACAAAACCACTTCTTAAACAAATGGGATTTATGTACGTCTGCAAAGTGTGTCAGCGCGTGGGAGTGTAAAAGACGCGAAAAAGTGTAGTGTTTTTGCAGTTTTTGTAAAAACAATCTTTTTTTCTGTCCAAGATTCAGATATTGCTCTAGTATAAAGTTAAGAGTTTAATTTTCTTCACACGGTGATAACAACAGTTAATGAATATCTGCCATGAGCAATGGCGGTATTTAATTTAAAAAAATTAAATTAAGGTAATAGTTTTTACTAAATTCCAGGACACCCTTGACAGATATTCAACAACTGTTGATATCACAAAGTGAAGAAAATTAAACTATATGTTGCTACTGGAGCAATATTTTATTAATTTTGTACAAAAAAATATGCAAAAAAATGCCCTTTTTTCACGTCCCCTATACTCTCACCTTAGACCATGGAAGAACCAGTATCCATCCACCATAAGAAAGCTAGAATTACAGCACCACTCCTCCCCTCGTCAAACTGACCAGACGCCGCTGCATGACTTAATTTGACATTGAAATCAGTTGTGGGTTTTTTTTCCCACAGAGAAAGGAAGGTGGAGGTGTGTAACGAACACTTACATCACGGCTTGGTTGTAGAATGTGTCGGAGTGACACGGTCCAGTAGCTTGTGTGTTTTTACAACATAACACGAGCATTATCATCAAGTGAAAGAACAATAATACAGTAAAACGACTATACCACCATGTAGGTTATATTATTTGTTCATTTTCATCAATTATAATACTCACTCACCGATTGACCATTATTTATCCACACGAAAATACCACATATTAATTATCATCAGTTATATTACTACACGATAATTATATAATAAAAATGTGAACTGGCGTTCTAGGGGTAAGGTATCAGACCTCTGTGCCGGGTGTCCGGGGTTCAATCCTCGGTCCCGCACAGATTTATCTGATTACCAAACCCTTTATTCACCTCTGACAAGACGTTTATTAATCACAAATTGTGAATGTGTGAAATTACAGGCCTCCACCGTGGTTCGGATCCACGTTAAACTGTAGGTCCTCATTTCATCTCACAATCACCCTAGCATTACACATTAGCGTAAGTGCGTACAACCCAAACCGGTAGTAAGACGCGGTGTTATAATATATAATAATAATAATAATAATAATAATAATAATAATATGCAATAGTTATTAGTATAGTAATTATACTAATTAGTACGGTGGTTTTCAATGTGTGTGAACGAGAAGTATTCGACGTCCCATTAATTTTGATAAAAGAAATTAAATATAGTTTCATTAAGTATTATTTAAGTGAAATAAAAGTTTAAAAAAACGTTCGAAAGCTTTAAGATATTTATTTTCCAGAGACAATCAAAGCGTTGAGTAATTAATTATAAACTTGAGCTTGGTTGTTCCTTACACAAGCACTTCCTGTTCAACTGAGATAATACTTTCCGCGCATGCCCGAATTTCCATTAGTGTCGCCAATTTGTAATTTCAGAGTGTAGCGGGGATTCACCACTAATAACACTAGCTCAAGAAACTATGCCTTATTAGTTGCTCCCTCCCACCGTTAACAGAATACAATCTTGTGCGGGACTGACGTCTTAAACTGTGTGCCTAGGGTTATCATAAAATAATATTTACTAAAAGTAGCATGGATAACTCCATTAGTAGTCCACACATATTGTTTAGAGCAGTGGTTACCAAACTGGGAGGGGGTTCACGAAAAAAAAAGGGGGGGGGATAGAACAGTTAGGAAATAACGTTAAAAACCAGCTAAGAATTGAAAACAATTTTTAATTTCAACCTTTTTTTTTTCAAAGTAACTAAGACAATGTTTTGTTGCGGTGGTGGCAACACTGCCTACCGGTTGTAATTCCCCAGCTCGTGTATGTTTTATTACGTGTTTATTTTCAAGCTCGAAAGCCTCTCGGATACATCCAATCTTCTACCCCTGAGACACCATCGAGGCCACGTGCAACACAGCCGAATTTTCAACTTTTGACTCTCGCGAAAACTAAACACCGCTGTCGACTCTAATTGGAAAGAGGTTTGCGGTGAGCTCTTGTCGAATATTCAAGAACTGATGAAAACAATCAGTAGATCCAACTGTCACATTCATCCCCAGTAATTATTTTAGTAGCCTCATGAACCACTGTTACAATGATGTTTGTATAAAATAAAGAACTGACAAGAAAACAAAACTTTTTTAAGATGTTCATAATTTACCAAAAATAGGGAGAGGGAGTTATGAGAATTTGATGATCTATAAAGCATCTATAAGTTGAAAAATCCTGGGAAATGCTGGAGAGAGTTCGAAGTATTCTACGTTAAACGATTATTTTGAAAATAAAACATTAATAACGGTAGAATTTAAAAAAAAAAATGATTGATTTTAGGGTTAGAAACGAGCTTAAACCTATGTAAAGTGAAGAAGAAAGTGAAGCTGTATAGCTATAAAATATAATATATCATAATCGTTTATATTATACAACTTGAAAAGGGTATAAAACCTGTGCAAATATACCCAACGCCGACACCCTTTTTAAAAAACAAATTAAGACATGGATAACGTTAGAAATAACGTTTATAAATAAAAATATTCATTACTCTCACTGCAATTAAAATAAACTGAGGCACTATTATAACGTGTATTTGAGGTAGAATGTTTTCTAAAATTATATACACTCTGTTTAAACTGACAAATAGATTATAGCTTTTGTGAGTAATTTAAGTAAAAAAAAAGGCAGTGACATTTTAACTGTATTATCAAGTTAAACCATGAGAAGATTTCTTAAGACAATGATTCTGTAGGTTTTTTAACTTATTTTCATCATGTTCTTTATAAATAAACGCTTACACACCAAATCTGTCCCAAAGAAAACATTTAAAAAAATACTCAACGGGAAAGAAACATTTTTTAAATATAAAACACCCAATTATTTGGGACAGCAATTTCACGAACTCTAATAAAATATTATTTTAATTTTATTTTTATAAAAATAAACTAATTTACGTCCAAGACTTTCACAGGAAAGTTAAACAAATTTCCAATAACGGGGCCGCGATCTATTTATAATTTAGGTAATTCGGTGAATGTACGGACTTGCCAATGTTATACAAAACTGGTTGTGTATATATAAAAAAAAGTATATAGTTGGGAATTTGGCAAAAAAACGTGGTCTTCACTACAAGCCCCCAACACGAAGGAAACTTGACTAGCTTGGGTACAAATCATTCATTACAAACGACCTGTCTAGGATCAACAACAGTTAAAATACAATCTGTGAGTAAATATACACTTCTATACTTAATATTATAAAGAGGAAAGATTTGATTTTTTGTTTTTTTGTTTGTATTGGATAAACTCAAAAACTACTGGACCGATTTTATAAATTCTTTCACCAATATAAAGATACATTATCAGCGAGTAACATAGGCTATATTTTATTTTGAAAATTTAATTTATTCCTCATAAAAATGTCCATAGTATATTATATAGGCGTTGGAAAAAAAAGTTGTTGAAAGGAAAGTGGGGTTGGTGAAGGGGGCGGGGGTATGGGTGAGGAAAGAGGAATGAGATTAAAATAGGAGGGAGGATAAAAAGAGGAAGTGATGGTAGGACTGTATTTTAAAAAAATCAGTAAAAAAAGTTTTGTTTTTATATTGACATGATGGATGATTTGAAGCTTTGTTTTACAAGACTCTTTACAATATTTTTTACGGGGAAGGGGCTAACGGCAAATAAAACATAATAAAATTTTTTTCGAGAAAGCTACACTTTTTAATGAAACTTAATTTTATATGTTGGTTTAGGGCGTCCTTGATACAGAGTGCTCGGGTAAAAAGTGACATATTAACCAACTTAACAGTCTGCTGTGAATATGTTGGTGAGATACCGTTTGTCAGTGAGACATAGCGTAGAGTGTTGCCAGAGTAATCAGAGCTTGATAAAACTGTACCTGCTCAGGTATTTATATTGATACCTGACTAATACGTATAGAATATAATTCACAGAGACAGTTTAAACTAGCTCTGCTTACCCTGGGAACACTCGACGACACAACACTGATGTTTCTGCCTAATACAAGGTCATGTTTAAGAACCAACAAGAAGACGTCACATTCTCATGAGAGTGTAAATAAACAACCAGCAGCATGATTGAGAACATTGAAACTAGGAGTGAAGTGCACCTCCAGTGAGCGCTGTCTGTATCAATGTCAATGACGCGCTGCACCAGGTAAAGTATGCGGCAGTGGACAAGGAGACCGGGGAAGTGAAAGGGTTCGAACCATGTGTCTATCACGAGGGGACGAGGGGGGAAATGGTGTTTTAACAGTATATAAGAGTCGAGTGAAGAGACCTAGTATCAATCTGACACCTGCAGTACAGAACTAGACATGAGCTTCAAGGTAGGAGATTTACACATTGGTTACAAGGGAGAGGTTAGAGTACAAGGGAGAGACGAGAGTACAAGGGAGATATTAGAGTACAAGGGAGAGATTAGAGTACAAGGGAGATATTAGAGTACAAGGGAGAGGTTAGAGTACAAGGGAGAGATTAGAGTACAAGGGAGATAGTAAAGAGATTATAGTACAAGGGAGATTAGAGTACAAGGAGAGGTTAGAGTACAAGGGAGAGATTAGAGTACAAGGAGAGGTTAGAGTACAAGGGAGAGATTAGAGTACAAGGGAGATATTATGTACAAGGGAGAGTTAGAGTACAAGGGAGTATAATTGTTATCATAGGAGATTACAGTTATCTATGTATTATTGTATTATTTATTGATTGTATCGTTCCTTAAGTTGTTGTATTATTGTATCGTTCCTCCAGGTTGTTGTATTATTGTATCGTTCCTCCAGGTTGTTGTATTATTGTATCGTTCCCTCCAGGTTGTTGTATTATTGTATCGTTCCTCCGTTGTTGTATTATTGTATCGTTCCTCCAGGTTGTATTATTTATCGTTAGTTGATATGTATGTTCCTCCAGGTTGTTGTATTCGCCGCAGTGCTGGCCGTGGCTCGGGCCGGATATCTGGGAGGACCCGCTGTAGCTGGTTACGCCGCCGCCCCCGTGGGTTACGCCTCTCACGCCGCTCCAGTGGCTTATGCACCCACTCCTGTGCACTACGCCGCCCCCGTCGCCAAGACGCTGGAACCCATCTACCCTGACGCCCCCGCCCACTACAGCTTCTCGTACGGAGTGAACGACGCCCACACCGGCGACTCCAAGAGCCAGCACGAGTCCAGGGAGGGAGACGTCGTCCAGGGCAGCTACAGCCTGGTGGAGCCCGACGGCACCCGTCGTACCGTCGACTACACCGCCGACCCTCACAACGGATTCAACGCCGTCGTACACCGCGAGCCCGCCGTCCACTACGCCGCCAAGGCTGTCGCTCCCGTCGCTTACGCCGCCCCCGTGGCTAAGGCCGTGTCTTACGCTGCCCCCTTGGGTTACGCCAGTCACGCGGCTCCTCTGGGCTACGCCGGACTCAGGCATTACTAAGTCTCCCTTCCTTCACTTGTTCTCGTGACTTCTCAGCGCTCGTTTCATAACATTCATTCCGTCATTAAATGTCTGTAAAGTGTCTTCATTCATTAAACATATTTGTACATAACTAATTTAAGAGTATAATTCTTTCCAGTTTCCTGGCTACGCAACCTTCTTAGCTGGACAGTTCCAGGATACACAATTAAATTAGATGTAAGAAAAGTTCAGTTTCCTTATCTGCATCTCTTACATTTTTTATTTTAATCTTGTTTGAAAATGTAGTATAAGATATTTTATAAAGATAATGTTTCCACATTTCCTTTTTTTCCGGTGACTCTTGCCTTTTTTTTAAGGTTTAAAAGTCACAAATAAAGCCGTTAATGTTACACAACGTACTTTTGTATAAAACAGTCACAAAGCAAACTCTGACGCAAGGCCTTAAGGAACTCTATAAAGTCTATGCAGCTAGAAAGTAAGCTTACAATTCAATCCTATCTTGGGACAACTACATCCAACCTTCTTCGAATACATTTTAACATCAAGATATCACAAGACCTATGAAATAGTAAAATATTATCAATAATGACCATTAAAATATAGATTTTGTCATTTCAAAATGGCCTTACCCGTTAAAAGTGGATTGTAGTAAAATTACTAAGTTTTTACCACCGGGAATGGAACCAAAATAATCTAGAATTTTAGTTGACCACTCTAGAGCACCATAGGAGTGGGTTACGTGCAACTAGGCCACTAATCTATACTTATAAAATAACATGTCCTGACTGAGTGACTGACTGATTCATCATCGCCGAGCGCAAACTATCAAGACTACAAGCATGAAATTCGGACTGTATATTCATTTTGTTATGTAGGCACCCACTAAAAAAGGATTTTAGAAAGTTCCACCCCAAAGGGGTCAAAATAGGGGATGATAATATATATGAACATATGTATGAAAGTCCGTCATTTTGAAAGTTACATAAACAAAATTTTGTATTTCGGTTATTGACGTAAAACAAATAAATACGTGTTTCAGGAATTTTGGAAATTTTATTTAATAAGGGATGAAAAAGGGGGCAAAGTTTGTATCGGACTTGCATTATTTTTGATCTGAGGTCAAGTTATGGTCATCAACGTAACGTAATATTTTAAATTAATCTGTAAATACATATGTATATTTTCGTATTTGTATATAATCAACTTCCACGCGAGCAAAGCCGCGGGCAACAGCTATCTAGTTTTACATAACAGTCTCCATGAAGTCTTCAAGTGTCACAGTTTAATTGAATCCCTCGTAGAATAAAAACACACCCAACCTTCAACTGATATTGGAACGTGTTCTAACGCGGTAACTAAATAAAACGACCTTCCGATCAGTTCTTTCCCTCTTATTGTCTGTCCTAGTCTCGATCTCCGCTTACGACGTTTATTCGAAATGTCACTTACGGAACTTAATGTAACACAGTAAACTTGTATACAGGTATTAATACTTACTTTATGGCGTAAGGTAATCGAGAAAGTATTAACGTAGGCCAGCTATCCCCATCTTGAGCTAGTTCTAGCCAGTCCACCTCATTACACCCTATCTCTATCTTGAGCTAGCTCTGTCCAGTCCACTCATTACACCCTCTCTCTATTTGAGCTAGTTCTATTCAATCCACCTCATTACACCTATCTATATCTTGAGCTAGCTCTGTCCAGTCCACTCATTACACCCTTCCCTATCTTGAGCTAGTTCTATTCAATCCACTCATTACACCCTATCTATATCTTGAGCTAGTTCTAGCCAGTCCACTCATTACACCTGTCCTATCTTGAGCTAGTTTATCCAGTCCACTCATTACACCCTATCTTATCTTGAGCTAGTTCTATCCAGTCCACCTCATTACACCCTGTCCCTACTTGAGCTAGTTTTATCCAGTACACCTCATTACACCTGTCCCTATCTTGAGCTAGTTCTATCCAGTCACCTCATTACACCCTGTCCCTATCTTGAGCTAGTTTTATCCAGTACACCTCATTACACCTATCTTTAGATTGAGCTAGTTCTATCCAGTCCATCTCATTACACCCTGTCCCTATCTTGAGTAGTTTTATCATTACACCTCATTACACCCTACTTCTTTAATTAGGCTAGTTCTATCCAGTCCACTCATTACACCCTGTTTCTTATCTTGAGCTAGTTTATCCAAAAACACCATTACACCATATCTTTAGATTGAGCTAGTTCTGTCTCTTTCAGTTCCATTTTAATGTTATCCTTCTATCTGCATCTATGTCTTCCCACTGGGAAGTTAACTCATTATTATGTAACCTCCTCCTCTTCCCACTATCTGAAACTTTTTTTTTGACCAAAATATGGGTATTCTTATTTTAAGAAAATGATCACTTTTAACACATGGTTATTAAAGTCTTAATTCAAAGAGTAGCGAAGAGGAAGGTTAGTCAAAGGAAATGCACCCAAATTTGCGTACCTTGGGTACGATAAAACAAGAGTGATAAGCCCCACACCCCAATACACGCTGCCAAACCCTGACCTCACCATTACTAGGCAATCCAGTCTATTGCGAGACTGACGGCTTGGGCCGCATGAGAACCAGTGTGGCTATCAAGGTTATTAGCGCTTGAGGCCTCACTCCTAATGAATAAGTGCTGTAAATAAATAAGACCCAGCCGGGATCTGAACTCTCAAAGTCTCTGTCGGTGACCGAGCGGGTTTTAATAACTATTATGCCAGTGTTTACAAGGAGGTCAGGGTTCGTATCTTGGTCGGGCTTTATACTTGTGGTTTCCGTGGTAGTGCTGGTACAATTCACCTCCTCATCCTTAGCCCTTAGATTAAAACATCAATGTGCGTTGTATTCAAAAAGAAAGAATTAAAAAAATCCTTCAGATGTGGATGAACTAAACATTTCTTTGTTTTGAAACCCTAACTGTACATATTTCTCCACGAAACCTGTCAAGTGTTGTGGCGAGACAAATGATCTGCCTTTTCGCGTCATCACTTGAAGGTGTAAGCAGTTTTTTACATTCTAAACTTGATTACAATACATTTAAATATGTTGAGAAGATCTCTTTTTAAATATTCATGTTGTGTAAGCAATAAATAATTAAGGGAAAAAAATGTAAAAATAAACTTAAGAAGAAAGGCAAAAGCCCGTATTTAAGAAAGGTGTTGAGTGATTCAGAAGGTGGAGTCGAGTAGGAGGTGAGTTGATCTACTTTTCTGTATATGATCGCAACTTCTACTCCACTACACCTTCTGGTTCACTCAGCATCGTTCTTACGGACCAAGACTTCTGTTCTGGCGGCCGGGGTTCAATCCTCGGTCCCGGCACAGATTTATCTGATTACCAAACCCTTCCTTCACCTCTGACAAGACATCTTGTGAATGTGGGGAATGCCAGGCCTCCACCGTGGTTCGGATTCCACGTTAAACTGTAGGTCCTTCAGTTCATCTCACAATCACCCTACCACAACACATTAGCGTAAGTGCGTATAACCCGAACGGGTAGTAAGACGCGCTGCTAATAATAATAATAATATAATAAAAATCTTACGGACCAAAATGTAGAAGAAGAAAAATAGAAGTAGTGTATAACCCGCTTCGGTGGTCGCATGCTCTAACGCGTCACTCTCGCAATAGACGAGATTGCCGATAACGGTGGAAACGGGGTTCAAATACCGGTCAGGTGTCCCGGGGGTGGTTTTACTGAACGGTTTGCCACTCTGCCTCCACTCAAATGTGGGGAAACTTCCTCTAAATTCAACCTTCCTCATCCTTAATTCATTAACTTAATTAGTAGGTCTACATATGCGTGCAACCTGACCGGGTTATTTATTTTCTTAATTATGTCATGTTAGACAACATAAAGAATCAAAATAATCTTCTTTTCATAATATTATGTAATATATTAATTACCGTCCGGTTTGTTATACTAATTAAAGAGCTCTGGTTACAATACCTGTGGGCGATACAAATATTCTGGTCACTCACCTGAAACAAAAGAGAAAACATTTATTTTTGGGCGTAAAAAGTCATCAAAAACGTCATCTACTTGTTTATGAACACAACACACTCATCGCGTCTGCTATTAGGTGGAATAAAACACAAATTTCACAGACAAATCGTGTTTAGAATATAATTTCTGGCATGAGGGATTAACCCGCACTTATGACCTCCTGATTTGAATGATATACGAACCACTTTCATCAAGGGTGTCTTTAAACCCATAATTTTACATAGCTCCGAAATTTTATGTTGAAATTGTTCTTTATTTTATACTTTTACTTTAGAGGTTTTTACTTTCTCATCTAGAGTAGATATTGTGATCGTGCAAACGTCAGCCTGGATATTATGACGAGTCTTTACCCGGGCTACAGCCAAAACGGTTTGATGAATGTCATTCAAACTTTAGAATCTAGTTGTTGTATTATCTTCGAGGAAAGAAACATAGTTTTGATTACTATTCTAAGATTAATACTAGCGCATTGATGACCGATATTTGAAAATTTCGAAGTTTTTCGAAAAATGGATTGTACTATTTTGTTTGTATATCTGGGGAGTGATACCTAACAACGTATAAAATATATATAGTCTACATTGTAGTGTCATCTTTTCGAAACTATTTGCGAAAGTAGCTAAGGTTTTGGTGTAGTTTATACAGTTTCCGAGATAGCCTATGACCTATACCAGTCGATACGCGGACAAGTATTCCAGTCGCGTACTGTCCGATTTGTAGATGTGACGGGGTTCATAAACCAGCCAGGTGCTTGGAGGTATTTTATCCATATTGTTTACAAAAATTTTTTTTAAGGTATTTAACGTAAATACTTATATCAGCACACGAATTATAAACTAACTTATATCTATAAAGGACACAGCACCCTCGACCGTTAATTCCTCACTGTTAAAGCGGAAACACACATTTCATCAATTATACAGTGGCTCCATGGCTTCTTTGGTGCTGACTGACAGCTCACAGCTGACTTCTGACAGTCAACATTTAGGTATCTAAATTTTAACCGTCAGAAGGGACAGCTGATAAACATATGTTTTTGCAGATCATATGGTTCGGCGTAGGGATACATAATTTGGTCGGGTAACTTTTCAAAGCCGTCAGCTCTCAGCTGTGAAATATCAATCAGCACCAAATAAGTCATTGGGCTACTGTAAAAACATACCGGCTGCCGACTTAGCTTAGGTGTCGGATTATGGTTAACAGCTCTTCCTCCTTTAACACTTCAGTTAGACCTAATATTAATTTAACATTTATCCCTTTGCTCCATTCGTGTATGTGGACGGGTAGTAAGGAACATGACACAATGCCCCATGTGGTGTGGTCAAGGTGTGTCGGATGTGCTCGCAACAGTGAAAATGAATGTCGGAAGTCCCTCCACAGGAACCAGTTGCCCCACGAATCCTTGCCTGGCGGGTATATATTGGTGGTAAGATGGTCGTCAGTTATAAGTCGACAGCAGAGCAGGGAATCTTCATTCATCTTCGATCTTCACTATGGCAACTAAGGTTAGTAAGAGATAGAAACTATTGTAATATAGCCTTCATTTACTTTGATTGTTTCCACTATGGTGTAGCTTATAATATGGGGTCATAGTGTAATCTGTCAAGGTAAGATGTTACCTTGCTTGCAGCTTATAATATAGGGCCATAGTGTAATCTGTCAAGGTAAGACTGCTACCTTGCTTGGTAAACAGGAAATGCAATGAATGATTTTATTTTATTTGAGTACCCGGGCGTACACCAAAGTTGAAAGACTCGACTGTGTAATAATTTCTGTGAGTAATCCCGAGGGCAATAGTAGGTAGAAATGATAGATGATTGATACCCCTTGCGCCGGTATGGTGGGAGATAAAGAAATGGGAGTTCATTTGGGGGAATTTAAATGTGTGGTTTATATGTTTTATAAGTTTAGTTAAAAGGCGTATATTAGTTCAAAAACACGTGTGGCCTTAAAGGCAGGTTAAGGTCCTGCACGCCAACATAGTATCGTAAAAGTATCGTATGTTTTCCTCTTGCCATGATTTGCTATGGAGCTGCATTCACCGACACCCATCGTAGCACCCTGGTAGCAGCATAGTATCGTACACGTGAGGTGCGTGGTTTTCCATCCCGCTTTGAAAGCCGAAAGACGTAAGATACTGTCATGGCGGCCGTTGCCTACTACACCCTCTCAAACACGCCTCTCGCCCATCACTAAGTTTTTTTCAGACATTGAGGAATCATTTCGACAGTTGCCCATATAGTTTCAAGTACCTGTTAGGGCTGAAATGTTTAACTCGGTTTCTAAGTTTGAGAAAAGAGTATTAGAATGCGAGTACAGCTATTACCTTGTACATTTTCACTTTTACCCTCAACAAACATTGCAACCCCATACAGCCAATGATCAGCTACCCATCATACCTCTACCTCATCAAAATGTTCCTCAACAATCAATGTATCCTCTTGCTTCCCATCATCAACTTTATATGCCTCCTCAACCAGCTCATAATCTTCCTCGACAGCATCACCTCCCACCACATTCAACCGTCAGCCTCCTGTGTTTCTTTCTTATGATGTTCCTCATCAGCAACCACCTCCCACCATATTAACCATCAGCCTCCTTTGTTTCTTTCTTATGATGTTCCTCAACAGCAACCGTCTCCCATCCGCATTCAACCTTCAGCCTCCTATGTTTCCTCCTCATGATGTTCCTCAACAGCAACCACCTCCCACCGCATTCAACCTTCAGCCTCCTATGCTTCCTCCTCATGATGTTCCTCAACAGCAAATATACCAACCTCTAACTAGAGTATATGAACAACTGTTTATAGTCGTGGATCAAATCCTCAAAGAGAGTTAAATCCCTCCAAACACTTTTCTTATTGATGTCATGTATCCACTTGTTTTTCTCTGGCTCCAGCAACATAGCCGCTACCACAATGTCCTCATCAGAGGAAGAAGACAAGGTATCACTCATTGTAATTAACAGAACAGCAACAATACACTCGCTTAGTTTAACTCCGCTGCTCTCGGGTGGCGAGAGAGAATTGTAAGGAGTGGTGGGGGAAACAACCTCTTGGGGCACACGTTGTATCTACGAGCTTGGTGTGCGGGACTGTCGCGGCAATACGATACATACTGCTACATACTGCTACAAAACCGCTACCATACCGCCACTGTCCTGGCACCGTACGTATACGATACCATGACGGTGTGTGAGGATCTTAACTAGTATTTTTTATATCGTGTAAGGGTAAAATTTGAACGAAAAGATGATTAAATATAAAGAATCTCGATGGCTGTTTTATTGCTAAAGTAAAATAGACTCAAAATTTAAATAAAGCTTGGTGACTTATTGTTATCAAATTAGAATATTATTTGATTGGTTGAAATTAAAATTAATTAGATAAATATTGCTTCTAAATTGCGTATATCAAATTTAACGTTTCTAAATTATTAATGCACATTGTTTAAACAAAAAAAAAGCTAGTAATCACTAACCAAAAATAAAATACTAGGAGTGAGATTATTTTAAATCATGATATTGATGGAGAATAGACATAAAGAAAAGTGAATTCAGAAGAAAAGTAACCACATTCGTGGAAAGAAAATAGAACATCCATTGATCAATTAAAAAAACCTCCCTACATCCGAAAGAGATTCCTTACCCTCGCCAGCAAACCAAACCAGGCGAGACTAACATCTTTGTCCAGGTGTTCACTGGTACGGGCAGTTATTAAAATAATTATATTATACTACCCGCTACGTTGGCCGCATGGTCTAAGGCGCTACTATCACAATATACTAGACTGCCAACGACGCGGATATCGGTGTTCGATTCTTGTTCTGGTAAACTGGGAGTGTATTGTTCCAAAATGGTTTTCCCCTCTACCTCCATGCAAATATCGGTACACTTCCTCTAAATTCAACCATATTCATCCCAACACCATCAGAGTAATTATCATATATGCGTATAGTCTGAACAGGTAGTAAGACGCGGTGATAAAATAAGATTATATTAATTATATTGCCCCATGTTCCAAAATGTATCTGATAATTCACAGGTACTGACTCTGGCCGCCCTCTTGGGTGTCGCCTATGCAGGGTACGTGGGTGCACCCGGCGCCATCAGCTACGCCTCAACTTACGCCGTCGCCCCCATAGCGTACGCCGCTGCCCCCTTCTACAAGGTTGTAGCCCCAGTCGCCCACGCTCCCGCCCAATACAGCTTCTCGTACGGAGTGAACGACGCCCTGACAGGCGACTCCAAGAGCCAGCACGAGTCCAGGGAGGGAGACGTCGTCAGGGCAGCTACAGCCTGGTGGAGCCCGACGGCTCAACCCGCACCGTCAAGTACATCGCCGACCCCGTCAACGGATTCAACGCCGTCGTCCACAAGACCCCCAGCGCGCTCAAAGTCGTGGCGCCCATCGTTCACGCTCCAGTACACTATGTCGCCCACTCTTCGCCCTTGGCGTACTCTACGACACACGGCGCCCAGGTGCTGCATTATGGGAAGTAGGCTTAGCTCTCACATCGACGGCTTGTTCTTCAGGGTGGTCAATTCAATACCCTCTCCCCTCCTAATAAAAAGGTACTTGCAAAGAACAATCAACTACAGTCTTGTTCATAAAAAAGAGGTCAACAACAACTTTATACTGCCATAGCCCCCTACCCCGTAAAAAAATATTATAAAGAATCCTGTAAAACAAAGCTTCAAATCATCCATCATGTCAATATAAAAACAAAACTTTTTTACTGATTTAAAAAAAAATAGTCCTACTTATAATATACTATCGACATTTTTATGAGGAATAAATTAAATTTTCAAAATAAAATATAGCCAATGTTACTCGCTGATAATGTATCTTTATATTGGTGAAAAATTTTTAAAATAGGTCCGGTAGTTTTTGAGTTTATCCATTACAAAAAAAAAAATCAAATCTTTTACTATTATAATAGTTATAGTATTATAAGTATAGATTAAATAAGTGCGAGCCTGTTTTTTTTACTAACTTGAACGAATCTTGTCCAATAATTCCTGTTATGTGGATACAATGTAACCCGCGAGTTAAAATGTCTGTGTCTGTTAACAAGAGTTGATTGAAATTGAAGATAAGAGATTGTCAGCGGTTAGTTTCTGACACTAAATATAAACACAATAACCGCGAACTCGGAAGAGAACAAGTCACCTTCAGATCGGCTGTTCTTAACGCTACGTCAAGGGCGGTAGACCTCTCAAACATCCGCCCTGTTTATACCTGATAAAATGGACGAACTGAACTACGCGGTCAAAGCACATCGCAGTCTCGAGTTCAAAGCCAACGCAGGTAAAACCTGATCACATACTCGGTATCCATTTTGTGTGTGACGGGATTCGGAAGTTAGTGTTACTTGTTGCTTACCAACCAGGCGCAAGACCCTGTGTATTGAATGACCATCTTGTAAATAATGCCCTTTTGACCCCTGTGATGACAAGTGTTATTATTCAGACAAAAACACTTCTTGCAAATGGTACGACACGTGATATATAATTGAATTTAAACTAAAACATATTAATTAGCAACAACCTTTTAGATTATTAATGAATGCTTATTATGTGGGACATCTCAACTTATTGTAATACTGGAACATAACACAAATAAATTACTATTAATTATGTGAGACAGGTCAGATGTGACCAGACTTTGTGTAATTGTTTATAAAATTATGGAATCCTATAATGATGAGTCAACATTTCATGCACGAGATCTTCCATTGGCACAAACTTAGCACAAGGTTCATATAGTCAAGTATTCATTTGATTTTTAAAGAGGTTACTAGATACACTTTCACGTATTCATACGTCAAGTCACGTGATCTGCAGCCTAATATTTAATTGTGCATTTGGAACAACAATATTATAACTTTAATTTTAATGTAACTCTAATTATTCTTTATCTGTTTACTCGAAGTAATGAGAAGTACTGGTTTACTTAGCCTGGTTTTGTGAGGTGTATGTAGCTTGAGAAAGTGCGGTCACTTTCTATACATAATTCACTTTTCATCGGACAAGATATCACGGTCCCATTATACTGAGGAGACAAAATGTTCATTCGCAGAAGCTTTGAGCTTTTCTGGGAAACTGAAAATATACTAAAAACATTCATTAAAGGTGAGGGGAGGCGAGTGTGAGTTAAGGTCAGCTATGGGAATAGTATAATTTGATATATACTTTTTAAATGTAGAGAAAAAGCTAACATCAAATTTTTGGACACCCTTGAGTGATATTAAACAACTGTTGATATCACCATTTGAATAAAATTAAACTACATGTTTGTTTGAAGCAATATTTGATTTATGTTGGCCAAAAAACATGTTTGCTGTAAAAAGTGAAAAAATACTGCCCTTAGATCAAGTTATCCTCCTTCCCAGCTTAATCATCCTTTTTCCAAAAATGAAAGATGCAAGTCGATTTCCATTTCCAAAGACGAAGTGAATTAACTTTGTAATTGGAATGATGAGATTAATATGCCTTGAAGAAACTATATTATTATTATTAGCACCGCGTCTTACTACCCGTTCGGGTTATACGCACTTACGCTAATGTGTAATGGTAGGGTGATAGTGAGATGAAATGAAGGACCTACAGTTTAACGTGGAATCCGAACCACGGTGGTGACCTGGCATTCCACACATACACAAGATGTCTTGTCAGAGGTGTAGGAAGGGTTGGAAATCAGATAAATCTGTGCCGGGACGAGGATCGAACCCGGCCGCCAGCACAGAAGTCTGACACCTTACCCCTAGACACCAGGTCACCAAGAAACTATAAACATCCCTCTGATATGGTGGACACGAGGGACAAGGTGTCAGCCTCGTCTGTCCTGGTTTGCAGTTATGTATATGGTCAGGGTTTTAATATCCGCTGAATTTGCCGGGGTGCTTTATTCTAGATGGTTTTCCACTCCTACATCAAGCAAATTCTGGTGATTTTCTTCTAAGGCTCTACCTTTCTTTTCGTGAATTATTAGTTATTAGCAACTAGTTTTTTTGTATAGTTGTTAAAAATAAGTTAAGTTGTTCACACCTAGAAACTAAGGCCTCCACCTAATTGAAAGGAAATATCCCCAAACTGCACTATTTTTCTATGAAGATTCAAAACACTAAAAAGATTCTCAATTTTATTAGAATGTTCTGTTATAGTCCTGTAAGGGAGAGATTTTATTTATTTGAGGAAAGCAGGTATGTAAAGTAGGATTCGAACTATTCTTTGATTTTATAAATGCATAGTTTCACGCGAGAAAAGCTGTACCGACCATTAGCCGTCGCCACAATCGATGTTTATTGCCCCCATTTGAGAATATAGGGTGTCACGTGATCAACACAACGAAACCTAATGCAATTAATCTCAGTTTTCTAGACCAAAGCTGCTACTTATTCATTCAAGTAGCTCCTCATTCATCCTCACGAGACTTGAGTTGACCTCGATCCAGACCCACCGATTCACAGAAATATTCTAGAAGCACCGGGGATTGAACCCAGGACCTCTGGATCTGTAGTCAGGAACGATTAGCAATAGGACGCAGACGGAGTCTAAAAATTAGCTAATTTCACTATAAAAAAAATTAAATTATGAAACTCAACATTGAAGGTTTTAAATCTTTTAAAGAAACACTGATACTTCCATTTGTGGTAAAATATTTCTTTTTTAATAAAGAACCACTTGTTTAATATCACGGCACTGGCGACCATGTGCAACGTCACAACGCTCTGGTAGCCGGCCCCCTTAGCAGCGAGCTCCTGACCTCCCGTGCTGTAATGTCTCTCCTCCTGAATTAATATTCAACCCGTTGGGATTCGAGCGTCTTTTAGAGATGGAATGTAAATTGATCATGCCCAAGGCCAAGTTTATATATCCTAATTCGAATCTATTTTAAGTAAAAAAACAAAAACACGAGCTACAAGAAGTCCACCATATTTATTTTGAAAAGATGCAAGTTTACCTTGTTTGGTTCCACTATGGTGTAGCTTATAAGATAGGGCCATAGTGTAATCACTCAAGGCAAGACTTCTACCTTGTTTGGTTCCACTATGGTGCAACTATTTTTTTACAACCGATGTATCTTTTTTCCGGGTTTTCCAGAAGGAATTCCCATTTTAAGAGGCAGATTATATTAAATAAAAGAGTGTTAAAATTTAATTTTTCATAAAACTAAGTATGCAGTCATGTAACTAATATTTAAAACAAGATGGTTTAAAGTTGATGGGAAATAAATCTTTTAATCAGCGGTCTTGAGCTTTAAGTTCACCTTTTCGTCCACCCAAAAACCATATATACTCTCAGTTAAATGTCCCAAAATTACAAATATACCAGTATTTTCACTAGATTTTGCCAAATTTACGTTTTTCTCCAGACAAACAAACCCCCGCAGTTTCCTAGTCTCCCGTATTTTCAGATGCTTGGCAGGCAGCCCTGCTTTATTAATGAGTTGATTAAGAAACTTGTGAGAAGTAGCTTCATTAGTGATCGACAAGGCGGCTAGTAGGAGCCCTCACGTAACCCCGGCACTGCGTGACGTCGGAGGAGGATCTAGAGGGAAAATAGGAACAAATTAAAACATTTCCACGCAACAATAGTCAGAGTGTCCCAAAAACTCCCAGCGCTCCTCCGGTTACAAGACATGTGTGTATATAAACATGTGTAGGAGACTGGAGACTTTGTCACTCCATCAACACCGCCTCAAGCAACACCATGGCTCTGCAGGTAAGATAGTGATATTGTTATTTCATCAACACCATGGCTCTGCAGGTAAGATAGTGATAATGTCACTCCATCAACACCGCCTCTAGCAAAACCATGGCTCTGCAGGTAGGATAGTGATAATGTCACTCCATCAACACCATGATTCTGTAGGTAAGATGGTGATATTGTTATTTCATTAACACCACCTCTAGCAACACCATGGCTCTGCAGTAAGATAGTGATATTGTCACTCCATCAACACCACCTCTAGCAACACCATGGCTCTGCAGGTTAAATAGTGATATTGTAACTCCCATCAACACCGCCTCTAGCAACACATGGCTCTGCAAAGTAGATAGGGAATTGTCACTCCATCAACACCATGGCTCTGCAGGTAAGATAGTGATATTGTCACTTCATAAACACCTCTAGCAACACCATGGACTCTGCAGGTAAGATAGTGATATTGTCACTACATCAACACCCCTCTAGCAACACCATGGCTCTGCAGGTAAGATAGTGATATTGTCACTCATCAACACCGCTCTAGCAACACCATGCTCTGCAGGTAAGATGTGATATTGTCACTCATCAACACCGCCTCTAGCAACACCATGGCTCTGCAGGTAAGATAGTGATATTATCACTCCATCAACACCGCCTCTAGCAACACCATGGCTCTGCAGGTAAGATAGTGATATTGTCACTCCATCAACACCACCTCTAGCAACACCATGGCTCTGCAGGTAAGATAGTGATATTGTCACTCCATCAACACCGCCTCTAGCAACACCATGGCTCTGCAGGTAAGATAGTGATATTGTAACTCCATCAACACCGCCTCTAGCAACACCATGACTCTGCAGGTAAGATAGTGATATTGTCACTACATCAACACCACCTCTAGCAACACCATGGCTCTGCAGGTAAGATAGTGATATTGTCACTCCATCAACACCGCCTCTAGCAACACCATGGCTCTGCAGGTAAGATAGTGATATTGTTATTTCATAAACACCGACTCCTGGAATTTTATAAAGTTTCCTCTTTATTTAAAAAGTTTGTCATCTTATGCCGCTCTGTTCATGACAAATACTCAACAAATGTTTATATCACCAGATGGAAAAAAATTATACTCTAAGTTTCCACTGGAGAAATATTTAATTTATTTTGGCCAAACAATGTTTTGCTATAAAAACTGTAGAAACTTTGCCCATAACTCGCATTCCCTACACCCCCTTAATTCATTACGATGTAAGGGAAAGCCCACATTTCACTCGTGATACTGTTTCGCCCATGCCGGGAATCTAATCCGGGACCCTGTAGGAAGACACGCTACCAACTGAGCTAGTGTCTAACAATATACAGGCTATAAATTCCTAAGTGTGGACTGTGACGTCACCGCCCATGCCCCGAAACGCTAGGTCAAAGAGTTAACCACCGCGGGCTCCACTAAGACCCGTGTCCGACGGTGAACCAGACCTCATTGGATACCTTGTGAACCCCCTCCACATCCTGCCTCCAGGAGCGGGATGAGTTGGCCCAAAGTTTAGTGTTCCGGAGTAAGTCAGCAGATCGGCCTTGGGGTTAAACCAGGTTTCAGAGGTGTTGCCCTAAGATGCCCAGCGGGGACCTTTCACCCCAATCACCACACGGGTGAAGACCAATCACCAATTAGAAAATAAAATGATCTTATAAAACTCTTTCTTCTCCACAGATCCTGATCGTTCTGACAGCGTGTGCGGCCGCCGCCTCTAGGCCGAGTCCCCAGACGCACGTCTCCTACATCACACCGCTGAACGCCGCCCCCAGCGCAGACTTTGACCCTCATCCTCAGTACAGCTACGCCTACGACATCCAGGACGCCCTGACCGGCGACTCCAAGAGCCACCACGAGACCAGGGACGGAGACGTCGTCAAGGGCAGCTACAGCCTGGTGGAGGCGGACGGCACCCGTCGCATCGTCGACTACACCGCCGACCCCGTCAACGGGTTCAATGCCGTCGTGCGTCACGAGCCCTCCACGGGCAGGTCAAGGTCATCTACGAGCAAAGGCCAACAGCAACACACGAGCAGCAGCCGATAGTATACGAACAAAGGCAGACAGTATACGAGCAGCAGGAAGTAGTCAACGCACAGCAACCGATAATTTACGCGGAGAGACCGATAGAGTACCAACAGCAGAAGATAGTTAACGATCAGAGGCCGATAACTTTCGAGCAGAACGAGGCTTCTCAAGGTCATCAATCAGCCCCTAACGAGCATCAGGAAGGCGCAGACTACAATCAGCGATCAGTGCAGCACGATCAGCAACAGACTGATACTGCTGCGAACCATGAGCCGTACTACTACTGAACAACTGTCGTATATTCATCAGGGAAATGTCACGGATTAGATGTTCAGGGTTATACATTATCTGACCATTATTATTATTACATGTTGTAAATAAGTTATATAAAGCGAAGCACTGTGTTGTACAAATAATTTTAACGTATTGAAATAATAAATGTATTGTCCTTGAAATAAGTGCACGATTGAGCACAAATCAATTGATAAGCTACGAAGGAGGGATCGAGTCCCCGTGAAAGCCAAGCGTATCAATAAAAGGAGGCGACTTTCCAATCTCACCAAAACCTTTCATTAACATTTTATCAAACAGTATTACTGTATATAAGATTACCCTTTTATAGATTTGTTCCCATCCTGTTATTATTTAGGAAATTTAAAAACGTTCCTAATATAACTTAGAAAGGATTAACTTTTATTTATTATAGAATTTTTTAAATCACATTACGATTACATATGAAAACATGAAACGTAATCCTGTAGAAAATTATATCTGAAGACGATGATTCCTGTAAACACCTGTAGACGATAGTTCTGGAATCTCTACACAACCGATTTCCATCAAATTTGTGTTTTAAATAAGAGATTATACACCAAGGATGTGCAAAAAAAAAAAGTTTCAAAAATATTCAAAGGACATGACGCAATTTTTGATATCAACCATTTATTTCGATAGAAAATGTATCGATGTCTAAAAAATTGTTTTTTTTTTTAAATAAAATAATTTACTTTAAAGTTTTGAAAATAACTAGCGAGGTATCAGCAGAGCTTAATTTAAGACGTGTTGTGATTTCTTGTGCTAAGCTACTGCCATCGTCCTAGACCCTTTGTAGACACCCGACCACTTTATGACGCTGCTACAATAGCGTCAGTTCGACACCTTAGTTCGGTCGGTGGCATTTGTCTACTTAACTAAGAGTCCAGGGTTCGATTCCCAGCATGGCCGAAAAATTAATAATTGGTGAAATATGGGTTTCCTCCTTTACAGTGATAAATTAACTGTTGGGAGGCTGGGTGTTGTGTCTGTCCGAGGTTTAAGGTAGTTTATTTATAAGTCGTTATGTTGATATGTTTATTCAAATAATGCACTTTAAATACCTCAAATAAATGAAAAATATAAAAATATAATAGCGTCCATTCATTCAGCACCAACGTAAATTATATACAAATTGTAGCTTCGTATTTAAAAACTTTTATATCCTATAAGTAAATGCTTTTATTTTAAAAAAAAACAATCGGTTTGGTAGTGTTTTAGAAATTGATGTCGAAACCACAACATTCTCTTTGAAAAAAAGACATTTGAAATTATTGTGCACTGCTTGCGGTATATTATTATTATTATTATTATTATTATTATTTATAAACATGAAGATCAAAAATCTGGTAGTCCTTATCGAATAGTAATCTCTTCCTATATGAAAGAAATGGCAACATTGTAATCGGACTGCATAGATATTGAAGAATGTGGACACGTAATTAAAACGGTGAACATTGTGCAACAAGTTAACAACTGGAAAGACCTGTTCCAAACATTCACAAAGTCTTAGGATAAAAATAACTTTGTAAATTTTTTAACAAAATTAATCTAGTTATAATAACTCAAATTGATATTGAATAAATTTAAAATACACCAATAACCAGCTTTTAAAAAAACCAGGCCAGTGTTGAGTTTTGTTTTATTTTAAACTTTTAAAGTATGTTAATGGTCTCGCAAGAGACTCCCCGCGATGATAGGAAGATCAGGGCTCTATAAATTAGGTCCTGTGCATTTGGGTGACTTTTTCTAGATGGTTTTCCACTCTACCTAGGTGCAAGTGCGGGAACATTTCATCTAAATTCAACCTTACTCGTCCATAACGCACTAGCGTAAATAAAACATATGCATATAGCCTGAACTGGTAGAAACACGTGGCGATAAAAAAACTTTAAAAAAAGACATTGCAGTGGTTGCCAGCTTGAATAAACGTTAGATTTTATTGAACAATTTAAGGCCCGTCTACGTCACATACGTCTTTAGAGTAGAAAGAATGGCTTTGTTTCCCGCTCGCTACAAGGTCATTCAGCGGGTCAGTAGCACCGGCCACGATACGGAATGAGGACTAGGACAAGTTATTTTGTATAATAAAATATACTGAGCGAGGATAAAACAATCCTGTGAAATATCAAACAGATTTGATCACCAAATATGCTCAACTACACATCCAATACGAGAAACTATGTATCCAATAAGAAACACAAATTTGCGTGTTGTTAATCGTCCTCTCCGCCCTCGTGGCTGTGGCTAGCGCCGGATACCTGGGAGCACCCGCCGTGATCCCCTGGCGCACCCGTCTCCGCTTACGGTTACGCCCACCCCCCCCTCTGGCCACCCACCACCATCCAGGGTTACTTCACCCCACCATCGACACCAACTTCGACCCCAACCCTTCCTACAGCTACGCCTACGATATCCAGGACGCCCTGACCGGCGACTCCGATATTATCGGCACTTTCGGCAGTCTCCCCTACTACGAGAGTGATGCCTTAACCACACGACCACCGAAGCGATTCTAGGTTATTGATAGACGATGTTTTAATGTCAGAATGTTGAAGGACGGTTCTGCTGTTGATTGTACCATGAAAAGTTGGAGTTCCAGTTATCTGCAACTGTCACATGGAACAACACTGGTCATCATGAACACAGTGTTCATGAACAACATGGTCATCATGGAACAACACTGGGGAAGGGGGGACAATCCAATCAAAACTTGTGTCCATTATCTTTGAATAAACCAACACACATAATAATTATTATCTATCCTAACATTTATAAATAAGAACGCCGTATGATCTGATGTCACATAACTAGTTAGTGAATTTCGAGAAAGTTATTGAAGATAAAAAATAAATATTGAATAGTGATTTCAATCATTTGAAAAGCAAAAAATAATAATTGCAGGGTTTTTTTTAGCGTCAAAGGAACTATTTTTCAACTGATTTATAAAAATAAACGATCGTGTCTGGCCTGTCCCAGGGATAGGGAACTTTTGGCACTACACGGATTCCTCAAAAGGCCGCAAATTTCATGAACAGTATATTTTTCAGAAATTAGAAGCGGTACCTACTTAAATATCTATCGATTTTTTTATTCACATTTCCGGATGTAGTGACGTGTTTTAGACAAATGCGGGTGCACTTCTACTTTTCTCGTATCTATCTAACTAGCGTAGTGATACATACATGCATACAACTTATTTAATTTGGATGACATACAATAAAGTTGTGAGTTTATGAAATGTCAAGCAATGGCAGGGAGAAAACGATTTGGAGAATTTGTGTTAACTTGCAGTGACCAAGCGCTCGCTATCAGAGATGAATCAACTTGACCAATGAAATCCCCGACTTTTTCCCTGATCATTTCCTAAAATTCCCGAATAAAAAGTATGTCACATCCTTCTAACTCGCCCTCCCCCCCCCCCCTTCCACTCCCCTCTTGATTTTCTATTAAATCTTTTTTATGAATAATAAGTTTTAAAATTTAAATAAACATGTTTTTTAAATTATTATTAACATTGTTTACTAGGAATTAAAAAATATATTATACAGCTACAAACAAAAAAATGACAGTTTGAATCACATAATTTCCTGATTTATTGATTATTGTATTTCATAATTTGAGTAAAACAACATTTTCGCGGATTTTTATTGTAATTTACCAAATTCCCGACTTATTCCTGTTTTTTCCTTATTTCCCTGATTTTCCGGGACGATAGACACCCTGTGAATTGATATCTTGGGAAGATTATTTTAATAACCTTTCTACCCGCTTCGATGGCCACATGGCCTAAGGCGCCACACTCGTAATAGACTAAACTGCATGACGTGGAGATTAGGATCGGATCCCGGTCGGATTAAAACTTAGGTGTTTTTTGTAAAAATTGTTATCCACACAAATGTGGCTGCACATACTCTAAATGCAACCTTCCTCATCCCTAAGACGTTAGAATAATTATAAATAAGCATATGAACCGACCGGGTAGTAAAATGCGGTGCTAAAAAAATAGTTTTAGTGACGAATGATTCACGTTTTATAGAAAATTTATTAATAAATTTAACACTTGGATAAGATATAAGAAAGTATTTAAGGTTTCATAAAAATGTATACTCTACTTTTATAAAAGTGGTTTTAAAATTGAATCGTTATTTAGGACGAATGCTTTCGTTTATATATTCAACTGTTAGAGGTTTAAATTCACTTACAATAAGAACAAAAGTTAGTTGGTAATATTGTATCTTAAAAACCATTAGCTACAGAAAAGAAGATCTATCTCGCGAAAGAAATAAAATTCATTGTAGAAACGTGAAAATAGTTTGTTAAGTGCGTGTTTGAGTGCAAATAGAGAACTACACGATCAAATGTGTTTTATCCATAAAGTGACGTGAAAACATGTTTTATTTACTGCATAATGTTCATCTAACCTACAACAAAGCTAACAGCACAAGCAGCACAAACTAGACATATAGATGAATAAAACAACTGACACAAAGCGTGACAACCATCACCAAGCAAATCCGTGACAACTGCATCAAGCGTGACAATCATCACCAAACAAATCCGTGACAACGCTGACATAAAGCGTGACAATAATCACCAAGAAATTCGTGACAACGCTGACATTAACGTGACAATCATCACCAAGCAAATCCGTGCAACGCTACATCAAGCGTGACAATCAATCACCAAGCAAATTCGTGACAACGCTGACATTAAGCGTGACAATATCATCAAACAAATCCGTGACAACACTTACATCACGGGATATATCCACTCTAGGCAATATTCCTTTGGATAACGCCGCGATTGCGTCGACGAATCATACAGAACAAATCGTTATTTAACGCGTAATCTAAGCGGACAATAATCACAAAGAATATATTCGTAACAACGCTGACATAAAGCGTGACAATCATCATCAAACAAATCCGTGACAATACTTAGATCTCGGATTACTATTCCGACTCTTCCTTGGAGTTAAGGTCGCCGCGAGTTGCTTCAAACGGAAGATACGAGGACAATTATATTAAATTTAACCGCAAGTTAATCTATAACGAGAAACAAAATATCAATATCGTAATATAGTTTTTAAAAAACTATTTGATTTTATAAAATAATAAATGTTTCTGATGATGCCACAAAACCCCGGAGTGATTTCAATATTGTTGCCTTAATGATATTTTGAGTTGTTAATAAAACTCATCGTCTTGCGTATCTGTCCAACAATGTACATAGGCCTATGTTGTTTTTTGTGTACAATAACAGTCAAATGTAAACTTAAACTCGCGGGAAATATGACGGCCACTTAACAGACGATTAATTCGACCAACCTTCCCCGTCGACCACCAGGTCAAGACTGTCGCGATCAACAATTAACTCGGCCAACCTCCCTCGTCGACCGTCAGGCTAACCCAATTAATAATGTCAAATAAGATAAATGAGAGGAGGAAAAAAAACTGCACATGGCCATTTCCTTCGGAACCTTGCCAAAAATAAGAAAGATAAAAAAAAATAGAGGGGGCAACTTCCAGGGAGTGTGACCTGGTCCAAGTTTGTCCAAGAGGCGTGGTGCCTGGATGTTGCATCATGGGAGCAGATAGTATATATACCCGCACCTGCGGACGGACCGTATCACCAACTGTACCAAGTGACTAGCAATGGCATTCAAGGTGAGTTGTTCTTCTCACTGGTCATTTAAATGGACCAGGACTTATAACACTAATAACATCAATAATCTATATATGGATTCCGACACTCTCTAGTGAGAGCAATGGCTAACAGCAAAACAAATCGAATGACTTGAGGTGGGTTGCAGTAAGTTTAATCTTGAGTCATATTTTCGAAGTTGTTATAGTAAAAACCCTTTTGTTCAAACTAAATAAAATATTGCTCCAGTTAATACGTTTATTTTAATTTTCTACATTTGGTAATATTAACAGTTTTAGAATCAGTCATGAGTATATAGACCTTTAAACAGGAGTTTTTAGAGAAAATGAAAAAAATTGTGCTCAAAGTCCACAATGCCCCAGAAAGATATTCAACAACTGTTGATATTATCAATTGAACATTCAATTAAACTTATCTACTGGAGAAATATTATATTTATTTAGTCCAAATATGTTTTTGATTTTTAAAAAAGACTTTGCCCAAATATTGACCTTAACTCGCATTTCTTTACACCCGACCTTAATGAAAGCCTTTGAAGGCGAATATTGAAATAATGTACCAGTATCCGCCTAAAGAAAGATTGAAAAGTCACTAAGTCATCCCCAGAACAACCAGGCCATCAGGCCCATGTCAGTTACATTATCAGTGCAGCCAAACTTGCTGAAAGAAATCAAGTCAGGATGAATTGATTGCATAAAACTGTGGTTTCTTAGCTATCAGTGCCCTCAGTAACATCAGCTCTGACTTCTACCACCTCATGAGGGTAGTACTGTGGTTCTTTAAGTCTCGTTTTGAAGTTGCGTACTTTTTGAAAATATAGTTTGTATTTATATGTTAGTTTATTATAAATATAAATAAGGGATACTTGAAGTAAAGTATATATTTCTGGAATAGCCTCACATTGTAGCTTAGTGCTTGAGAGAAGTCATATATGATAACATATTATTCATCAACACAACGCAATAGGGACGACGTCAATAGGTCCTCAATGTTACAACATGGGCCGAGAAAATAGCGCTTTATAGAGATTAAATTATTTATAAAGCAAGGGGTAAACTATTCCTGTGTTCATAGAAAACATATTTTCAAGTTATATGATATAAGACTACTAATAGTCGTGAGTGTAAGAAATATATGTTCAAATTGATATATAAGCAATGTCCATTTTCTTCTAGCTCATCGTCCTCTCCGCCCTCGTGGCTGTGGCTAGCGCCGGATACCTGGGAGCACCCGCCGTGGTCGCCCCTGGCGCAGCCGTCTCCGCTTACGGTTACGGCGCCCCCGCCCTGTCCTACGCCGCCCCCGCTCTGGGATACGCCGCACACGGCCCCGCCCTGTCCTACGCCGCCCCCGCCGTGGCTAAGGTCGCCGTCGACACCGACTTCGACCCCAACCCTTCCTACAGCTACGCCTACGACATCCAGGACGCCCTGACCGGCGACTCCAAGGGACAGCAGGAGTCCCGTCAAGGCGATGTTGTCCAGGGCAGCTACAGCCTGACCGAGCCTGACGGCACCCGTCGTACCGTCGAGTACACCGCCGACCCCATCAACGGATTCAACGCCGTCGTCCACAAGACTCCCCTCGCCGCCCCCGTCGCCAAGGTCGCCGTCGCCGCTCCCGCCTACGGTTATGCCGCCCCCGCTTACGGTTACGCAGCCCCCGCCCTTGCCGGCAAGGCTTACTACGGTTAAATAAACATTACTCCTAATATTGCCACGATGTATTTATTAAACGTAACTTATGTCCACACAGTGTGAATAAATAAAACATTTCAACCACACCACCATTTTGTTTACAGCTTTAGCACATTTTTTACCCCCCATTTCTTCGATAAATGCAGGATAAAACACATAATAGAATAAATAGGATAGTGAAATTATTTATCAACCTCACAAAACACGCGGTATATTTAAAGGAAAAAATTTGGGTCGGAACATGTTTTACATAAATGATTTCCTGATCTTACTTCAAGCAAATGTGAATACATTTCCTCAAAAATTATTACTCTCATTCTTATCACCAGGTAAGTACGGAGAGGGGATGAAACCAAGAGTTATGTTCAAGCTCAAGCTGGTAAAAGATAAAAACCAAAATTATGTTTAAGCTAAAGATGGCAAGAGACAAAACAAGGAGTTGTAGACCATTCGAGATAGGGCACATTTGTCTTCTAGGGGGGTAAAGGGGTCTGCGAGGTGGGATGAGGGGTAAGGAGGCGGAGAAAAATGAAATCCCCCCCCCCCTTGTATTTCAGCAGAAGAACACAAGGAAGTGAAAGTAGGGGAGGATCGTGGACAGAATTGATGATTCTAATTAAGCACCCAGACGGATTGAACCTAAACAGCGCTCGTTGAAATACGGTCGAGTGTGGGTCAGGGAAGACTAGTCCAGAGGCTCCTTGGTTACATCCTAGAATAATACGGTCAAGTAATAGTTGGCTATATAGTCATATCTATTAGTCTTGTCACCAAATAAGGTCGAGGTCTTTATCAGTGACATGTAATGATGTCATAACTAGAGTTAGTGTGTAAGTCGAGAGTAATGTTACGGTCAGCCAGGTACTAAGAGTACAAACTACCTGGAGGTTATATCTGTCGCAGAGTATCTTCAGTTTGGTAACAATGTGATGTATTGAGACGCAAACAAATGGTAAATGGATCAACCCACGGCTGTGGCTGCGCGGTGTACGGCGTAAGACTCGCCTTACACTTGGTTCACTATTAACAGAGAGGTTAGGGAATCGAATCCCAACAACGTGCACTAAAGGATGATTTTCCACATTATGTTATTTCAAATGTTACCCACGCTTCATACCAATGCGCGTGCATCAATTCATAAATGGCCCTCCTCAACCCTGGGTCATTAATAGCACACGTGTTAAAGGATATTATTATTTAAATATTTATACTATGGATAGGTCAAATCCTATATTTATCCAATACGAATATTATATTTTATTTCGAATCTCTGATCCAAATTCAAGTCCTAAAATAATTTTTTTAAAACGTAGCTACAATTTAAGTTAAAGTAAAAATATTTAAAACTAAACATTAAAAAAAAAATTAAGATTCGGTGCCACCGACAAATTATATTAATATAATGTGCTTTTTATTGATTGTGTTATCCTCCCAACAATACAAGTCTTATTTAATTCCATTTATCAATTTGGTTAAAATTGTTATTTGAAGTCAAGGTCTTAATATTATTGTATTAAAGATACTTTTTTTTTTTTTTATTTTTACAAATCTCTACAACCAGAGGATTCAATGTTTCAATGATTCAACATCTCTAATATTTTATACATAAATAATCTCAACCATCTTGAATATTGAGTAGTAAAACACAGTTATAAATGAATAAAAGACTTGTAAAATAAAAAATATTAGAATTTTTATCATTTATCTTGGCTTGTAAAAATAAAAAAGATGTAATAAATGTCAGTAAAAATAAAATTAATAGCAATACATTTCTCGAAATGTGATTTACTGTGGATTCACACGTTCGCTGTAAAACCAGAGCAGTGCTGATATTAGGTCACGTAACAGATCTAATCCAATCACAAGTCCGCGTGGCAGTGTAGCCCGCACTGATCGAGTAGAGATAGTTTCAACTTTGCCAGCGATTCTACAGAAAACCGGCCAAGTAGAGCTGATCAGCGCATGCGCAAACTTTCAAACATGCGTTATTTATAAACACAGCACATTCTCAAGATGGCGTATATCAAAAGTGATGATTTAAAAACGACAGTTTGTCGGAAGCCATGAGTTTTATCATGACAAAATCAAACCCAGGAAGTAAGTAAAACATCTAATTTTATTTTAAATACAGTAACTTGCAATGATAGTAATATTTTCGTTTTTATGTTTGGCGTTTCAATGCATCATGGGTAAAGAGAGATTCCCAACTTTCCGCGAGCGTGTGAACAGCTGCACAACTAAGCGGTGCTGACTTACTGTACTATTATATTATTATTATATTTAGTACCGCGTCTTACTACCCGTTGGGTTATACGCTTTAAGTACTAATTACGCTAATGGATTAGGAATTGGGAAGGTTGAATTAGAGGAAGTGAACCCCATTTGCGTGGAGGGAGAGTGGAAAACCATTTAGGAAAAACCACCCCAGTTCACCCGACCGAGATTCGAACCTCGATCTCCCCGTCCTCGGCGGTCGAGCTCAACACGTCAAGCGCGTTAGCCAACTACGCCACCGAGGCGGGTGACTTACTGTACTGCTTTCAAATTTCAGCGTACGTGTGATTCACCTTCAGTTGTAACCTCCACGAGTACCAAGTGTGTCCTGTGAGTTGGTAAACCTGTTCCACGCCTCCATCGGTCACCTATCGCACCATTACTTTTAGTTCGTCTCTTTCTGGGCGTTAGAGAGCGTGCGTAGCAATCCGCGACTTGGGACAGTTAGGCCTGATTCCACTTTCGTTGGGAACAGAGCGAAACCTGCTTGAGAGACGCAGAAATGTATAAGGCCGAGTCTACACTATCGGTTAAAACGCGACTGTTAAACAGCTATCAAAACGCTACTGATTCTACACTAGCGGTTTAAATTCCGCGGTTGTTGCTTCCACTTGTGAATAATGGTTTAAAAATGGACATTGTACAGGCCGGTTGTATTGAGGGACTTATTTTGTTGGAGGAAACTCGCAAAAAAAAAAAAACTTCGTCAAAAGAGACGTTAGTGGACTCACCCCACATTATCGAACCGCCAATTATGTTTGTGAATCACAGAATGTACCCAGAGAAGTTCTTTTTGTACCATAGATGTCTGTGGTTTCATTCGATGAACTACTTTGTTTAGTGAATGAAAATATTGCAAAACGTGACACCTTCTTGAGGAAAAGTATTTATTATTCCTGCTGAAAGTCTTGTTGTGACATTGAGGCACAACTGCCTGATAACGCCTGATGTAGTTTTATTCGCGTTTCTACCGCCAGGCGGTTTTAACGCCTTCAGAGGCATTTCTAAAGTTCATTCACCGTAGTAATTGTTTTCTGAAAGGCCTTCTTCCCTATCAGAGATCTATTATATAGTAGAATATTGGTAGGAAAAAAGACCTTTCAGAGAATAATTCCTACCGTGAATGGAGTATACCGCTACTGGTAGTTTTAACGCCTCAAGAGGTGGCGGTCAAAACGCTGGTCTAGATGAAAAGTTATTTTTTAACTTGATAACAAGGGTTTCATTCAACGGCGCGGTTTCTAGCCTTTTAACCGCTAGTGTAGAGTAGGCTTAAGGACTATAAACCCTAATTTGTGTTTAATAAAATGATTGGATTTAATTAAATATAAAGTTGGACTTAAGAACAAAATGTCGGTGAATAAATATGTCTGTTTTGTTAGAAATGGTACCAAACCAACTCTTAGTTAAATGGTTTTATGAATAATAGTATTAATAATAATATTTAACACCGCGTCTTACTAACCGTTCGGGTTATACGCTTTAAGTACTAATTACGCTAATGGATTAGGAATTGGGAAGGTTTAATTAGAGGAGTGAACCCGCATTTGCGTGGAGGTAGAGTGGAAAACCATTTAGAAAAAACCACCTCCAGTTCACCCGACCGAGATTCGAACCTCGATTCTCCCGTCCTTAGCAGTCGAGCTAAACACGACAAGTGCGTTAACCAACTACGCCACCGAGGCGGGTGGTTTTATGAAACAAACAGAAAAAAAAAACTATGGCTAAACTGTGTGGACATGAAACAAACCAAATACTGACGGTATAAAATATTATTCTGTATCTATATTAATAAAATGAAGAGTTTATCAAGAACAGTTTGTGATATCTACCACAAACAGAGGACTCAAATCTAAACATTAGTAACACCTGTTTACGAAAATTTGCACCTCTAAGCCGGAATTTTAAATTTTTATTTTAAATGTTTGTTTAAATAATAAAAAACCGGGTTGGGCTCAGACCTCCGCAAAGTATAGAGAAACCGAGGTGGGTATGTAGGGGACGCGAGAAAAGGCCAGTGTTTTTTGCAGTTTTTAAAGCAAAACATTATTTTGGATAAAAAAATTAATCAAATAATTCTCCAGTAGTTTAATTAGTTTAATTTTTTTCACATGGTGATAACAACAGTTGTTGAATATCTGTAAAAGGTGTCCTGGAATTTAATGACAACTTTTTTTCTTCATTTAAAAAGTTTATCATTTAATGCCGCTATGCTATATTATTATTATTATTATTATTATTATTATTATATTATTATAGCACCGCGTCTTACTACCCATTCGGGTTATACGCACTTACGCTAATGTGTAATGGTAGGGTGATTGTGAGATGGATTGGAGGACCTACAGTTTAACGTGGAATCCGAACCACGGTGGCGGCCTGGCATTCCCCACATTCACAAGATGTCTTGTCAGAGGTGAAGGAAGGGTTTGGTAATCAGATAAATCTGTGTGCCAGGACCGAGGATTGAACCCCGGCCGCCAGCACAGAAGTCTGACACCTTACCCCTAGAGCACCAGGTCACCTGCCGCTATGCTCATAACAGATATTCAACAACTGTTGATATGAACATGCGAAGAAAATGAAACTGTAGGTATGAACTGGAGAAATATTAGATTTATTTAGAACTGAGAGAAAATCCCCTATAACTGAGTAAAAAGCCCGAGGACATAAAGAAACCCCCTTGGACTGAAAGACCCTAGAATTGAGAGAAACACCCTAAGACTGAGAGATATAAAGATACCCTATGACAGAGAAATAGAAATAAACTTCAGGACAGAGAGATAGACACCCTATGACAGAGAGATAGAAAGACACCCCAGGAGAGAGAGATAGAATGACACCCTGCAAGGTGGTCGATTTGAGTCAGGTAGTCTCTAAAGCAAAGCGACGACCCCCCCAGAGACAATGTCACCACAGGTGTCAACCAGACACACACATCTGATAATTAAAATATATAATAATGTAACAATGTGTAGACATAAGAAGGCGTGGTGCGTTTCGGTAGGACCGGGTTAATCTGGGCCGCGTTCCTTGCGCAAACCAGGTGTGGTCTGAGAGTGTATATAAACAGTTGTAATCTCTAGTAAGAGTATCACTTGGACAGAGTCTTTCAGTCATGGCATTCAAGGTGAGGACATGGGATTTCTGGTCTTGGGTTGGGGCTACGAGTTTAATATCAACTAATCTTGTCTTAGAATTATCAGCTTAATATCAACTAATCTTGTATAGGAGTTAGAAGTTTAATATCAACTAATCTTGTCTTAGAATTATCAGCTTAATATCAACTAATCTTGTCTTAGAATTATCAGCTTAATATCAACTAATCTTGTATAGGAGTTAGAAGTTTAATATCAACTAATCTTGTCTTAGAATTATCAGCTTAATATCAACTAATCTTGTCTTAGAATTATCAGCTTAATATCAACTAATATTGTCTAGGAGTTAGAAGTTTAATATCAACTAATCTTGTCTTAGAATTATCAGCTTAATATCAACTAATCTTGTCTTAGAATTATCAGCTTAATATCAACTAATCTTGTCTTAGAATTATCAGCTTAATATCAACTAATCTTGTATAGGAGTTAGAAGTTTAATATCAACTAATCTTGTCTTAGAATTATCAGCTTAATATCAACTAATCTTGTATAGGAGTTAGAAGTTTAATATCAACTAATCTTGTCTTAGAATTATCAGCTTAATATCAACTAATCTTGTCTTAGAATTATCAGCTTAATATCAACTAATCTTGTATAGGAGTTAGAAGTTTAATATCAACTAATCTTGTCTTAGAATTATCAGCTTAATATCAACTAATCTTGTCTTAGAATTATCAGCTTAATATCAACTAATATTGTCTAGGAGTTAGCAGTTTAATATCAACTAATCTTGTCTTAGAATTATCAGCTTAATATCAACTAATCTTGTCTAGGAGTTAGAAGTTTAATACCAACTAATCTTGTCTTAGAATTATCAGCTTAATATCAACTAATATTGTCTAGGAGTTAGAAGTTTAATATCAACTAATCTTGTCTTAGAATTATCAGCTTAATATCAACTAATATTGTCTAGGAGTTAGAAGTTTAATATCAACTAATCTTGTCTTAGAATTATCAGCTTAATATCAACTAATCTTGTCTAGGAGTTAGCAGTTTAATATCAACTAATATTGTCTAGGAGTTAGCAGTTTAATATCAACTAATCTTGTCTTAGAATTATCAGCTTAATATCAACTAATATTGTCTAGGAGTTAGAAGTTTAATATCAACTAATCTTGTCTTAGAATTATCAGCTTAATATCAACTAATATTGTCTAGGAGTTAGCAGTTTGATATCAACTAATCTTGTCTTAGAATTATCAGCTTAATATCAACTAATCTTGTCTAGGAGTTAGCAGTTTAATATCAACTAATCTTGTCTTAGAATTATCAGCTTAATATCAACTAATCTTGTCTAGGAGTTAGCAGTTTAATATCAACTATTCTTGTCTAAGAGTTAGCAGTTTAATATCACCTAATCTTGTCTAAGAGTTAGCAGTTTAATATCACCTAGTCTTGTCTTAGAATTATCAGCTTAATATCAACTAATATTGTCTAGGAGTTAGCAGTTTAATATCACCTAGTCTTGTCTTAGAATTATCAGCTTAATATCAACTAATCTTGTCTAGGAGTTAGCAGTTTAATATAAAACTAATCTTGTCTTAGAATTATCAGCTTAATATCAACTAATCTTGTCAAAGTTGAGTTTAATATCAACTATTCTTGTCTTAGAGCTAGCAGTTTAGTATCAACTAATCTTGTCTTGGAGTTAGGAGTTTAATGTTACCTAATCTTGTCTCAAAGTTGAATATTAACTAATCTTGTTGTGCTTGTTTGCAATGTTGGACCTAGTTTCTAAAGTCTATCACTGAACACAATCAATCCATTCATCTCACACCTATAGTAATGGTGACATAGTTGAAAATAATAAACGGATGCTGAAAAGACTTTCATAAAAATACACAAAGTAGCCAACCTTTATAATAATATTAATCTCCCAGAGTAGATTTAAGAAGCGGAGAGCAACAATATTTAATTAGATGTATAGTTAATATCAAATATATTGTTTTGAATATGTTAGTTATAATCTTGAAGTAACACAAATAATGTATCATCGCTTAAACATTTTAAAAAATAGAGTACAAGCAATATTAAATAACAAGAGACTTAATGTATTATTTAACAAAGTATTTGTTTTCCAGCTCATCGTCCTCTCCGCCCTCGTGGCTGTGGCTAGCGCCGGATACCTGGGAGCACCCGCCGTGGTCGCCCCTGGCGCAGCTGTCTCCGCTTACGGTTACGGCGCCCCGCTCTGGGATACGCTGCACACGCCGCCCCCGCTCTGGGATACGCCGCCCACGGCCCCGCCCTGTCCTACGCCGCCCCCGCCGTCGCTAAGGTCGCCGTCGACACTGACTTCGACCCTCATCCTCAGTACAGCTACGCCTACGACATCCAGGACGCCCTGACCGGCGACTCCAAGAGCCAGCACGAGTCTAGAGACGGAGACGTCGTCCAGGGCAGCTACAGCCTGGTGGAGCCCGACGGCACCCGTCGCATCGTCGACTACACCGCCGACCCCGTCAACGGATTCAACGCCGTCGTCCACAAGGAGGGAGCCGCCGTCGTCAAGGCTGTTGCCCCCGTCGCCGCCTACGCCGCACCCGCCATCGCTAAGGTCCACGCCGCTCCCGCCTACGGCTACGCCGCCGCACCCGCTCTGGCTTACGGTGCCGGTCATGGTCTGGCTTACGGTGCTGGTCATGGTTTGGCTTACGGTGCTGGTCATGGTTTGGCTTACGGTGCCGCCCCCGCTCTGGCTTACGGTGCTGGTCATGGTCTGGCTTACGGTGCCGCCCCTGCTCTGGCTTACGGTGCCGGTCATGGTCTGGCTTACGGTGCTGGTCATGGTTTGGCTTACGGTGCCGCCCCCGCTCTGGCTTACGGTGCCGGTCATGGTCTGGCTTACGGCGCCAGCCCCCTCCATACCAAGGCTATCTTGGGTTAAAAGTACAAACACAAACATTTAGATATAAATATTTATTGTTTAAATTTTATCCACACTCGAAATACTTGGCGAAAATGAATAAATAAAATATTGTTTTACATAAAGTTCCATGTTCTATATTTTATTTCCTGTCCTATTTAAATATATTAGATGTGTTTATCTGAGTGAGCTTGGGAGCTGTCGGCTATATTTAGTTGTAACCTCACACAAGACATGTAGTGAGGACAGACACAGGCTCATCAGCAACAGCCTGGTGATGATTGTGTTGTATCTGGTGTCCGTCTCACACTACTCACTATACTTTACAGCTAGTCTCTTGTGAATATATCACTGACTAGCCCCCTTCCCCGTAAAAAAATATTGTAAAAATCCTGTAAAACAAAGCTTCAAATCATCCATCATGTCAATATAAAAACAAAACTTTTTTAAAAAATACAGTCCTACCATCACTGTATAGCCCCCTCCCTCTTTTTATCCTCCCTCCTATTTACATCTCATTCCTCTATAATTTTGTTTGCTCTAGGCGCGAAAGGAATTGTGTATACACCAATCAAACAAATTGTTAAAATCAAATTAATTTTTCAGCTTCCTCCACTTTCATTTACTCCCCTCGTTTACCAAAATTTTATTTCAATCTTTTTTTTTTTTTTTTTTGCGTTCCTCGTCACTACATTTATTTTTCTTTCCTCACCCCTACCCGCCCCCTTCACAAACCCCACTTTACCTTCAACAACTTTTTTTTTCCAACGACTATATAATATACTATCGACATTTTTATGAGGAATAAATTAAATTTTCAAAATAAAATATAGCCTATGTTACTCGCTGATTATGTAACTTTATATTGGTGAAAGAATTTTTCAAATTGGTCCAGTAGTTTTTGAGTTTATCCATTACAACAAACAAAAACAAAAAATCAAATATTTCCTCTTTATAATATTATATATATAGTGTAGACTATACTTTACAGCTAGTCTCTTGTGAATATATCATTGAATTATTATTATTATTATTATTATTAAGCACCGCGTCTTACTACCCGTTCGGGTTATACGCACTTACGCTAATGTGTAATGGTAGGGTGATTGTGAGATGAAATGAAGGACCTATAGTTTAACGTGGAATCCGAACCACGGTGGTGGCCTGGCATTCCCCACATTCACAAGCTGTCTTGTCAGAGGTGAAGGAAGGGTTTGGAAATCAGATAAATCGGTGCCGGACCGAGGATTGAACCCCGGCCGCCAGCACAGAAGTCTGACACCTTACCCCTAGACCGCCAGGTCAACCTATATCACTGAATATACTTTACAGCTAGTCTCTTGTGAATATATCACTGACTATACTTTACAGCTAGTCTCTTATCTCTTATCACTGACTAACCTCCACAATTGCATTCTCAAACAATCTCCGGCAAAAACTTTGTTCTAAAATAAACATTAATGGGGACTTTTCTTAATATTTTCCTGATACAAAAATAACGTAATTTTTTTATCCCGAATTTACCCAGTAATGTTTGTTTTAGAAATCATGAGAGAACAAACTACTTTGCAACAACAAAAATATGTTAAAAATTATTCAAAACTCGCTTTTACAACCTCAACATACTGTTTAGAATGTGTCGTATTAAACTATTTCAATAACTTGTACAGACTTCTGTGCTGGCGGCCGGGGTTCAATCCTCGGTCCCGGCACAGATCTATCTGATTACCAAACCCTTCCTTCACCTCTGACAAGACATCTTGTGAATGTGGGGAATGCCAGGCCTCCACCGTGGTTCGGATCCCACGTTAAACTGTAGGTCCTTCATTTCATCTCACAATCACCCTACCATTACACATTAGCGAAAGTGCGTATAACCCGAATGGGTAGTAAGACGCGGTGATAATAATAATAACTTGTCGGTGTAGTCAATTGTTGTTTTCTTTGGGGACAGAAGTAATGGGTGGAAAATGAGAGGGGGGGGGGATATTTTTTAGTGGGCGGATGGTCTATGGCAGGGTTCACAAGCTCGCGGCCCGCGGGCACATCTGCCCAACCCGCTTGTCTGTAATACCTTTATATGATTATCCGATCTGCAGTCATACACAAACTCGGCAAATAATATTTTAATTTTAGTGTGTACATAATTTTGAATAACATAAAACATTTACAGCTATTTCAAACTTTACTTATCTTTTTTTTTTTTCACTTTGAATATTTGACTGTGGGAATGTTTGTTTACATAATTTAATAAAAACCACTTCGATTAGCTCATTAACCCACATAAACATATGGGAACATATAAGTTTGTAAGTATTTAAATGATCATAGATAATTTTAAATACACAGCATCAAATAGCTAGGTATTGACCTGTATCGGTGGGCACGCGGATTAAACGTCAGAATTTTCTGGTCTAGTTTGACAGTGTCACAGGTAAAGGTTGGAATTCCAGTTAGATAGACGAGGGAATTTTATTTCTAAATGGTTTTCCTAACTCCTTCAAACAAATACGGCTATATTTGCTCTATACTATATCACCTTCATCCTTTACCGCGGTGGTTCTTAAACTTTTTTTTATATTGTACCTCTTGGTCATTATTAAAAGTCTAATGCACCCCCACGATAAAATTTCCCCAAATGACAGGTCAAAATGTCAGGTACAGTGGCAGCTCGTAGATAAAATTAGTGGGGGAGCTGCTACAGAAAATTTTTAGCCTTTGTTTGAAAATTGTGTAAAAGTAAAAAAAATGTATAAAAAGAAAATTTATTCAGGAACTTGATAAAATCTTAACAAAAAAAACCAAACCTTTTTTACTTACTTTAACTTAAATTGTTACAATTCAAGCTTGATCTATTTATTTTAAAATGAAATCCATTCTTCTTGTTTTAATTTGCGCAAAAAGTTCAATAATTTTCTCCTTGATATCTGAATGACAATTGAGGAAATTTTTCTCCATTGAAAGTACTGCAAGCGCATTTAGTCTTTCTGTTAAATAAAAAATGAATCAAATAGAATAGCTGGAAGCAGAATAATAATCTAATTCTACACTCTTCTACACTTTTATCACATTCAAGAATATGGTACGCGGTTTTTAAGTACAACACACGCTGAGTAAAAAAACAACTTCCACCATCACGCCAGAGCCGGCACTGCTAGAGCACCTGGCAGTCCCCCCCCCCACCCTCCTATGTGCGCATGCGCACAACAGTCAAACACCACGTCACTGGCACTGTGAAGCGCACAGTTCCATACAAAGATTTTTGTATCTTCATAAACTGGGGGATGGCTACTTAAGTGCTGACATTAAGCTTAAGGAAAATATATTTTACTACAAAAATAAAGAAAGGATTAAATAAAAAAGGACTCATTATATTAAATGTTATCGATAATATAAAGTGGAAATAGGGGGTGCTGCAGTTCTGCAGTGACTATACACGAGCCGCCACTGTCACGTAATCAAAGGAGAAAATATCCTCAGTCGCCTCTAAATTCACCACCACGTTGGTCCTCCGTCTTGTTTAGTTATCCTGTCATTTTGTTCATTTTCCCTGAGGCTACTCGCGTACCCTGGGGTACGTGTAGCACAGTTTGAGAACCACTGCCTTACCCAATAGCGTGATTAAAATGTGCGCAATCCAGACGGGTAGTAAGACGAGCTGAAAAAACAAAAGCGTAGAATATGTTTAGACAAACACGTTTGTTTAAACTGTGGCCGCGCAACCCACCCTTAGTCTGTGAATCTGGGCCTTCGACTAATGTGAGTTTGAGAAACAATGGTATAAGGCGTCAGTCTCGTGTAAGACTGGCCTGCCGATGACGAGGAGTCGAGGCTATAATCCTGGGGAGAAAGGGGGGATGTGAGACAACTGAGGGTGGTTTTTTCCTATATAGTTTTCCACTCTCCTTCCACGCAAATGCTGATAGATTACCTCTAAAACACTTTCTTCCTTACCCCTACCCCATTAGAGTGACTATCATAAATTAGTATAGCTTGAACGGTTAGTAAGAGCCGGTGATAAAAATAAAGCCAGTGTGATATTTATTTTTGACTTGGTATTAGACGTTCATTCGGCGCCAATTTTATTGTTTCAATTTGACGAGAAACAATTAATACATTCAAAAGTGATTGTGCAATAAATATAATCAAAGCGTGTGCAGATCTAAACTGAAATAAATCACACGAGGAACCTGAACATTCGCAGAGTATTTGGTCACTTTGGCGGAGGGAGTCGAGGGTCGAATCTCGAACGGATACGTTGGGGTTGGTTTCCCAACCAGAATGTTTTATAACTTAGTTGCCATTTTTATCCCCTTACCCCTACCGGCCCCCCTAACACTGCTGGTTTATTATTAATAAACAATTAAGAGGTATTTAAAGATCACCTCCTGAACCTAATGATATATCAACAAAAGAATTATTAACCAGCTTTATTCTAGAACAAACACAGAATCCAGACCCACGGCATTTGATTTATCACAAATGGTCATTTTTGGGCCATGTCGGGAAACGAGCCCGAGACCTTTGACAGATGCGTTATCCACTGTGCCGAGATTTCTAACGTACAAATATTATTATTATTATTATTATTATTATACACCGCGTCTTACTACCCGCTCGGGTTATACGCACTTACGCTAATGTGTAATGGTAGGGTGATTGTGAGATGAAATAGAGGACCTACAGTTTAACGTGGGATCCGAACCACGGTGGAGGCCTGGCATTCCACACATTCACAAGTTGTGATTAATACACGTCTTGTCAGGATTGAACCCCGGACCCCAGCAGAGAAGCCAGACACCTTACCCCTGGACCATAACTTACCAATAACAAAGAAGGTAGTGTTGGTAAAACTAAGTCCAGCCGTAATATTCACTACAGCTCTGATAGAAAGTTCATATCCGGGTCAAGGTCACTGCCAGTGCCCCGAGAAACGAAACCGCTCTTCACCTTGACAAAATAGCAGCGGATCAACCATCAACATAAATATCGTGACAAAGCCGCGCATACTTACTCATGCGGTCTATTGTAAGTTGGTCACAAGATTTTCAAATATTACAAAACTACCCTTAATTTGAGGGATAGAATCTAAATTAAAAATACCACTAAGCAATTGAACAGTAGTAATCCCCGGTGGTCTTGGGGTAAAGTGCTTGCCTCAGGACTCGATGATTATGGGTTCGAAACCAGGCGTAGTCGACGGATTGAGATATAATAATCCGTAGCATAACTTCCTTTGCAGGGGAAGTATAATCCATTCACGGTAGGAATTACTCTCTGAAAGGTCTTTTTTCCTACCAATATCCTACGATATAATAGATTTCTGGTAGGGAAAAAGGCCTTTCAGAAAACAATTCCTACGGTGAACGGACTCTAAAGCCGTCGGTTCCATATCGGGTGGGGGGGGGGGGGTGAAATAACCCTGAAAGATATGTGGAAATACTCTTCCCAACAAAATGTGTGGGCTCTTTCTCTCTCGCTCGTAGAAATTCTCGTGTGCTGATCAGTCGGTTCAGATAATTAGCGATAAATAAAATAATATGAGCCCGCAATCAAGCCATACCGACCAAGAAGCCACCGCATGTTAGCGAAGATAGTGCAAACATTCGGGGATAGATTGTGTCCCCTGCCCAGCCGTTAGTCTCAGTTTTCTAGACCGAAGCCGATACTTATTTATTCAAGTCCTCAATTGTCCTCACGAGGCCGAGTTCGACCCCGTTCCAGACCCACTACTTCACAAATAAATTCTGGAAGCACCGAGGATCGAACCCTGGATCTGTAGCTAGTAACTCTCTGTAGCCCCAGCTCCAGAATGTTCACGGTTACAATACTTTGCCTGTATGACTCGAGTGAAAGATGTGGACGAGATGGGCGTGGTTGGGAGTTTCGTCAGTAGGGGCCGGTTATCTCGCTCGATCACATCAACTGGCCGGGTATAAAAGAGGGACCCCTAACAGCAGAGACCCAACATCTGTCGGACCCTCTACCAGAACACTCAGCATGTACAAGGTGAGCGTTGAATACAGTGGCGTGGTGTGGCATGTTGCCAGGGTAGGCAAAGATACAGTCCAATGTTCATAGGATAAAACTTTACTAAATTATTTTTGTTATTTTATAGTTATTGATATCTATCAAAACTGACCGATGTAGATCACACTACTTGACGTATGAACACATTAAATTATATATAGTTATTAATACCCGTCAGATAAGGTTCTTCCTAAAAAATATTAGTCCGTACCTATTGTCTATCAGCGCTTAAGAGTCAATGGTTCACAGGCAGATTTTGTTGAAATTAAATAACTTCGGTTTGGAATGAATTTTGTATTTGCCAGAACGGACCATTCTGTATCGTGGACTAAAACCTCAGTTGTTATTTTATTATTATTATTATATTATTATTAAAGATATTGAACGTGCACCTCATCAAGTAACCGAACCTATTAGCAAAAAATTTATAAACTATCTTGGCTCAAGAAAAGACACTGAACCTGCTTCGGTGGACACATGGTCTAAAGCGTCACTCCCGCAACAGACAAGACTACCGATGACAGAGAGATCAGGGTTCATAGCCTGGTCAGGTGTACGAGTTTTTTTTCTCTGAATTGTTTATCACTCTTCCTCCATGCAAATACGAGTGCATTTTAAGATACGGAGAAAAAGTTATACACATGAATATTGAGAACGAAACTACCAAATGTACACTATATTGATTAATATTTCATTTTAGTGAATATTTGTCGTAATTAAAAAGTTTATATAAGTTTTACAGCAGTAGTGAGGGCAAACATACCTTCTCGGACGTCATTCCCTCCTGTTACATAAATATAAATAAAGCACTTTAATTCCAGCTCGTCGTCCTCTCCGCCCTCGTGGCTGTGGCTAGCGCCGGATACCTGGGAGCACCCGCCGTGGTCGCCCCTGGCGCACCCGTCTCCGCTTACGGTTACGGTGCCCCCGCTTTGGCCGCCCGCCCCTGGCTTACGCCGCCCCCGCTCTGGCTGCCCGCCCTCTCGCCTACGCCGCCACCCCCGCCGTGGCTAAGGTCGCCGTCGACACCGACTTCGACCCCAACCCTTCCTACAGCTACGCCTACGACATCCAGGACGCCCTGACCGGAGACTCCAAGGGACAGCAGGAGTCCCGTCAAGGCGACGTCGTCCAGGGAAGCTACAGCCTGACCGAGCCTGACGGCACCCGTCGTACCGTCGAGTACACCGCCGACCCCATCAACGGATTCAACGCCGTCGTCCACAAGACTCCCCTCACCGCCCCGTCGCCAAGGTCGCCGTCGCCGCTCCCGCCTACGGTTACGCCGCCCCCGCTGTGGCTAAGGTCGCCGCTCCCCTGGGCTACGCTTCTCCCCTCGCTTACGGCACCACCCCCATCCACTCCAAGGCTATCCTTGGTTGAGTGACCAACTCATTAATAACATCAACCTTGTTAACAATTTGTATTTATTTTCTTCTAAATGTATTTATGAGCAGAAATAATTGTATTCTATAGATGGAGATTATTTAGACACGTGCTCAAGTATAGTGTACTTTAAAATTAGATTGTATGCATGTTCATACAGATACAATATTAGTTCCCAAATAAAACATGTCAAACAAGTTATAAAAACATATTTTATTTCTCTCAACAGTTGAACCAAACCACACGAGCATTCGCTAAAAAAGAAAGTATTGTATCGTCTCAGATGAAATAGTTCGATGGATTCTTTTCAAACTTTATGTTAAGATGTTGTCTGGTCCTAGGCCGAGTATGAATCTGGATTTTAATCCTAGCTTTAAAATTACTATTGTCTGATTTTTTGAAAATACATTTTCGATTATTTTTTATAGATATTAGTGTATAGGCCTACTTATTTTTATTATTAGGGTCCAGGTTCGGGTTAAGGGATTCGCGCGACCTGGGTGGGACTTAGAACTCGCAGCTCAGTTGTACTCTGGGTAGTATTCAGTAAATAAGCCGCAATGCTTGCGTGACGCAAAATAATAATAATTTCAATTTCCTGTATTATATCTGCTGGCCAAGATCCACAAGAGCTATAACAGGCCAGCACTGAAAAGTACACAAGTACCTGTATAAAAACGTAATTACATAAGAAAAAAATATGCAATCATTGCTAATTAATAGGGCTACGATGTTTATGCTCTAAGAATTGCTAGAACGATATTTATAAAAAAATGCATTTATGACCGAAAAACCACAAAATATGCCCTTTAAAACAAAAGAAATTCTCTTTAAAATGAAAAAATTACCAATAAAATTTACATTATTTTTATTTCCTTGCAAAATTATCTAAGAAAATTATAGGTGCAAAAAACAAAATAAAATTAATATAAAAAATGTAATTTGGTTGTTTGACTGTTTCTGCGTCAACAGAACAAAATAACTTTACTAACTTTACCTATAACAAAGAATACTCAAGGAAAACCACTTAATTATTTTTATAGTTTCTGTTCCAAACTTAAAGACTTTATACAAAATAGTTGCCGTATAAAAGAAAATAGGGGAGGGGTGTAATAACCTTAGCAGCTAGTAAGACGCTGTGCTGAAAAAAGAAAAAAATCCTTAAAAAAAAGTAGAGAAAATTAAACAGTGTTGATATCGATTATAAGAACAAAAATCAAAATCTTGGAAGAATAAAGAAAATGTAGATATTAGAAGTATAGCGGGAGGGAACTGATTAAATTAACTATAGAGGAGTTCTTCTTTTGTGATAGAAGTCAAATCTAGAATTGGCGCTTCGGATACAACGACCTTTGGGGTCACCTTGTAAGAATTGTTGAGAGAAGATAGCTGATAGCTCAGAACTGTTGTTTTTTTACCTTGACTACTCGACTCAGTTTCTAACAATTTTAACCTAAGTCCTATTTTTCTACTAACGTTAGTTGCTCGATTCTCTTACATCCCGTTTATTTAATGTATCTAATCTGATATTGACTCCTAGTACTATTAAAATCTAAGTTAATTCGTTTCAACTAACTATGTTTGTATCACTCCTGTCGGTCCGCCCAGGGTAATTATAGTTTCCGCGGTACCCTCCACCCCTGGCGCTCTCCACCCCTGACGAGCGTTCCCCTATCCGCCACCCGGGGAGGCGCCCTATCGAAGATGGAGCTCCGGCTACCTATAAGTGAAACCACTGGCGGAAAAACACTAATCTTATTCTATCCTAATCCAACCTGGTTTAATAAGATTCAATTATTAAAATCCCTTAGTTATCCTACTAACTAATTTATCCTAGAACTAACCTTCATTAGCCTACTCTAGTTGGACAAAAATTGTATACATCCTCTTATGATATTCCTTAATATTACTTTAGTCCTTCCTGGTGCACATTGGCTGCATTTGGAACCGTCCCTTCTTCCGATGATCTCGGAGAACCATCCGTTGTCCTGTCCATCTTCTATCTTGTTCCCAAGAGTATGGAGCTGGATTGCCTCGGGTAAGCTCCGTCATCTGCCCGCATTTGAGCGCCACATGCTGACTCTTGGATGGGCCATCCCATTTCTTCGGTCACCTCAGCGACTGGAAACCCGGGTGACGGTTCCCCCTTCAGACGCACTGCGGCTAGTCTCATCTTGTTGCTTCCACTTGCCAGTTTCTTCTGTCACTTTTAGTTCTATGTACTTTGTGTGCGATCGACACTACCTCGTTCCAACTACACTTCACTTTCCCTCGTACTTACTTCAGAGTTCTCTGAAACTCAGCTTGAGTCATCTCCAGCTGATTGATCCTCTCTTTGTCGCGCACCACGGTTAGCAATCGTCCTCCTCACCAGCATTTCCTGAACAAATCTCTTTCTTTTTTCGACACTTTGCCCGCCAATATATACAGCGGCTTGTATTCCTTCTCATTCCTTATCACTGTCCAAATTGTCTTCTCAATAATACAATCTTCCAGCTCTCTCCTAATCTCCTCCTTTTCAGGGCATTCCAGAACCACATGTTCTGACGTTGGCAGCCCTCCACAATCACATGTTGGAGTTTCCACCAGCCCCTGTTCGTTTAAAGAAGCTTTATAAGATCCCTTACCAGTCAGAAAATGAACGAGACCCTGAGAAGGATTAAGATATTTAGTTCTACTCTCTCCGCTATCGAAGGTAACAGTGAAAATGTTCGCCTACCAGTTACACCATCTTTTTTGCCATTCCTCCTCAAAGGCCTATTCGCGCTCAGCCTCCTTCACAATACCTTTTTCTGTATTTTCCCCACTACGTTTAGTAAACATATTGGCTTGTAAGATTTTGGTAGTTTCGGATCCTTGTCTTCTCCCTTATTGATAATCACCACTTCTCCCTGCTTACAAACATTTGGGACACTGCCTTAGGCCAAACATTCATTTAGTAACTCAGCCAAAAAAGGCGCTATATCTTCCAGCCCTGCCTTTAGTACCCCCGCAGAGATCCATCTGACCCAGGGGCCTTGTTGTTCTTTAGGTTCTTCCTCTCCAGTCCGGTACTCCTGCTTCATTTGCCTTACCAGTTCTTGGTGTTCTCCGGTTTCCCCTACCTTTGAGTCATCAGGAATAAACGTTCTCATAAGCAAGCAGGCCGAGCCTTCCCAACCTGTTGTCAGTGATCCATCTTCCCTATTCAAGTTTGATATCGTGGTTGGAGGTCTTATCTTTCCTGTGGTGGTTTTAAATGAGACTCTTCAAGGGTTCATCTCAAATTCTTCCCTTACATAACGTTCCCAACTGGTCCTCTTCCCCTCTATTAGTGCTGACTCAAAGCCCCCCTTCTTTTCCTTTTGGATGCCCAACAAGATTCTTCTTTCTTGCGGATCCCTACATCTTTGATATCTCTCTCTCTCGCCAGGCGAGCTTCGCCTCGTAGCCGCTGCAACCGATAATTCCAGGGCTGTTTTACTACCGCCCCGACTTCCCTCATCGCGGTATTGCACTGCACATGGCTTCGTGAATTTTCCTTGTTAGTTGTTTTGCTACTATTTCATTAATATTACTCCCTTCCACTGTCACGGATATTAGGATAAGAGACTCCTTGAATATGTTTCGGTTAGCCCTCGTCATATTTTATTTCCTAGTGTTACACTCTGCTGCTTCTTCTTAAAGCTTTCCTCTCACTTCGAACCTTATCAGATTGTGATCGCTCGAGGTAGCTTGGTCCTCGACTTGTCATTTCCTAATTCTCTCTGAAGCCTGTCTATTGCATATTGTCACGTCACTGTTTGTATTGACCCCAGCCCTGCCCCCATCACTGTTTGTATTGACCCCAGCCCTGCCCACAGAAGTATGAGGGTTTCCCGGTTAATTTGGAATTTAGGATTACGAGAGGTCCGAGAATAAACAGGAGTACCTGCGTGTTCAAGGGCATATTTACAAGAAATGTTGAGAGTGGAAAAAAAAGGGACATCACAATAAAGTTTATGCAAAAATAAAGTTTGGAGCTCAACCTAAGACTGCAACAAGCCCTTGCGCCAACCATTGTACAAATATTAGGTTATTTTAAGCACCTGTATCAGGAATCAAACGAGGATCTCCTAAACCAACGAACAAACACATATATATTAATGTCAGTAAACCATCTAAGAAACCTGTAATATAAAATATGGTTATCGAGAAAGAACGTTGTTTATAAAACGAATAATCAAAAAACAAGTCTAATAATCAAACCTTGGTAAAGAATATAGAAACAAAATATGTAGGCAAAAAGAAGAGCAAACCATTCACTTCCGGAATGTTACTGTGAAAGAAACGTAGCCTGGTAATGAACCAGGATGTTCTTGCTGACGTAACTTCCCTTGTCCAATCTACCGAGTAGCCAATCAGAAGAAAACTAATTCCATGTGATTGACAAACATCTCTGGATGGACAAACTACGTTAGAAACAAGACAAGCTTCGTGCGATATACTTAGTCAACGCTTGTACTCCCTTATAAACATGATAGACTTGTCAACGCTTCTACTCCCTTGTAGACACGATATAGAGACTGGTCAGCGCGTATAATCCCTTGTAGACATGATATAAAGGCTTGTCAACACTTCTACTCCCTTGTATGCATGATATAGAGGCTGGTCAACAATTTAACTATCTTGTATACATAATATAGATGTTGGTAAGCACTCGTATTCCCTTGTAGACATGATATAAATACTTGTCAACGCTTGTACTTACGTTTACACACGCTAAAGAGGATGGTCAACGATTGTACTCCCTTGTAGACATGATATAAAGGATGGTCAACGATTGTACTCCCTTGTAGACATGATATAAAGGATGGTCAACAATTGTACTCCATTGTAATCCAATGATAAAGATTCAATCAACCGATTTATTTTTGTCGAACATATTTTTGCTATTCTTTATCGAAGGTTTTTATATTTAATTTATGTGCGTATTGTTTTGAATGTTAGACCAACTGCACACTTGTCATGATAACACTGCATACAATATTATAATTTGATATTTGTATTACATATGTCGGTACACAGATTTATAACTAATAACCTATGGGCACTCGTCTATGCTGAAAACTAGAAAGCTTACCTTGACGGATTACACCATGGTCATAGTTTAGTCTCTTTTATTAGCACCGCGTCTTACTAGACGTTTGGATTATACACCTATGTCCTAATTATGCTAGAAGGTTAGAAACGAGTAAGGTTGAATTTAGAGGAAGTGTACCCGCATTTGCGTAGACAGATAGTGTGAAACAACTTCAGAGAAAACCACTCTCAGTACACCCGACCAGTATCGAACCACGATCTCCAAGTCATCGGTAGTCAACTCTATTGCTAAAGTTACGCCTTAGAACATGCGACCACCGAAGCGGCTATAATATAGTCCATAAAGGGATTTTTAAAACGTGTTTTCCAAATACCGGACAATTTTTGAATCCCAGAAGCTCTGAGGTGTTAACAAATTTCCCTGTAGTTGTGTATTATAGACGCATAAATATTATCCAGCCATGTTTTACCGCCGAGCTTCACAGGCACCAAAGAAATGTGGGGTTCGATTCTCGGGTTCAACTTTCATTTTTAAATCATATGAGGTACGATATATTTTCACAGTACATAATTCGTGTATAGCATTGAAATAATTTATATATGTGTTGGGCAATTCTTTTACATTTTGTATAATTGTTTATATAATTGAATTTTAAAGCGCGCGACGGTGACCCAGACCCGCATTGTCCAAGGTCACCCGATGTAATGCAATATAGGTGTGGCGTTGGAGAGAAAGCTCTTAGACAAAGGAGGGGGTACACGGAGGGTAGCTATATAAACATCAATCAGTCTGGTCCAGGTACACCACACGATACCATGGCCTTCAAGGTGAGAAACACAGGGCGATAGCTCAGTGGGCGGGTTGTTTTTAGAACGTATGCGTTTCATCCATATTATTATTATTATTATTATTATTATCACCGCGTCTTGCTACCCGTTTGGTTTACATGCACTTACGCTAATGTGTGATGGTAGGGTGATTGTAAGATAAAATGGAGGACTTATAGTTTAACGTGGGATCCGAACCACGGTGGAAGCCTGGCATTCCACACGTTCACAAGTTGTGATTAATACACGTCTTGTCAGAGGTGAAGGAAGGGTTTGGCAATCAGATAAATCTGTGCCGGGACCGAGGATTGAACCCCGGACTCCCAACATAGAAGTCCGACACCTTACCTATAGACCACTAGCTCACCCGATACCAATGTTTCTAGTAACAAAGAGAGTACTTACTTATCACTTTGGGGGAGTGAAACCCCTGTCCGGTTTTAACAAATAGTTGGTTAGCTCTAAAATTGTAAACCAATTCACATCTAAAGCTTTATAAAAATATTGGTTACAATAACTATAATGGCCTTGTGTGGGGGTGGACGTCGAGGAAATTGATTACAAAATAAACATTTTTTATTTTAGTAACATTTCGAAAATATTAGTTGTAATATTCCTCAAACTTTTATACTAAATGGTTAATAAAATTGAAATCGTGATAATATTTTTTCAACAAAACTTAATATGTATTTAAGAACCGCACACAATCGGTATAGTTAAACCATATTATGAAAGTAATAAAGACTTAACATGATGGATTAAAGGTCGTAATAAAATAAAACCAAACTAGTACATCTTCGATAAGATTACAATAAATTTACAGCATACAAATTTTTAACATTTCTCTGTTTTCTTCCAGCTCGTCGCCCTCTCCGCCCTCGTGGCTGTGGCTAGCGCCGGATACCTGGGAGCACCCGCCGTGGTCGCCCCTGGCGCAGCTGTCTCCGCTTACGGTTACGGCGCCCCCGCTCTGGGATACGCTGCACACTCCGCCCCCGCTCTGGGTTACGCCGCCCATGGCCCCGCTCTGGGATACGCCGCCCACGGCCCCGCCCTGTCCTACGCCGCCCCCGCCGTCGCTAAGGTCGCCGTCGACACTGACTTCGACCCTCATCCTCAGTACAGCTACGCCTACGACATTCAGGACGCCCTGACCGGCGACTCCAAGAGCCAGCACGAGTCTAGAGACGGAGACGTCGTCCAGGGCAGCTACAGCCTGGTGGAGCCCGACGGCACCCGTCGCATCGTCGACTACACCGCCGACCCCGTCAACGGATTCAACGCCGTCGTACACAAGGAGGGAGCCGCTATCGTCAAGGCTGTTGCCCCCGTCGCAACCTACGCCGCCCCCGCCATCGCTAAGGTCCACGCTGCCCCCGCATACGGCTACGCCGCCCCCGCGTACGCTGCCCACGGCTACGCCGCACCACTCGCTGGCAAGGCTTACTACGGTTAAGTCATCTCCCACATAAAAACCCCGCATTGTAAATATACCTTTGTACTGAAACGTAAATATTTATTTTCACATATTGTGAAACCAAAACTATTTAAAGCAATAAAACCATTTTCATAAATTTAAATACTAACTTTTTACTTTCTCTCGACACCTTGTAGAAAAAGTATTGTGATCGTCAAAAAATTCGAGCTCTAGATTTTGATTAATGTCGACGTTTCGTGAACCCCTGAAACAGAAAAGATTGTTTCCTAGATTCCATAGTCCGTCCGTCCGTATCTCAGCCTAGAGCCGAAACCATTTTACCATTAGGGTTAAAACTTGGTATCTAGGGTTTTCAAAAGATCCTCTCAAGGGGTTTTTAAAATTAGATATCTAACTATAAAATTAAGGGTAGTTTACTGATGACCAAAAAGAGATCAAATCGATTTTCTCAAAATCCGCCCCAACAATTTTGATTAAAAAGCAAATATATATATTTTTTATAAATAATTTTGAAATAGGAAATTGAGTGTTATGCTCTTTGGTGGACAGAGAGGCCCCTCTTTTCTCGATGTTTCTGTAACAGTGTATATTATCACATGGATGATATTTGGTAGTGTTTCTGCAACGATTTTATTATTTCACTACAAAAGTTTTACACGTTTCTAGTAACTGTTTCTATTTTAAGATTAAAGACAAAGTCTGTGCGGTGCTCCGTACCATTTATTTTAATTTACTTATTTCAGACACACCCTCAAAATTTAATACTCCGATCTTTCCATTATGGTTTGATAGTAGAAAACATTTTTTTAAAGGTATTATTAATCTTAAAATAGTATTTTAAATGTTCTCACAATCCACCCCTTGCTTGTAATGTTCTTTAATATTACCCATAAGTTTGATTGTATAATTTTGTTTTGTTACATTAGTACATTTTAATTCTCTGTTATCACTGTTCTAACTACACCCTGATTTATCTCTGGACTCAAGAAACTCGAAAATTCAAGGCTGCCAGAACGTTAGATCGTCATCCATCCAACACCCAACCCCCAACCTGACACATAATCTCTTTCAAATAAATTATCTCCTTCAAATACATTATCTCCTGCAAATACAATATCTCCTGCAAATACAATATCTCCTGCAAATACAATATCTCCTGCAAATACAATATCTCCTGCAAATACAATATCTCCTGCAAATACAATATCTCCTGCAAATACAATATCTCCTGCAAATACAATATCTCCTGCAAATACAATATCTCCTGCAAATACAATATCTCCTGCAAATACAATATCTCTTGCAAATACAATATCTCTTGCAAATACAATATCTCTTGCAAATACAATATCTCCTGCAAATACAATATCTCCTGCAAATACAATATCTCCTGCAAATACAATATCTCCTGCAAATACAATATCTCCTGCAAATACAATATCTCCTGCAAATACAATATCTCCTGCAAATACAATATCTCCTGTAAATAAATTATCTCCTCCAAATAAATTATCTCCTTCAAATACATTATCTCCTTCAAATACATTATCTCATTTTGGACGTCTCGATCTACCAAGGTTCTAGTTTCTTCAAGTTTCTCATCGCCCAAACACGCCTTCTGACCACCCCGCCACATCCTGTGAGGCTTGAAAATCCTTCCTACATTTAGGGATTGTGGCAACTTTGCCACACTGTAACACTAGGTCTATATCAACATGAAAATAGCCACTCTATGATTATGTTACATTTATTCACAGCCGGAACAAAAAAGTTATCAATGCGCGGCAGTTTTAAAGTTTGAAATGTTGATGTTGGCGCGGCGCACAGCGGGGTTGCAGGTCCAGTGGAGTAGGAAGAGCACTTTTACTTGGCTGTAGTCAAAACAAGGAACCATCTAGAATCTTCCAGTTTCACGAGATTACACCATGTTTCATCAGATTTAGAAACGAGAGAAAAACTCACCGGAAGCTCTGAGAGTGCCTTGTTGTGCACATTTTACTAGAGAGAGAGAGAGAGGGGGGGTTAAACCTGTTAACAAAAGCTAGGGCTTTACGACGGCGACACAGAGACTTGTCAATGATATATAATTATATAGGGCCACCCAGATTTATTAAATCAGCAAAGAATATTTTAACACATATAGATTCAATGTTATAAAATTGTCCATTAACTTGAAATACATTAAGGGTGGGAACTTTTGATTTGGAATAATATCTACATCATTACAGGAAGCATAGTAGTCATAAAATTTTTACATGAAATTGTCTCCATTCTCCTATTTGTTTCTCCTTCTTAGGTCTAAATATCTTTCTCGTCACTTTGTTTTCAAACACTTTTTTCTATAATCTTGGTGAAGGCCGTAGCCAGCCAATAATTCCAGGAAGGTTTGGTGGGTAAATCCCCCAATTGCCGGAAGCTAGAAAAAAATTCTAAATCTTTACTTAATATTATAAAGAGGAAAGATTTGATTTTTTGTTTTTTGTTTGTAATGTATAAACTCAAAAACTACTGAATCGATTTTAAAAATTCTTTCACCAATATAAAGCTACATTATCAGCGAGTAACGTAGGCTATATTTTATTTTGAAAATTTAATTTATTCCTCATAAAAATATCGATAGTATATTATATAGTCGTTGGAAAAAAAAAGTTGTTATAGGGAAAGTGGGGTTGGTGAAGGGGTCGGGAAGGGGGGTAGGGGTGAGGAAAGAGGAATGAGATGAAAATAGGAGGGAGGATAAAAAGAGGGAGGGGGCTATACAGTTATGGTAGGACTGTATTTTTTTTAAAGTAAAAAAGTTTTGTTTTTATATTGACATGATGGATGATTTGAAGCTTTGTTTTACAGGATTCTTTACAATATTTTTTTTACGGGGAAGGGGGCTAGTGATAAATAGTTCTAGAATTTATCTTAAGTGTTTTTATGGCAACATGCCCCCTAATTGTCAGAGGCTAGGAAAAATTATAAATACAAAACAGCTCTATAAGCTATCTAAAGGTTTTTTTTTTTCAACATTACACCATAACTGCCAAATTCTAGGAAAAATGTATTCTGTTAATAAAATTTCGTGGGGGGGGGGGAAGACGAGATGTGGATGGGGGGTTGAACCCCCGCTGCCCCCCCAGGTACGGCCTTGATCTTGGTACAGATAGAGACCGCGTTTCATATCCGGAAAGAACAACGGGTAGCGGTAATATTTCTAGAAAGAAGACTACACGACAGCAACTTTAAAACCTCTTTAATTCCATTTACCAACTGTCAGCACCAGTCCCCAAGTATTTAAATTTGGCAACTTTTTCCCAAGGATGTTGTTGATATGCACGAACCCACTCCTTTGGATCGGGGAGTTCTATCCAATAGGATACGTTTACAGCTATCCATTGAAACTTAGAGATGACGAGTCTCTTGCTGGAAGTGCTCACCTCTTTCACAGTTATATACTGATAAAATGCCAAGTGTATAAACCATTTGATTCAAATCGGATGATTACTCGTTCTCAATGAATAGTAACTCTCATCAGCAAAGTTTTAAAATTGTTCAAGGAACAGTTAAATTGTTGTCATAATGCCGAGCACTCTTAGCAGGGGTGTGCCAACTTTGAGGAACGCAGATGGAAGCTTTGTTAAAATTTAAGAACGAAACTTGGTTTAAGTTGAGAGTTTTTGAAAGTTTTACCTCTCTAGTTACAAAATCAAGGAACAATAAATGAATTGTAGTAGCTTTTCAATGTTCAAAAGTTGTCAACATTTCTTAACTAATTAATGAACAACTAATCAAACAGGACGAACTTACGTCACTCAAGTAGGGATGATTAAAAACCAGAACATGAGGAATATAAATATATTATTTATTCACAATATGAGAACAAACAACTTTGTTGATAGGGAGATTGTATTTACACAGGTCCTGACATTGCTGAGGTTTTAACCAAGGATAGCCTTGGTGTGGATGGGGGCGGCGTAACCATGACCGGCGTAGCCGAGGGGAGAAGCATAGCCCAGGGGAGCGGCGACGGCGACCTTGGCGACGGGGGCGGCGAGGGGAGTCTTGTGGACGACGGCGTTGAATCCGTTGATGGGGTCGGCGGTGTACTCGACGGTACGACGGGTGCCGTCAGGCTCGGTCAGGCTGTAGCTGCCCTGGACGACGTCACCTTGACGGGACTCCTGCTGTCCCTTGGAGTCTCCGGTCAGGGCGTCCTGGATGTCGTAGGCGTAGCTGTAGGAAGGGTTGGGGTCGAAGTCGGTGTCGACGGCGACCTTAGCCACGGCGGGGGCGGCGTAGGACAGGGCGGGGCCGTGTGCGGCGTATCCCAGAGCGGGGGCGGCGTAAGCCAGAGGGCGGGCGGCCAGAGCGGGGGCGCCATAACCGTAAGCGGAGACGGGTGCGCCAGGGGCGACCACGGCGGGTGCTCCCAGGTATCCGGCGCTAGCCACAGCCACGAGGGCGGAGAGGACGACGAGCTGGAATTAATAAGATTTGGTTAATTATCTTAATTAGTACATAGTGAGGTAATTATCGATGTAAGTAATAGACTACACTTGTAATGAGTAAACAGAAAGAGATCTGTCTTACAACTTACCTTGAAGGCCATTGCGATTTGTCGAATGTTGTGATGATTGTAGACAACGGTCCCGGCTTATATACCTGTCCTAAACACCCCCCAAGAGCTGATCCAACGAGTTCCCCCTCCCTCCCTCAGCCTACACTTTCACAGGCTGGTCGGTACACTCGTGGGTGAAGGTCTCGGCTGATCAGGAATGTTGAGATACCATAAACAGTCAAGATCCACCATAATCTCGAGATTCAGAATTTTCACAACTACAATACTTTAACTATATGCAAAAGTAGTAATTTATAAATATTTTCTGTTTTTACATTTGGTGAGCGTATTCACCCCTTCGCCCCCCCCCCCTTTTCCCGCGTAGCCTCACATTGTCTCTTAATCCTAGACCGTCCTTGATTTTTTGTTTCATCGGTATCTTCAGTTCAATATTACAGGCGCATTTTACGAACCCCTGAACTATCGAGATCATTATACATAGAGGCATTAACTACAGAGACTATTGTACTTGGAGGCATTAACTACAGAGACTATAATGTACATAAGAGGCATTAACTACAGAGACTATTGTACATAGAGGCATTAACTACAGAGACTATTGTACTTAGAGGCATTAACTACAGAGACTATTGTACAATGAAGAGCATTAACTAACAGAGACTATTGTACATAGAGGCATTAACTACAGAGACTATTGTACTATAGGAGGCATTAACTACAGAGACTATTGTACATAGAGGCATAACTATCAGAGACTATTGTACATAAATGATGAACTACAGATATATTGTGCTAGAGGCATATATTATAACTTACGTAATAATTTACCTAATACTTGTAAATGTGTTTATGCTATGGCATTTGTAATATTCTGCGATAGCTTAACATATTTTTTAAACCTTAATCGAGGCCTATTTCACGTTGTAGTATTCTCGCTACAGTCTAATTTATACACGAAGAACCTTTTAGAAAATACTAACAAATTGCTCTACGGTAAACGTTAATAACATTTTTACCATAAATGTGTGCGGAACTTCGAAACAGAGCTCATCTTACTCTGAGCAACGCGTCTTACTACCCGTTCGGGCTGTACGCACTTACGCTAAAGTATAAGAGTAGGGTGAGTGTGAGATGAACTGGAGGACCTACAGTTTAACGTGGGATCCGAACCACTGTGGAGGCCTGGCATTCCACACATTCCCAAGTTGTGATTAATACACGTCTTGTCAGAGGTGAAGGAAGGGTTTGGCAATCAGATAAATCTGTGCCGGGACCAAGGATTGAACCCCGGACCCCTAGTACAAGTCTGACACCTTACACCTAGACCACCAGGTCACCACGAATTAATCAAAGAATTTTCTACTGTAGCTACAGTTTCAGTTTTCCATGAAGTAAAACAAATTACTCGTGTGTCGCTCGGTTACTAATGATGGGATGAATCTACCCCCTTCTTATTTTAGACGGTGCCGACGTCGGACAAGTAACACGCAAAACGCCATTTGGCATTAGGATTCATCACCTTTGATTCATGTTCACATGCTCACATAAAAGCTACTTGTTGCTTGTGTATCGTGAAGAAGCAGAGCTACAGCCGTCGTCTGACCACCCACAATAATTTGTAGCAGCTTTATTTCACAGCTCGTCTGGCCGCAGCCTAAAGCTTCAAGAATATTTGATACATTCGATTCGCGTTAACTTCGAATTGTAATAATGTACTTAGTACACTTCTGTTTTACTATAATATTAATTTTATTTAATGATAGTATCTATTAAAAGTGTCCGCTTCAGATCACATGATTTGACTTATGAATATATGAATGTAGCCTTACAAGCTTATTTTTAACTGTCAGATGAGGCCTATTATGAAAATGAGGACATATAAATATAAATGTAATTGGACTACATAAGTTTTTTAAGACTATTATGACCTAATTACTATTTTGAAGTTATGAATGTGGCTATTTATTACTCTAAGCTTACGCAAACATTCTGGCAATGGCTATTTGTAAAACCTGAACTTGTTTGAGCATGTATGCACCTTGGTTCTACATATGTGGGTGACTGACTATCCAGTGAGTTATTGCGAATACGACAAGTCATTTCCAGCCTTTGGTTCAACACTGTACATAATTTATTATTAGTTTAGACCAAAGGTTCTTAACATGTTTATGTTTTATGAAGCCCTTTGGCAGCCTGGTGAAGCTAATGAATCCCTTCTAAGCATAATGTTTTAAATGCATAAAATAAAATACATAGTCTTACTAAAGATGCAGTTATATATGCAGTTATAAATATACACATTTTTTTAAACTAGTAATATAATGACGCATAACGCATTAAATAACCAGACAATACGATTAAAATATAGGCAATTTAAATTCAAATTTTAATTTGTTAACGATACATCGTGTTTAAGGTTATTGTTTTCACAAGTTTGCAGGCCATTCTAAATCTATTTACGACATCAGGTTAAGAACCTCTGAACTAGACTCATCTATATACCATGTTATCATTTATTATAGATGTTTTAGCCTATTCACTCACTCGTTAAACATTTACGTCACTCTTAAAAAATGTAACACATTAATTACAACTGCAACCTTTACAGCGAATATAACTGGAAAAGTGAACAAAGAGCTAATTTGACGAAGTAAAAAGTAAGAAATGATATTTTGTAATTTGATACAAATTTTGATTTGTACGTAAACCAAATAACTCCGTATAGCTGACCTGTTTGTAGCCTCTGACACATTCCTGATCAGCCGAGACCTTCACCCACGAGTGTACCGACCAGCCTGTGAAAGTGTAGGCTGAGGGGAGGGAGGGGAAACTCGTCTGGATCAGCTCTTGGGGGGTGTTAAGACAGGTATATAAGCCGGGACCGTTGTCTACAATCATCACAACATTCGACATATCGCAATGGCCTTCAAGGTAAGTTGTAAGACATATCTCTTTCTGTTTACTCATTACAAGTGTAGTCTATTACTTACATCGATAATTACCTCACTATGTACTAATTAAGATAATTAACCAAATCTTATTAATTCCAGCTCGTCGTCCTCTCCGCCCTCGTGGCTGTGGCTAGCGCCGGATACCTGGGAGCACCCGCCGTGGTCGCCCCTGGCGCACCCGTCTCCGCTTACGGTTATGGCGCCCCCGCTCTGGCCGCCCGCCCCCTGGCCTACGCCGCCCCCGCTCTGGGATACGCCGCACACGGCCCCGCCCTGTCCTACGCCGCCCCCGCCGTGGCTAAGGTCGCCGTCGACACCGACTTCGACCCCAACCCTTCCTACAGCTACGCCTACGACATCCAGGACGCCCTGACCGGAGACTCCAAGGGACAGCAGGAGTCCCGTCAAGGCGACGTCGTCCAGGGCAGCTACAGCCTGACCGAGCCTGACGGCACCCGTCGTACCGTCGAGTACACCGCCGACCCCATCAACGGATTCAACGCCGTCGTCCACAAGACTCCCCTCGCCGCCCCCGTCGCCAAGGTCGCCGTCGCCGCTCCCCTGGGCTACGCTTCTCCCCTCGGCTACGCCGGTCATGGTTACGCCGCCCCCATCCACTCCAAGGCTATCCTTGGTTAAAACCTCAGCAATGTCAGGACCTGTGTAAATACAATCTCCCTATCAACAAAGTTGTTTGTTCTCATATTGTGAATAAATAATATATTTATATTCCTCATGTTCTGGTTTTTAATCATCCCTACTTGAGTGACGTAAGTTCGTCCTGTTTGATTGGTTGTGTTCTTCCTCCTATCCACTCAGTGGTTATAGACCCCTTGGTAAAAACAGAGTTATAATCCGAATGTTGGTTATCACCCCCATGCATTTAAATGAGATTCGGACCGCAACCTTTACTTTACCAGCAATCCTTTATATTGTTCGACTAATGGCATAGACCAGGCCTGCCCAACCTTGACTGAAGTGAGGGAAATTTTGGCAAAATTGTGTTTGTCGGAGGGTAAAATAAAATATAAAATGTTGTAACGTCAATGTTTAGAGACAAAGTTTAGTAAACCCTTCCTAACTACTGCTAGACTATATAAGTGTACATACCAGTGTGAGGGAAACTTTTTACTGTACTAAAGAAAACTACGCCGGTTACCATTTAAGTGCTAATGAATAATAAAAGTGTACCAAACAACAATACAAAAATGGCAAAAAAATAATTCAAAATACTATTTAATTCAGTTTAAAAAAAAATCAAAATATGTTTATTTTTCAGCTCTGAAAATAGTTCACTCAAACAGAGTTCAATGTGATTCTTGGCACATAATATTTTTAGCCAGCATATTGTAGTTTGGAGTGTATTTGGTAAGAGCCACTCTCAAGCAGTCATTTAAATGTTTATCAGTTAATGATGACTTGTACTTAGATTTCAGTATTTTCATGGTTGAAAACCCTAATTTGCTTAAGTTGGTAGAACCAAAACATGTACTCACCTTTAATGATATACGTTTTAGAACAGGGTATTGGTCAGACACGACTATAATTCCAGAAGTTGGTATCAATCATTCTAGTTTTCAATGAGAGATGACTTGGCGGGAATTTTAAATATTCTCGCGGGAAACATGTTGTCCACGAGCTACGGGTTGTGCAGGCCTACCTTAGACCATGTAACCACCGGTGTTGGTAGCAACCTTGGCGCTCCTTGAGGTTTTTCTCTTCGAGCGGGTATTATCGAATATGCCGCTTTGCATTTCCGTCTCTTGCAGGGGAAATGTTATAACTTTGGTGCAGGCCGAGGTTGGGGTGTGGGGAGGGGGGTGTTAATGGACGTCATTCCACCTCTTTTGTGAACCGTATAAAATTTGGATTCTAGTCTGTTAAAATGAAATATTTTATTTACGACTTGATTTGGAAATGTATTACACTTATAAATACTTTGCTCCAAATAAAAGGGGTTTATTTTAGAAATATGTACTTATAATAATGGTCTGCCAATTTTTAATTAATATACTGTAATTGATCTCTAATGCCTACTTTCTGAGAGCAGAATTATAATTAGTTAGTCTCATAGATCTGTGGACATTCCTGGTTACACACTAATACTCGGTGACCTGGTGGTCTAGGGGTAAGGTGTCATAGTTCTATGCTGGGGGTCCGGGGTTCAATCCTCGGTCCCAGCACAGATTATCTGTTTACCAAACCCTTCCTTCACCTCTGACAAGACGTGTATTAAAGACAACTTGTGAATGTGTGGAATGCCAGGCCTCCTCCGTGGTTCGGATCCCACGTTAAACTGTAGGTCCTCCATTTCATCTCACAATCACCCTACCATTACACATTAGCGTAAGTGCATATAACCCGAACGGGTAGTAAGACGCGGTTCTAATAATTATAATAAATAGAAGAGCCTGTTTGAAGATATTTAAATCATATTCTGTATCGTGGATAAACAAAGCTACCAATTGTATTACTCACCTCCTTAGCCCAACGGTCCAAATAGAATACTTGAAATATCCGTAAACCCAACTCGGAGGATTGACTAAAACAGATGAATAACTGAGGAACAAACAAGAATTTGAATCCACGTTAGTGGTCAGGGTCTAGACTATAGAGCGTCACTCTCACAATATATAGGACGTTTAGTGGTCAGGGTCTAGACTATAGAGCGTCACTCTCACAATATATAGGACGTTTAGTGGTCAGGGTCTAGACTATAGAGCGTCACTCTCATAATATACAGGACGTTTAGTGGTCAGGGTCTAGACTCTAGAGCGTCACTCTCACAATATACAGGACGTTTAGTGGTCAGGGTCTAGACTATAGAGCGTCACTCTCATAATATACAGGACGTTTAGTGGTCAGGGTCTAGACTATAGAGCGTCACTCTCATAATATACAGGACGTTTAGTGGTCAGGGTCTAGACTATAGAGCGTCACTCTCACAATATACAGGACGTTTAGTGGTTCAGGGTCTAGACTCTAGAGCGTCACTCTCATAATATACAGGACGTTTAGTGGTCAGGGTCTAGACTATAGAGCGTCACTCTCATAATATACAGGACGTTTAGTGGTCAGGGTCTAGACTATAGAGCGTCACTCTCATAATATACAGGACGTTTAGTGGTCAGGGTCTAGACTATAGAGCGTCACTCTCACAATATGCAGGACGTTTAGTGGTTCAGGGTCTAGACTCTAGAGCGTCACTCTCACAATATACAGGACGTTTAGTGGTTCAGGGTCTAGACTCTAGAGCGTCACTCTCACAATATACAGGACGTTTAGTGGTCAGGGTCTAGACTCTAGAGCGTCACTCTCACAATATACAGGACGTTTAGTGGTTCAGGGTCTAGACTATAGAGCGTCACTCTCACAATATACAGGACGTTTAGTGGTTCAGGGTCTAGACTCTAGAGCGTCACTCTCACAATATACGAGACGTTTAGTGGTTCAGGGTCTAGACTCTAGAGCGTCACTCTCACAATATACAGGACGTTTAGTGGTTCAGGGTCTAGACTCTAGAGCGTCACTCTCACAATATACAGGACGTTTAGTGGTTCAGGGTCTAGACTCTAGAGCGTCACTCTCACAATATACAGGACGTTTAGTGGTCAGGGTCTAGACTCTAGAGCGTCACTCTCACAATATACAGGACGTTTAGTGGTTCAGGGTCTAGACTCTAGAGCGTCACTCTCACAATATACAGTACGTTTAGTGGTTTAGGGTCTAGACTCTTGAGCGTCACTCTCACAATATACAGGACGTTTAGTGGTCAGGGTCTAGACTCTAGAGCGTCACTCTCACAATAGACAGGACGTTTAGTGGTTCAGGGTCTAGACTCTTGAGCGTCACTCTCACAATATACAGGACGTTTAGTGACGTGGTGGTTCACACCCCTACCAGACACCCTGGTGGAGATTTATTGTTTTGTCTTTCTATTCTCTTTCCACGCAAATATGGGTGTGCTTATTCTAAAATACATTTCATCTACCCTTAAATGTAGCATTCTTACCTTGACTGATTACACTATGACCCTATCTTATAAGGTACACCATAGTGAAATAATGACAGGTAAGCCTGTTACCCAATAGGTAACGTGTTCATACACAGCCTTTAGAGTATGTCGTCAATATCTTCTTGTGTTATACTTACCACACACAAAATGGGAGAACAGCTGAGGTTATCCAGCGATAGGTCCTGTCAGAATCGGAAACTTCTCCTAAAGATAGACTACCAAGGAGGCGCTAGCATAAGACTTCAGGGGAGCAGATTCTGCTGGGTATTTCCCAGCTGTCCAGATCATTGGTTCCCAACCGGTGGTCCGCGAGTCAAAGTGCCCACCGAAAATTAAGCAAAATTTGAGATACAACTGTCCCATCCGTGGATATTTTCTCTCATTTTAATCAACCTAAATTTGAGATACAACTGTCCCATCTCGTGGATATTTTCTCTCATTTTAATCAACCTAAATTTGAGATACAACTGTCCCATCTCGTGGATATTTTCTCTCATTTTAATCAACCTAAATTTGAGATACAACTGTCCCATCTCATGGATATTTTCTCTCATTTTAATCAACCTAAATTTGAGATACAACTGTCCCATCTCGTGGATATGTTCTCTCATTTTAATAAACCTAAATTTGAGACACAACTGTCCCATCTCGTGGATATTTTCTCTCATTTTAATCACCTATATTTGCAGCTACAGGGTTCTGGAAATAAAAAGTTTGAAAACAAAACTTAGCGCATTTCAGTGCTAAATTGATCTGTGGATTGACGTTGAAAGCCCTTGCTGACGATAATAACTACGCTACCGTCACAGCTGAGGTCCAACGTAACGTGTTGTGTCACTTACAAATACTCAAGGACCAATTTACACGTTATTTTCCAGAATAGGGCGAAAATGAAAGTGAATTCATTAATAAACTAATTTGAAATCCTTTCAGTGTCAAGCCCAAGGACCTTCCTGATGAAATATTCGGCGAGCCGCCTTACGGTATCTGATGGTGTTTTGGACAACCTTTTTGTGTGAACAGGGGTTCTCTAATTTACTTTTAATCAAAAACAAGCAAAAGAAATCGGCTGGACGCAAACAATGACATATGATTAGCTCTGAGCAAGAGTATAACCCCAAGGATTTCTCAATTGGTGAAACAAATTCAAGCTCAAAAATTACAATGAAAATCTTAAAAAAAATATAGTGAGTAAATTTTACTTTTTATTTGATCTAACATTCTAACATGTGTTTCAAACATATTTTCTTATTAAAAAAATATTGTAAAAATTTGTGATTTTTAGTAATACTAATATAATAATAATATTTTTAGTATTTTAACTTAGTTGCCCGAAGTTCCTAGGCTAGGGGAAGGATGTTTACCGGGGGTAGCGGTGGGAGAGGAGTGTGGGCTGCGCTCTATTCAATTTTCGACTGAGCGGTCCGCGGCCCCCTTAAGGTTGGGAACCACTGCTCCAGAACATTGTTTCTGTTAGGTTAAGTTCGAGGGAGTAAACATAGCTTACGTCATTTTGTCCCTCGTGCAGAGGTGGGTAACATTTTCTCCTCGAGGGCCACATGAACAACTGTAAGGTCTTTGGCGAGCCTCATGTGACAAAAATCTAAACTTACTAAATAATTAACTTTATTTTCACACAAAAATAGATTTACTAGTCATAAAACTAACGTAATTACCGTGCACACAAGCTTATGCTTGTACACATGTAACAATATAAACGAGCTTGGTCATTAGTTCACATGTTCAAAAACACGCACCGATTATCTATTTAATTTGTCATTTTTGTTAATAAAATCAGGAAAGTTTTACATTTATGTGTGGCTGTAAAAATTAACATCGTGGGCAGTAGTTTACCCACTACTGCCATAGTATGTCTATAACCACTGAGTGGATAGGAGGAAGAACACAACCAATCAAACAGGACGAACTTACGTCACTCAAGTAGGGATGATTAAAAACCAGAACATGAGGAATATAAATATATTATTTATTCACAATATGAGAAGAAACAACTTTGTTGATAGGGAGATTGTATTTACACAGGTCCTGACATTGCTGAGGTTTTAACCAAGGATAGCCTTGGAGTGGATGGGGGCGGCGTAACCATGACCGGCGTAGCCGAGGGGAGAAGCATAGCCCAGGGGAGCGGCGACGGCGACCTTGGCGACGGGGGCGGTGAGGGGAGTCTTGTGGACGACGGCGTTGAATCCGTTGATGGGGTCGGCGGTGTACTCGACGGTACGACGGGTGCCGTCAGGCTCGGTCAGGCTGTAGCTGCCCTGGACGACGTCGCCTTGACGGGACTCCTGCTGTCCCTTGGAGTCACCGGTCAGGGCGTCCTGGATGTCGTAGGCGTAGCTGTAGGAAGGGTTGGGGTCGAAGTCGGTGTCGACGGCGACCTTAGCCACGGCGGGGGCGGCGTAGGACAGGGCGGGGCCGTGTGCGGCGTATCCCAGAGCGGGGGCGGCGTAGGCCAGGGGGCGGGCGGCCAGAGCGGGGGCGCCATAACCGTAAGCGGAGACGGGTGCGCCAGGGGCGACCACGGCGGGTGCTCCCAGGTATCCGGCGCTAGCCACAGCCACGAGGGCGGAGAGGACGACGAGCTGGAATTAATAAGATTTGGTTAATTATCTTAATTAGTACATAGTGAGGTAATTATCGATGTAAGTAATAGACTACACTTGTAATGAGTAACAGAAAGAGATCTGTCTTACAACTTACCTTGAAGGCCATTGCGATTTGTCGAATGTTGTGATGATTGTAGACCACGGTCCCGGCTTATATACCTGTCCTAACACCCCCCAAGAGCTGATCCAGACGAGTTCCCCCTCCCTCCCCTCAGCCTACACTTTCACAGGCTGGTCGGTACACTCGTGGGTGAAGGTCTCGGCTGATCAGGAAAGTGTCGAGGCTACAAACAGGTCAGCTAACGGAGTTATTTGGTTTACGTACAAATAAAATTTGTATCAAATTACAAAATATCATTTCTTATTTTTACTTCGTCAAATTAGCTCTTTGTTCACTTTTCCAGTTATATTCGCTGTAAATGTTGCAGCTGTAATGATGATAAACACAAATTTTGATCAAAATAAGTTGTTGACATGTTAAACATAAAATGGATATCTTTTTTAATCGATAATATTGTAATATTTAACGTATACTTCCAAAGCGATGATTATTTGATCACGTTACTTGCAAGCTAACTTAATATAAGCAATCATCTCCATAATACTAACCGTGTTTTCAATTAATAATAAACTCAATCTCTGGTGTACACAAAGTGTAATCACCTGGATCGTAAGATTAATATTATAGAGCGTGCAGGTTGGGCTGTTAGTGGCAGCTGTCTTAGGGCCCCAAGTTCGATTCCCGGCCAAGTCCTAAGTTTAAATGTGTTTTGTTTCCATTCTCTCAAGTGGTAAATTAACGGTTAGGACTCGGGTGCTTGTGGAGTATTTGTAATTTAAAACCAGCCGCTAATTATCTTTAAACGGATTAAATTAGTGACCGAAAGTTTTAATCTGAACGACTTTCGCTTCAAATGACATCTCAAATATTAAATTAAAAATAAATCTTCACGCAGAGTTCGAACTTAGGTCCTTCAACTTAGTACGCTAAGGCTGTACCATTGAAGGGTTGCACGAACTTATACAAACAAATTGTATACCCACATCAGTGATCATGCAGTCCAAGGTGTTAAGTTCACAGTAGACTGTATTGTATAGAAAGTCGGGGTTCATTGAGGGATGTATTTGTAACTGCGGTTTTCATATCCTCTCTCCACACTAATACATATTTTTAGCACCGCATCTCATTACTCATTCCGAGCTATACACATATATACTAAATACGTGAATATGCTAAGAATGAGGAAGGTTGAATTTAGAGGAAGTGTACCCACAGTTGCGTGGAGGAAGAGAGGGACACAATTGGGAGAGGGGTGAGATTCAGTAAACCTTACCGGAATCGAACCCCGATCTCCCCGTCACCTGCAGTCTAGTTATTGCGAGAGTAGACAACCAAAGCGGATACTACCGTGTTAATTTTCTCAAAACTGCCCCACCCCCTTTTGCCCTTCTTCAAAAGGCTAAGCCTGTATTATTATTATTATTATATTAGCACCGCTTCTTACTACCCGTTCGGGATATACGCTTTAAGTACTAATTACACTAATGGATTAGGAATTGGGAAGGTTGAATTAGAGGAAGTGAACCCAAATTTGCGTGGAGGGAGAGCGGTAAACCATTTAGGAAAAACCACCCCCAGTTCACCCGACCGAGATTCGAACCTAGATCTCCCCGTCCTCAGCAGTCTAGCTCAACACGACTAGCGCGTTAGCCAACTACATCACCGAGGCTGGTCTAAGCCTGTAATAGCTTTAATGCTAAAGACAACTATTTAAAAAAAACAAAATGTTATTCCAAAAGATTTAGGCTTAGAAAGTGAAACAAAACGCAGTTGGAAAGAAGGCTTTAACTACTTTTCTGGAAAAAGGAGCAAGTAAATAATGCACTCTGTTTGCGCTGAAAAGTAGCGAGCTTACCTTGCTTGATTCCACTATGGTGTAGCTTATAAGATAAATCATAGTGTAATCAGTCAAGGTAAGATGCTACCTTGCTTTTCCACTATGTGTAGTTTATAGATAAATCATAGTGTAATCAGTCAAGGTAACTGCTACCTTGCTTGGTTCCACTATGGTGTAGTTTATACGATAAATCATAGTGTAATCAGTCAAGGTAAGACTGCTACCTTGTTGGTTCCACTATGGTGTAGTTATACGATAAATCATAGTGTAATCAGTCAAGGTAATACTGCTACCTTGCTTGATTCCACTATGGTGTAGCTTATAACGATAAATCATAGTGTAATCAGTCAAGGTAAGACTGCTACCTTGCTTGATTCCACTATGGTGTAGCTTATAAGATAAATCATAGTGTAATCAGTCAAGGTAAGACTGCTACCTTGCTTGGTTCTACTATGGTGTAGCTTATACGATAAATCATAGTGTAATCAGTCAAGGTAAGACTGCTACCTTGCTTGGTTCCACTATGGTGTAGCTTATACGATAAATCATAGTTAATCAGTCAAGGTAAGACTGCTACCTTGCTTGATTCCACTATGGTGTAGTTTATAGATAAATCATAGTGTAATCAGTCAAGGTAAGACTGCTACCTTGCTTGGTTCCACTATGGTGTAGCTTATAAGATAAATCATAGTGTAATCAGTCAAGGTAAACTGCTACCTTGCTTGATTCCACTATGGTGTAGCTTATAAGATAAGATCATAGTTAATCAGTCAAGGTAAGACTGCTACCTTGCTTGATTCCACTATGGTGTAGCTTATACGATAAATCATAGTGTAATCAGTCAAGGTAAGACTGCTACCTTGCTTGATTCTACTATGGTGTAGTTATAAGATAAATCATAGTGTAATCAGTCAAGGTAAGACTGCTACCTTGCTTGGTTCCACTATGGTGTAGCTTATACGATAAATCATAGTATAATCAGTCAAGGTAAGCTGCTACCTTGCTTTTTCCACTATGGTGTAGCTTATAGATAAATCATAGTGTAATCAGTCAAGGTAAGACTGCTACCTTGCTTGGTTCCACTATGGTGTAGCTTATACGATAAATCATAGTATAATCAGTCAAGGTAAGGCTGCTACCTTGCTTGGATTCTACTATGGTGTAGCTTATAATAATCCATATGTAATCAGTCAAGGTAAGATGCACCTGCTTGTTCACTATGGTAGTTTATAAGATAAATCAAGTGTAATTGTCAGTATTTCTTCTAGCTTCAGGTAGGAGAGTATATAAGCTCGTTCTAATATCGAAATAATTATATTATGTTCGTATCATAAAACCCTGTTTATACTATGTATGTACTAAAAAATAAAGTAAAAGTCATAAATGTAGAATGGAACTAATTGATAGTTTAATAATTTATTCAAGGCAATTTAAATATTTCCCATGTAATAAATGTTGTGAATAGATCAAGTAACACAATTTTATGCTTAAATAAATCAAAACGGTAAGAGTTTATAAGATCACTATAGTGGGAAAATTGAATGTGCATGAGGTGAACAAACATTAAAAAAAAAAATGGGAGCAAATGCGTCAGATTTATAACTGTTTAGTAACCAACATTCGTCAACATTGAGCATATGTTGAAAAGTGCTATGGATAATACAGTCTTACTCCCTTCTATATCTAAAAGATGTTTTAAAATAATGTTGCGGATAATAATTTCGCCACACAATTGTCCTGGACAAAGCCTAGCCCACATTACACTCGATCGTATTTTATCTTCAGGTTATAGTTTTTTTTTAACACCGCGTCTTGCTACCTTTCTGGTTGTATGCACATGTATTAATCACGATAATAAAGGTTTAATTTAGAGGAAGTGTACTAGCACTTGCGTGGAAGGAGGAGTGGAAAAATCATTTAGGGAAAACCACCCTCAGTACACCCAACCGGGATTCGAACTCCACTCTCTCTGTCATCGGCAGTCTAGTCTAACACGAGAGTGACGCCTCAGACCATGCGACCATCAAAGTCAGGTAGATTATAGTCTAATAATTTACCAGCTATAGCTTACTACACTATCACATTAAATTATGAGTTGAAAGTTGTGAAGTAGAGGAGCTCAAACACGAAACAAACAACGCTCAGACTCAACCCCAGCCCACCCAGGTAGAACGGGAGTTGCAGATGGGCGACGCCGAGCGGTTTCAAGAGAGACTTCCTAAAACCACGCCTAAACTCCTGCAACCACAGCAAGTAGCTGACGTCATCCCTCCACTTCTTCATGAGCCCGAACTCCCCGAACCGCAAAATAAACGTGTTGAACCGCCCCGAGTAGGGCGAACGCTCCGGAAACCGGAACACCATCGGGCTGACGAAGACGCACTCGGACATCAAGTGCAGTAGCGACACGCCATCGTTGTCGAAAAACTCGCGCTGAGTTAGCTGGTACGCACCGGTCTGGACGTTGGTGAGAAAACTCAGGTTTTTCTGGAAGGCTATCATGTTGACTACAGACATGTCGTCGGACATTATGATAACCCTATTCGTGGCGTCTTGTGAGATAATGGAAGGGTAGACCTTGTGCATCCGGCCTGGATCCTGTCCGTGACACTACTGGACAGAAGGACAGCAATCTTCAAGTCAGAATCCATCCAATCTTGGATCGTGTTTATGTCAGGGTAATAGTTGGGTATAGTTAGGTAACTCGTGAGCGACCCTTGATAGGCGTTGTTAATCGTCAACACGAACCAGAGACAAGAGGCCAGATAGAGTCTCCAAGAATCGCTGCACAGGATCGACTCGGTAGAGCCCAGCAACATGAGCTTCAAACAATCCAAAGTAGAACTTCTGTGGGACAATGATCTAGGGCCGTGCACATCAAAGCGCTTCATCAGCCTCCAGGCCAAGTCTACGACGATGATCGTAAGGAAGTAGAGCTTCCAAGTGCCACTGGTGAACGGGAGTACAAAGTTCATGTAAACGGGCATCTGTCCCGCCTTGGGTACTAGACCGGTGTAGCACGTCATGTCGTGGGGGTACGCCATAGCGTTCAGTTTAGAGAAAGCCATACCTCTGGCGTTGCCGTCGAAATCCGACACGCCGTCATCAAAGTGTTTGACGGGGTCCTGGCTCACGTCCAACATATCATAAGGGAACACCCACCCATACCTGTTAAAAACCGGCGGGGATGTAACGGGCGTCGCGTTTATCCGCGACATAATTGTCTCGACGGTGAATCCTTCCGGCCCTTCGTAGCTGATCTTTCCGCCCGTGATGTTTACCAAGAAGCAAGATGGCGGGTGGTGTTTCATCGACACTTTGATCAGGTGACCGTGAACATCCAATAACTTGTCTGGACAAAGATCCAGAATGCTTTCACTCAAGAGTTTCACGAGACGATGGTGCATACCGGCGGTACCTAGAAAAGGATTGAAGGTTGATACTGTTCCGATGACATCTATCGCCTCTGACAGATGCAGCTGTAGTACAACCATGTTGAGGATGCGATGCTTGCTCCAGCAACTCTCCAACATTAGTTCGACGTTCCGAGTATCCCTGAGACTTTGTGAAACTATAACAACGAGGAAAACTCCTCGGACGTTCCAAATATCCGAGATTTCGATGCCACACAGCGAAGCCACAAAGCAGTGACTCGACATTCCATCTGAAATGACAATCATTCCATCGAGTGCATTCATGGATTCAAACAACGGGTCCATATCTCCACAAGCAATCTCGTCGCTTAGACCATATAGAGTCAAAGATAGGCTCTCGTGAGTCGAACGGAATAGGTTTGTTACGACTTGCAAGTCCGGGTCGCCATGAATGACTCCAGCAAGATGACGAATATTGCACCGCAATATTCCTTGCAGGATCTCTGACGATAAGGTCCTTGGATCGTGTCCAGTACGAGTGTAGAGCTGACGAGTTTTGATGTCATCAAAAGACAAAGCAAAGTCTCTGCGAACAACATTCTCGAATTTAAGAAGCCGTTCGAGAAAAGAAAACTAGGAGTCAACAGTTTTTACATTTCCATAAATTATTTTTAGAACACGACAAGGACAGATAGGTTTGTAAGTTTGAACAAATATTGTTTTAGCTCAATAAAACTTATAGTTTTGATCATCAAAAGTAAAAACTAATACACAAAATTGTAATCCTTAGAATTAGAAAATAATGTTTTAAAACATGTTTATAGTTTGATAAGTAAGCTATCTGATATTTATCTTTTTTTTATGTTGGATTTGAAATAATTCTCTAGAGGGTGCACTGTAAGTTGCTGAAGCCCATATGTACTAATGAGGGGTAAAAAACTAATTTTATGGGACGTCCACATTTTCAGACGTTAATGATCCTTTTATGATTGCGACATCATTAAAGTAATTGACAGTTAATGTAACTTGGAGAACAATGTATCCCACATAAAGCACCAGCTTTTAGTGCTAAGAGAAATTGTGTGTTATGAGACGCTGAATATAGTAACATTAAATCTATAAAATGAAAATTTTGCCTGTCGTGAACATTGCGCGATATCAACAAAACGAAGAAATGTTAAATTTAAAGATTGATAGCACCTGTGTACGAATATTTGAATCTAGAAGCAGGAACTTCCAAATTTTGAATTGATTTACCCTTTCTGCCTATATTACCCGTTTTACTCTTTTTACCATTTACCTTTTATGCATATTTGCTATTTTTACTATTTTTTCTCTTATTGCCCTTTTTAAACTTTTAATCCTTTTTACCCTTTTAAAATATATATTAGATTTACTTTTGACCCTTTTATTTAACCTTTATAGTTTAAAATATTTCTCCCGGGCAATGTTGGGTAGTAATAACCGAAACCCCCAATGTTAGAAACAAACATATTAAGTTTCATGCCTTCAAGTCAGTGCATCACACATTCACCAAAAATAACTGGAAAATAAACGATACTTCTATTTGTGTATTTACTGGAGAGCCCTCAAAACCCAAGCGCCCATGAGTGAGCTTGTAGTAAACTCCAAATCGCTCATTAGAGTCCCTAGTTTGGGACCAATTGGAGGCATATAAATGAAAAGGCTGTATGTGCCAGATCCTGCTTTTAAAGTAAAACATAAAAAACTGATAGCAAACTACATTTTTTTTTTCTTTAAAATTTTGTGAAAATTTTGCTTTAGCTTTAAAAAAAATTAAATTACGTTGCATTAGTACCAATCAGAATTATTATTTTTTTTTTTAATGAAGTTTTTGGGTATTTACCTTGAAACCGATGAAAGTATCAAACCGTAATCTAGCGTGGGTCTAAGAACTAAACCCGATAGAAATAGCAATTTTCAGCGGTTAACACGTTATTGGCGATGGCACATAAAACATTTTCCAGTAAAAAAAAACCAGAACCTTTCATATTTCGGCACTTACGGCCTTTTCTATTTACATGAGGCAATATTCACTGCACAAAGATTCGTACCAAATTTTTTTCAAAGGTGGTAGGGGTGAACGCTTATAGCCCAGACCCTATGGCTTAGTGGTTCGAATGATTCATTCCAGGAAACCCTGGTTCTATTCCGAGTGATGATTATAATGAAGATGATGTATTTGTATTACAGGTTCACCCTGCTATCCAATTAGTAAATATTTCGATTAGGGTGAAGTATTAGACGTACAGTATAAAAAAATTAGGCAAGTTTAATCGGGAATTTATTGATCTAATGTCCTAAATTCAAGAGTGATTTGCTCAACACACTATAACCCGGCCAACCGTTTCAATTAATTGTGTCAATTTATTTGTACACTCAGTAATTGTATGGGTATACCTCAGAGACGGCTCGTTACCAGAGCAAGAAAGACTTTACGGGACTGTAATATTAAACCAACAACCCTCCACCCCCCTGTTTCATCAACTAGTACAGTCCTACCAAGTATTGTCTGCCCTGGTAACAACACGAGAGGGAAAGTACAGGATCAGGTGAGTTATTAGTCGCGTACAAACACTCCCAGAATACAAAACCTTCATACGATCCGAAAATTGGTAGAATATTAATTAGGGCATAAAAGGGGGAAAAAGACATTGACGAGTTTAAGATAATTCCTGGGTATTTACCGTATAAAACCATGGTAACCTTTTTATTCTATCAATGTTTTAATAGACTCTCGACTAGAGTGAGGTCATTGGCACCTGGGAATGCACGTCTAGTGAACTCCGAATACCTCAAACGAGACCTTAATCCGAAACCCAAAACAATAAATAAACTCTTCAGTGGATGAAGATTAAATGAATTGATTGGAAATTGGCCCAGCTTTCCAAGATAAAATATTATGCTAACATTATATTTTTTAAATATGGAAAGAAAGCTAAAAGACCAATTTGAGGGGGGGGGGAGGAAGGAACAGAAAGGTAACACAAGAGAATGCATACATATATATTTATTTAAATGACTAAACCTCAAAAACTAAAATCAAAAATTATATAAACGAAGAGATTTAAAATATAAGTCAACCACCGAATGAATTTGAAATATTTAAATTTGTGAGTTCGCGGTAGAACATCTTGGAGCTGATGAAAACGGTCCGAAGTTTAATACTCACCGATACCAACACGAGTTCCTCAACAAAGGAACGCGAGGCACAATCTCCAGACCGAATCAAGTTTCTGGTTTAGTTATGAAATGTGGATTAATTAGGGGACGAGAGAGAGATGATTAAGACGTGACCTTGGTCTGACCAGAGAGTGAAAGCTTGGCGGTATCAAACTGGTCCAGAGTTGCGACAGCCAGGGCTGGTATATAAACCTGGACCCATAGGCAGAACGTCACAATCTGTTCAGCAGCGTCACCAGAACACACAATGGCATTCAAGGTAAGCCCACACTTCGGCGTGGATATGGTCACACAATGACAACACATGATAAGAACATTGGGTTCGAGCCCTTGAGGAATCAAGGTTTAATATCTAAACTATACAAAAGTAGGCGAAGGAGTGGGTATTTCAAGTTTATAGTGCAAGTTGTTAATATTTAAGTTATGTCATTAAATATGTTTTTGTTTTCCAGCTCGTCGTCCTCTCCGCCCTCGTGGCTGTGGCTAGCGCCGGATACCTGGGAGCACCCGCCGTGGTCGCCCCTGGCGCACCCGTCTCCGCTTACGGTTACGGTGCCCCCGCTCTGGCCGCCCGCCCCCTGGCCTACGCCGCCGCCCCTGCTCTGGGATACGCCGCACACGGCCCCGCCCTGTCCTACGCCGCCCCCGCCGTGGCTAAGGTCGCCGTCGACACCGACTTCGACCCCAACCCTTCCTACAGCTACGCCTACGACATCCAGGACGCCCTGACCGGTGACTCCAAGGGACAGCAGGAGTCCCGTCAAGGCGACGTCGTCCAGGGCAGCTACAGCCTGACCGAGCCTGACGGCACCCGTCGTACCGTCGAGTACACCGCCGACCCCATCAACGGATTCAACGCCGTCGTCCACAAGACTCCCCTCGCCGCCCCCGTCGCCAAGGTCGCCGTCGCCACTCCCGTCGCTTACGCCGCCCCCGCTGTGGCTAAGGTCGCCGCTCCCCTGGGCTATGCTTCTCCCCTCGGCTACGCCAGTCACGGTTACGCCGCTCCCCTGGGCTACGCCGGTCACGGTTATGCCGCTCCCCTCGCCAGCAAGGCTTACCTCGGTTAAGCTCCCTCTCCCCTTCAGATCCCCGCTACGTTCCATCACTAAATCAATCCCTGGATACATTTTTACAAACTAAAAAAATGTATCGATCGACTGATTGTAAATATTTTATTTATTGTCCGTAATTTATCTTCCATATTGTGAAGTTATTTTTAAAAATAAAATCATGTTTCAAAATATCAACAGTTTATTTCTGAACGCTACCAAACTCAAAATAGAACCCTCATCGATAAATGTAAACATTTGATACCCCTTAAGGAAAAGTATGAAATTTAAAAATAATAAAGGAGCTTGCAATTATTATTTTAATCCACAAGTTTATTAACTAAACATGAAAATATTTACCAATCAAACAGAATATCTTAAGGGTGTTTGGTTGTCTAAGAAAATCTATGCATGATTAAAATCATCTGGAGGTGTCGAGAGAAATAGTTTATTACATTTTTAGAACAAGGTAAAAAAAATCTTTCTTTTTTTACGGAAAACCTTGGTTACATATTGATATACACTAAAAGGCGTGGACAAAGTTAATTTCAGTCTTTGATTTGACTTGTTTAAAGATTTTAGCTAAAATTGTCGCTTGAATTTGTTGATACTCGAATTTCATAATTAGTAAAGAAAGCACATTTTTAAAAATTATATGAGTAATTTATTATCTAATTAAGTGTACAATCAAGTGCTATAAACACAATCTATCAATTGAGAAAAAAAAATGCCTCGGCTGTATTAGAATGGAAACGAATGTCAGCCTCTGACGTCAGAGTCCTGCCAACTGTCAGTTGTAGAAAATGTCGGTGCTGTCTGTATGGAGACTAACACACTGGTCTTGGTCAACCATATACCGTCAAACTGTTAACCAAATAAATGAGCTAAAAGAACCATTTTAGTAAATAATATTGTAAATCATGATTTTTAAAAGGTAAGGTTGAGTTGTCCTCTGATAATATACATTAATTTAACGTGTATCTTCTGGACCGAGTGATTATAACAGCACACGAGAATTTCTATGAGCGAGAGAGAAAGGACCTATCAATGGTATTTTCACATACCTTCCAGTGTTCTTTTATATGACACAATCGACACGGGACCAATGGCTTTACTTCCCCTCCAAAGGAGATTGTGCTACGGATTTGTATCGCTCAATAAAAACCCGTCAGGCCTGGCTGGGTTTGAACCCACGAACATCGGGTCCGGAGGCGAGCACTTTACCCCAAGACCACAGAGGTCAACAATATACACTCTTAAAATGAAGTTAATGTCTGGAGCATTGAGGGATACCTACCCCACCCTTAGGTCTGAAATTATAACATTAGTAGCTCCTGTGCACGAACATGTACACCTGAGGTCTGTAAATATAACATTAGTAGCTCCTGTGCACGAACATGTACACCTGAGGTCTGTAATTATAACATTAGTAGCTCCTGTGCACGAACATGTACACCTGAGGTCTGTAATATAACATTAGTAGCTCCTGTGCACGAACATGTACACCTGAGGTCTGTAATTATAACATTAGTAGCTCCTGTGCACGAACATGTACACCTGAGGTCTGTAAATATAACATTAGTAGCTCCTGTGCACGAACATGTACACCTGAGGTCTGTAATTATAACATTAGTAGCTCCTGTGCACGAACATGTACACCTGAGGTCTGTAAATATAACATTAGTAGCTCCTGTGCACGAACATGTACACCTGAGGTCTGTAATTATAACATTAGTAGCTCCTGTGCACGAACATGTACACCTGAGGTCTGTAAATATAACATTAGTAGCTCCTGTGCACGAACATGTACACCTGAGGTCTGTAATTATAACATTAGTAGCTCCTGTGCACGAACATGTACACCTGAGGTCTGTAATTATAACATTAGTAGCTCCTGTGCACGAACATGTACACCTGAGGTCTGTAAATATAACATTAGTAGCTCCTGTGCACGAACATGTACACCTGAGGTCTGTAAATATAACATTAGTAGCTCCTGTGCACGAACATGTACACCTGAGGTCTGTAATTATAACATTAGTAGCTCCTGTGCACGAACATGTACACCTGAGGTCTGTAATTATAACATTAGTAGCTCCTGTGCACGAACATGTACACCTGAGGTCTGTAATTATAACATTAGTAGCTCCTGTGCACGAACATGTACACCTGAGGTCTGTAAATATAACATTAGTAGCTCCTGTGCACGAACATGTACACCTGAGGTCTGTAAATATAACATTAGTAGCTCCTGTGCACGAACATGTACACCTGAGGTCTGTAATTATAACATTAGTAGCTCCTGTGCACGAACATGTACACCTGAGGTCTGTAATTATAACATTAGTAGCTCCTGTGCACGAACATGTACACCTGAGGTCTGTAAATATAACATTAGTAGCTCCTGTGCACGAACATGTACACCTGAGGTCTGTAATTATAACATTAGTAGCTCCTGTGCACGAACATGTACACCTGAGGTCTGTAATTATAACATTAGTAGCTCCTGTGCACGAACATGTACACCTGAGGTCTGTAAATATAACATTAGTAGCTCCTGTGCACGAACATGTACACCTGAGGTCTGTAAATATAACATTAGTAGCTCCTGTGCACGAACATGTACACCTGAGGTCTGTAATTATAACATTAGTAGCTCCTGTGCACGAACGTTTTATGAAAAGGCGCTCGCTACCAACACGGGCGCAAACCACACGCTCCCCATTTTTCATCCCAAAATAATTGTATAAGTCTTCCAAATTTCCTTTACCAAAATAATTATATTTTTTCAACATGTCATTCCTTGAAAAAAAAACCAACCTAAAGGCATATATGCCGAGAGCTACCAGTAGACCACAGCTCTGTTATAAATTCCAGGATATTTTTTAAGTAAAGTTATATTTAATAGTGCGAAAGCAATAGACAGTTCCTTTTAGTTTTTTCAATAGATATTATAGTTGTTTTTTTAGTTTGATCATCAGAAACTTGATCAAAGGGGAAAACTTCAATTTTGGGAACTTTGAAGTAAAATTAAAAATTTATCTAGGCCTAAGCATATACTTCTCAGCAATCTTGATTAAATTTTAGTCATCACAAAAACTTAGGAGACCAAAGTTCAATCCCCGGGTGAGTAATCGGAGAGCTGATTTATTTTCACGATCTTGTTCTCCAGGTAGATGCCTGCAGGTAGATGCGGAATTACCTTAAATTTAACCTGTTCCTGTTTATATTTGGGAATGAATGTATGAAAATGAACTCGCTCACCCTGGGAGTGTAAGCATGATGTACTGAGTTTTTAAGTTATGATAGTACATATTTTAATGTTTATTTTGAAAGTAGGGTGGTCAAGTGTCTATGGGTGATGCGTGTACACAACATTTAAGTTGTAAAACCTAAAGATATAAGACCCGTATGTAGGCCGATATATCGTTGGCAGGATAATGTGAAAATGTATTTGAAGGAGAATGGGTGCTAGGTTAGGGTTTAATGGCGAGCCTACAGTCTGGCAATTATCAACTTTAAAGTTTAGTTAAGCCAGAGCGTTAGTGAGTTAGTTAGTTAATCTTTAAATGTAAATTAAACGCTTCAATCAAATCAACAATAAAAAATGCGTTATCGTTTGCATGAAAGTACAAGATGGTAGAAGTTGAATTTCTATATTTAAATGTGTTCGTGCGATCGGATCATGAAATGGTTGGTTACAAGAGCAAGGAAGGGTAGTATTGCTGCGTACGGAAGTCCAATTACTGGGCGGACATCAACACTATTAAATAACAGGGTCATTACAAACTAAACAACACAAGCAGTAAATATTGCTCAAGAGGTTTTATTAAATAAATAAACATTCAAATACATTCATTAAGATTCATTTCAATAAATTAATTTTTAATTCGACCCAATTTGGAAATTATATGAGACAGTTTAACCAAGGATAGCCTTGGAGTGGATGGGGGCGGCGTAACCATGACCGGCGTAGCCGAGGGGAGAAGCGTAACCCAGGGGAGCGGCGACCTTAGCCACAACGGGGGCGGCGTAAGCGACGGGAGCGGCGACGGCGACCTTGGCGACGGGGGCGGTGAGAGGAGTCTTGTGGACGACGGCGTTGAATCCGTTGATGGGGTCGGCGGTGTACTCGACGGTACGACGGGTGCCGTCAGGCTCGGTCAGGCTGTAGCTGCCCTGGACGACGTCGCCTTGACGGGACTCGTGCTGGCTCTTGGAGTCGCCGGTCAGGGCGTCCTGGATGTCGTAAGCGTAGCTGTAGGAAGGGTTGGGGTCGAAGTCGGTGTCGACGGCGACCTTAGCCACGGCGGGGGCGGCGGCGTAGGCGAGAGGGCGGGCGGCCAGAGCGGGGGCGGCAGCGTAAGCAAGAGGGCGGGCAGCCAAAGCGGGGGCGGCGGCGTAGGCGAGAGGGCGGGCGGCCAGAGCGGGGGCGCCGTAACCGTAAGCGGAGACGGGTGCGCCGGGGGCGACCACGGCGGGTGCTCCCAGGTATCCGGCGCTAGCCACAGCCACGAGGGCGGAGAGGACGACGAGCTGGAATTAATAATACATATCCTGACACGTGGATCTTGCAAACAGTTTTGTATCCTCGCAAACTACCCTTATTTAACGCCAAAATGTGAATAGGGTAGATATTAAACCAGCATTCACCTGAAGGTACTCCTGAAAGATAGAGAGAGTTTTTAACTCTCCTGAGAGTAAAACTGGTGTTATACAAATCCGGTCAAATTCTGATTTGGCGCAGTTCTTCAAATTATCTAAGACGTGTTTTAAAAAGAACACATTTAGTAACCTTAATTCACAGAGAAAACCCACTGTCGCAAGGCAGTAATCTCGTCTTTCCCACATCATGGAAAGACTTTTCCTCCTCAATAGTGTGGTTTGGATGCACGGTTGTAGCACTTACCTTGTAGGCCATCTTTGTGTGTATTCCGCTGTATGTGCAGAGAGAACAAAATCGTGCTGAGTAGTTGTTTCATCCTGGTTTATATATGTCCAGAAACCACTAGCACCCCTACTTTCATTGGTCCCCTCCCCTTAATGACGTCACAAACCTACCCGACTGGTCAGACTCCACTTTCACTCCTCTGATAGGTCACTCAAATAACACCCTTGTGGTCGTTGTGATTGTACAGTAATGTTCCGTTGAGGAAAGCCGGTACAAGTGAGGTGCGATGTACTTTAATAATACAGCTTCAAAACTTTATAAGCAACGAAAATAAAATATTATATTCAAAATTGTTTTGAATATTTTCCTTGATTTATTATTATATTATTATTATTATTATTATTATTATTATTATTATTATTATTATTATTATTATTATTAGAACCACGTCTTACTACCCGTTTGGGTTATATGCACCTTGATTAATTAAAATAAAACATTGAAAAAAAAATGTTTTAACTATTTGAATTAAAGAAATTGAACATTTTTTTTTTTTTTTTGCCTGTTTGAGTTTTAGAAATTGAACAATTTTTTTTAAAGCAAACGTATTTTTAATTTTGAAATGTTAACGAAATAATGGAATGGAATGGAATGAAATTTAAAGAAGATTATAAAAGCATGAATTTTCATTTTCTTTATTCAATTTGTTTTGTTTTTTAAGTACTGCGTATTACTACACGTTCGGGTTGTACACCTTCAACTTAATTAAATTGATTTCAAAATACCTAATCACTGACATAGTCTAATAGAGTTAGAAGTAATTTTTTTTTGTTAAAAAAACATTAGTAATTATCCTGAAATAAAATCAAACATATTATTTTGATAACTGTATAATTTTTGGATACGAATTTTGAACAAAATTTTTACTTACATTTTAAAGACAACTACAATTTGCAAAAACCAGTCTTTAGTATAATACACTCAAATCATTTTATTTTTCAAATAACAATGATTTGTAGGCTACACTTGAAATGATTTGTTTTTACAAATATATATATATATATATAATTTATAATGTAAAACACACCAATGATATGATTTTTTTTAAATGAGCATTTTTGAAAGTCCGTCATCGGTAAATCACTCTGGATCAAATAATTATTTTTTCCTCGCGGTATGATCATAATATCTCATTATAAGTTCGAACAAAACCCATCAAACATTTTCGGCTGTAGTCCCAGGTAGAGACAGACAGACAGACAGACAGACAGACAGACAAACAGGATGACAGAAAGACAAGAAATAACAGAAAGATTCACTTTAATAAATTTAAAGTCACATAATTATAAGACCATGATTCATCATAACTTCACGATAACCATACTCGCTCCGCATGGAAAAGTAAATATTTCCTAAGTAACCAATCTTTCTGCCGTCCATTTTGTCTCGTATTTATTAAAATACAACTTCTAGCCGGAAGCATCGTTTATGTTACACTTTAGATTTATTATGAGTTTGAGGCAAGTTTTTAAATTGTATATTGTGAAATAAATACCGCACCCTCCGTTTATCCTGAAAATTACCCTGATTGGTTCCACTATTGCGTAGTTTGTAAGACAGTAAAATAATGTCGGTCGAGGTAGAACCTTTTTTAGGGTAAACAGAGTGTACAAATCGCATCAGTGGGCACGCAGACTAAGGCGTCAACCTTTTTTGGTCTGGTTTTCGATGGTGGGGGTACGGGGTGTTCAGTGTTATAATCCCAGTCGTGTGTAGTGCGGGTGTTTTCCCCCTAAATTGTTTTCAACTCTCTCCATGCAAATGCGGGTACACCTCCTCTAAAATTCAACTTTCCTTATCCCTAGTACATTAACGTTATTATTATTATTAATATTATTATTATGATTATTATTATATTATTATTATTATTATTAGCACCGCGTCTTACTACCCGTTCGGACTATACGCACTTACGCTAATGTGTAATGGTAGGGTAATTGTGAGATGAAATGAAGGACCTACAGTTTAACGTGGGATCCGAACCACGGTGGAGGCCTGGCATGCCCCACATTCACAAGATGTCTTGTCAGAGGTGGTAATCAGATAAATCCGAGCCGGGACCGAGGATTGAACCCCGGATCCCCAGCACAGAAGTCCGACACCTTACCCCTAGACCACCAGGTCACCCAACGCAATTATTAATGTATGAGTCTAACCCCAACGGGTAGTAAGACGCGGTGATAAAATAATGTGACGAAAGAAGATATGTGGGTAAATATTGATACTGAAGGTAAGGAAAAGTTATCTAAACGCTCATTTTAATAAGATGCCACTTTCCACCACCAATATTCCTTGAAAAACATAGTTTCAAAGTGGTTTTTATATTTATAACCCCACCCTACCACAACCACAATGTTTCCCACACAATTAAAAATGTAATATTGTCAACCCTCATTATTTATTTCGATGGGTATTTTTACCTGTCTGCCAAATTTCTTTTTTTCTACCACAATGGGATGCTGTTGTTTACCATTAGCTTTTGAAATTTTTGAACCTACCCCTTTTCTACAATTCACTCTTATAAAATTCAACTTATAAGATGTATTTGGTTATCTGGAGTTGTCTGTCAGCCAAGTTTTAATTTTCTACCTCATATTAAAAAATAAATCTAATTTATACCCGTTTCACGGAACCCCATTTTGAAATTTTCCCATTTTAGATTGTCCTGGTTATATGAACAACCCCACAACATTCCCGACAAGCAACATTTAAGTTCCCAGGCCCATTAGTCGGGGAAATACGGTGATTAGTGAGTGGCATTTGCTTTCTATAGCTAAAGTGAATCTAAACGTTATAAAAAGCTCCAATAACTTATTTATGGATGACTGTGTGATTATTTATATTTACATCATTTCCCCTTGCCATTGGAGCAACAATATTTCCCAGTTTTCAAAAAACACGTGAAAATGAGGGACTTTAGTACAGTCCACGAGTCACCCCTAATATTTTAACATGGTTGCGCCCCATCATCCAACCAGTGTCGCCCGAAGCTGACAACCAATAAGTCCAACTCGTCATCACTGACCTGGATTACCGGCCTCGATATCCAGATCAGATCAGCTCCAATAATAAGGTTGGTGGAGGGGGGGGGGGGGCCGAGTTGGACAACACCTCCATCAACATGCTACATGTCGCTATCCAGGTGCATTGTGGGTACAAACAACGCTCGCCAATAATGGAGAATGTACATTCATCTGTCTTTTTACGTACTCCGCGTCTTACTACCCGAACATACTCAAGAGGTAATGACGATAAAGGTAAAATGTACCCTCATTTGATTGGAACAAATCAGCCACAGTATCCCCTAAACCGACTCGCCGTCTTCGGAGAACAAAACGAGACGAGCCTGACGCCTTTGCCCTCTGATTAATATGTGAGGGGAAGGAGGAATTGATATTATAAGTCATTACGGGGTCCTAGTAATACATTTATTTTAGAGAAACAAGAGAGGGTAAAGGGTGTATCTTTGGTGGCTCGGGGTCAAGTCCCTCGGTAAAAGATGTCGAAATGTTATTTGGAACATTAAACCCTTCTTGAAGTAAATTTGTTTTTTAAACATTGTTGTGGTTGTAGGTGTTAGGACTCCAATAAGGTAATGATGATGAATATAGAATTACATTATTAATCAAACTTTCCCAAAGAAGGGGACGGGGGTGGTTCAACCCTCCAGTTATTCTTCCTTCCCTTTATAGGGTCTTATGTCTTAGTCCAGATGATTCTTAAAATATTTAAAAAAACTTTAGTGCCTATTTTTAGAGGTGTGCGAAGTTTCAAAACTTCAACTTGGCTTCGAAATAAATGTCAGCATCGACTTCGCTTTAAAATAAATTGACTTTAGCAGTTACGAAGTTATGTAAGTAAAAATATTCACAGCCTAAATTGTCAATTTCGTTCAATTAATGCAATTTTGAGCTGTTATATTCATTGCAAATAAATATTTATATGACAAACATAAGAAATTGAATTGCGTGTTTTTACTGACAATTGTACAATAAACCATTTCTAAATTATTTTAATATAAATAGCCACAATGTAATATTCTATAAAAAAAATATTCGAGATTATTTATATTATTCGATTTGAGTTTGATTCGAATTGAAAAAAAAATCGACTTCTCACACAGTTGGCCATTTTGTTTGTGACGATGAAATAATTATAAAAACATATTTAATTAAGGAACACGTAAATAAAACTGGAGTATTTCGTCATAAAATGAGTGTTGGTGAAACTCCCTGTAAGCTCTCCGTTCGTTCAGTTTATTGAAAATGGTACTACTGAGTTTTCGCTAAGTGAACAAGAATACTGAATCACAATTTGAAATGTGCACAAAACTGGTTTCTATCAGAACCGCTGGAGCCAAACTCTGCCTGTAAACTTGTTAAATATCTCTAACGAGTGTCGGGTAACCTAGTGGTCTAGGGGTAAGGTGTCAGTTTTCTGTGCTGTAGGTACGGGGTTCAATCCTCGGTCCCGGCACAGATTTATCTGATTACCAAACCCTTCCTTCACCTCTGACAAGACATCTTGTGAATGTGAGGAGGGCCAGGCCTCCACCGTGGTTCTGATTCCACGTTAAACTGTAGGTCCTCCATTTCATCTCACAATCACCCTACCGTTACACATTAGCGTAAGTGCGTGTAGCCCGAACGGGTAGTAAGACCCGGTGATAATAATAATAATTACTATTTCTCTTTCCTTTTATTTTCTTCGCTGTATTATTATATATCGTAGATACTTGCCAAAATGTTGGCTTACATGACGTATTGTAAACTGAACTAATTAATGAGCGTGGAGTGTGCGGCGTGCGTTCCATGATCCTCGAGTGAGTAGTGTTGTAGGTCGTGCACCAAGTGACCTACTCTCCTCCACCAAGGAACAATGAACGCACCAAGGAGTGCATGTGGCCGGCGCGGCTGTTCACGAGTTGGGACCGATACAGATAATTATTAAATTACATACCTCCACGATCTGTCGTAATATTTCAAACAATCACTTCGTACCCCCCCCCCCTCTCTTTGCTTTCTTTCAGCACCGCGTCTTACTACCCGTTCGGGTTATACGCACTTACGCTAATGTGTAATGGTAGGGTGATTGTGAGATGAAATGGAGGACCTACAGTTTAACGTGGGATCTGAACCACGGTGGAGGCCTGGCATTCCCCACATTCACAAGATGTCTTGTCAGATGTGAAGGAAGGGTTTGGTAATCAGATAATTCTGTGCCGGGACCGAGGATTGAACCCCGGACCCCAGCACAGAAGTCCGATACCTTACCCCTAGACCGCCAGCTCACCAAATAGTAATTAAATGTAAACATGTTTCGGTTCTATGCACGTTCATACGTTCGGTTAATTGTTATATTAATGGTCAGGTATCTGGTTGTTAGGTTTTTTTCCTATAATATGTTGGGGCTGAACCCTCAATAAGCAATATTAAAATTCCAAAACAAATTAAAATTCAAAATTTGAAGGAAAAAAAAATCGACCTCAAAATCCTGTAATATCTCGAATTTCCTTAGGGTGCGTTGTAAGCGAGCGCGATATAAGACTAGTGTTTGCCTGTGTGGTCACGCTATCATAGGCGTCATCAGGATAACTTTATATTGGGTTGCTTGTGAAAGGGAAGATTTAGGTTCAAATCTCCGGCCGGTTGAACCATGATTCATCAACTGGTTTAACGAGAGATTTATTAGGGTAAATGCAGATGCATTTATTCTAAACTACCCTCTTCATACCAATACTCTAGATTATGTCTTTAAGCGTACGAACAATACAATCTTGAGATATTTAGCCAGTTATATTGTTACAGAAGTAAGATTAGGTTTATTTTAGTTATAGAAACACTTTCTTGTAGTGTTGACGAACATGCATTGCAATCTTCACAAACAAACCAAAATGGCTGACTTGATCATTTTAAAATATACAGAAGCTTCGAGATAGTTCCAGTCTAACGGGGCCGGTCCCTTAGAACTATAGAGAAAATTAAAATAAATTACTTTTCTTTAATTATTTCCGTTTAGAATTATCCTGCTTGAATTTCCGTCTCAAGGGAATTTTCACATCCAGAAAGTTGTCTTATGTAATCTATACTTATAAAATAACATGTCCTGACTGACTGACTGACTGATTCATCATCGCCGAGCGCAAACTATCAAGGCTACAAGCATGAAATTCAGACTGTATATTCATTTTGTTATGTAGGCACCCACTAAGAAAGGATTTTAGAAAATTCCACCCCAAAGTGGTCAAAATAGGGGATGATAATATGTATGAAAGTCCGTCATTTTGAAAGTTACATAAACAAAATTTTGTATTTCGGTTATTGACGTAAAACAAATAAATACGTGTTTCAGGAATTTTGGAAATTTTATTTAATAAGGAATGAAAAAGGGGGTGAAAGTTTGTATTGGACTTGCATTATTTTTGATCTGAGGTCAAGTTATGGTCATCAACGTAACGTAATATTTTTAATTAATCTGTAAATACATATGTATATTTTCGTATTTGTATATAATCAACTTCCACGCGAGCAAAGCCGCGGGCAACAGCTATCTAGTTATTACTATTATTATTATTATTATTATTATTATTATTAGCACCGCGTCTTACTACCCGTTCGGGTTGTGCGCACTTACGCTAATGTGTAATTTATTATTATTATTATTAGCACCGCGTCTTACTACCCATTCGGGTTATACGCACTTATGTTAATGTGTAATGGTAGGGTGATTGTGAGATGAAATGGAGGACCTACAGTTTAACGTGGAATCCGAACCACGGTGGAGGCCTGGCATTCCCCACATTCACAAGATGTCTTGTCAGAGGTGTAATGTGTAATGGTAGGGTGATTGTGAGATGAAATGGAGGACCTACAGTTTAACGTGGGATCCAAACCACGGTGGAGGCCTGGCATTCCACACATTCACAAGATTATTGTCTTATAAAAAGAGATTATATTCTATCAATTGTATTATTAATTATTTTCGATTTATACTTTTATATATAAAATGGAATTGTGAAATTTTCGACCTTAATTTTTTCACCCCAAATTCAAAAAAGTGGGTTTTTAAATTATTTCTGTCTACAAGGACTCCAACAAAAACGGTATGGTGGATTTCGTTCAAAAAATATCTAGAAGCCAAATCGTGACTAAGCACTAAAACTAGGGGTAGTACTGACTAGTTTATTTAATGGTTTAAGATGTGGATGTAGGTGACGCGAAAAAAGGTCAGTGTTTTTGTGATTTTATTTAAACCTTTTTTGGTCAAAATAAATAGAATATTGCTCCAATAGAAATATAGATTTTAATTTTCTTCACACGGTGATTATCAACAGTTGTTGAATGTCCTAGATGTCCTAGAATTTAATAATAACGTTTTCTCATAATTTAAAACGTTTCTCTTCTAATGTCGCTAAGCTCGTGACAATTATTCAACAAGTGTTGATATCACCATATGGAGACAATTAGATTATTTCTGTTTCTACTGGAGCCATGTATAATTTATTTTGAGGAAAAAACAAAGAAAAAAAAAGAAGTTTAGCTATAAAAACTGTGAAAACACTGGCTTTCCTCAAGTTCCCTACAACAATTATTTTGTTTAGAATGTATATTATTATCTAAGGTCGTATTTATTTATTTTAAAATCAAATTTTTAAAAGGTTTTATTGGCAGTGCTTTATTTAGTGCATGTTATAAATATTAATTAAGGGTCTAAAGTCCAAGCCCCAAGGACCAAGAGGTCACCCACCCACCCAGCGCGGGCGTGGTCGGGTCGTGTGCGCCAGGGTTCTTGGTGGGAGTGAAAGGAGCCCAGGAACATACAGGAGGTATATAAACCCAACTTTGCTCCCAGACAGACATCATTCAGTTCCAAGAGATCAACACTCGCTATGGCATTCAAGGTAACAGCACAACTTCATTACAGATACTCACCAAGGATTTTTATCGGTTTTTTAGAGTAAATGAAGGGTGACCTGGTGGTCTAGGGGTAAGGTGTCGGGACTTCTGTGCTGCTGGGGTCCGGGGTTCAATCCTTGGTCCCAGCACAGATGTATCTGATTGCCAAGCCCTTCCTTCACCTCTGACAAGACGTGTATTAATCACAACTTGTGAATGTGTGGAATGCCAGGCCTCCACCGTGGTTCGGATCCCACGTTAAACTGTAGGTCCTTCATTCCATCTCACAATCACCCTACCATTACACATTAGCGTAAGTGCTTATAACCCGAACGGGTAGTAAGACACGGTGCTAATAATAATAATAATAATAATAGAGTAAATGAAATAAAGGCGAGGGCAGATAAATACTACTTGAGCTTGATTAAGGGCCGTTTTTATAGTCTAGTCTCGTGAGTCTACCAATCTCAGAGTATTATTCAAAACAACTAGTTCAGGTCAAATGGGGGATTGGCTGATCTCAGAGTCTCGACTATATATACGCGCGGAGTTTAGTAAAAAGTTTAAACAACACTGGTACTTTCAATATTCTTATTCTAAGATACAACCAGATATAATGATTTAAAAACTGGAGGCAGTTAAAATGCACATAAATATATCAATCAAGTGATTCAGGCGCGTTACGAAATATTCTCAGTTCACTTAAAATACGGTGCAAGGCGCTGATCACCTTAACAGTATATTAAGTGTCCATAACAATCGATGCTTATAATAAAAACAACAGTTTTAATCCACTTATAACTACTGCAAAACTGTCAAACGCAGCAAAAACCGTTTGAAATGAAGCCTCCGTTACGACGTACATACTCTTAACTGTTGACTAAGCTGCAGAATATTAAAAGATTTTTAGTATTTCTTATTAACGTTATATTTATGTTTAGTATAAGGTCTTATAATGGCTATAGCTTTCAATGGCGGACTAAGTAAGGAAGAAAGAAAGATCTCAAATAATTGTAATAAAATCTTTAAGATGTCAAGTACAACAGAGGACTGAATATGTACGATTATCTCAGCCATTGGCTACATTTTAAGACCAGTTTACGAGTTGATATTCAAACTAGAGTATCCATTTTAAGTTCTCGTCCAATTCAGTGAAATGTTTACCATTCTTATAGAGACAGTCACTGAGAAGTAGTCTTGGAGGACGTGAGTAGTAGACGTGGAGTATTTTCCTAACGTGGTCAAATTGGGCAATTAGGGACAAGAAGACTTCGTAACAATTCTAGCAGAGAGAAATGTCAGCTCCCGTTTGTCGATATCGTAGACACCACCTGTAACCTTTGACATCAATGTAGAAAATAATGTAAATGGTGGTTTAGGTAAAGTGTAAGAGACACGCAGACATCTCACCTTACACCTTTTGTTTCCAGCTCGTCGTCCTCTCCGCCCTCGTGGCTGTGGCTAGCGCCGGATACCTGGGAGCACCCGCCGTGGTCGCCCCTGGCGCAGCTGTCTCCGCTTACGGTTACGGCGCCCCCGCTCTGGGATACGCCGCACACGGCCCCGCCCTGTCCTACGCCGCTCCCGCCGTGGCTAAGGTCGCCGTCGACACCGACTTCGACCCCAACCCTTCTTACAGCTACGCCTACGACATCCAGGACGCCCTTACCGGAGACTCCAAGGGACAGCAGGAGTCCCGTCAAGGCGATGTTGTCCAGGGCAGCTACAGCCTGACCGAGCCTGACGGCACCCGTCGTACAGTCGAGTACACCGCCGACCCCGTCAACGGATTCAACGCCGTCGTCCACAAGACTCCCCTCGCCGCCCCCGTCGCCAAGGTCGCCGTCGCCGCTCCCGCCTACGGTTACGCCGCCCCCGCTGTGGCTAAGGTCGCCGCTCCCCTGGGCTACGCCTCTCCCCTCGGCTACGCCAGTCACGGTTACGCCGCTCCCCTTGGCTACGCCGGTCACGGTTACGCCGCTCCCCTCGCCAGCAAGGCTTACCTCGGTTAAGCTCCCCTCCCACCCCTAATCAACAAATACCCCTCCCCCATACTCGCTGTACAAAGAATGCTTTTAATTTAATGCCTGTGTTGTATGATATTATGTCACATATTGTGAAATATAGTTTTGTGAATATTAAATTTATATGTTGAAAGATATAACGCTTGGTTATCATTACTATCATCACTTTCAAAACGGTCGAGTTAAAACCAAAACTCGCTCCGCTCGGTCAATAATAGGTTATATTATACATTGTGATATGCGAGCACGTCACGAGATTATGCAGGGGCGGGTAAACTGTCCCGCAGAGCATTCGTGTGGAATGCAATGGACAATAAGCTAAACATGATTTTATGTTGTTTTTAAAGGGATATTTAAAGTATACTTTCTGAACCAATCGAGTATATCAACACACAACTTACAAACTAACTTAGCTTGCATCATACCAAATGAAAGGGGAAGCCCCATTTTCAGCGCTGTACCATTTCTCGGTCATGACGGGATCTTTCTACTGGTGGTCTGTTGTTGACAAATGGGACTCCCCAAATCGTCATATAATATGACCAAACAAGTATTTCTACAGCAGATAGTTTGGCCACTTCTCCTCAATCTTGTTTTTATAAACTTTAATAGTTAGTATAACCATTTTTTTTAATCAGTCATCAGCAAACTAGCCTTAATTTGAGGGCAAGAAACAAAATAATAAAAAATATATCCCGGGGTGTGAATATATAAAATGTCAATATCAAGTTTGTGTGCCAGCTGATGGCACCCCGCCAAACAGAAGCGATAGAAAGTGTACCCTTCAGACGAACCTTCTTCCGAGGTTGGGGGAAAATGAAGGTGCGGTTACTTCGCCCCAGCGAGATGGGGCCACTACAAGTTTTAACTAGACCATGGCAACCATAGGAACAATCCTCACCAGGGGGGAAATACCTATGGTACCACCGTGAATTGAACCCGGGACCTCTAGATCAGTAGTCAGGACCAAGAGGTCAGCCAATAAGATAGCAGTGCACAAGGCTGACTTGAAGAGGGGGAAGGGAGAGGAACTTACGTCATGACTTGAGTAAGTTGGTAAGTCCTGTTCAAAGTCCGCCATGCTCCTGATAGTTATTCAACTACCGCAGAAATCTACTGGAGGAATTTTTTAAATTATTTTTAGGCCAAAATTTATTTATTTTAATATAAACAGCGAGTAAAACTACAGAGCTAAGCAAGTGTCGTGTTCTTGTGTAACCCAAGGTCACTAAATGCACGATAAATGTCTCCTGTTTAAGTGAACGATTAATCTGTCAGCAGCTAGTAAATGTGGTGCGCTTCCTGGCCGCACCCGCTTGGCACCCATTGCTAGTGCCTCGGAAACAAATCACACGAGGACTGGGGGGGACACATCGCTTATGTATGCAGAAAGTTACCATACTAGAATAAGGTTCATTTACCCATACGGCAAGCCATGTGATCTGCAGCTGTCTCTTTTGATATATATTATTGATACATATAAAATAATATGTAATATAGTAAAATGTTATTAATGTATCCCGCTTCGGTGGTCGAATGGTCTAAAGCATCTCTCTCGCAATAGTCAGGACTGACGATGACGAGGATATCGGGGTTCGAATAACGGTGGGGTGACAAGAGGGTTGTTTTTTCCTAAATGTCTTTCTACTCAATAACAACATATTCAATTTTTTTAGTCCCCCCTCTGCCCAAGTACAAGCCTCCAGGTACCAGTATACAGGTACAAGTCTCCGGTACAAGTCTCCGGGTACAAGCCTCCGGGTACAAGCCTCCGGGTACAAGTCTCCGGGTACAAGCCTCCGGGTACAAGCCTCCAGGTACAAGTCTCCGGTACAAGTCTCCAGGTACAAGTCTCGGTACAAGCCTCCGGTACAAGCCTCCGGGTACAAGCCTCCGGGTACAAGCCTCGGTACAAGCCTCCGGTACAAGCCTCCAGGTACAAGTCTCCAGATGCGGTTCATCCAGTCCCGACATACAATATAAGTGTGTCATTGCGCAAGACAAACTAGAGCTGATACAGATATTATTAAAGAACGTTAATTAATTCTAGCGCCCCCCCCCCCCCCACACACACACACACAATTTGCGACCAAATGTTGTCCCAGTGAGTACACAAACCTGTATTGACCACAGCGGTGTGATCAGAGGACAGGTTGACCAACGCCCGAGTAAATCAAGTCTAGATACACGCGTACATTTTGTCACAATAATATATCAACCCTTCAACCTTTTCATTTGACCTGTCCGGTAGCTAGCACCATCTACGGTTTCCGTGATCCATCTGTTCTTGTTGGCGCGGAAGGATACTTTGGTCGGTTGTGAAGCCAAGCCACGCCTTTAATCCTCCCGCCCACCATCCCATAAAATAGGTTTTAGACTTGCACTCGACAGGGCCAATGGGTCTTAAGCGCCCGTCCAACCCCAACACGGTATCACGCTCATGTGACGTCAGAAGCGAGCACTTCCACAAAGTCCCTGCAGAAAGTTAATCGAGCCACACGCCAGACACAGAAGTCAGAGCGGTTACATATGTTCAAGGGGCTCTTGAGAAATAAAACCACTTGAGAAGGGATTGTATGTAATGGATGCTATAATATAATATAATATATTTATCACCGCGTCTTACTACCCGTTCGGGTTATACGCTTTGAGTACTAATTACGCTAATGGATTAGGAATTGGGAAGGTTGAATTAGAGAAAGTGAACCAGCATTTGCGTGGAGGGAGAGTGGAAAACCATTTAGGAACACCCCCCCCAGTTCACCCGACCGAGACTCGAACCTCGATCACCCCGTCCTCAGCGGTCGAGCTCAACACGACAAGCGCGTTAGCTAACTACGCCACCGAGGCGGGTAATGGATGCTATAAACGTTAGTCAATATATTTTGAAATACTAAGATAGATTTTGAATATAGAAAATGAAAAATTATTCTTAAAAAATATATCAATGCATAATTTTTTTTAATATGATATTTACAAAAATTAATATTTGTTTTTATTACATAAGGTCTTAACTACAATATCTGGACCCAATCGGTGGTCACACGGGTCGTTCGGTATGTTTTTCCGGTGACTGAGAGGTCTGGGTTATAATCTCAGCAAGGTGCATTGAAGGGGATTTATTTCCTCGCCCTTCAGGCAACATCGGGTTAATTTCTTATTCCAACCTTTCTCATCTCTAACCCATTTGGGTAATTAGGCTGAGAGTCCAGACGGGTAGTAAGACGCGGTGCACACAAAATAATACCCAGACGTGTAAAACCCGCAGTTAGTTTTAATTACTGGTTAATTTGACGTTCATTTATTAAGGTGTGGATGTAGGGGACGCGAGTTAAGGATAGTGATTTTGCAATTTTTTAGAAAAACTTTTTTAGTCAAAGTAAATCAAATAGTACTCCAGTTCAAACCAAAAGTTTTTAATTTTTATTCACGTGGTGATATCAACAGTTGTTGAATATCTATGACCATAGTGGTATTAGATGACAAACTTTTTAAATTAAGAGAAAAATCTGCCATTAAATTTCAGGACATTCTTGATAGATATTGGACAACTGTTGATGTCACCACATGAAGAAAATTAAACTCTTGTGTTTCTACTGAAGAAAGTTTTGATTTATTTTGACCAACAAAAGTTTTGATATAAAAAATGGAAAACACTAACCTTTTCTCGCGTCCTCTACACCCCCACCTTAATAAATATAGAATCTCAGAATGGTGACAGTGACAACTTCCAAAGATAGAGAACACTCCATTAGATTGAAAATAACGAGTTTGTCCGGTTTCCTACGAATGCCGAATAAAAGCGTCCTATTTCCTTGGATGAGATTATCTCTACGCGACAAAATATTTTAATTGCCTTTTTAGGAAATGTTGGTGTTAGTTTGCAGTCACATCCTTGGGTTATTTTAGCACCGTGTCTTACTATCTGTACTGATTAGAGCAAATGCACCCGAATTTGCGTGGAGGGAGAGTGTAAAATCATCCTCAATACACCCGACCGTGATTTGAACCAGAGATATCTCCGTCATCGACAGTTCAGTATATAGCTAAAGCGACACATTAGGACCACACGGCCACCAAAGCGGATCCCGCCCATGTCCCATTAACAATAATATGTATACGGTGACCTGGTGGTCTAGGGGTAAGGTGTCAGACTTCTGTGCTGGCGGCCGGGGTTCAATCCTCGGTCCCGGCACAGATTTATCTGATTTCCAAACCCTTCCTTCACCTCTGACAAGACATCTTGTGAATGTGGGGAATGCCAGGCCGCCACCGTGGTTTGGATCCCACGTTAAACTGTAGGTCCTCCATTTCATCTCACAATCACCCTACCATTACACATTAGGGTACGGCCAGACTGAGCGAGCGAGCGCGCGAGCGACTAAAATATAAAATAGAACACATTGGTTGTAATGGGAGGTGGCCACACTGGAGCGCGCGCGCTTGAAAGATAGAACTGGTTCTATTTTTCAAGCGCGCGCGCTCGACCCGGTACAGTCTAGTTTACAGGCGCTAGGCAATATTATTGTATGATGGTTCATTGAGTGCTGGGGAAACTTCTCATTTTGACATGATATTTGACTTTTTTCTATCAGTGATAGGTTTAACACACTTGCTATTAATGGCCTGGTGACCTGGCGGTCTAGGGGTAAGGTGTCAGACTTCTGTGCTGGCGGCCGGGGTTCAATCCTCGGTCCCGGCACAGATTTATCTGATTTCCAAACCCTTCCTTCACCTCTGACAAGACATCTTGTGAATGTGGGGAAAGCCAGGCCTCCACCGTGGTTCGGATTCCACGTTAAACTGTAGGTCCTTCATTTCATCTCACAATCACCCTACCATTACACATTAGCGTAAGTGCATATAACCCGAACGGGAAGTAAGATGCGGTGCTAATAATAATAATAATAATAATAATAATAATATAATAATAATAATAATGGCCTAATTTTATTGGTAAGACCATAAATAATATAATGTATATATGTAAACCCGATATGTTAAAATACTTCAATATTATAATCAAAGTAGTTCTTTACAAATAAGAATCACCATTAGTTTGGAGAGAGTATGAAAAAACCACAACAATAAATAAGTTTTAAAAATCACCTTCGGTTCACTGAGCCAAGATTCGAACCTTTGCCTCCTAGTCAAAAGCTATCGAGTGCAACACACCATTCCGCCACTGGTGCGGCAAATCTGATTTTAAAACACTTCAGTACAGTACCATACACATTTCTTAATTTATTAATTGGATGCACTTCTACTTTTTTCTTTTTTATAAATACACAATATTTTCTGTAAGAATTTTCGAGGAGCAGAGATGTACTAAGTGTGTTTGACAGATACATCTTCTCTAACTAGGGGGGGGGGGGGGGCGGTGACCTAGTGGTCTAGGGGTAAGGTGTCAGACTTCTGTGCTGGCAGCCGGGGTTCAATCCTCGGTCCCGGCACCGATTTATCTTATTTCCAAACCCTTCCTTCACCTCTGACAAGACATCTTGTGAATGTGGGGAATGCCAGGCCGCCACCGTGGTTCGGATTCCACGTTAAACTGTAGGTCCTTCATTTCATCTCACAATAACCCTACCATTACACATTAGCGTAAGTGCGTATAACCCGAACGGGTAGTAAGACGCGGTGCTAATAATAATCTAACTAGGGTCCGCTAATTACGCGCTCGCTCGCGCGCTCGCCAGTTTGGCCACCCAGTCGCTTGCGCGCTCGCTCGCACGCTTGTCAGTCTGGCCGAACCCTTAGCGTAAGTGCGTATAATCCGAACGGGTAGTAAGACGCGGTGCTAATAATAATAATAATAATAATATGTATATCTCTTGCGTATTGACATATCTCAGAGCTAGAAAAGTCATTAAATCTAATTTTCGCGTAGTCATTCGTCAAGTCTGTTATTTGCAAATGTCACTTTTGCTATATATTATCAATACATAGCAATAATATATTAAAATGTTATCAATGTTTGTATTTCCTGCCATCGACCAGACAATAAACTAGAAACATGTCCAACATCTGAGCTAAGGATCACTGGTTGTAATCCCAGCATGGACGGGGAAAAAAAAATATATCGTCGATAAAATTGGTTTTCTTTCTTTCACGGTGATGAATTAACGGCCGGTGGAAGGGGGGGGGGGGGGGACTGGGTGTTGCGCCTGTTAAAGAGTTTTGTTAGTGTAAGTCGTGTGGTGAGGTAATTAGTCGGGTCGTTGAATAATGCAATTTCTTTAAGTGTAAACTTGAAGACGGTCTCGTTTTCGACAAATATATATTAAATACGGCATTCATTATAAAACAGGGTGTCCACGTATTAAGTGTTATTTGATGTAGGTAGATAGTATAACGGCATTAGCCTGGAGGTGGGATATAGAAAACCAAACCCAGCCGATATTCCAGCCTATGGCGAGATCTACACCTTAGACAGTGTGACAGCCAGTGCCCGAGTGATCATGCTCTAGAAGGTTCAGATTCAACCCCAAATAGGATCCTAAAATAATTTACAATACTTTCACACGTGTGTCCTCTTCTCCCAGACATGAGTGTCGGGCGTGAGGCTGTTCTAGGTAAAGTTAGTTTCATGGTCAGTTTCTTTTCCCCACCGCCGAATTTTAGTGCCCGATCGGGCTACACGCATACATCAACTGTGCTTATAGAATAAGAACGAGGAAGGCAGTTTTAGAGGAACTGTACCGGAATTTGCACCATTTAAGTAAAGCCACCCCTCAGTAAACCCAACAATCCAGTCCAATTAGTGACACCTTAGACCACACGGCCACCGTCGCGAGTATCTGACCTGTAATAAATTCAAAGTTGACCATTATTTATTGTTGTAGTGTAATTAGTGTCGAAATGTCGGCCGGTATCCAGCGAGATATATGTCGTCATAGTCCAGTCATGCCCCAGTTATCGGGTCATGGAGGACAGCGCCCCCCAGGGGGCACCTGGGTCGTAACAACACCACACTGGGACCAGTTACACAACACACACTCGCGCTCTTTATCAGTTCAACAACGGTCTAACTGCTCCTTCGTCCAGGCAATCAGATCCTGGGACCTCCTAATTACTACCATTGGTCAGCTTGGAAAGGAACCGAGGACCTCAAAGGTGGCGAGCCAACAGGGAGTGAATAGTTCGTGGCTGAGTGATACTTCAAGTATCGGAGATCCTTGGTTTGATTTTGAATGGCACTTAAATGATGATACAAGACATGTAAAATATGATTATTTTAAAGAGTAGGTTTTTGCAATAACATCTTCGTAGGCCTACTTATCAGAAGAATTGATTTTGGAAGAGATGAGACTGCCGATGTGCGGGAAGATCGGGATTTCGAATCCCAGTCAGTGGTTTTCCACGAAAATACAGGTCCATTTCCTCATCCCTAGCAGTTTATAATCAGTGCATGGCGGTGAGATAGCCCCGTATTGCGCCGAGAGGTTGAGGAACAGGTTCCAGCCTCGCCCTCCTCTGGTCCACAGTCAACAACTGGAGCAATGTGGAGTCACTCGTCTTAGATATCGTAGGACCCTGACCCTCATTCCGTCACTTTCACTTTCTCACACACACACTCACTCTCATGCATGTGTGTGTGACCTAGAAACAAGACCATATTGTCACACTAGGTGAACGCTCGCGTTAATTTATTGTTTGTGACGTCAGCTACTTTTTACCTTTAACGATCGGTTTCTTCATTTTTTTTTCCCTCCTCGTCTTTTACTTACAGTCCAATTTTCATAGTAAGGAACCTTTTCTGACAGCTAGAGAAGTGACTAGGTATACTTTCATATATCCATACATCAAGTCATGTGATCTGCAGCTGTCACTTTTGATAAATAGTATCTAATATAACAACAATAATAAAGTAAAAGGTTAACAATTTTAACAAAAATAATCCCCCCCCCCCTAAAAGAATTGCGCCCGTCCGGGCTGTACGCAGGGGTAAGGGTGAGGAACGTAATACTAAGAATGAATGTACCCGCATTTGGGTGGAGGTAGAGAAAGAAACCATCCAGGGAAAACCACCCTTATTATATCCGGGCGGGAAAGGCCAACCATATGAGCCTATCTAGTTAATCTGCGTGACCCCCGATGCTATTATTAGGATTGTTACAATATTTTAATCTAGATGTTAAGGCTGAGTAGGGTGAATTATAAGAATAATCATAAAGAGAGTGGCGGAACGTCACAAGCAGAGAAGACTAAAAGTAAACCGGACCAGGATCAAAGCCGCATCCTTCCGGTCATTGAGCGTCAAGTGAAGTGCGAGTCTAACATCTTAAACCTTCTAGTCATAGCCACTCAGGATGATAGGTACTTCTTAAATGCGGGTCTGTATAAGAACAAGACTTACAGACAGACTTACTAAGTCTACCCGGTGGGGAAATTGAGACACACAAAAGCTACAAGTGTTTCTCAAACTGTAGCACGCATACCCCAAGGATACGCGAAGGATTTCAGGCGGTACAGGAAGAACCCCTCAGTTTTATTAATCGGGAAATATTATGTATATGATAATAAGTGCGATAAGCGAATTAATGCGGACTTTTACAGGATCTAATAAACTTTTATAATCCTTTCTTTATCTGTCACCATTTAGAACAACCGTTCATACTGGTATTTGCTTCCTTTTCTTACCAAGATGTTATGGAAAGTGACGGGAGAAAATCTCATGGGGATTTGTAGTTTTCACAGCAAAGCGCCGATAGCCGCGCGGTCTAACGCGCTAATCTCACAGTAGACTAGACTGCTGATGAAGGGGAGATCAAGGTTCGAATCTCAGTTGGGCGTACTGAGGGTGATTTTTCCAGAATGGTTTTCCATTCTTCCTCCACGCAAATGCAGGTACACTTCCCTTTAAATATAACCTTTCTAATCCCTAAAACCTCTAGCGTAATTAGTACATAAGTGTAATATCAAACTGGTGATGAGACGCGGAGCTAAAAAAAAAAATCAGCAAAATAAATCAAAGATTTTCTTTACAGGGAAATCTCGAGAATTTTTTAACATGTGTCAAGGATGTCCTGGGATTCGATGACATATTCAACAACTGTTGATACAACCTAGTATTGAAAACTCTCAGAGACTAGGTTTATACTGGAGCAATATTTGATTTATTTTTCTGTGAAAAGAGTCCTTTTCTCGCCCCTCCTTCCTTCCCGCCGTAATGCCAGGCCCCAAAAGGGGTAAGAGACTGGTGACTGTTAACATTGTCTATGTCTTATCGTTTCCGCGATATGGAACTATCATTACTCTATTATGAAACTTACTATAAACATTTCGTCTACATAACAACTTTCCGACAAGTTTTGAAACTGTTTCCTATTCAAGTAATTAATGAGCATGTCCATGTTAGATATCGCATTGTGTAGCAAGAGCACATCCCAGAACACAAAAACACAATTCTCATCAGTCGACGAGACCTGAGATAATGAGGTTGAAACAGGTAGAGAGCAAACTTCATTATCTCAGGTTTACGTAAGGTATTATAAGAATTTTTTTAAGACGTTACGCGAACAAATTAAACTAATCTGCACTAATTAGTTACGATAAGCAAACGGCATTAATTAGCATATTCATATGGCACAAGGGAAATATAAGCCTTGTGCCTCCGAGAGTACCTTGTAAATATTCTACACCTTATATGACAGGACCATGGCGTAATCAGTCAAGGTAAGGCTGCTACCTTGCTTGGTTCCACTATGGTTCAGGTTATAAGATAGGCTCATAGTGTAATCAGCCAAGGTAAGACTACTACCTTACTTGGTTCCTCTATGGTTCAAGTTATAAGATAGGCTCATAGTGTAATCAGCCAAGGTAAGACTGCTACCTTACTTGGTTCCTCTATGGTTCTGGTTATAAGATAGGCTCATAGTGTAATCAGCCAAGGTAAGACTACTACCTTACTTGGTTCCTCTATGGTTCAAGTTATAAGATAGGCTCATAGTGTAATCAGCCAAGGTAAGACTGCTACCTTACTTGGTTCCTCTATGGTTCAGGTTATAATATAGGATCATAGTGTAATCAGCCAAGGTAAGACTACTACCTTACTTGGTTCCTCTATGGTTCAAGTTATAAGATAGGCTCATAGTGTAATCAGCCAAGGTAAGGCTGCTACCTTGCTTGGTTCCACTATGGTTCTGGTTATAAGATAGGATCATAGTGTAATCAGCCAAGGTAAGACTACTACCTTACTTGGTTCCTCTATGGTTCAGGTTATAATATAGGATCATAGTGTAATCAGCCAAGGTAAGACTACTACCTTACTTGGTTCCTCTATGGTTCAGGTTATAATATAGGATCATAGTGTAATCAGCCAAGGTAAGACTACTACCTTACTTGGTTCCTCTATGGTTCAAGTTATAAGATAGGCTCATAGTGTAATCAGCCAAGGTAAGACTGCTACCTTACTTGGTTCCTCTATGGTTCTGGTTATAAGATAGGCTCATAGTGTAATCAGCCAAGGTAAGACTACTACCTTACTTGGTTCCTCTATGGATCAGGTTATAAGATAGGCTCATAGTGTAATCAGCCAAGGTAAGACTGCTACCTTACTTGGTTCCTCTATGGTTCTGGTTATAAGATAGGATCATAGTGTAATCAGCCAAGGTAAGACTACTCATTTCCAGGGTAAACGGGGTGTACTTTACTGGAGGAAATGGCCGTACCGTGGGTGTGATAGCCTTAACAGAAACTGTGTCTTATTTTCCCTAGTGAAAGCAATCTCAGATGTCATCTTGTGAATGAGCATATGTGTAATCACATACTCAGTGTGCCGAGAAAATATCAGAGGTTTTCGCACGCACGCACGCGCACACCACACACACACACACACACACACGATACAAATCAGCTCCGAGCAACGTGGGTTGGGCACCGACCATACTACTTCGACACGCTCTTTAACACGCGTCAAGATACCTGCTTCGGTGACCGTGCGGTCTAAGGCGTCATTAGATTGGACTGACCGTGGCGGGGAGATCGGGGTTAGAACCTCGCTCGGAGATGTACTGATGGTGTTTTTTTGCCTAAATGGTTTTCCACTCTCTCTCCCCCACGCAAATGTGGGTACACTTCTAAGTTCGAGCTTCCTAATCCTTAACCCATTATAGTAAGTAGTACACAGGCTCGTAAAGAAGAGCTTGTTTGATATTTATAGACACGAGGTTCCCCAAGAACTTTGAAACCAGCAGAGGTTATTTTTTACCATCGTATTAGATACTAGATAGCTGTTGCCCGCGGCTTTGCTCAGGTGGAAGTTGATTATATACAAATACGAAAATATACATATGTATCTACAGATTAATTTAAAATATTACGTTACGTTGATGACCACAACTTGACCTCAGATCAAAAATAATGCAAGTCCGATACAAACTTTCACCCCCTTTTTCATCCCTTATTAAATAAAATTTCCAAAATTCCTGAAACACGTATTTATTTGTTTTACGTCAATAACCGAAATACAAAATTTTGTTTATGTAACTTTCAAAATGACGGACTTTCATACATATTATCATACATATTATCATCCCCTATTTTGACCCCTTTGGGGTGGAATTTTCTAAAATCCTTTCTTAGTGGGTGCCTACATAACAAAATGAATATACAGTCCGAATTTCATGCTTGTAGCCTTGATAGTTTGCGCTCGGCGATGATGAATCAGTCAGTCACTCAGTCAGGACATGTTATTTTATAAGTATAGATTACAATATATGTAACATTACATTGCAGTATGTTACAATGAGAAAGAATGTCGAGTTAAGTGTAGGGGGCCTACCCGCATTTGGTGGAGAGAGATAGAGTAGAAATCCATTTTGGAAAAAAACTTGAATACAGCTGATTAGTATTCTAGCCCCAATCTTCCACGTCATGGGTAGTCTAGTCTATTGCGAGAGTGACGCCTTAGACCATGCGGCCACTGAAGCAAAGAGCCTACGATACGAGTTTGCGATCTAGAGAAAAATGAAGCAGTTTCGAAACAAGCATATTTCAACACAACGTAATTTAAAATTGAATCCAAACAAGTACCAGTGGATCAGCGGGTTAGAGCGTAAAACTCGTCATTATTATGATTGTTATTGGTTTTGTTTTAGACTACGATGGAGCACGAGCTATCGGTGACTAATACGCGGGGACTCTGAACCTATCTTGTGCTCGAATGACAATCCTATCCCCAACTGGTATTCAAAACTTATTCCCTCAGATACATAAAAAGTTTGTAGATAGACCACCATTCGTCACTTTACTTGCCCCTTGGTTGGAGCGTTGTCACGACGCGGCCGTCAGATGGGTTGCAGAGAGCGCAGGGGCTCACTAAGGAACAAACAATCACGGTTATGTTCAGACTTTATTTCGGATTAACCGTGTGAGGCCCTTTTCCTACTATAATCCTACTAAATAGTCTATAAAGATCCTACCAGAGGGATTATGGTAGGAAATTAGGCCTTTCAGAAGGCTCTCCGTAATAAAATCGGGCTATAGTTTCATCGCGTGGAAGAGCCGTTTACTGACAGAATGACTTGAAGTGTTGGAATGTATGTAGCATCCTTTATAACTCAAAACAAAGTTTTGTACATAATTTGCATGGCGCTGTACGTTACGTTTACGTTTATTAAGGGGGCCGTACCCCTCTAGGTACGACAAGGAATAAAGGTAGAGGTCAACTTACCGAAATGTTGTAAGCGATAAAGAAGCAGAACTTGATATGTTTTCACAACAAAAAGCTGTCAGTTTATTCGACAACTCTAGCAGAACAAAGCCTTAGAGAAATTACACTAGGGGAGAAACTAGATTAGCTCTTCTATGGGTGAGAGCGCCTAGGCATTGTATAGAACATTGTCTGGAAGGGGGTTGACAAGGGAAGGTTCGGAGCTCACTAAAACAAACTGGTTGTTTTAGATGTCAGGAAAGAACCTTTGTTCGGGGGACTATCTTTTTTCCGAATCCTGTGTCTAAGAGGTATAAAGTAGTAGCCTGTCATGGCTGAGTGGATAGGGAGGCCAGATTTGAGTCGAAATAACCCAGGATCAAGACCCGCCAATACCTAAAAGATATATTTGTGTCCGGGTTAGTCTTAATGTCCTGCTATTATAGCTCTCGCGGATAGGCTCGAGTGTTTAGTGCGAGGTGTGCTGTCCTAGGTTAAGTTGTCGTTTAAATCGGCCACTTACACAACCAACAGAGCTAAGTATTCATTAGCGTGTTTTAGTCAACCCCGGGAAGAAGGGGTTCACTTCTCGGCGTTGTAATCCACAGTGTGTATATTTTATTCGTTTCTAGGACAAGTTAAGGTTAAAACGAGTCCTCCACTTTGTTTTTTTCTTTAGACTAGAAATGCTGGCGCTAAAGTGTTACTAAATCAATAATATGTAAGTTACAGTATATCTATGATGTTGTGTATGTCCCAACACAAGTTCCCCTTCACGGACACACCTACATCATACCACGAGAACAATGAGACTTGTTGGCCTAAATTACCTCCTCTCGCAAGACACACTGGCCCGCTTCGAGTGACAGAGACGGTAACTAGAATTACACAATACACGGCGAGGCTAGAGGACCTCCACTGGACCTTGGAACGTACTCGCCAGTGTTCCCTACACCTTGCCGCCGACATTATGGAGGTATACAGCAATCTGATAGACTGAAATATACAGGAGATTACCATTTAAACGCCGACATTATGGAGGTATACAGCAATCTGATAGCCTGAAATATACCGGAGAGAACCATTTGATGCCAACATTATGTGAATATGGAGGTATAACAGGTGTACTATTTAGATGCCGACATTATGGAGTTATATAGAAATCTGATAGTGCTCTCCGGTATATTTCAGGCTATTTTAGACGCCAACATTATGACGGTATATACCAATTGGCTAGCCATGAACTATGCAGAAGAGTGTTTTTTGACCTATATTTCAGTTGCCATTTTTCAAGAATTTGCAATCGACATTAAGGGGGCCACACGCTGATAAAAAAAAAGTATTATCGGTAGATAATATATGTTCGTAGAACCTGCCTGCCAGCTGGCTGTATACAGGCTGCGCGCGCGCTCTCTGAGCCGGAGACTTGAACGATAGGTCACTACTAGAACCAGTCGACATCCGTCGTTTGTTGTATCGGTTGCTCGGTCAACTGAACGCTATCGATAGTTAGAGAAGGTGGGTGTTAACTATAACTGTGCTGTAAGACAGTAAGATGGAAGGTAAACTATAATGTGAGAACGCAGATCTTATATCCTTTAATCACTCCAGTAGACACTAGCCGTGCTCTGCGTCTTACTAACCATCCGGGATATCGGCATATCCACAATACACGTGTCAGGAGTGAGTAAGATGCAATGTATAGGAAATGCACACGTATTTACATGAAGGAAAAGTGTGAAACAATTTAGTACACCTGGGCTGGATTTCAACCCCAAATTCCCCCCTCACCAACAAACCTGACTTGACAAACCTAGCGCGGGTTAAAATGACCTCTTACCCTCAATACCGAACCACGTGAATAGTTTCCGCGACAATCTAATGTAGACCTGCATCTACTATCTATTGTAAGTCTATATTTCATTAGAATAGAGTGTACACGAGTACAAGACCACTCTATCCGCTAAGGGACGATGACACGACACTCTTCACGCACATATTGACCTCCTGTAAACACACCTCCCTCACATCCTCCTGTGATCACGCCCACAAGAGGAGCTTGGCTTACATCCTAACACACTTAAACACGCACATAAAAAAAACCACTATCGGAGCTTAAAGCTTAAGGAAGGTTGTGAAACTACACGACACTGGTGCATGACGGGACGTTTCCTTTCTTCACACTTGTATTCCTTCTTCCAGGGACGGACGAGAGGCTGCTCCTGGGGGTGCGGCAACTGTGGAGAGCCACATCTTCTTGCTACTGTGAGTGTACTTGCAGATGTAATAGTGTAACCTCTTGCTACTGTGAAAGCGCATCTTTTTGCTACTGTGAGTGTACTTGCAGATGTAAGAGTGTATCCTCTTGCTACTGTGAGAGCGCATCTTCTTGCTACTGTGAGGTTACATCCTCTTGCTACTGTGAGGTGACATCTTCTTGCTACTGTGAGTGTACAACTTCTTGCAGCTGCGAGCCTAGGCCAGGACCTAAATTTCCAAAGAGTAGGCACAGCGTGGAGTGAATCTTCAGAGGATGAGCTCTCAGGAAGGGACGCGAGAAGTTTCTCAGCCTGAGAAAGACAAGCGACTGTGGGGGCCACAGAGTGAATCTTCAGAGGATGAGCTATCTGGGAGAGAGGGAGGGGGGAAGAGAGAGGTAGTTGGACCAGTTTGGTTCCCACGAGCATCTCAGAGAAGGAACCTTGAGCTCAATTAAAGAGAGCTGATAGCAGCCCGGGATGTAGATCAGCTTTGAACATAGCGGAGCAGTACAGAGGAACTGTTACCAGGGGCACAGCCACTAACTAGTGGACACTTGTTAATACAGGGTGGATTCAAACTTTATTTTAAATAACTACCCAACTTTTCAAGGTTTTCCCCGCTTGTAGCCGTCATGTAATTAATATTAAACTGGCCCATATTGGTGGCCGCAGGGTCTAAGACGTCACTCTCACAGTAGACTAGATTGACGATGACGGGGAGATCGTGGTTCGATCTCTGGTGGGTTTACTAAGGGTGGTTTTCCAAAATTGTTTAACACGCTTTCTGCACACAAATGCGGTTACTCTTCACCTAAATTCAACCTTCCTCATCCCTAACTCATTAGCTAGATTAGTATATATGTGTGTAATCAGAATGGGTAGTAAGACGCATTGGGGAAAAAAAACAATATGCAGAGTAATTATTACTTTATAGATTGGTCTTAAGGGTACCAGATACTTAAAGAAAAATGTCCTCACACTGTGATATTAATGGTAATGGCAGTTCTGAAGCTTCAAAACCATTCAAACCATCCTCAATTATTATACCAAGAATTATTTTTCTGTCATGAATCCATTAAAATAATCAAACATTATCTTAATTTGTGTGAGTAAAACTACCTGAATTCAGAAGTGAAACATTTCGCATGAAACGTTGTTTAGAATGACCGAATGTTTCAAATTTATGACAATTAAAATATAAAGTATTTAATCCTAAAGGGACACACAGGAAGCAAAGACTTGTTCAATTAATTGTTCATGACAAGCAAATCTTGAGAGGGGGGAATGATACTTACAGTAGCCCCATGGCTTCTTTGGTGCTGACTGACAGCTCACAGATGACAGATGACAGCTGACAGTCAACATTTAGGTATATACCTAAATTTTGATTGTCAGAAGTGACAGCTGCTCAACATATGTTTTTGCAGATCATATGGTTCGGCGTAGGGATACATAATTTGGTCCGGTAACTTTTCAAAGCTTTTAGCTGTCCGCTGCGAGCTGCCAGGCAGCACCAAAGAAGCCACGGAGCTACTGTAGTACGGATACAGCCACTTCAGATATGTTCATAGATTTTAGAAAATGGCACATCTACCTGGGGTTCAATTCCCGTCTTCAGATGTCATTTGTTGTTTTTTTAATTTACAAAATAAAGGGACATAGTAACATTAACCTACATTTTGGCGTGAACCTTATTTAGTAAAAATCAACCCACTTGTTAAATAACGCGGTATTTGCGCGTGTTTGCAACGCACCTCAGCGCTCCGTTAGGCGGCCCTTTAGGAGAGCAGTAGACACCGACTGGAAATATCGAATGTACAAATGTCATCTGATTTAATCTTAAAGCACACAGAGCGCCTCCACATGTGCACGAGATCAACACAAGTCCGATATATCCGTATCGGTGGTTTAGCAGTCATAGACATACCGCTCGCAAAATGACCAAGAGATCGGGGTTTAGGTACCAGTCGGGTGTTAATTCACAGATGGTTTTCCACGCTCTCAAGAAGCCGCGAATACATTTCCTCATCTTATATGAGGATAGCCCGGACGGGGCGGGTGGTAAGACTCGTTGTACAGAAATAAGAATCAAGCTTCACGAAGTTGTTCGGTCAGAAAGGCAGGCTGTGCACCTGTGACCTTTGACCCGCTCTAGGTACCTTTCACGTCTGGAGTAACAAGCCTCAAGGACACAACAAAGCGAGCGGGTCACGAACCACGGGCCTTGGACTCACAGCCGACACTCTTGGAGGGAGAGTAGCCATCACGTCATCACGTGAGGCCCTAAGATAGCCGACACGGTGTTAGTTGTATAATCTAGAGAAAACATTTTCCCAGGACAATTTCGTCCATTACTTGGCCTGTTCTATTGAATGAATTAATGCACTTTCCTAAAAGCTGCTCCCTATGGTTGTTTAATTAGGTAGGTACTAACGTTGTGTGTGTAGGGAAGGGGGGGGGGGGGGGTGCTAGCAACCGACAGACTGGTTCGGATCACAATACCCTCGAGTCCTACCGGGTTTCGGACATCTTTATTCAATAGATTCTGCCCAGGGCTGGGTCGCTTGTGGATAAGAGTAGTTATATGCAGGTGCGGTCCTTAGGGGCCAGGCCCCACCAACGTTTTTTCCAACTTTATTGACATAAAAAAGTGTTGTTTTTTCTTTCATTTTATGCTAAAAAATATTTTGGAAAAAAAGATATTAACATGAAGTAGAACACCATTCTTAACATGCATGTAGTTTCCAAGTCAATATTATTCATTACCCGGTCCAAACGTCCCCAGCGCTAGAGTGGCCGAACATAGAAGCTCAACAGGGTCAGCTCTGAAAAGCCACACTCGGTGTGAGATGTCTCTCAAAGTCAATCCTCCGAACAATCCGGTGTCAGCTTTACATATACGAATGAGGCCAGCTTGAGCTGACCCGCTATACTATAAAGGTGATCTATATTTTGTTTTTTCGTCTATGGCCGGTTTCATAGTCGCAGTTAGTAAGCCTAAGTAGAAAGTGTAGGTGCCATCCTCCCTAAAACCGAATGAAGTACGTTTCATAGTCATATCTTAGTCGCGCAGCCCACTTGAGTTTAGTATCGATACGACCAAAGCTTTAGCAGCGCCGCGAGCACACTAAATCGACACTATTCAACTTTCAAGATGGATGACGATCGGGTTTTCGATGATGATTTAGTGGATTTGGTTGAGGTTATCGGTGTCATCGATAAGTTACCCGAACCCAAAAGATATTTGCGGGATGCGGAAAACCCTGTCGAGTTTTATTCCGACAGGGAATTCATCAGAAGATTCTGATTCAGCAAAGATACAGTGGTGAACGTCATCGTCCGACTGTTGACTGGTCCAAACCAAAACGCCCGCGGTTTGCCAGTGCCACCTTTAATAAAGGTTATTACAGCTCTTCGATTTTATGGGACTGGTAGTTTTCAGGTAAATATGTTTTGAAATTATTATTTTAATATCTTTGCCTTATATCCTCAAAATGCCCTTGTATAAAATTAATTACATTATCAAAAGAAAAAATTGTGGTCCACAGATACAGGCGCCTATATTTACGTTATCTTTGTTTATTTATTTGTTTACTAACAGCATGGTCCAAGAGAGCTGGTTAGTTACGTAAAAATATAAATTGTAGTTATATTCTCGTTTATTCTACATGAACATAATGTGATATATATAAATATAATGCGTAAATGTAAACGAACGTTTTACTAAAACATAATCTAAGCTTAAAAAAGTTAAAATTCAATATTTTACCAAACTATATTATTTGATCACAAACATTTATTTCTTTATTTATTTTATCAATAATTCCATGAGCCTTTGGATGGTACAATATATTTAGTTGCGGGGATTGTACAGACTACAACCATATTAAAAATGTGACATAACATACCTGTAGGCCTACACATTTTTTTTCTTGTTAAAGTTCATTTAAAGCTTATTCTATATTGTTTAATGTAATTATCAGTTGATCGCTGTTTTCCCATAAACACTTTGATGCATATAATATGCATACATATTATTTAATTTTTTCACATAGTAGTCAACAAGCTGTTTGGTCTATCCACATATTTGCAACAATGGGAGAGGGGTGGGAATAGTATAGCCTTGAGCAAATGTACCCTCTTTTCAATTAATATGAATATTGTTAAGACAAATCTAAGATATTGTATATTTTACAGTTGGTTTGTGGTGATCTGGTTCGGTTGAGCTCTGCCACCATATCCAGGATTGTCAAGGTACTGTATGTTAAAATGAAAACATGGTTGGTTCCAATATTTGTTTGTCAATTCCAAAACTATCAACATATTTTGTAAGATAGGCCTAGTATATTTTTTCATATAATATAGGCTTTATATTCTTTTAAAGTTTGTAGGCCTACTTTGTGATGAAATTAATTTTTTTTATATAGGCCTAATTAAGGTTTTATATTCTTTTTAAATGTGTATGCATAATTTGTGTTAAATTTTTAAAATAGGCCTGTGTTAGTAAATTTACCACTCAACTAGTCTTCAACTAGTAGAGATATTTTTTGTTGGTCTTCTATTGCAAGTACATACTAAGGTTTCATTATAACTTGATGTATGCAATCCCCGGACCAACCATAAATAAGATAATTTTCAAAAACTTGGTCAATAATTGTAGTAGTTTATTTGTAGGTGGTGTCTGATGAGTTGACAGGCCACCTCTTGGAATATGTCCAGTTCCCGACCACAGACCAGGAAGTTGAAAGAAACTACCTCCTGTTCTGGAACATGTACCATTTCCCCGGTGTATCTGGGTGTATTGATTGCACTCATGTAGCAATCAAAAGCCCAGGAGGGGAATTTGCTGAGCTCTTCCGGAACAGGAAACAGCACATGTCCCTAAATGTTCAGCTATTTGATTTATTTATTCAAGTTTTTTTAATACACTATGGGGTAGGGGATGAGGATGAAAACACTTAAGAGGTAATTCACCTGCATTTGTATGGAGGAAGAGTGGGAAACCATTTCAGAAGAAAAAAAAAACACTTTAAATGGACCTGACCGGGATTGAACCCCGATCTTCCTGTCCTCAGTACATCAGTCCAACACAAGAGTGACACCGTAGACCATTCGACCATTGAGGCTGATAAGAGCATAATTAAAATTTATATATAATGTTAGTATTTAGATATCAAACCAAATATTTAAAGGGTAACATTTGATTCGGCTACATTTATGCTAAATTAATAACTTGATGTCCCTCTCCCCTCCCCCACGTTGTAAATAATGTGTCCGCTACCACAAAAATTGTAAAGATCAAGCACATCCGTGAATTTTTTGTTTTGTTTTTGAGCTTATATATATATATATATACACTTTTTTTGCCTACCTCGTAAGGGAAATGCATTTATAGGTATACATATGTTAATAACTTTATTAGTCAAATTAACAGCTGGATGCTCTTCACCTGCCTCTCTTTTTAGAATGAATGTTAAATTCTGAAAGAAGGTAACTTATCTATTCAAAGTCGAACATATTTTTTAAGTCTTTTGGCTATGTTATTATCTTATTTTGCTTATTGCATTTTACCACTTTGAGGTTGTTTCTGGGCCGGATATGGAGATTCTGGACATTGTGGCACGTTGGCCAGGAAGCACCCATGATGCCAGGATCTTCAGCAACAGTCGCATGAAGACTCGACTGGAGACACATCAAGTGAGGGGCAATCTTCTTGGAGATAGTGGATATCCACAATTGAATTACCTCTACACTCCAGTACCGGACCCACAAACTCCAGAGGGGCGGTGGTACAACACAGCACAAAAGCAGACAAGGAAAGTGGTGGAGTGTTTGTTCGGGGTATGGAAACGTAGATTTGCATGCCTCGGACAAAAGCTGAGAACCAACTTTCCCACTTCCACCAAAGTCATAATTGCATGTGCTGTGTTACACAACATTGCCATCCGACACCGTGAGCTCCCACTTGAGGACCCTGAAAGACCCGTGGAACATGTTCTTATACAGAATGTGCGTCCCAACGAGCGGGGGAGAGCTGTCCGGGCTGCTTTCATCCGGCGCCATTTCAGCCATGAACATTGATCTTGTCTTGTATTGTCAACTGTTTTGTGTGTTTTGTCCGTCGTCAATTTTATGTGTAGCTAAAACATGGAAATACGCCTCCTGGGGAAATCGCCATGTAAAATATAGGATTAACGCATCTTACACAGTACCACATGGGTCCACGCTCTATGGTGATGCGGAAAACTGTGTCATGTCCTACTTCTATCACCAGTGTTGAATTCAATCACAAGGGAGGGGTGTGTAGTTGTTAAAAAATAAAATGGGTTAAAAACCATCAAATAAAGAAAAAAAATATTAAGAAATATCCGACTATTGTTATTATTTTAAGGGGATAACCCCCCTTTCCCCTCCATCGACCCCCAACCCTCCGCAGGTTTGCTTGAATTCAACACCTCATTGATTGTCCTTATTACATTGTTTAGTTCAGGACTTTTCATTATCTGCTTATGTGATTTAACCAAGACCAGATATAATTTTTCTACTAATTAATGCATGGATAATGGTACTCACAGGTTTAATTCTCATGTTCAGGAGTTATTTTTAAACAAATATAGAAAACAGTGAGATAGTTTTGTTTTTAATATAAATTATTTTTATTATTATTTAGCACCGCGTCTTACTACCCGTTTGGGTTATGCGGTTTAAGTACTAATTACGCTAATGGTTTCAGGGATTGGGAAGGTTGAATTAGAGGAAGTGAACCCACATTTGCATGGAGAGAGTGGAAAACCATTTAGGAAAAACCACCCCAGTTCACCCGACCGAGATTTGAACCTTGATCTCCCCGTCCTCAGCAGTCGAGCTCAACACTAGTGCGTTAGCCAACTACGCCACCGAGGCGGGTTTATAATATAAATGCATTTACAATTATACCAAAGTACACCCAAATATATTACATATAGTGTAAGCCTATTTATTTGTCAGAGAAAGATTCATGCCTTTTTCAGTGTTGAGTTTGTCCTGAACATATTTTGATACAATGGTGCATTGGACTATTTAGTCCAAGACAAGCGTTCTCGACAATGAGAAGGAATACTTGAATAAAAGCTTCAAATTTGACTTCATTTAACTCAGGGTATTCCCACTCATCAAGCAATCATTAACATATAAGTGTATGTTGTAAAAATGTGTTTTATTCACTGTCTTGCTACCCATTCAGGCTATCCAACTAATATTTTAACAAATAGCATAGGGATGAGGAAGGTATAATTTAGAGGCAGTTACCTATATTAGCATGAACATTGAGAATACACTTATTTAGAAAAACCACCCTTATGCACCTAACCAAGATCCAAATATCAATATTTCTGCCATGACAATCTTGTCCAATGGACACATTAGATCATGCGACCACTGATATTAATATTCATGTTATAAGACTTTTTGCTACAATCCAGGAGAAGGAGAACATAATTTGATAGCTAGAAAGGTTACTAGATTGAATTAAACATTTTCTTATGTCAAGTTGTAATATGCAGCTGTCACCATTACTAAAAAATAACACATAATAGATAGTAATTTATTACCAATGTTTACCACTCTTTCTGTGACAATTGGAGTCTATACAACATTAATCAATCAAAGCACTTGTTTTGTATGCATTAATTTCAATTCTCAACCTACTTCTCATCCAAAGAAAACACAAGGTGTGGATTTGGTAACACATTTAATAAAAAGATAAAATCAGTTTAATTCACAATGACTAAAGTCACTGTTATAATATATGGTAATTAAAAAACTTTTTTTCTAGCAAAAGTAAATGTTTCTCTTAATATTCTTGAGGCACAAAGAAAATCATTATAATATACATTCAATTAACTTGCACAAAGGAGGCAAACTCAAAACAAAATGAGGCGTATTCAATCATGTCTCCTAATTCTAATAATTTTAGAAGCGAAAAATATCCAATGGTCATATTCTATTTTATACATTACATTTTTGTTATTGAATTACCTCCGCCCACCTTCTCACTTCCATATAGTTGTATAAAATTTTATTTATATTATGTTAACTTTTTAGCACACACCCTTAGACTTTCTACAACCTTGCTCATCAGGATTAGGGTGTTGTTAAAGGTTGTAATCCTGATTTTATCCTGTGCGTTGTTTAAAAATCAAGAATTAAAAAATTATAAATGATATTGATGGGCAGAAAGGGAATCACAAGGGTGGGAAGAGTTGTGCAATCTTCAGTGAGAAGTCTCTGCTAGCCTGTCATCTCCCAGAATGATCAGGACGACGGTCATCATCATCATCATCATCATCGAGATGATTCCACCGCTTTACATGGATCAATAGAGGAGGGGTGAGCACTTTCTATTGTAGGCCATGGTATAACTCTTGCCAGTCCTCTGTTTAGTCGTCAATGTTTGGTCAACCACAGGCCTCGATGACAACTTAACCTGCACAGATACAATTACATACAGTTCATTCCCCATAATGATAGTGGTAACTAACAGATAACAAAAGTTACTAGATATTATAACTAAACATGTCTAAAATTTTCAAAGTAACATTTTCCCACAAGAACAAAAGAAGTAAAGCAAATGATTGTACATGAAGAGTGAATCTTAGGCGATGAAAATATTCAAGTTTCTGAATGCATCTATATATACATTCATATAAACTTCGCTATTCATGTGAAATTAATTGTACAAGCGTTTTCTTCCATGCAATTCACAACTTGTAAGTGGCCGAGATATCAATGATAACTCAAAGTAGCAGATCATGTCTTATCATAGACTCTGCCCCATCAGTAAGAAGGACCACAAGCATGTGAAGATCCATCGATGGCACGCTTCACCAAAAGTCTCAGGTTCGATTCCAGAGTCTAGTATGATATTTCATTTTACAAATATATTTATATAACAAGTTTAATTATATGCAAGTGTCCCTACAGATATATCTGATCAAATAATCAATACTAATAATAATATTTAGCACCGCGTCTTACTACCCGTTAGGGTTATCAAATAATCAATTTTGATTTGAATAATTTATTTAAAATGTACTCAAATGTTTCTTATCAACAATGAGCGATTTCACTTTTTGACAATAAATTTGATTTTATTTAGTTTTAAATTGGTCAAAACAAATCAAAGGATTGGATTTTAATGAGTGTTGAATGTAGGCATACATGCATAGGGTGGGGAGGGAATATGAGAGAGCACACCCCTTTATCCCTCAGATTAGAGATCACACACCTAAAATAAATTATTTTTCCTTGGTGAAATATTAACTCCTAGCCTAGTTTGTGAGTGTTTGACCAATAATTAAATATATATAAATTCCGGTTGTATACAGAATCTATAAGTAACTCTAAAGTGGTAGGGATGAGGAAGGGAGTCTTTTAGAGGTAATATACCTACATTTGCTTTGAAAGGATAACAGGGAAACCAACAATGAACACAGCTTTCAAAAATGTGTTTTCAATAAACTAACCTTTAGGGTAAACTGAACATTTTAGATTTATTATTTCCCTGAATATATAACATGTTTTGTTTATTATTGTAATACAAATTAATTTTCCTCAATTTTCATTTTTATTTCAAGGGAACATTCTCATTATTTTATTTTTTAGGCCTACTTATGTTTATGGATAAAATGTACTCAGCAATATTATCACACATATTTCAATATTATCTAATCTTTCACATTGTACTGTTGTCTATTATGTTTAGTATATTTTGGTATTTTTTGTTTGTTTTACTTTTATTTAATGATCAAATGTTTGTAATGTCTTGTAAAATTACATCATTTTAATCCATAATCCTATAAGCGAGCTCAAGCTTTGGATCATGTAACTTAATCAATTCTCAAATAAAAGAAAGTGTAATTTTTACAAAAAACAATCAGTTTGTCTTGTTAATCACAATAAACATATTCAAATTTTCTTGGTGGGCACATTTATTTACAAAACAACCCACTGAACATATCCTTATGCAAATACTCACCGGAAAATGTTGAGACTGCTGCCTCTGGTGGAGACTGGGTCGCACTAATCTCCTCAGGCCTCGGAGCTGGAGTTAAAACTGTATCGCAATCCTCAGTACCTGCCACAGAGTAGGCAATGGGAGTGCTAGTGAAAGCGTCCAATTCAGGGTCTGTGGACTCCCCAGGTGCAAATGGTCCACCACCAGTCGCCATTCTCCTTCGAGATTCTGCGGCGAGGAGTTTCTTCCTCCTTGCTTTCTCGTTCTCCCAACATTTCTTCAGCTGAGGTGCTGATTGCTGTTAAATAAAAATAATATTTATTTTCTGTTTTATTGTTAGGAATAAACAATAAATGGATACTTAAAAATGTTTGCTAATGTAGGTAAATAAACCATATAAACACTTTATTGATTTTTTTAAGTATACGCCTAAATGTAAAATGAAGTGCTGATTTATTTAGTAAAGTATTTGAAAATGTAGACCTAAACCAAATATACATATTTCATTAAAATAAATGGAAGACCTAGTCATGTCTTAGAAAGGACCAATTATTTACTTTATAATATATTTGCTAATGCAGGCCTAGAACAAACTAACACATTATTTAAAAAAATTCTAGGCCTATGTCTGTGTGTGTATAGATGCAATTATATTTTATTTAGTGAAATGTTTGAAAATGTAGGTCAATTCAATTAAACATAATAAGCTATTTAATTTAAATAAATGGTAGGCTTAGTTATGACTGTAAGAAGTACAGATTATTTACTTTATTATATATTTGCTACTGCAGTCCTAGGACAAATGAATATATTTTATTTAAAAAAATGCTAGGCCTAGTTATGTCTGTAAGGTTCCCCCCTTATAAAAGGAACAATTATTGACTTAATATGTTTGCTGCAGTCCTAGACGCAAATAACACATGATATAAAAACAATTCTAGGCCTATGCCTGTGTGTAAAAATAATCAATGATTTATTTTGTAAACTGTTAGCAAAGATTTAAAGGTCTACATAAAATAAATATGTCTTACTTTGAAAAATAAATAATGCTTTAGGCCTAGGCCTTACTGTAAACAAGTTGTGTTAACCAACAGTTTTATACTGATATAGTAAGAATTAGGGCTCAGGCCTATGGTTATTTATATCAAATATAATGTACGATTATATAAAGTAAATACATTATATGTGCTTTTATCCATTATTGAAATTGTCCTTAATAACATTAATGTCTTGATAGGTATGTTGTGTAGAAGATTGAACTATTGGAACATCTTGAGTAAGATATCAGCAAATTAAAAGACAAGGAAACTATCATAGTAAATAGAAGAAAATAGTAAGTAATACTAAATATCTCAAGGAATTAAAAACATCAGAATATAAGTAAACATACTTCCGAAACGTACAGTCTGTACTTACATGTGTCACATCAGCGTAAGAATTGAAGCCATCTGCGATGTCTTGCCAGGCTTTCTTCTTTGCCATAAGAACAGAAAACGAAGTTCTTTTATCTTCAATGACAGCTGATTTAGAATTAATAAGGCCGAATAATATTTCCCTCTCGTTGTCAGTAAAGCGATCATAAGCTCTGTTTACGTCCTCCATGTTGACAACAAGTGATTTTTTTCTCGGTTTGTTATAACTACGTCACTAATTACACGCATTATCATTGGCTGCCTGGCGTGACGTCACCAATATTACGAACAGAAACGAACTTCCTCGACCAAGCTCTCTTTTGCTTCGAGTGGCTAAAAGAATCCAAACTATCTTGACTATGAAACGTACTAAGTTACTTGGCTCGAGTGCGTCGGCACGAAGTGCTGTGTAACCCTGGAGTCTAGTAAGAGACCAAGCCAGGTATATACCTAAATTTTGACTGTTAAAAGTGACAGCTGCTAAACACATGTTTTTGCAGATCGTATAGTTCGGCGTAGGGATACATAATTTGGTGTGGTAACTTTTCAAAGCCGTCAGCTGTGAGCTGTCATTCAGCACCAAAGAAGCCATGGGGCTACTGTTTTAACCGTAACCCGACTGTAGATATTGGTTGTAAGCGAAAAAAAAATTTTAAAATTTTTTTAGGATTTAATAATAACTAATATAATCGCGTATTAAATAAAGCTCCTTTAATTGCATACCAATGAAGCCCCCCAAAGTGTGAAGCAACTTAAGGGGGCATAGACCCCGGTCCTACCTTGACTGCCACGCGCCGCGCGGACCCCAGAAGAATTGCTTGAGATGTCGCCACCGTCGCCTCGCCGCCAGTTCCTGATTGCGCGCCGAGTTGAGCTGGTTGCTGTAGCGTGCGCCGTCCTCCAGTTGGCGCACCTTGTACACCGCCAGCACCTGCGTCTAGAACACGCACCACACCGACGTGAGGACTCGGTTCAAACACCGTCAAGACCCTAAAATGATCCGTAGTGCGTGTCGAGAGCTTTTAGAGACGAGCATCGACCCCGCGGCGGTGGCCAAACGGTCTATGTCATTAGACTCGCATTGCATTTGGTCACTGTTTACAAAAAGGTTGAGAAACAAATTCCAGTCATGTTCATCGAGGGAATTTTTCAACTTATTATGATTACTCTTCTGACAAGACGTGTATTAATAACAACTTGGGCATGTGTGGAATGCCAGGTCTCCGCCATGGTTCGGATCCCACGTTAAACTGTAGGTCCTCCATTTCATCTCACAATCACCCTACCATTACACGTTAGACGGGTAGTAAGACGTGGTACTAATAATAATATTATGATTACTGTAGTTTTTACCTCCTCTCTCCACACCTGTGTCTCATCCATATACTCCATATCCACAGAGCCTTATTTATGAATAAAATAAAAGTATTATTCTTAAAAATGTTTATATTATTTTTCTATTCTTAAATAATACATTTTTTTTTAAAAACAAATCTAATTTATTGTGATGACAATAGTTATTTATCTAAATATTATTTCGAAGGCGGCCGCCTCGGTCAGCGAGAACGTTGTCAGGCCACAAGATACAATTGGCTGTGTAGTTTTATGGAACTACTTCTCTATTCTGTCTAAGCTTATACTCCCTTTAGACCTTTACCAGCAACCATCCTTAATCATTTCGATAAGAAAGAAGGGCAGGAAAACTACGAGACTTCTTATCTCAAGGAAAAGAGGAAATCTCGCTCGTTGCTAGTTCTATCAACAAGTCCTGTATTTAAGAGGAAGACTAAATCTAGATCTCTTTTTCCTCAAGTCTGGTCTCAGAGCTCCCTAAATATGATTGAAAAGTCGTTAACAACGAGCTAGTGTCACATTTACACACAATTGATTCTATTAATAAAACTCAAACTATAGGGCTGTTAAGGGAAAAAAAGCCCAGCTGAAATCTTTTGACTTTATTTTGTCGATCAGCAGAAAAAATATTTTGAAATAACTCATCGGCGTTAGATCTGAACGTCTACGCGGCAATTTCTCGCTCACCGAGGCGGCGCCCTTAAGGTGGGGATGTAGGGAAGGCAAGAATAAGGTCAACGTTTTTGACCAAAATAAATCAATTATTAGTGCTCCAGTACAGGGATGCAAATTAGCATACGCCCACACGCCCCAGGCTTCTAAATTATTTCCGCGGGCGCCTAAGATTCCAATAACACTTGCGTATTAGCTCGGACTTGGCGCATTTTCTCCGCAAACCGATGCACGTCTGGTAGCGTTGCGCTGAGTGGCGATCGTCGGAATCGTGAGTTACGTTGCTTGTATTAAAAAGAAAACTGTTTTGAAACACAAGATTCATTTTATTGCATTTTGGTATATTTTTTGTTTAAATTATTATTAGCACCACGTCTTACTACCCGTTAGGGCTATACACACGCTAATGTGTAACGGTAGGGTGATTATGAGATGAAATGGAGGACCTACAGTTTAGCGTGGAATCCGAACCACGGTGGTGGCCTGGCATTCCCCACATTCACAAGATGTCTTGTCAGAGATGAAGGAAGGGTTTGGTAATCAGATAAATCTGTGCCGGGACCTAGGATTTAACCCCGGACCCCCAACACAGAAGTCCGACATCTTACCCCTAGACCACCAGGTCACCTTTTTGTTTAAAAATACTGACGATTTGGAAATTACCTAATTCTGAAAAAGATGTGCTATCGATCTATAGTGTTTCTTATATAAATGTATTTATATATTTCAAAGGTTTGTTTGTATTGAATATTGCAGCCAGACGATAGATAATGTGTTGATTTGTTGTGTTTTTTTTTTAACTTAAGCATGCTAATCTTTGAAATAACAAACAATGTAATGACTACTAGTATGAATGGACCATTGTCCCTGCCTTTTATCCAACAGAATGCATTCAAAACAGGCGTGTCAACAAATCCCGGCTATAAGGAATAAATCAGGTTAAGAAAAGTGGGCCTGTACATTCTTTGGTGGGCCTCTAAATATGTTGTGCTTATTAGCACGCCTGCTCCATTAGAAACGGAGAGTTTAATTTTCTTCAACAGTTGTTGAATATCTGTCGGTGTCCTGGAAATTAATGACGAGTTTCTCATCTAATGCCGTCATGATCGTGACAGATGTTGTTTGTAACTAATGCATCTACAAATAGAACAGACTACAAACACCAGCATAGCGGAACTCTTGTAAGTAACCACAACGGATAAACAGCATACAATAAATGGGCCTAAATTATCGCTCTAAATGGGCTGATATATTACGCGCTCAAGGATAGGGGAGGGAAAACCTAAAATGATGTATTATTTGTGTAAGAGTTCATTTATTAAATAATTCGTGTTCGGGTCGAATTTCTAGGCTGTACAAAAGTAAGTTTATAAAATGTCTTTAGATTTAATCAATAGTTTGTATACATGTATGTTAAATACTAGAAGTTATATTTTAAAAATAAAATAGTAATTGCTTGTGAAAATAATCTCGCTTCTAAGAGCGTGGTAACGTGGTTATTAATATGAACGAGACCATACATGATAGTACGAGAACCTTTCACTAGATGGCAAGGCGCAAGTGTGTGTGCGAGAGATACCTGGTGAGAGATGACTGAACTATGTGCCCATGTGAGTTATACTTCAGTGGCTCTATTGCTTTTGATTAATTTTCATTATTATTTTACGAAATTACACTCACCGTAGAATTTATTTGTTTAAGTATTCAGTGTAAAATATAAATAATTTAAACGCCATTTCCCAACAGGGTTCGTTTTATTTTAACGTTACTGAAGAAATATATGGCGGTGAAAATAAAATATCAGATTATTTCAAGCATAACACAGGGGACATGTTAGTTTTTTTTCAGCATCGCGTCCTACTGTCCATTCAGGGCATACGCCTATATACAAATTACTCTAATGGGCTAAGGATGAGTAAGGTTGTGCCCAAATTTGCGTGGAGGAAGAGTGGAAACCCGTTTAGTAAAAACAAACCTCAGTACATCAAACCAAGATTAAATCCCCGATCTCCCAGTCATCGCCAGTCTAGTCTAATGGAAGAGTGACGCCTTAGACCATGCGATCACCGAGGTGGTGTAAAGTCAGTTAACTTTAGTATTAAAAAAAACCTCCATGTAGACTCAACCCCGGACCGAGAGACCATTGCAGGTATTGGCCACGCTATCAACGCGTCATCTGCACGCGGGACTACTTCCCTGTGAAGCTGTCTCACAATTAAAGAGTAACTCGTCTTTCCCAGGAAAGCGCATCACTTTCCCTAAATTACCCCGATAAAGATCGTCGCCGTAATCAGCCCGTGTCTGACGCGTGGGTTTCAGTGGGCGCTTATCAGTCCAAGACTAATGGGTGGGTGCACCAAACAAATATGTATATGCGACAAATGGTACCACTTGATGGGAAGGTGTCCCAGGTTTCAGTTTTAAATTCATTTAGGTGAATTTAATTTAAATGGCGTGTAAGATGACTGATATACAAGGTCACGTCGCAAAGGAGAATGGCAATGGTAGTGGAGTGTTTCAAGTATTGGAAATCCAACTTAACTCACCCTAACCTAATCTGGCCTAACTTAACCAAACCAAACCAAACCTAACCAAACCAAACCTAGCCAAACCAACTTAGCCAAACAACTTAGCCAAACTTGATCAAACCTAACTTAATCAAACCTATCCTGGCCTAACCTAACCTAACCTTATCTAACCTAACTTACTATTTAACGTACACTAATTGAAATGTTGACGTTATCACGGCTATCTACTATCCAGTAACGAATCTTGCTTGCACATATTAGCTCGTTTTTTTAGGCTAAATAGGTAGAAGTGGTAACATTTACCGCATCTTTTTTAGTGATTAGTAGACCCTTTTCAGATAAGCTGGTACGAAATGTCGCTGGTACTTTCTATCGGGACACCACACCAAACACTCGGCTATATCGCCGACCAAGGATTGCCATTAGAGCCGACACGCTGACAACAACCACTTCCGGTGCATACCACCTCTCAGAACAACATGTTTTCCTGTATTTCCCCGTCCACGTGGCAATTAGGACGATCGAAGTGGAATATAAAATAAATGTGCCCACATTTTAAATACGAGAGAGATTAAAAATCATCTAGAATAAATAATCCCCAGCCCACTCAAGCTGGGATTCGCCCCCTTATTATCTCCCCGGTCACGTACCCACACTACTAATCCTCTCCTTTTATACCAGATATTTTAAGTCGTTGATAGTCAGTACTGGCTTTAGTCACCCTCCTCATACTTTCTCCTTAACCCAGATATTGCACGCTTCGGTGGCCGCATCGTCTAACGCGCTACTCTCGCAGTAGATTAAAGAACCGATTACAGGGAGATCAAGGTTAGAATCTCAGTCAGGTGTACTGAGGATGGTTTTCAATCTCCCTCCACGCAAATGGGGTACACTTTCTCTAAATATAACCTTCCTAATCCCTAAAACCATTAGCGTAGTTATTACATAAGTGTATAGCCCGAACGGGTAGTAAGACGTAGTGCTAAAAAAATATTTCAGGACAGCGTTAGCAGTGCTGGTCAGCATCGAACCAAGCTCTGTCTTGTCTAGTGCTTGTGAGACTACTAATTGCACGTTAGCAGTGCTGGTCAGCATCGAACCAACTTCTGTCTTGTCTAGTGCTTGTGAAACCACTAATTGCACGTGAGAAGTGCTGGCCAGCATCGAACCAAGCTCCCAGTCTTGTCTAGTGCTTGTGAAACCACTAATTGCACGTGAGAAGTGCTGGCCAGCATCGAACCAATCTCCCAGTCTTGTCTAGTGCTTGTGAAACCACTAATTGCACGTGAGAAGTGCTGGCCAGCATCGAACCAAGCTCCCAGTCTTGTCTAATGCTTGTGAGACCACTAATTGCACGTTAGCAGTGTTGGCCAGCATCGAACCAAGCTCCCAGTCTTGTCTAGTGCTTGCGAGACCACTAATTGCACGTTAGCAGTGCTGGTCAGCATCTAGCCAGGTTCCCAGTCTTGTCTAGTGCTTGTGAAACCACTAATTGCACGTGAGAAGTGCTGGCCAGCATCGAACCAAGCTCCCAGTCATGTCTAGTGCTTGTGAAACCACTAATTGCACGTGAGAAGTGCTGGCCAGCATCGAACCAAGCTCCCAATCTTGTCTAGTGCTTGTGAAACCACTAATTGCACGTGAGAAGTGCTGGCCAGCATCGAACCAATCTCCCAGTCTTGTCTAGTGCTTGTGAAACCACTAATTGCACGTGAGAAGTGCTGGCCAGCATCGAACCAAGCTCCCAGTCTTGTCTAGTGCTTGTGAAACCACTAATTGCACGTGAGAAGTGCTGGCCAGCATCGAACCAATCTCCCAGTCTTGTCTAGTGCTTGTGAAACCACTAATTGCACGTGAGAAGTGCTGGCCAGCATCGAACCAAGCTCCCAGTCTTGTCTAGTGCTTGTGAAACCACTAATTGCACGTGAGAAGTGCTGGCCAGCATCGAACCAAGCTCCCAGTCTTGTCTAGTGCTTGTGAAACCACTAATTGCACGTGAGAAGTGCTGGCCAGCATCGAACCAAGCTCCCAGTCTTGTCTAGTGCTTGTGAGACCACTAATTGCACGTTAGCAGTGCTGGCCAGCATCGAACTAAGCTCCCAGTCTTGTCTAGTGCTTGTGAGACCACTAATTGCACGTTAGCAGTGCTGGCCAGCATCGAACCAAGCTCCCAGTCTTGTCTAGTGCTTGTGAAACCACTAATTGAACGTGAGAAGTGCTGGTCAGCATCGAACCAAGCTCCCAGTCTTGTCTAGTTCTTGTGAAACCAATAATTGCACACACCTGAAAGGGCAGTAATGTTTACTTTGAATCAGCGACGCTCTCTCCGACCCCCGTAGATTTACCCGTGTCGACAACAGTGTATACAACGTGGCAGAGGAAAAAAATGTGTAAAACAACATAACCTTACCTTCACTTGTGTTCTAGATTCAAAATATACCGTATTTTGAAATCGTGTATCGGAGATTCAAAGACAAAATGTTATCAACTCATAAAGTGAAATTTAATTATATTATGTAAAGGATTAAGTAAACATATGTGGACTAAATATGAACAGGAGCAAGTTTTAAAGACATTTTGTAATCATTTATTCAACATAAATATATCCACAGTTAAAAACAAATAAAGTAAAACATGTGTTAAAAAAACTTAAGATAGAAATTACCCTGAAAGACCAATTTAGCGTTTTTTTTACCACGTTAAAAAACTATATATGACCCGTCACTAGAACAAGAAACTTACACAGATGGTCACGCAGTACAAGAAGCCAGTCTCGTTTGGTCCGGTTTTTTCCTGTGATGAGAGGGGCCGGGGTTCGAATTAACACCAGGTGTACCAAGTTTTTACTGTCCTAAAAGGTTATTATCCTAGGTGTCCTCCTCGCAAATTCGGCTACAATTCCTCGGAATGGTCTTCCCTCCTACATCATTATCCCGTTAGTGTAAACATGAAGACATCCTCGAAAGGAAGAGAGAAGCAAAACACAAAGTAAAAAAGAAAGAAAGTTATCAACCAAAATATCACAGTGATAAATTTGTTCTTTAAAAAGGGGGAAAAAATCCCATAAATCAAGAGGAAAGTTTCCCACTACAGGCTTACATATATTTCCTCTTCTGCTCGCTGATTAACAAAAACACGGACAAGCTCTCGACCTCTTTAAAAACTATGTTCTCCTGCAGACCCAATCCTACAACTTACTCAAGTTCACATCTAATTTTCAATTGGACTAAACCACTTCCTTTTCCTAGTTTTTTTTATCTTTTGAACAGCACGATCAAACTTTCTTTTTTAATAATCGTGCCCTTCCTTATAACAACTGAAAGTGTTTTTAATTAATGTCCCCACGTTTAAGGAATTATGTATGGATGGATAATCGATATAAGGTCAGCTTTTTCCATTTTATAACAACAACAAAAATGTTTGGTCGAAATCAATAAATTACTGGTGGAGTGTTGCAGCGATGGCTGCAGATTATCTCACTATAATGGGTTCAAAACATTCTTTTTGGGAAAATTTTTAAAGAAAGATACCTCATTCGACTTTCTAGTTAAAGGTTTACTCATCAAAAACTATCAACTTTGAATAAATGTTGAGTTTTCAGGTTCTAATTTAAATAAAAACGTATGTTTTCTCCCTCCACGCCGCAATGAGAACATTAAAGCCACCCTTCTCCCGCTCCTCAACTATAACAGTTTTGTGGGGGGTGGAAATCTATATTTAATTTCTTAGCAAATCGGATAAATACACAGATAAATATTTTATCCGCCGATACACAACAGCTATACACGTCAGGGTTTCCATGGAGATGTACAGACTAGCCCCAGCTCACACAGCAGGAAAGGAGGAAATTCGCCAAAAAGTCGGGGTTTTTCAAATTACTGGGAATGGACCTTTCAATTATATATAGACAGGCCTTCACCGTGGTTCGAATCCCACGCTAAACTGTAGGTCCTTCATTTCATCTCACAATCACCCTACCATTACACATTAGCGTAAGTGCGTATAACCCGAATGGGTAGTAAGACGCGGTGCTAATAATAATAATAATATATATAGAGAGAACATGACTTCAGTAGATCTGTTTAGTTTAGTTTTCTACACTTGGTGATATCAACAGTTGTTGAATATCTGAACACGGTGGGCCATTTCAAAAGTCTTTTTCGAAGTCCCCCATGTCAAAGACAGATATTCAACAATTACTGTTGACGCTACCAAATAAAATTCATCTACTGAAGCAATATTTGATTTATTTTGGCCAAAATAAGGTTTTCCTCTAAAAAAACAAACATAGGAACCTTAATTCGTGTCTCCCCCCCTCCACCCCCCCCAGCCCCCACCCCCACCCCCACCACACACACACAACTCGCCACCATATAACGTAAGAACGTGTCACAACATTTATGGAGGGGAGGGGAAAAGCACCGTGCGGGTCATTTTTAAGAAATACTAACGAAAAAAAAGTGTTCCTAAACTTTCATTTAAACAGTGGTTTGGAGAGTTAATTAGGAGTATTATTCCAATCGATTTGATACGTTGTGGGCCATTCGAAGAAAACATTGCGCGCTCAAGAGATAATTACAGCTTTGTAGTCCCGCTATTAAGGTCGTGGCTTCTGATTTCACCCTCGTGATGGGAGCTTCCGACCACTTTCTGCCCGCCAGAATGACCACAGCTTGGATGTTAAGGTACCGCAGGTTGACGAGAACACGGTAAGGCACACATTTCTTGATCGGACCAACTCCAGTCCAGTTTTCATACGAAGGACCTTTAGAAAATACGAGAACGTTGATAAAATTCTGCCTCTCATTACTCGGCACCGAATTAATTCAACACATTGTGAATGTTGTTAGAACTAATGTTATTGTCTAGGAGTAAATGAGGTGGTTGCTGACAGTTGACGGTTTGCTTCGACCATATTTACATTGCAAAACAAGCAAGAGAGACAAGCTACCCGTGAATACCTCTGAGGCGGTTACAACTATTCAAATGTTATTTTTAAGGTATTTATAATATCTATCAACAGTGACAGCTGCAGATCACATGACTTGATGTATGAATTCGTGAAAGAAGATCAAGTAATTTTTCTAGCTATCGGATAAAAGGCCCTTCCTGTGAAAATTGGACTGTAACTCTTAATTGATGCAACTAACGCAGCAGAGTTTGGTGAAAGGCGTTAATTTCAGTAAAATCTGTAGACACTTTCTCACTCACTCATAGAAATTCAGTGCGGAAGACAACAGGGAGACCACCAAACTAATTCGAGACTTCCCTAGATGTAGAGGGTGGGTGGTATTATCAAACTCTCAACTTAGTTCAACACGGGCTGGTTCGTGACACTCACCTGGAAGCGCATCTTGCTGTCGCCGACCTCCCTGTTGCGTCGGTGTGTCGCAGTTTTGGAAGCCTCGTAGCATTCGGCCCAGAAGTTGTTCATGGCCTCCGTGAGTTGCACCGTCAGCGATGTCTGGTACAGGTCGTGCAGGGGTCGAACCTAGGATCACAGATATCAGGGTGATAGAACTCATCATGGTCTGTGGGGCACAAGTCGTGCAGGGGTCAAACCTATGCAGGTGTACTAAAACATACAGCTACTAATTTTAGCAGTGACCGGTCAGTAAAAATAACATACGCCTCCATGATTTAGTCGTAGCTGATTAACGACCAAAAACAACTATGAGCACGAGAAACTTTTTAAATGAAGAGAAAAAGATGTCATTAAATTCCATGACAGACTTGACATATATTCAACTGTTGATAACACCATGTGAAGAAAATTAAACTCCTACAGTATGTTTCTACTGGAACAATTTTTATTTATTTTGGCCAAAATATTTTCTATACAAAAATTGAAAGGACACCGCCTTTTTATTGCGTCCCCTAAATATCCACCATTTAAAAGTCGATCTTTGAGTCTTCTAAGCTCACAAATAACTTAAGTACTTTCAAATACTGTTTTAATTAGACTAAAATATTACCCCTGTTCAGTCAAAATTTGGAATGTTATAAGTAAATTAAATAATTCAAATCAGTGTTGCATCTCTGTTGTTGGCAACCAGAACAATTGGTAGTAATATGGTTCTGTTTTAGAGCCAAGTCTTATCGAGGCTGACAAAATTATATACATACTAAGGGGTCCCGCTGCCCGTTTTTGAGCTGCGAAAGATAGAACACCGGGTCATCGGGTACTTGTGTTGGAGGACATACCATCGTGACCAAGGTACCGGGGTTCGTGTCCATGTAGGACCACCGAGTGTGTCAGTCAGGCCATCAGTTAAGCATTTCTTACCTAACCAGTTCTGTCGAGGACTTCTATAAGTAAAATCTTTATATCTTTTTTGTAAACTTCTTTATAACGTCACATGTTGTAGTAGTTAGTGCTATAATACACCTTAAAAACTTAAGCCGTCTATAAATTACGAGCCCACACCTATATTTTGGCATTGTCCCTATCCTTCCCCGCAAGCCATCCTGACACGTTATGCACACAAGGAAGGCAGGCCCCACAATATGAAAACATAAGTTGTATTCACTCTATATGTTATTATAGAGGGATTGGAGCATAAGGTTTTGAGGAAAGACGAATATAAGGAATAAATATATGCCTGGATAGAAACAATTAGAAAAGGTATAGATATTGAAGAAACGATGGGTGATCGCGGGACCTTTGATAAATCAATCGGGGATCAAAAGGTTGCCGACCTGTGAGCCGCAGGGATATTTTGAAGAATCCGCGAATTCAGAGATGGCAATTATTTAAAACTAGTTGTTTCAGTCCACAGTACCTTGTGTACAACGGATTACAAAGATGTGTGGTGGTTCATCTCTTCCTGATAATCTTTGGAATGATCTGTGGTTTATTTGTGTGTCAATTGTAACTGTTGCATTGTTGAATGAGTTTATAAAATTATAAAGTTTGTAACAAACCAACGACTGTAACATTTTCCTAACTTGACTCGTTTCCAAAACAAGTATTCAGACTAATTCAGCCGACTGATCTATGGCACGTTCTGAGTGCACACAACTGTCTGATAAGACTGTACAGCATCAAAATGTCCATTTCTCAAGACATGTGTTTTATAAAGCGGATCTTGTGCACTATAAATCAAACTATCGATACAAAATGACGTGGAACCAGATTTAATCTTTGACATCAAATGAACTAGACCGGCCCGGCCATCTCATTAAGTGGCCCAGTGTGAATATGTTCGAGTAGCTAACCTATCGACTAATTATGTAACTCAAATATTTCACTATCTTTAAGAGTGTCGTGGAATTAGAGGCGGGAACATTACAACAGTTCATAAGTTGAGGTAATTTGTGTGTTATTAAGAATGCCAGGTGAGGGTCCCCGGTTATAAGTATAAAGGGGTGCTCTTTCTTCACAGTGTTGGGGAGCTCTGGCCTCTAGTTCTGGGCGAGTGACGAGGAGATACTTAGCGTCACAAACAAACATGAGGAAGACCACGCAGCTATATTTATTATTATTATTATTATTTTATTATATTATTATTATTAGCACCACGGCTTACTACCCGTTCGGGTTATACGCACGCTAATGTATAATGGTAGGGTGATTGTGAGATGAAATGGAGGACCTACAGTTTAACGTGGGATCCGAACCACAGTGGAGGCCTTGAATTCCACACATTCACAAGTTGTGATTAATACATGTCTTGTGAGAGGTGAAGGAAGGGTTTGGTAATCAGATAAATCTGTGCCGGGACCAAGGATTGAACCTCGGACCCCCAGGTCACCTACACGCAGCTAGAATATGTCCAACACTGTATTTGTGTCTGTTTAACATTCCTATAGTGGGTTCGGGTTAAGCTGGACCGCTCAGAGACCATTCTGATCACAATTACGTTGTTCTTGTTTCCACCGTTCGAGCTATACGCATACAGTAATTACGCTAGAGAGATAGGAATGAAGAAGGCATAGTTTTAACATAAATGTACCCGCATTCACGTGTAAGGAGAGTGGAAAACCACCGTCAGTACACCCGATCCCCTCACCCCCCCAATCTAGTCCAACAGGAGAGTGACGTGTTAGGGCCGAGGTCCCCAACCTTTTTGTACCTCAGAGCACAATCAAAACTAACGGCAGTGCGGCGGGCACCAATCACTTTTCCAACTAAATTTATAGCAGAGCATAATTCATAATGCAAATAACACACACACAAAAATACAAATTATTTAAAAAAATTGTGAGTTTAAAATTATTTTTTTAATATCTTTTAGATTCGCATATAAAATAACGCAAATGGTACACACGCAAAGTTAGTCCAAAATCAGCTTTAAACAATTGAAACAATTTTTACCAAACCAATAGTCAATAAATTTAATAAAAACTGCTTTATTTACGATTTTAACAAGACCAAAATAAAGACACAAGGAACTATTTAACTACTGTAACGATGTTCCAAACAACAACAAACATCTAACGCTATCACCCTGTAATATGGAGTTTCAACACTCACCAAGGCTGGCATGGCTTCTCTCCGTCAGATGGAACGCTAACTCACGCACCAAAACAACCTCTCCCGTGGCTTCAATGAATAAGACTGAAACGAGACGCTGGTCGGCGCCTCGCTCGTCATCCAGGCCCGGCCCACAACAAACTAGAACTCAACTTGACTAAGCCAATTTCCGTTTCCGCTTCTCGGATGTTCGCCTAACTTCGAGTAATTACTGGACTGTCCGCTACGCTTCCAGAGCGCTAGTCTTCTCCCTTCTTTTGCTCGTTGTGTCCACCTTCCTTTCCCCCCCTCTTCTGAGAACATGTGTGGACTGTTTGTACTATAAAATAGCTGGTGGTGTTTAGAGCAGCACTCATTGTACCACTGGCTTATACAAGGTGAGGGCACCGGTATAAAACTAATGTTTGGGAATATTCTTCAAAATTCAGTTTTGGTTTAAATGGGGGGATAATTATTCAAAATTACTGTTTGGGCCTTTTAATGTTATTGTGATTCATGGATGGGTTTTCTAAATGGGGTTTAACGCGGGTGAACCGCGAGTTTATTATGTTAGCTTTCAAGGGGAAGTCTTGATTGGCTTCAGTACTTCTTTTGTACTAGAGGCGCGCCCTTATCTTAACTTAGCGTAATTAAGCGTTACTTTGATATTTTCTTGGGTTTCAGAGGGTATTAGAGATAATATATGCTCACTTTAGTTACAGAGATTGTTTTACATTTATTTGTCTCTGATGAGGTTTTCATGCTAAGATGTATGGATGTAACGGCAGTTCGCTAAACTTATTCTATGCATTTTAAACAAAGTAGTAAAATTAGATTATGCGTTGTTACTCACGATTAGGGTTCAACGGCTATTGTTGGGGTCTATTTGTAAGATATTTAACCACTATATTATATATATTTTTGGGTATCTAAAGATAAATTTTATGGGTTCTCTATTTATATATATTTTTGTTTAACGTCAGTTGCTACCTTGTGTAGTCATAACTAAATGTCATCCATCTTGGTTTTTGGAGTTATATACGCCTTTCGGCGGTCAGTTTAAATTTAGAGGTCAGGATTTTCGCTCCAACAATTTCCCCTGTGAGGGCTGTAAATATTAAGTATATTTGTGTTGGCTAAGTTAATGTTTTTGCCGGTCTAATCGCAGGCTCTCTATGCCTTTTTTTTGGACTATACTATGTATCTACACTGCCTTTGTGATTAACCAAATTCAAATAAAACTATATCTTCTCTTGTGATCCCTTGGTTGTTCTTTACACACGCTTCCGTCCTTGTTAAGGGCGTCACACTACTTAGCACCATTTTGGTGCTTGGGTACATTTTTAAAATATATGTCTATTCTGTGTTTATTCAGGCAACAAAGCTGGGTGGACCCATGTCAAGATATTTACAAAGGAAATGGGAAGTATTATCATGGTATTAGTGAGTAGAATGATAGTTCCGAGTAATAAAGTACACTTTGTAAATGAGCTGGTAAAGAAAGAGGAATGAGAGGGGGGATTTCAATTACCAACTTCTTTAGAACAGCATCACTGGAGATAAGCACAAACTTGATTTTAGTCGGAAAAGTGACAGATTAAAATTATTAGTCAAGAACATTTCAGCTGTGGTCAAAAAGTGGCGGGCATAGGGTATGGGGACCCCTGTGTTAGGCCATGTGACCACCGATGCGGGTTTTACGAATGTTAACATCCTTGATAGGTAGGGTTACCATAATTTATTGAGGCCAGATCCGGACAGAGGACTTTCCGTGGTGTCTGGGGGTTATGAAATACCACCTAGGGGAGTGGGGGGTTCGGGGGCCCTCCCCCGGATTTTTAAAAAAATTAGGCACTGAAATGTGCGTTTTTAGCTATCTTGATACGTGAACAATGTTATCAAAATTAGATTGATTTATAAGCTTTTTAAATTACAAAATAAGTATTATGGGGTTAATAAATTACAAATTTACTATAATTAAGCCTTTTTAATACACTATCGCTTAAATTCCATGAAATATTTACATAGAGTAGATAACATAAGTGTTCATAATATATTCTGAACTTTCAAGTACTTTATTCATGCTCCAACTTTTGATTACAATGTGCTGGATTCAGGGCCAGGTTCTTCAATTTTCCTCGATTCATACTTTTCAGATGAACTGACCTTCCTCAGAAAAGACTTGTCATTTTTGATGTGGTCGTGGAATTCTGAGCATGTTATAACAGAATTTGCTTTAATATAAAGAAGATCTCTTACAACTGACAGAGATAATCTTCCTCTTTCAGCTGTCCAAACCGACCCCATCATTGAAAAAATTCGCTCAGCTGGAGCCGAAGTACCAGGCAGACACATGGCGGATTTTACTATTTTGAAAATATTTACAAAGAAACAATGCTTCTAGAAAATGCTTCAAATACTTGTTTCCAAATCTCTTGAGTTTTGGGGGTTTCATCTTTTGGTAGGGAATCCCATTCAGGTTTCAGATTTTTCAGAATTTGGATTAGTGACGAACGCTCATCAAATAGTTCATCCACATTGGTGGAATCTGGAATAACGCTGGCTACAATTAAAGCACTGTCTTCCATCTCATCCCAGGTAGGGTCATGTTGTAGCGTTAACCATTTAAAGTGGTTAGCCTTGTCAAAGCTGTTTTCCCATCGTTTCAAGTAGCTTATCCCAAAAACCTTCTACACTTATCAGAAAGTTTTCTTCCTTCTTATAATCAACGGCTTCTTCATTTTTTAACTTCCTGTGTAACTGCATTGTTGCAAACGGGATAGAGTTAGTTGCCTTCCTTTCTTCCAGTTTGACAACTAATTCTTCATACACTTGTATCGTTTCTGTAGCAGTAATGTAATCAGACTCAACTTTAAGAATTGTCATTTGAAACATTTGAAGGCTTCCATGCACAAATGTTGAATAAAGTTCATTTATTGGATCTTCAAAAAATGCAAGTAACGATGCAGGGCAGTTTTCAATTGACAAGAAATACGACTTCAAGGGCTCAAACCAAATCAGTATCCTTTCTACTGCAGGCTTTAAGCTCAAAAATCTTGTGTTTCCATGTGACAGGATTCTTTATACTCTACTTTTGCAAATTCACAAAACTCTTTTAATGCGGTCATTCTGACAACAATCGCCTCAACATCAACGGGCAGGCCATCACAAGTAGTCTGCACTGTGTTGTGCAAAATATGAGCAGAGCATCCAATGCCAAGAATTGGTCTTGACAGAGCCTTTTGCAGTTTTCGAACAAAATTTCCTTGTCCATGCTTTTTAACACCACCAAAGTTGGTATTAGTGTTATCAGCACACAGACAAACGACTTTAGAATCAATAGAGAACTTTTTGATACATTTTAAACGATGTTCTACTAAAATATCAGAGGTTTCACCCGGAAGTTCATAAAAAAAATAACAGTTTCACGTTAACACCTTCATTTTGGTTAAAATAACGAACACATACAGGAGTCAATTTAAACTCTTTTCTGTTTGAACAGTCAATTGTTAGTGTAAGAAAATTTGCATCCTTGAGATCGTTGAGCAGTTTATCAAAATATGTAAGCATATATTACATTTACAATAACTGCTTTGGTCTTAGTTCGAGCTCCCGAAAATTTGGGCTCAAAAAGATTTTTAATAAGTTTGGCAGTGCAATCAGACGTTTTGAAACTAAGTCCGTGCATTGCGGTATGGTAGGCAAAAGTTGCTTCTTTTGCTACACATTGCAACTCGGCATCCGTGACATCAGTGTTTTTTTAAAAAAGTTTTAATACTTGCCGAGGATTCTGCTTGATTATCCTTCTTGTGTATCTCACTCTGCAAGTAATTTTCTATGTCATACCATCCTCGATGCTCCACCGAAAATTCAGAGTTACACGTCAAACATCTCACACGGTTATTTCTGTTTTGAGACTGTCTCAGAAACTTTTATTCTTCTTTTAGTTTGTCATTAAAAACACACTTGCGCTTTGGCATTTTGCAAAGTTATAACTACCTACACACTAAAATTACAAACTGAACACTAATAGTATCAATACATCAGGAACATTAGGTACACAGCAAACGAGTTATTTTAAACAAACTGACAACTGATAAACAATATAAGCAACTGAGAGTTGTCCGCTCTGTGGACTGGACTGCGAGTGATCTTGAATTGGACGCAGATACAAAATGCAGTGAGCGTGCATGCTGCAGTGTGACCAACCTAAGGTACGGCGCGGAGTAAAACTCTCCAATTTGGCCACGTTTTCGTTTATATTAGTAAAATCTGGACATTTCTCAGATCTGGACGCCAAACCGGCACGTGTTCCAAATCCGGACTGTCCGGACGAAATCCGGACGTATGGTAATCCTATTAATAGGTGCAGGGGTAGGTTTATCTGTATGAATAGATTAACTCTGTTTCTAGATTATTCCATCAACAGAGTGAACATATCCGCAAAAACCTGTTTCCTAATTCTATTCATCGTATATCCGTCAGTATGTAAATATGTTATCTAACGATTAAGGAAAAAGGGAATGAAGTACTGACCATCCAAGGTGAATCCTACCGGTCTCCAAACTACGAGTGTTTTCTGTTCAAGTCCCAATTGGGTCACAAAGGTTTTGCTAATAACCGCATCCCCAACATCACCTGCCCCACCACATGGCTCCGACCAGATTCAAACCAGACCCACTACGTTGAGGTCTTGTCTTGGTGGGAATAGAAGGAATGTCAAGGTACGAGGTGAAGAAAGTGCTCGTGTGGTGTCATTAGGTTACCGAGTGCGCATTCCGATGCTCACTTATCAATTCCGGCGGAGCGATGGGCTTCCAGAAGAGATGACGAGGTTAGTTACACATTCAACCACAAGCGCTGTACTCAACACTTGAGAGGGAGACGAGATTATAATCAGTGGTATTATTATTATATATTTGCACCGCGTCTTACTACCCGTTCGAGTTATACGCACTTACACTAATGTGTAATGGTAGGGTGATTGTGAGATGAAATGGAGGACCTACAGTTTAACGTAGAATCCGAACCACCGTGGAGGCCTGGCATTCCACACATTCACAAGTTGTGATTAATACAAGTCTTGTCAGGTGAAGAAGGGTGTGCAATCAGATAAATCTGTGCTGGGACCGAGGATTGAACCCCGGACCCCCAGCACAGAAGTCCAACACCTTACCCTAGACCGCCAGGTCACCCATAATCAGTGGTATTTTTACTGTATTATTTGATAATATTCCTGGTGTTAACGTCTGTGGGGGAAACATAACTTAAGACATATCGAGTACATTTGTTACATTTTAAAGAGCTGGGAAATGTTCCATCTCTCATGTGTACCCCGCGGAGGCGAAGTCCGGGATAGGGAGACTATCTAATACGTGCTGACCCGCACATGTGAGCGTCCGCGAACCCCGACCTAGTGTACTGAGGACAGCCCTTCCTGAACGGTTAAAACCATTCTCTCTTTCCATGCAAATTGAGCTGCACTACTTCTAAATCCTACCTTTCCCAATGGAGTGAGTGCACATAACCCTAACGAGTATTAAGAAGCACTGATATAAATAAAAACATAAATTTTATATATTTAATATTTAGCACCGCGTCTTACTACCCGTTCGGGTTATACGTTTTAAGTACTAATTACGCTAATGGATTAGGAATTGGGAAGGTTTAATTAGAGGAAGTGAACCCACATTTGCGTGGAGGGAGAGTGGAAAACCATTTAGGAACCCCCCCCCCCCAGTTCACCCGAACCTCAATCTCTCAGCAGTCGAGCTCAATACGACAAGCGCGTTAGCCAACTACGCCACAGAGGCGGGTAAAAACAAAGAAATAACAAACCTGAGGAGACGAGATATGAAGCTAGCACAACCCGTACACGTGGCTCAGTGGTCAAGGCGGTCGATACCGTGGCTGGGTGTTTAGAAAACACACGTGTACGCGGTGTCAGAGTGTATTAAGACCACCGGGCCGATGAGAGTTTCTAAATGAACCCTCGAGAGAAGAAACAACAGTGTGTTGTTGTTATTGCAGGTTTGTTCGGGAGAGGTCGTGAGATATTGGCTAGCGTTTACATTCCAGGTTCACAATGTGATCTCCCAGTTCCTAGAGGAACAAGGTCAGTCGCGTTTATTCAATGGAAGCAAGGGAAGAAATGCTTCCTTATAATTAAAAAAAAATAGGGAATAAAGAAAATAAGAGGAAAAAAATGTTACACCTAATTATTATAATTGGAAACTTCTCCAACAAGGATACTGTTAATTATGGGTGAGACGCATCTCTTCTTGCTTAGCGCAAGCAATTCTTTATTCACTCAGATTGACCGACCAGGCAGCTGGTCTCGCTCTTCCTTCTGTCATTCGTTTGTTTCCGGCTCTGTCCGGCCCTCATCGGTGAAAGGGAAGCGGCGTTTCCTTAGGCGAGTATTGGCTCAGTTTAGTTTCGTGATTGATGTATAATCGTACTTAATATACTGTTAAAATCTTAAAAGGAATACTTAAGGTCAAACTTATTTTCAGGCCACAACCCAAGACAAAATATCTGCAATAGTAAATTTACCATTAATTATTATTATATATAATTTAATTCTAGGTAATATTTCTAAAATCGCCAATGATTTTTTTATGCCAATCGTATTTTGTGTCACCCCCTTCCTTTATTCCCCATAATACTTTAAACCCAACCAAAAAAATGTAGCCTCACTGCTTCCCTCTGCCCAGAATTGATCACACGCCCCTGAACAAAGTCATCAAGTTCATAGAGGGTCAAGGTCATCAAGTTCATAAGAGGTCAAGGTCATCAAGTTATTATAGGGACTAGGTCATAAGTTCATAGAGGGCCAAGGTCATCAAGCTCCAAGGTCATACAGTTCCTACAGGGTCAAGGTCATCAAGTTACTATAGGGACGAGGTTATCAAGTTCATATAGGGTCAAGGTCATAGAGTTCCTATAGGGTCAAGGTCATCAGGTTCCTATAGGGACGAGGTCATCCGTTCATAGAGAGTCAAGGTCATCAAGATACAAGGTCATCCAGTTCATGCATGGTCAAAGTCATCAAAATCCTAGAGGGTCAAGGTCATCAAGTTCCTATAGGGACGAGGTCATACGTTCATAGAGAGTCAAGGTCATCAAGATCCAAGGTCATCAAGATCCAAGGTCATCTCGTTCCTGCAGGGTCAAGGCCATCAATATCCTAGAGGGTCAAGGTCGTCAAGTTCCTAGAGGGACGAGGTCATAAGTTCGTAGAGAGTCAAGGTCATCCAAATCCTGAAGGGTTAGTGTCATCAAGTTCCTAGAGGGACGAGGTCATAAGTTCATAGAGAGTCAAGGTCATCCAAATCCTGAAGGTTAATGTCATCAAGTTCCTAGAGGGACGAGGTCATAAGTTCATAGAGAGTCAAGGTCATCAAGATCCAAGGTCATCTCGTTCCTGCAGGGTCAAGGCCATCAATATCCTAGAGGGTCAAGGTCGTCAAGTTCCTAGAGGGACGAGGTCATAAGTTCGTAGAGAGTCAAGGTCATCCAAATCCTGAAGGGTTAGTGTCATCAAGTTCCTAGAGGACGAGGTCATAAGTTCATAGAGAGTCAAGGTCATCCAAATCCTGAAGGGTTAATGTCATCAAGTTCCTAGAGGGACGAGGTCATAAGTTCATAGAGAGTCAAGGTCATCAAGATCCAAGGTCATCTCGTTCCTGCAGGGTCAAGGCCATCAATATCCTAGAGGGTCAAGGTCGTCAAGTTCCTAGAGGGACGAGGTCATAAGTTCGTAGAGAGTCAAGGTCATCCAAATCCTGAAGGGTTAATGTCATCAAGTTCCTAGAGGGACGAGGTCATAAGTTCATAGAGAGTCAAGGTCATCCAGTTCCTGCAGGGTCAAGGTCATTAAGATCCTAGAGGACAAGATCATAGACTCGCCCTGCTTTGGTCAATGAGTGATGAAGCCAAGATGGCGTGAATCTGGCCAGTCAGCAAATATTACAAATAACCGTTTTCCTTTTAAAAATGTGAAGCGGCGCAAGCTATTTTGTGTTTGTTAACCAACCAGTTCCTGTTCTTTAAAATATGACTGACCATAAATTGTGTGGAGGAAGAAACAAGCCTCAATAATAAAATGAATATCCATCTTTCTTTCAACAAACTTGCATCTATATTTTTATGAAAGGCATGTGTTTTTTTTAATATACATTATTATTGTTAATATTAATCTTCTAAACGCCCCGAGATGAATAGGGTGAAGCTCGCGAGAGAGTGAGCGATGTAATCTGGGTTTTTGGCACAGACTCTGCTGTCAAAAGCGACCAAACAGCAGGAACAAAAGACCCGCCACTTTCAAGAAGAGGACATGACTAAGGCTCCGACAAAGGAACGGCCCCGAATCAGCGCTGATGACTGACAAAGGCGGAACTACCTCGCACGCGGACGCAGCAGCAGGTGAGTGACGCGGCCCTTTAAGAGAGAAACGGCGCCCGTTTCACTTCTTACTCGTTGTCCTTTCATGAGCTTAACCGGGGAGGAGGAAAGTGTGTTCTTTTTAAATAAGGAGTGAGGTCTGGAGGGGGAGGGAATTTAAGGGCTGATTTGGAAAGATTGGTGGGTTTGGAGGGAGGTTTAGGTATGTTTATCTCCACCCCAATTAATTAAAGTATTAATAATAATGTGTTTATGTGTTCCTCATCACTGTTTATTCTAGTAGATAATTGGAATAATATAAAATGTAAGTGATTCGGTGGTCGAATGGTCTAAGGCGTCGCTGGACTGCCGATGACGGGGAGATTGGGGTTCGAAGCCAGGTCAGGTGTACTTAGGATGATTTTACCTAAATGTTTTCCTGCTCTCCCAAGCAAATACGACTACACTTCTAAATTCAACCTTACTCATCTCTGGCGCATTATCGCAATCATTACATATGCGTATAGCCCAAACGGGTAGTAAGACGCTGTGCTAGATATGTATGATAAAAAATACGTGTCATCCCCTGCTGGGGGAGCTCCCAACCTACCCCTATATATAGACTACCCTCCACACATTCCAGTCTCGTTATAACCTTTTTTTATATTTCCTTTCCGTGAAAGAAAAAATTGTGTATGACTAATTTCTTGTCTTTGCTCAGAAAATCTAGCTTTGAACAGAATACGCATGACTGATCACGCAGTATAGTATGTGCTATGCACATCTGGATTGTATGCCGCCACTTAAGTGTGGTCACCTGGACCACATGTGTGACTTTAAAGGAGCTGCCTAGGTAGGCGAGATATTGAGCCTAGGTGAAATATTGACAAAACCTTCAACAGTACAAGAAAGCGTTTGGTGTCTCTGAGAATGAACACTCAAAATATATTATATGACCCTACACATACATAGACGTGTAAACAGAGGTTTTTAAGGCTTGATATTTTCCTCGCATTTCGGTTGATCGTTGAGAGCTAAATAACCGGGTAACTAAAGGTAAATGCTTTAGGCGCGTAGAGATATATTTTGTGAACCGAACTATGTCATAGACACAAATTGTGTTGTGCTTTGTTTTTTTCCTCCTCCCCTGTTTGTTCTACTGGCGGACTGCTCCACCCAGGAATCTGTGTTCGACTATTGTTCCTCTGTATTTCATGTGAGCCTCTCAACAAGGTCTGCAATGTCATTCATTCTCCCTGCTCTCTCTCTCTCTCTCTCTCGGCAACACAATGCGCCGTCACAGTGACAGAAACAGGCCGAGGATTAATGAGAGAAATATCGGCCGAGGATAACGGGGAGAGCTGGTGCGACCGATCCAAACAAGCAACGTGGCAGTCTTACCTTGACTGATTACACTATGGCCCTATCTTATAAGCTCTACCAGAGCGGAATCAAGTAAGGTAAGTTCGCTACCTTTCAGGTCAGACGAAGGGCACAATGATGTGTGGGTGTATAGTCTAATTTTCATAGAAAGGTTCTTTTAGAACATTCAAGCATATTTTGTTACAGCCAACAATGATAACATTTTACTATATTAATATTATTATTGTTATTGTATATGTATTTATATCTATCAACAGTGGCGGTTTAAGAGTAAGGTGTTAGACGTCTGTGTTACGGGTCTGGGGTTCAAATCCCGGTCGCGGGACAGATTTATCTGATCACCAAACTCCTCCTCCACCTCTAGCAAAGTGTGTTCTTTCCCCCACCGTGGTTCGGAGCCCACGTTAAACTGTAGGTCCCCTCTTTTTAGTGGTGCTCCCACTTCACAAGTGAATTCCACCATACGCCTGGTTAGCAGAGGTAAGATAAGGTCAAAAGGCCAGATCTAGAGCAAACCATATCTATCAACAGTGACAACAGAAATCACATGACTTAACGTATGGATACTTGAAAGTTGCTCAACGGTTGTTCTAGTTGTCAGGTAAAGAAAGAAGGCTCTTCCTAAGATAATCAGACGAGTGTTTGGAAAGTGAAAGGTTAGTTACCACCCCACGTTGTAATGGTAATAGTGGTAACCAACAGCGGGTTCGTCTTATCCGGAGCGACCCAGGCCACTCATCAAGTGGTGAATTAGATGCGCAGTGTAAACACTCATTTGTTCAACTCACGAACAATGGGTCGCCGACAAACAATAAACTACACCTGCACACAATAACCGGAAGTGATCTAGAGCGTAAGTCCCAACAAACGAGCATTCTAATTACCCTGGTAGGAGACCACCCGATGATGATGATGACATGTCAACAACCCTGGTTGCAGTCGCAACTCCTCTGTGGAGACACAATGAGACGTGTTCCTCAAAGAAAGTCTAGAGGGGAAAAGGGGATTATAATGCACCGACTTGGAGGGAGAGAATCCCGGTTGACAATTACAACAATCGTCGTCGGATGCTGGACGTTCATACAACAGAGAAGAGAATGCCGCGGGCATTTAGGAATCTTGATTATCCTCGCCAACGTGCACTTTCTAAATCACAATTTACGTTTTTGTTCATACATTCGACAAACTCACTCCGGTGGTGGTCACGCGGTCTGACGCGTCACGCTCGCGTTACTGTGGATTCACGCGCCACCGTCACAAGGTTCCCGCCTCTCCGGCGCGAACTGTGCCGCTAAAGTTCAACTCATCTCTTCTTCGTCCGCTCTGAGGTCTTCGGCGCGGGGCATCAAGATCAACCATCTCAAATCAGTGCGCATGCGCTGTAGAGCTAGAAGGAAGCAACCAGTAGTATTGTCTGTTGAGAAATTGCAAATAGCCCATTGATGGAAAACGTGTTTATCATTTATTTCAGGTATTTAACGTAAACTTTCTGAACCTACTGATTATATCAACACACGAGAATTTCTATGGGGAGAGAGAGAAAGAGCCTACACTTTCTGCCGGGAAAGGTATTTTCACATCCGTTCCAGGGTTATTTTAAAAGACACAATTTACATGGGATCAACGACTTTACTCCCTCTCCGAAGGAAGTTGTGCTACGGATTTTTATTGCTAATGAAAAATCCGTCAACCCCGGTTGAGTTTGAACCCACGAACATCAGCTCCTGAGGCATCGAGCACTTTACACCCAAAATCACAGAGGTCTACGTGTTTAAAACGATGTATTGGATTGTGTTTACGGGACAGCATTACAATTTGAAAACATGCATCGTGACAATGATCTAACATATATGTTGGTAATCAGTCGTTTCAAGTTTCCGTTGCAACATACAGCGTGTGAATATCTGCGCCCCCGGAGCAGCTTCTGCTCTGTTTTTGGAGAAGTGCGAATCAAACTTTAGACTAGACGGATTTAAAACCCCGGTTGGGCTAACTGGGGGTTCTGATGGGTTTTTTAACTCAATCTTGACAGTCCGAACGGGTAGAAGTGATACGCGGAAGACAACTAGTCCGATACTAAAACTTTGAAGTAGAGATGAGTAGGGTTGCTTAGATGAAGTGAACTCGCATTAGATTGGTGGCAGGTGGAGTGTGAGGGGAGGGGGGGAACAGTGACAATCACAAGTTGAAACCTAGCCTCAGGTGGACCCGGCCGGAATTCAAATTACGGCCTTTTTGATTTACTTTCTCATGATACTCCGGAGACAGAGGAAGTATTGTGATGGTTAAAAAAAATCGAGATTTTGATGAATGTCGACGTTTCATGACCGAATTAAACCTAAAAAAGCAGTTTTCGTGGTGTCTGTCTGTACCTCCAATTAGAGCCGAAACCATTTTACCGATCGAGCTAAAACCTGGTATCACGGGTTTTCATAAGTTTGCCCAAAGAAATCTAACCCTAACCCTAAAATCAGTTTACTGAAGGATTGGGTGTAGGGAACAAGAGAAAAGCGTCACCTATATCTCCTCTTCACCCCCCCCCCCCTTCAGGGCGAAAAAAAGAAATCAATTTTCTCGGAATTCGTATCTTGACAGTGTTTAAAACTATAAACATAATGACGCACCACACTTATCGGGTAAAATTATTTAGAGGGTACCTTACACAAGCGGATACCTCCAATTTAGGTGATATCGCCAAAACTATTTTATCACTGAACACTTGTAGGATTATTAAAAATTAAACTTTTACTTGAAACATATATTTTATCAAACCAATAGTTTGAGATATTAGCAAATCTATTAAGGAAATCGATTGTTGCTTTGTTTTTGCCGAGGAGATATGTTACTTTTTCCTCAATATGTTTATGTAACAGTGTACATTCTTTAATTTGTGCTCTTCGATCTATTATTTGTTTTTCACATCTCTCCTCCATTTTCAGGCAAAGGAGTGAGAAAGTACCGCCTGTGAAAGCAACTATGACGTGTTTCTTTAGTCACTTTGTAGAGTCGATGTGTGATCCCTAACGAGGCTCGCATGTTTGAGAGTACCTGACACCACTTTCCCTAGACGGGGGGTCAGGTATTCGTGTCAGTGCTGGCGGGAGAAGAGATCAGATCATACACACACTCCACAGCATCCTCGGGCATGTCCTAAGCGCCACAGTCTTGGCTTCGTATTAGATTGAGCGCGCATAGTGTGGTTTTTAGCACCATGCCCTACTACATGTTCGGGTTTTACGCATATGTGTTAGAGATGAGGAACGTTGGATTCAGGGAAGTGTGTCCACATTTTCGTTGATGGAGAGTGGAAAACCCCACCTCAGTACACGCTGCCGTGATTCAAACCCCAACCTCCCCGGCACAGTAAAACAAGACAGGACGAGCCTTACATTTAGTCCACCTGCCCAACGATACGGCTCCCATTGTTTAAAAAAAAGTTCCAGAGTCCATGTGAGATATTTAACCCCCAGGAACACCAAATCCTCTTTTTGGACGGTTAAATAGTTTCCCTCTTTACCCGGGGAGTGCATCGGTGGTCATGAGAATTAAGGAGTCAATCTCACAACTTACCGGAGAAGAGAGGTCAAGGTTTAAACTCCGATCGGGTGTAATGAAATAAGTTTTTCATCTTTCCCTTCACGCAAATGCAGGTATATTTACTCTGTTTTACCTTCCTCCCCCCTAGACCAATGGAGTAAATATACCAAATGCTCAATAGAATAGCATCTCTCTCCTGTGCTTTGATTCTTGTTGGAAGAACGGTTTAGAAAATACAATCGTGTTTTGTTGCGGTCAACATTAATAGTTTTTTTTTTGTGTTATTTTATATGTATTGATAATATCTATCAAAAGTGACAGTTACAGATCACATGACTTGACGTATGAATATATTAAAATTGTTTTAGTAACGTTAGTAACCACCAGATAGGGTTCTTCCTACCAAAATCAGACAAACGGTCAACACACTCAACCTGTATGAGCTATCATATCACACATGTGCAATGGAGAAATCATAGAAACCAACGGCAAGGTGGGGGACTCCCCGATATGGCAAGGGAAGTGACAGTATAAAGTGCGTACCGTTTCATCTGTGACGAGCGTACTTCCGGGTGCGTGGCAGGTCCACTTAACCTCTAGAGAGAGTTTTCTCTCATTTACGCACTATCACCGAACATGAGCTATCTAATATGAGAAAATAGGATGAGGAAGATAAATGTTATAGAGGTGTGCCAACATCCACCCGGAGGGAAATGTTATTGTAACCAATATTTAGGGGTAACACCCTCAATTAAAAAGTTACAACTTCCGTCGACTATATTTCTCTAAGCATAAACTCAACCCTCCCCTCCATAATCAAACATGTGCTACTGAGTCTGCCTCTCGCACGTGAGACACGAGCAGAATATAATTAGTGAGAATAAAGGATCATGTAAAGGTAAACTCAATTGACTCTTTAAATGGAGCAAGGGGACACCATTCTAGAATATTCTGTCACACTTTTGAGTTAGACTTTCAGAGTTTTCTTGTCATCACCACGTCTCGTATTTGTAATGATCACGCACGTGTGTTAGGGATAAGGAAGATACAACTTAGGCGACATGTACTCTCACTCACGTGGAAACCGGGTCGGGACTCGATCCCCAACCTATCGCGAGAGTGACGCCTTGGAGCTTAGACCATTCTACCACCGAAACGGGCAACGTCTGCCTCCTGCATTGACGGTCCTCCCTTCAAGTCATCCTTGTCCACCAGTGTCTCCGTGTGTCCTTCAGACATCTGCCTCCTATATTGACGGTCCTCCCTCCAAGTCATCCTTGTCCACCAGTGTCTCCGTGTGTCCTTCAGACATCTGCCTCCTATATTGACGGTCCTCCCTCTCCAAGTCATCCTTGTCCACCAGTGTCTCCGTGTGTCCTTCAGACATCTGCCTCCTATATTGACGGTCCTCCCTCCAAGTCATCCTTGTCCACCAGTGTCTCCGTGTGTCCTTCAGACATCTGCCTCCTATATTGACGGTCCTCCCTCCAAGTCATCCTTGTCCACCAGTGTCTCCGTGTGTTCTTCAGACATCTGCAGTCAGAGTCAGGTCCAGTTCTCTATCCGTGGTTCTATCCGTGGAGAAGGACCTACTTCACGCTGCTCTGAAAGATCCACGGTTTATTCTTTGTTCTTATTATATATTCGGAGTATCATTCTACCCCCCCCCCCCCCCCCCAACATATTTTCAATAAAAGAGACTTTGTATGTCCATGGCGTTGCTTTAGAGACGGATAAACCTAACCACGCACCTATTTTTGATGATGCGACGACACCCCTAAACCATTTGTTTTTTACACATGCGCTCCTAGTTTTTTAAGATGTACGGATTGTGTCGGTAGATACAATATGTTGTTTTTCCTACCGCATCTCTCTACCAGTCACCAATATTTATTAATTACGCTCATTGAATACGGACGAGGAAGGGAGGATTCTAAAGGGAAATGTCGCGTGAAGCCCCCGGTACAATCCCACCACGATTCGAATCCCTCTCTCCCAGTCACCGACAATCCAGTCCAACACAAGAGTGACATGTTAGACCACGCGACCACCGATGCGAGTTTTTTTCAGTTTGTTGGTAATATTGTGTATTAATAAAATAAATACTCGGGCAAAAGCGTCAGGCTCGTCTTGTCTGGTTTTTCCCGTGACAAGGAGATCAGGGTTCGAATTCCAGCCGAGTAGTACTGAGCTGTTCAATATAAATGCGGGTTGCTTTACCTCGTCCCTACCCTGCTTGTATGAACGAGGACATCCCGGACGGGTGGCAAGACGCGGAGCACAGAAATGAAGACAAGCTTTCCAGCGCCATATTTAGCCGCTGTCGTGTAACAACAATTGTAATAAAAACTATGTTTAAAATAATGTTCGTGTGTGAGCAAGTCCCCAGCGGCCGTCGTGCCACATTGTCTATGTACCTAGGACCACGCCCCTCCCCCCTCGAGTACTGTCACTTCCTGATCACTCACCTGTTTTCACTTGAGGACATTGTCAGGTTCTCTACATAGGAGATTGTTTATTGTTCAGTACTTAGCATCGTTACCTTCGAGAGTGGGAGCCCCATTGTCTTGAGAGGTACTTCTTCTAACTCTGGTGGCCTGAGCACTACCTCCCCTCACTATCAATTAGTTGTTCATCCTTCTGCTCGATTCTTCTCCTTATCTGATTCTCCATACACACAACGCTTTCGCTCTCAGATCTCACTCTTATTTCCCAAACATTAAACTTGTCATATTTCCTACATTAGATGAGTTTTACAAACTTTATTTTAGTCTGGGAAGATTAATAAGGGACATTTTCTTGAATGACACAAATATACAAAATTTCAAAATGCCAAATTTCCAACAACAACAACCAACGTTAAAACACATATTAATATTTGTGACATTGCTAGCATTATTTATGATGATCCTATCCCACCAGGAAGGACGTCTTAGCTCTCTCGGCCGCGGCAGAACACAAGGCACCTGCAGTCGGCCTCGCTGACCACTCAACCGGTCAGTTGATCCACATAGCTCCTGACCCCACTTCCTCTAGAGGTCAACCCTGACCTACTTAACACGGGTCACCGCCACAAGCAATGCCCGGCATGAAGACGACACTTTCCCGCGCTGTGACGTCACGAATCCACATGCGGGATGTAAATACGTCTCATTACAAACTCAATAGTGTTTATTTTCCTGGAGCATTGTTTTTACTGGAGTCAATCAACGTGCACTTTCTGAACCGACCTACACGGCTTAGAAAATAACTTAAATCTTGTAGAAACACAACAACCAGCCCCCGGTAGTTAATTCATCATTGTGAAATGGGGAAACACACATTTGACCAATGATATATTTTTCTGCCATGCCGGGAATCGAACCCTAAGCTCATCAGGAAGACTAACTATCGATCGAGACAGCGTGTAGGATGGATTTTCAGTGACGTAGAAGTTATAGATCAAATCCTGGTCGAGTAATGATAGTGGTTTTGGTTTTTTTTTCAGACGGTTTTTCACCTTTACGACCTATACTAATATTATAAAGAGGAAAGATTAGATTTTTTGTTTTTTTGTTTGTAATGGATAAACTCAAAAACTACTGGACCGATTTTAAAAATTATTTCACCAATATAAAGATACATTATCAGTGAGTAACATAGGCTATATTTTATTTTGAAAATTTAATTTATTCCTCATAAAAATGTCGATAGTATATTATATAGTCGTTGGAAAAAAAAAAAAAAGTTGTTGAAGGGAAAGTGGGGTTGGTGAAGGGAGCGGGGGGTATGGGTGAGGAAAGAGGAATGAGATGAAAATAGGAGGGAGGATAAAAAGAGGGAGGGGGCTATACAGTGAAGGTAGGACTGTATTAAAAAAAAACTAAAAAAAAGTTTTGTTTTTATATTGACATGATGGATGATTTGAAGCTTTGTTTTACAGGATTCTTTACAATATTTTTTACGGGGAAGGGGGCTAGTATAATAATATGGGTGCACTTTCTCAACATTTATATTTTTTCCACACCTACCCTAATTGTGTAAATATGCTAATAACCCGGACGGGTAGCAAGACGCGGAGGACAAGGTGGGAGGGGCAGAATAAGATGGAACGAATCTTCGGTCCTTCCTGCTCCCCTTCCCACTGAGCTACCAGGGAGAGCGAAGTCAAAAGTAATCTAAATTTACATGACAAGACACAGCTTCAAGATACATTTATTTGGTGAAGGTAGTTTGTTTGTTTGTTTATATTTACACGGAAATGACCCATCGTCCCCACGAAATTATGTAAAGGTTTGTTTATTTAAGTCGACAGAGACAGCCGAGTCTCTTCCACCCACACACAGACAGACAGACATATCGCAACCCCGCTGGGAAATGACGGAAGTAATCAAACGCCACGTAACGGAGGGAGGAGCAATTAAAACCGACACGACAGGTTGCGTCATTAGCATGGACCGTCCGTGGGCATAACCGGGTCGGTCTTGTGAGCTTCAGACGACGTTAACCGCTTTGGTTCGAATCCTGGAGAGGCAAGAGCGGAGTGATGTAATGTGGCTAATAGGAGTAATAGCAGAAATACACGCTGATAATTAAATTTATGGTTAAAGTTTGAGTAGCAAAATATTATGTTTCTAGTGAAAATAAAGATTTTTTTATCACCACGTCTTGTTCAGTTTATATGCATAAATGATCATTACTCTTAATGAGGTAAGTAAGGAACCATTTTAGAGGCAATATACCCGCATTCGCGTGAAAATGGAGCGGGTAACCATTTAGGATAATCCACCCACAGTACAACCGACCGCCGGTATTCGAACCCCGATCTCCCCGTAAACAGCAGGCCAGTCTAACACAAGAGTGACGCTTTAGACCGTTTTGCCACTGAAGCGGATATATTAGATTTCTGTCACGAGGGATGTTTTCTAATTATTATGTTGTGTTGTGAAACAAAGGGCATTTTTAATTTAACGAGTCGTTTCAAATCATCTCTCAACAGCAGACCCAGTTGTCTGCTTGTATCTCACTTTGTAGACGCACGTGCACTGATTGAGTAGTTTAGTTTTGAAATTCAAATATATTTTTTTTCGTGCTCATTTTATATAGAAGCGCAGCCAGTGGTTATTTGTTGTGAATCCACCCTAAGTTAGAGAACAAGAATACGATGTTTCCTCTCGTAAGTATTTGTGGAACAGAAGGTGAGTGCGTCATCCTCGACCAGACATTCAGCTCGGAGTATCCGGACCATGTTACTGTGTGGTCACACAGTTCGTGTTCTCGAAGCGCGTTCAAGTCTCTCGTATAGTGGGACTGTCACAGGAAGGAGGGCTTTATCTGACAGGCACAAAATTACTAGATGTACTTTCACGTATTCATACGGCAAGCCCTGTGATCTGTAACTGTCACTTTTGATAGATATTATCAATACATATAAAATAACAATAATAATAGTATATTAAAATGTTGTAAGTGGTTTTTTTTAGCACCGTGTCTTATGTACTAATTACACTAATAGTGTTAGGGATTAAGAATGTTATATTTATAGGAAGTGTACCTGCATTTGCGTGGAGGGAGAGTGGAAACATATTTTGTAAAAACCACACTCAGTACACCCGACCGAGATTCGAACCTCGAGCTCCCCGTCATTGGCAGTTTAGTCTAATATGAGATTAGCGCCTAAGACCATGCGGCCACCAAAGCAGGCGTTGTAAGTGTTGACCACTAAAAAATATGTTTGTATTTTATTTAAGAAACCTCTTAATATGAAAATTGGACTATACGCTCACATAAGACAAATAAAATAACATGAAAAAAACATTAAAATTGTATTTTTTAATTAAAAAATGAGGAACTTCATTGTAACAAAATGACATGGGATTGTGGAATTCGTTGCACGAAACAATAAATTGTTCCTGGTTCACCCTCAAGCCAGCATAAGCCACAAATTGCACCTTATTTTGAAAGAACTTTCCAGAAGATGTGACTAGAGAAGGATGTGTTTATCAACAACAAATGTTTGTATGGACTTTAATCCTTATTTTGAGCCATAGAATGCGGTATTGAAGTTTGGCAGTTGAAGTTGAGGACATTCTGAGTATGTCGCTGCATAATACATAATTTATCGACTCCGTCCAAAGACACAAATATCTTTTTAAAAAACAACCAATAGTCGCTTTTTAATGTACCATTCAAAGTGTAGCTACAGTAGGATTTTGGAGGGTAAGAACATTTAGAAAATACAAACACAATCGTGTTTTTTTGGTCAACATTAATAATATTTTACTATATTATTATTATTATATGGTCCGACATTTAACTCAGTCAGTAGCGTGTCTGTTTACTCGGCTAGGAGTCCCAGGTTCGATTCATGGCACGACCGAAAAATGCACCATTGGTGAAATGTGGGTTTCCCCATTTCACAATGATTTACCGGCCTGGGGGCTGGGTGTTGTGTCCGTTCTAGATTTAAGTTAATTTAAAAGTCGTGTGCTGATATATTCAATCGTTTCAGAAAGTGCACTTTAAATACTTCAAATATATGATAAAAATATATTTCATAAGTATTGTTAATATCTATCAAAAGTGACAGCTGCAGATCACATGACTTGACGTATGAACAGGTGAAAGTAGAGCCAGTAGATATTTTTTTCTTTGTCTTATAAGGCTCTTCCTGTGAAAATATCAACTTTACCTTCTTTCTCTCTCGTCAGTGAATTTAAAATGGTTATCCCTGATATCCCTGATCACTTCACCTCAAATTGTAAATGTCACCCCCAACCCCAAACACAATACTACACTAGATATCATCTCCGAGAAAATAATGTTGCCATTCTCTTGTTTCTGTGTGATCAATCTTCCTTCAGACTGACATACACCTCATTTATCAACGCTTGGTTCGTCAATGTCTCTCCACATAACTGAGAGCGAGGAGATTTGGCAACACTTAACTGAGAGAGAGAGAAGATAAATATTTGGTCCACAAGACCGACAATACCCTCAGATATGAAGTTCAGTGTATATGAGGTGAGTGACGTCATTATCCATCTTATACTGTCTTGCATCAGGTGAGATGTTGGGAGAAAAGGGGGAGGGAGGGAGAATGGACGCGGAAGGTAAAGAAGAAGATGCGATGTTAGGGAAAGAGAGGGGGGGGGATGAATGTGGGGCAGGAGGTTTATAAAAGGGATCCCCCGTACAGCATCCTATTGACTAGTAGCAGAAAACTGTGTGCGAGGTGGTAAACGTGACATGGGAACAGCAGTGTAGAGTGTGTTATAACTAACTCCTGGTCCCGCCATTCCTCGTGTGTGAGTGTGTGAGTGTGTGTGCAACGAGACAAGGAACAAACACGGCATCATGAGGATAGCTTGGCTTGTGATCCCGGTGAGTGCAAGATCTGGGTTGTAAATTGTTTTGAGCGCGTCGTCAATAACGGCAGGAATGACAGTGAAACACCTTCGAGTATTAATACGTCAAGTCGTGTGATCTGTAGTTGTCACTTTTTATATATATAGTCAATACATATGAAATAATAATATAGTAGCATGTTATCAATGTTGATCGCGGGGGAAAAGTTTGTATTTTGTATTTATTTGAGGTATTTGACGTGCACTTTATGAACCGACTGATTATATCAGCACACGAGAATTTCTATGAGCGAGAGCGGAAGAACCTATCAATGGTATTTCCAAATACCTTCCACTGTTCTTTTACACACCACGATCGACATGGCACCGACGGCTTTACTTCCCCTCCGAGGGAAGTTGATCTCAAGATAAATTCATCGACCCCGGCTAGGTTCAAACCAACGAACATCGAGTCCCGAGGCGAGAGCTTTACCTCTTGACCATCGAGGTCAACTCTTATTATGTAAACTGTCCTTTTGTAACTTAACCTAAACCAGCAACATATGACCCTGGCTACAGATGCCCTAATATCTACGTGAAAAGGGGACACGGCTTAGGGAATTAAGACACGCCAATAAAGGTCGGGATTCGAATCCCGGCTGAGCGCACTAATCGTGATTTTACACATTATGATTTTTGATGTGCTTTCTACCGTCCTGTTTCCGTACTAATGCGGGCACACGACGTCTATAAACTGCTTTACATATCCTTGACTCTCTGTCGTTAATAAACTTGAAGTTATAATAAATAAATGGTTCGGTGCACAGCACAGACTTTCTTTCTCTTCTATATTAAGATAGAGACATTTACTAAAATAATAATATACAATGTTGCAGTAGCACACCACCAAACAGAATACATTAAATAATATACACTGTTACAGAAACAGATAAACTAGGAACAACTCTATCCATCAAAGAGCATAGCACTCAATTTCCCATTTCAAAGGCCTTAGTAATATATTTATTTGCTTATAGCTCAGAAACTGTTGATTTCATTCAAATATATGTCAAATAAAATACTTTTATATTTAATAACACGAAAACTTTACAAAGATAAGTTATTTCGTATTTAGAATAGTTGCGGAGATATGAACATAATTATAGATTTATGTTTATGTTGAGTACCCTCAAAGTAATTTTCATGAGAAAATGAGAACTGTCATTCTGTTTGTGATTTTAAACAATGCATAAATACAAAATTTAATAAAAATCAATAAAACATATTTTGAAAAATTGATTTCCCCCCCCTCCCTTTTTTTGCCTATCAGTAAATTACCCTTAACTTTAAGGTAGGATCAAGGCTCGAGTCCGGGTCGGGTGTACTGGGGGTGTTTTTTCCTTAATGGTTTTCCACTCTCCCATCATACAAATACAGGTGCATTCCAACTAAACTTCTACCTTTCTCATTTCTATTCCACTAGCATAGATTAATGTACGCGTAGAACCCTAAAGGGTAGTAGTGTTGTTTTTTGCGCCGACCACGTCTTACTACCCGTCAGGGATATACTCTCATATAACTACACTATTAGGGTGAACATGAAGATAGTACAATTTAGAGTAAATGCACTCACATTTGCGTGTTGGTAGAGTGGGAAATCATTTAGTAAATAATACATCCTTGGTACAACCAAACTGGATTCGAACCCTGACCTCTCAGTTACGTATAAAGCAGATAAGATGAGCCAGACATCCAGTCCACGTGAGCGTCCGTTAGCCTTATCCTGTCCTGATAATGACACATTACCAGTGCCGTGTAGTGCAATGTTTCCTGAGTAATCAGAGCTCGTTAAAACAGTACCTGTGCTATGTTCTCTCCCCATTTGACCAATCACACCTCACACGGGACAGGACTACCTCTATTTTACAAACACCCTAGAAGAAGAATTTATATTTTTTCCATAAAATGATGTAGGCCTATCGTGAAGTCCAGTCCAGGATTATTTGATCTTGACGCGGTCCTCACACAAAACACGGTGTATGGGCTATCTAGACCAATCAGCATCCAATACTCCTATTTATTTTTTATCACCGCGTCTTACTACCCGTTCGGAGTTCTTAAAACATATATGTACTAATTACGATAGTGTATTAGGGATTAAGAAGGCTAAATTTAGAGGAAATGTACCCAAATTTGTGTGACAAGTGTAAAACCATTTAGTTGACCAAAATAATAAACCTCACTACAACCTACCGGGATTCGAATCTCGAGCTCTAGATTATCAACAGTCCAGTCTATCGCGAGAGTTATGTCTTAAACTACCGAAGCGGGTGCAGGTAAATGTCCCAAATATTCAGTTATATGAAACTACCTGAATTTTCCCGGTCCTCATGTGAGAAAGGTATTTATGTTGCTACCTGACCAATAGACAGGCTCTGTTGGTCCTGTAAACACGACACGACACTGTCACACCCGAGAAGTGGGTCAGCCGGTCAGTTTCTCCCCGGAGAGGCGCTAAGTCTAACCAGCCGGGCGCAGTGAAAGTCTCTCAATTAGAAGAACAAGGAGTCCGTCCATACACATGCGTCATGGTTCGGGAGGACGCGGTTCGCTCCCGGGGCGGGTTTATCCTAAACACACTTAGTATGTTAGCACGCGCATCCGTCTTTTGACATAAGGACCCCCCCAGGTTCGTTTCTCGAAATGGGTACAAATCATTATCATTGTTCAAATTATCTTCCTATCACAGGGATACATTAACAAACGGGGAACTGGATGTTGTGTCTGTTCTAGTTGGTTTGTAAATCAGGTGCTTGTTAGTTACACCGAGGCCACACTCTAGTGAACTCCGAATTAATCGTGCTTAAACTGTTTTGGTAACCTGGTGTAAACTAAATTCTAGACCGAACCGGGGCTAACGGTCCCGAGAAGTGTTGAGGTCAACAGACTAGACTAAGCAATATCTACTTAACCTAAAACAGCCTACTACCGCACTCCCGACTCTAGAATTACAGAATACTGGATCACATGTTACACATATTTACATTTGTAGGTAAAAAGGATTGGGAATGTGAACTATGAAGGGAATGTGCGTGGAGGGAGATCGAGGAATCACACCAAACGAGGCTAACGCCCTAGTCTGTATGCCCGAATATGCGAGTCAATGATACTTTATTTTAAACCTCGCTTGGGTTAGAACTCGGGTCCCTTACCCCTCAGTCCGCTATAGCGCGTCTATTTTCTGAGCTCAAAGGGTCTTGGCTTCGAGCCCCGTCGAGGATCTTTAGTTAAAGGCTCGTAAAAATGGTGAAATGCGATAAAGCGAAAAGTGCATAAAAAGATTGAATCAAGTGCTTTTTCCTTCGATAGTTTTTGGATATGATTTACAATGTTTTCTAAAAGGGAAATAAAACGAAATTGTCTTGTTACACGAAATTCTCCTATAAAACACAATAACACCACTTTTACAACAACAAATCTTTAAATAAACAGGATATTAAGAATCAATTAATCAAAAATTTTGACCATGTTGTAATTTGATTAGTATTTTGTTGTAGTGTAAGCTAACTTTAGGTTACAAAATTATGAAATATGCAAACTGGACAAAGAATTTCAAAGCCAATATAAAAGGTTTCAATAATAGATTTTAATTATGTTTACATTGTCTCAATATGTAAATAAGACAAACACCTCAAATAATATGCAATTTTGAATAAATACGAAATAACACCGAAAAGTGAAATTTAAAAAACAAAATTTAACTAAAAATAAAACCATTTTTACAGTGCTCTATCTACAATGTAATAATGTGAGATCGGGTCTGCTTCAAAATGATAAATTGATGCGTTGGGTCTGGTCTTTGTGTTTATCCTACGACCAAGCTGGAGTGCGCCAATAAATACCAGCGAGCTACAGTACAATTTTCATAGGAAGAACCATAACTGATAGCTGGAAAATTACTAGCCTGAAATGTATTCATACGTCAAGTCATGTAATCTGCAGCTGTCACTTTTTATAGATATTATCAATACATATATAATAACAATAATAATAGGTGACCTGGCAGTCTAGGGGAAAGGTATCGGACTTCTGTGTTGGGGGTCCGGAGTTCAATCCTCGTCCTGGCACAGATTTATCTGATTGCCAAACCCTTCCTTCACCTCTGACAAGACGTGTATTAATCACAACTTGTGAATGTGGGGAATGCCAGGCCACCACCGTGGTTTGGATTCCACGTTAAACTGTAGGTCCTCCATTTCATCTCTCAATCACCCTACCATTACACTTTAGTGTAAGTGCGTACAACCTGAACGGGTAGTAAGACGCGGTGATGATAGTAGTAATAATAATAATAATCATATCAAGAATAATAATGTAAAATGTTAATAATGTTGACCACAAGAAAGTTTGTATTTTATAAAAAAAAAATTCTATGAAAATACTGTTATTGCGATTGTCGACAAATTAGGTAGCGTGAAATTGAAGGAAATACAGCAGCATTCTCAAGATTATATGAGCCCCCCCCCCCCCTCCTCAACTCCTCTAGGTCGACTCCTGGGCTGGTAGTAGTTCCCCTCGAGTGGCGCCACAGTCGTTTGATTACAACACCTCTGGAAAGCGACCTTGGCCGTGGAGGCAGGTCACCGGTTGACACGATCTTTCACCCTGAGGGATTCCCTCCAACACGGAACATTAATTATTGGATGTAAAGCTCAGCCCATAAAAAGTGGCGGGTATTTGAATTGTAAGTTCTCACTTTTCTAGAACGGGTCTGCACGCATCTCATTGCAGTGGCACTAATGGGGTAAGGATGAAAAATGTATAATTTTACCCACATTTGTGTGGAGGGAGAATGGGACACCATTTATTAAAAATCTCCCTACATTGCACCCGGCTAGGATTCTAATCTCAGCCACCACGTCAACGACAGCTCAGTATATTGTGAGCCTAACACCCTGTACCGCACCACCACAGACCCACGTGAAACCTATTTATGAAACAAAGTGTAAATAATTGTTCAGGTCTGAGGGAGTTTGTTTTTCCTCTCGCTCTGGTTGGCTCACCTGACAAACATCTACAAACTAAACAGAAGAAAGTCAAAAGAGTCTGCGAACCGTGGACGCCTTCTTATTACTTTCTCCCCAACCCTCTGAGAGAGAGAATATTGTGATCGTCAAACTAAAAAGAGTTCGAAATTTTTATTACTGTCAACATTTCACGACTCCCTGAACCAGAAAAAGTGGTTTTCGCGATGCCGTCGGTCCGCTTGAATCTCAGCATAGAACCAGAACCATTTTAATCATTGTACTAAAACCTGGGATCTGGGGTTTCAGTAAGGTTCCCCATGGGGGGGTTTAGAATTACACACCCAACCCTAAAATTTAGGGTAGTTTACTTGAAAGCAAAAAAGAGAGAAAAGTGATTTTTTTGAAATCAGCACAGATGATTTTGAGTATAATTTGCATTTAGACATTGTTTAACATTACAAACAAAATGGCGCATCTCAAAAATTACTTTGATGGTTTGTTACATAAGTAGAAATTTCCAACTTTGATAATATCTCCCAAACCCAGCCGGAGTCGACAAATTTTTCTTGAGCGATAAAATTTGTAGCACAACTTCCTTCTAAGGGGAAGTCCCATGTCGAGTGTGACTTGTAAAATAACCTGGAAGGAATATGAAAATACCTTTCTCGGTAAAATTGGGAAGCCCTTTTGCTCTTTATCATAGAAATTCTCGTGGGCTAATATTATCAGTCGGTTCAGAGAGTGAACGTTAAATACATCAAATAAATATAAATAAATATATCCTCACCACTCTTATCTTCACAAAGATGTGGGTAATATTGAAAATCAAAAATATAATATTTGAAATATATTTTTATAAAACCAATAGTTTCTGCGCACCATAAGCAAATATATTTTTTATATGTAGGTCAGGGAAATGAGGAGTTGATCGTTATGATCTTTGGTGGGAAGAGATGTTCCTCTTTCCTCAATGTTTCTGTAACACTGTATTTTATTTCATTTCACCTGTCTTAATAGTTTTAAATAAATGTCTACATTTTTAGAAAGAGAAGCTGGAAAGTCTGGCCTGTTCACCGTACTATTACTTGATTCATCTCGGAAGATACGAGGGCAATGTAACAACAATGTTCGACTTTACTTGATGATGAGGCGAGGAAAAGAGGGAGGGACATTTTCACTGAATAAGAAAAAGTTGGAAATAAAACAGGGAAAAATAAAGTTTGTCTTATGAACTGCATTTGTATGTGAATGCATGTGTCTTGGTTTGTTTAAATTTTGTCTCTAAATGTGTTATCAGATAACAAAAGAGGTAGATAAAATGAGCCATGCATTTGTTTGTGATTGTTATTTAGAATTGCAAATGTGCGAATTAATGTTTTTTCATATTAATATTGTTTGCACTATTTATGTCCCCTGTAGAGTGTTTTGATGTTCCTGTCTGAGTAGTTTTTAATATTGATTGCACTATTTATGTCCCCTGTAGAGTGCTCTGCTGTTTCTGGCTGTCAGCCTGACTAGAGCAGAAGATTCCAGGCCTCTCATTCGGATCCGTAGAGAGCCTCCCAGCAGCTATCATCCACCTCCACGACCACACAAATCCAGTCGCAGGCCACCTAGACCAAGCTACGGCCCACCCAAATCCAGTTATGGACCACCTAAAGCCAGTTACGGGCCACCAAAGTCAAGCTATGGACCTCCAAAATCAAGTTATGGTCCACCACCTAAGTCAAGCTATGGACCTCCAAAATCAAGTTATGGTCCACCACCTAAGTCAAGCTATGGACCTCCAAAATCAAGTTATGGTCCACCACCTAAGTCAAGCTATGGACCTCCTAAATCAAGTTATGGTCCACCACCAAAGGCAAGCTACGGACCACCTAAATCAAGCTATGGTCCACCACCAAAATCTAGTTATGGCCCACCTAAATCCAGCTATGGTCCACCCCCTAAAGCTAGTTATGGTCCTCCCAAGTCAAGCTATGGTCCACCTCCCAAAGCGAGCTATGGACCACCCCCATCAGACTCTTATGGAGCACCTACAGACTCCTACACTGCCCCTGTATTTACCTCTGGGAGCTATCCTTCTGCCAAGAAGCCATCTAGTTCTTACAGTGCACCTTCTAGTGCTCCCTCTAGTTCTTATGGGGCACCTTCTAGCTCTTACAGTGCTCCCTCTAGTTCTTATGGAGCACCTTCTAGTGCTCCTTCTAGTTCCTACGGTGCACCTCCTAGTGCTCCTTCTAGTTCCTACGGTGCACCTCTAGTGCTCCTCTAGTTCTTACAGTGCACCTTCTAGTTCTTACAGTGCACCTTCTAGTGCTCCCTCTAGTTCTTATGGTGCACCTTCTAGTGCTCCCTCTAGTTCTTACGGTGCACCTTCTAGTGCTCCCTCTAGTTCTTATGGTGCACCTTCTAGTGCTCCCTCTAGTTCTTATGGTGCACCTTCTAGTGCTCCCTCTAGTTCTTACGGTGCACCTTCTAGTGCTCCCTCTAGTTCTTATGGCGCTCCTTCAAGTTCTTACAGTGCACCTTCTAGTTCTTATGGCGCTCCTTCCAGTTCTTACAGTGCACCTTCTAGTTCTTATGGTGCACCTTCTAGTGCTCCCCTTCTAGTTCTTACAGTGCACCTTCTAGTTCTTACAGTGCACCTTCTAGTTCTTACAGTGCTCCTTCCAGTTCTTACAGTGCACCGTCTAGCTCATATGATGCGCCACAAGCACCCTCCAGTAGTTATGGTGCTCCCCAAACACCAACAGACTCTTACGGCGCCCCAATTGGTGGGCCATCCAGCAGTTATGGAGCGCCAAGCCAACCATCTAGTTCCTACGGTGCTCCGAGCAGTTTTGTATCAGTAGAAGCTCCGCAATCTTCAATATCATTCACAATACCTTCATCTTCATACTCTGCGCCATCCAGCTCATATGGGGCACCATCCAGCTCTTACGATGCACCACAAGGTCCTTCAAGCTCATATGAGGCACCATCAAATAGTTACGGAGCACCGTCCAGTTCCTATGATGCACCATCTCCCTCGTACAGTGCGCCATCAGACTCATACGGCGCACCATCATTGACAGACTCCTATGGCGCGCCAACCAACCATTACAGTGATTTGTACGGTTCAGGTTCGGAGGATCACGAGGTCACCGCCCAATCATCCTTCCAGGAGCCCCACCAGACCTTCGGGTTCACGCCGTCCTCCGATAAAGTCAAAAAGAGCCAGAAGCGTCACAAGAACAAAGAAAACAACAGCAACAACAAAGAGTTCTCGTCCGCGGCTTCACAGGCTTCGGATTACTACGTGGATCAGAGTTGGACCCGTTTTACAAATCTACTGGCGATTCTCAACCGTCGAATTCGGAACCACTCCCCCCGAACTATTTTGACTCTTTCTCCCCTACATTCGGTAGCAGGATCAAGAAAACCCAGCAGTCACCCAGTCTCCACCAGGCGGCCGACTCCCGAGGAGACAACATCATGGGCGACTTGACATCGGCAGCAGAGTGAGATTTCCGGACGAAGAGGTGGGCAGCCAATCACAGCCTTACGGTCAGTGGGAAGTGTCGAGTTTACAAACCAGTGGCTTAGTAGGGAGGCAAAGATAGTGGAAACACGGCTCAAACATGAACTTTTTTTTTGTACATAAATAAAACAAAATATATTGAGTGACTTACATATGAATAAGTTTCAAGGAAATGCTGTTGTGAAAATGAAGGACCTTGCACTAAGACTATTTATGTTTTTAATATTATTTATATAAACATAGTTAAGAAAATATTAAGAGGAACACTCAACTTAATTTTAAGGTTGTAGCCTCAAATATATCATGTATTTCTTAAAGTTGGATAAGGCAACGAAGAAAATCTTTCGGGCCAGACAAAGATGGTTATATGCTCGAGTATTAATTACACTAATGTGGTAAGGCTGAGGAAGGTTGAATATAGAGGAAGTGTATCCACATTTGTGTGGTGAGAGAGTGGGAAACCATTCAGGAAAAACCACCCTTTATACACCTGACAGGGATCAAAGCACAATCTCCCTGTCATCGACAGTATAGACTTTTGCGAGAGTGACGTTTCCGAAGCTGGTGTTTCAAGATAGGAGGGAAAACAAGAATGTATGGATAGATTCGGACATCATCAGGGTAGCGACTTGTGTTGCACAATATGGGTTACAACACCCTAATGGCCGGGGTATGACATCATCATGGCAGGTCAATGACCGCTTGCAACAGATACTATAAATAGCATTCAAGTGACCTGAAAGTAGGTCTAGGTCTAATCTTGCTGAGGGATGACATCATCAGGGTTAGCCTGCCTAAAATAGACTCCAGGTGAATTGAAAGTATGTTATGGGGTCAAAGGTTAAACTTTGTTTTGGGGTATTGCATACTAATATTTCCTCTAGATACTGAGAATGTAACCGTTTGATCAGGTTTCAAACAACAAAACCTTTTGGTTTTAAGTCTGGGAACAATTTGACAATATCTCTTACCTTTCTGAGTAGACAAACTGTACACAAATGTAAAAACTACAATTTTTATAGAAGCACTAGATCTTTTTCTTTAGTATTAAAAATTGAAATCATAAGATCATATTTGTACAAAAACCATAAAACAGTAGTGTTTAAAAAAATCTAATGACAATCATAAAGTAATAAATTGTAATATAAATAAATGTGTGTAGTTATCTAAATATTGGAAAAACTGAGATTTTTTTTAATAAAACAAAAATCTAAATTTTTCTCAACAATCCCTCATTTTGGTGAGTTATATTTTACATGAATCCCACCAAGTCCAGCGTTCGTAGTATTTATATGAGATATAGAACTCAATAAACTTTACGCTTGAGATGCTAGAATATATGACCGAGGTTCAAATCTTGATGTCAAAGTGATGGTGTGTCAAAGAGGCAAGTGATGTTGGCGTCTGAACAAGGTCAAAGATATTTAGGGTAGGTTACACTGTGTTAAGGGTTGTGCCCCTCTGATGAGAGAGGCTGATTCTAACCAAGGCCACAAGATTTGATGGCGAATGGTGTTTTGCCTGAGAGGTTGGAGTCACCTGGCTATAGTCAGTTCTAACCAAGATTGGTGTGGGGCCGAATTATAATAATAAGTTTTATTTTATATTCTCTGGCTTTAGATTATTAACTCGGGGCATATAAATAGAGTCCCTGTAACTTTTTGTGATTTATTTTACAGTGTTATAAAAGTTACTTATAAGGATCTTATATTCTATAAGGAAAACCACTTTTTGCTTTTGAGGTAATTGTATTATATTTGGAAGAAGGTATAGGAAAGGTGAATAGAAATATATAAAAAGGACGAACACATTATGGCTTTTATAATGAACAGAAGAACACAGTTCACACTTTACACTTCTGTCATTGGACAAAGCAATGTAAAGTGTGAACTGTGTTCTTCTTTGCATTGTAAACGCCATATGTGTTCGTCCTTTTATATTTTCTATTCCACCTTTCCTATACCTTCTTACAAATATTATAAGGATCTTATTTAAGAGTTTTTCTTTGGTAAGATTCAAGGGGCAAAATATAGTTAAAAAAGTAATTGAAATATTGAAGAGAAGTTTATTTGTTTCTGTGAAGGTTTCACCTAACTCTCCTTCCTTCCCCAACATTACCTTACAGTGTTGCCACATTAGTTTCATTCATTCCTTAGTCAAAAGGCAATTGTCTTTATAAACGTGAGGATGAATTATTTTATCATGAAATGAATGGGTGAGTTGCTTTAACACAAATTGTGTGGTTACTGCCGGTGGCTACAGCTCAGTGAGAAGTGTCATGGTGGAGTCCCACGATCTGGGTCCTGAGCCCCCTCACCCCTGACACAAGTGAGAAAATCTCCTACCTTCTTGTCGATGAAGGTCTTCCACTGGGGCTCCTGACAGTAGCGCTGAAAGTCGTCGAAGAACGCAGGGCCCCCCTGGGTCTGTGGCAGGTCGGTAGATGAGTCGAGAGGGCGAAGCTAGAGCTGAGCTTTGCCAGCAGGGCCTTCACCACAGGGATAAGGAATGAGTAGTGCTCTTGGTTGTCCACTTGAAACAGTTCGACAACCATTAGTATGGGGGGGGGGAAGACAAATATGTACATCTAGATCAGTTTTATCAAACTGTTTTTGTCCATGGCACACTTTCATCTGTCGTGAGTCCACGTGGCACACTGAACGTTCCAGTTGGCGGAATCCCGGGAGACACGAACATATAGTGAAATCTTTTAATAGCGGACACCTCTCTGGGACCAAAATAAAGTTCATTATTAAGAAGAAGAAGAATTTAATTTATTTTTAAAAAATAAACTGTTTGAACAAAGTTTAATCGATATGAACCTATATATGTGGGTATTCGCAACAACAATCTAATTAATGAATTGTGCAGTATTGTATGCAGGGTAGTTGTGATTAATAAATAAATACTGTAAATATTGCATAATACAATATGTAAATAAAATGTAGGCTTTCTTTACTATGAATGTGCACAAAATGAATGAATAGACTAGACTGATGGGACAACACCCCCTACCTCCCTCTCCCCCGATGACTCAGAAGGGGTTGGGACGTATGAACTCATAGAACCTTAGTCAATTCATGTGGGCTATTTTAGAAACTTTTACAGCGGGGGAAGACCGGATTGCTCACACTTCACACGAGACAACAGCATTCTCGACAATCCTACAGTAAGATACTGAATATAGACGGGTGTTTTTTAGATTATGTCCACTGTTTGGAGGTTTTTATAGATAAATATGTATCGCTAAAAGTGTCTGTTTAAGTTTTTGACAAAGCCCGTTATTGGGAGGTTGTTTCACTGTACGAGCCCATAATATTATTTTACAGGTAAAATTTAAACACACTGTTATGAAAAAGTATTCAGAGGTGTCTGCTAAGGGAGATTTCACTGTGTATAGAACAAAATACAGGCAAGATGGATGAGAACAAAGGGAACAAACACAACATGACTTTTACGATGAAAAGAAGAACAGAGTTCACAATTTACACTGCTGTCAATGGACAAAGAGGTAATGACTGCCTCTTGAAGAAAAGCTATCTTTACTATTCAATCTTTCTACCTAGATTTAATCATAAAGGCACACCTCACACTTTTGATGGGTTAGTTTAGAGACCACCGTCACAATACATTGATGCATATACTGCACTGAAACGGTCGTATCTTGTTGTTAATAACACACATGTAACTAAAGTGAACACTGTAGGTGTTATATTTGTGAAAAGGGTGAGCACACAAATCACTGGATACTGATGCAAGCGGTAGTGTCATATCACCAAGGTGTCGCTACTGCGAAGAGAGTGCCTCAAGTCCGGGTTAAGGGCAAGTGAAAAGTGTCATAAGTACAATGTGTCTTAAGGGACGCTCAAGTATTATGTAAGTACTTAGTGAGGTTCAAGCTTTGCTTATTTTTGCTGACAAGTGGGCAGGAAGGTCAGCACACTGCTTACGTAAGGTAGTGTGAAACGGAAAAAAAATGTCGCAGTGACCCCAACTGGACACATAATGATTAAAGGTGTCGAGACGTGGATTCTAGGAACTTGGTCATCACTTTCTAAGCAGTTTAGAATTTTTTTTAACAATAATAATTCATGTGTTCACTAATAATAAGGTTATTATATATTTTAATTAAAAGTTGGTTTTTTTTTAAAATTTAATCTTATATCTTTTTTCTAATTTTGCCTGTTTAAATTCATACATTTAAATTCAGTTTACAAGAGTATTTATTGCTATTTATTCTGCACCATTAATTTACACCTCTTATGTTAATAATTACCAGCACTTTTAAAATTGCATAAAAATAATGGTTATTCCCATGAACAAATTACAAAAAAAAGTTGACAAATATAATGTCAAGTTCTTATTTTTAACAACAATCGGGAAAAGGTGGTTCAAAATAGCCCAAATTTGCTTATTTTATAATAAAGGAAATTGATAAAACTAAATAAAAAGGAAAAATAAAACTAAGAATAAATTTGATGAAGAAAGCCCACCTAGGGAAGAGGAAAGATGTGGGAAGAATCCAATGCACAAAGGTGACATCTTCCTTTCTTCTGTATTCTATAGTAGAAGACGAAGAAAGAAGAAGATGTCACCTTTGTGCATTGGATTCTTCCCACATCTTTCCTCTTTCCCTAGGTGGGCTTTCTTCATCAAATTTATTCTTTGTAGTTTATTTTTCCTTTTTCTTTAGTTTTATCAATTTCCTTTATTATAAAATTATCTAGCCATTGGGCCACCTCATTTTTGAACCAAATTTGCTTTATGTGATACTTTAACGCCCCTTAAGTCAGGGTATGCCTGTATTGGAAACCAAAAAGATCATAGACAAAAGGTAGAGAAAAAGGAAATAGGTAAATTATTATTATTATTATTATTATTATTATTATTACACCGCGTCTTACTACCCGTTCGGGTTATACGCACTTACGCTAATGTGTAATGGTAGGGTGATTGTGAGATGAAATGAAGGACCTACAGTTTTATGTGGGATCCGAACCACGGTGGAGGCCTAGCATTCCACACATTCAAAAGTTGTGGACACTTTGATAGGAATGTTTAAGAGAACAAACACAGGAAATGGATAAGGATGAATTCAAATATATCATTCACCTTCAATAGTTCTCTGGACGATGGTGTTGATGATGAAGAGCATGTAAGCCCCTTCTTGAGGTTCCTTCAAGGTACGAGTCTGAATCAGGGCATGCAGTTTGGCGGTGGCCATCGCGCACAGCTCCAAGTTACTGTTGGCTGCGCAGCTCAGTAATATACCTGTGAACATTATGTTGGACATGAGTGACATCTGAGGGAGCGTAAGATTCTCATGAAGATATTACAGCTTGGGAAGGGGCTTGCAATCCTTTAATATTTTAAATCCTTAAAGATATATGATAATCAACAATTTAAGAATGCATTGGAATCGAGATTAATAATAAAAGATGATCAAATTTTTAAATGTACTTCATTTATTGAGCTCTAATATTGCTTAATGGTGGTTCAGAACCAATTATAATTATAGAATGAACACCAATTACTGGTCTTGGGCCTGGTTGTTAACACTTGATTGAATGTTTGAATGTTAAACTGAGTGCATTATGACAACATTTGTTAAAGATACTATTCTTCTATTACAACTTAAGAATTAGAGTTGGCTCTCGATTATCACTTAATGTAGTTTTTTTTACAATATTTAAAAATATTATTTAATAATGTTAAACTACAGTAGCCCCGTGACTTCTTTGGTGCTGACTGACAGCTCACAGCTGACTTCTGACAATCAACATTTAGGTATATACCTAAATATTTACTGTCAGAAGTGACAGCTGCTAAACACATTATTTTGCAGATCTTATGGTTCGCGTAGGGATACATAATTTGGTCTGGTAACTTTTCAAAGCCGTCAGCTGTCAGATGTCACTCAGCACCAATGAAGCTGTGGGGCTACTGTATACAAGCTACCATAGAATATAACTGTACATAATAAAAAGTTGCAAACACGTCATTGAACGGAAGTGGGGACAATAATGACACATCGTTTTTTGAACGAACTTAACCAGTGTTTACTTTTGAGATAAAGTGGGTGTGTGCATTGCGTGTGTGTGTTGTCAGTTGGTTTTTTCGTACCTCGTAACAAGAGAATGCTCTACTTTTCTTTCATCATTTTTTTTAAACCCTTAGTGACCATGTCAAAAGATAAAATAGTTGTTCTTACAATAGAACAAAGATTTTTAATAATCACAAAAAATGAAAGAGGCTCATCGCAAAGTCGTTAATGAATGAGTTTAATGTGATGAAGAAAACAGTGTGTGGTTATTTTTTTTCTGAGATTATCAGGGCCACGAACAAGCAGCCGCTGTCTGATGGTGAAATATAGTGCCAACATTTGTGGATAGAGGGTGTCATAAAGTCAGAACAATGAACCCTCAGCTACTTATTTCCAAGTAGCTCTTCATTTGTCCTCACAAGACCGGGTTTGAACCCGTTCCATACCAACTGCTTCACAGAAAGATCTGGAAGCATCGGGTATCGAACCAGAGGCCTCTGGATCTATAGCCAAGAACTCTGACCACCAAACCATAGATGCGGTCAATAGTGACTAAATTATAACATACATTCCATTCAGTTCAATGGAAAATTATTGGTCTGGATTCAGGTCGTTGGGTTAAACCACAATCAACTAATAAGTATCATAATTATCTTTAAAAAATTAGATTTCAAATTTTAAGAAAAACCTATTTGAGTTAAGAACCTTGCTACACATGTAAGAAGGTGCAGCATATCAATAGTGTGTTGCTGTAAAAAAAAAAAATACCACTCACCAAAAGCCAATTTGGCCATTTCAGCCCACTCCTCGACTGGACCTTCTTGGAAAACCAGGAGTGCGTCCAGCAAGCCCAGCACACCGTCTAGCAGCTGCACCCAGTCAAACAGATACATCAGTAAAAACCAACAGTATACAATATCTATAAGTTTATTATAGATAAATAGTTATCTGCATGAGCATAGACAACAAGTAATCACTTCATTTTGAGATGTGCTTATGCCGAGATTCAAAAATTTTTGCCTGTGATCATAGATCACAGAAGAAAGTAAGATGTTATCTTTGTGCAGTGGATTCTTTTTTTTTTAGCATTGCGTCTTACTACCCATTTATTTTATACACCTATGTATATAACCCACTGATGTGTTAGTGAAATAGCTAAGCTTAATTTAAAATAAATGTACTTGCATTTGCATGAAGAAGGATTGGAAAACGATTTAGAAAAATAACTCTGTGCACCCGACTAGGATTAAACCATGATCTCCCTGGCTTCAGCAGTCTTCTATTGCAAGAATAGCGCCTTAGACCATGCTGCCATCGGAGAGGGTTCTTTATTTTCCTTATCATATTCTTTTTTTATAAATTTATAAGTATTATAATATCATTTACCCACTAAATCAAACCATTCAAAAAATCATATTTTTTTCCTAATTTGAGTTATTTGCAATTAAAATAAAGTTAAGCATTTTCTAGTTTAAATTAAGTCAAACATAAAATACCATCAATGTTACTTGTTATTATATTTTACTAAAAAGTGGTTACCTAACATCCCAAAAAAACTAAAAATTGATTATAATTCCTATTTTCCATAAAGCCTGGGAGAAAAAGAAAAAAATCCTAATGATGATCTTTGGAACGTTTTTTCTCTTTTGTGGTTTTCCATTCTCCATCCAGGTAGATAGCATTTAAATATTATTATTATTATTATTATTATTATTATTATTATTATTATCACCGCGTCTTACTACCCATTCGGGTTATACACACTTACGCTAATGTGTAATGGTAGGGTGATTGAGAGATGAAATGGAGGACCTACAGTTTAACGTGGAATCCGAACCACGGTGGAGGCCTGGCATTCCCCACATTAAAAAGTTGTGATTAATACACGTCTTGTCAGAGGTGAAGGAAGGGTTTGGTAATCAATAGCACTTAAAAACCTAAGTTCTTGGTTTTGTTTCTTTCGGTTAGATCATTTTAAGTGGTCAAAGCCAGATATCGACTAATAAAAATAGGAGCACCTCATGTATAGTCTGTCAATAAAATTAAGAGCACCCTCATGTATAGTATATTAATAAAACTAGGAGCACCTTCTGTATAGTCTATTAATAAAACTAGGAGCACCTCCTGTATAGTCTATTAATAAAACTAGGAGCACCTCCTGTATAGTCTATTAATAAAACTAGGAGCACCTTTTGTATAGTCTATTAATAAAACTAGGAGCACCTCCTGTATAGTCTATTAATAAAACTAGGAGCACCTTCTGTATAGTCTATTAATAAAACTAGGAGCACCTCCTGTATAGTCTATTAATAAAACTAGGAGCACCTCCTGTATAGTCTATTAATAAAACTAGGAGCACCTCCTGTATAGTCTATTAATAAAACTAGGAGCACCTCCTGTATAGTTTGTCAATAAACCTAGAAGCACCCTAGTGTATAGTTAGCCAATGAGAAGCCTCATAGTTTTTCGCACCTTGGTGGAGGCCTTCTTGGCCATATCTTCATTGGGGTCGAGCACCACAAGGTCGTACACCCAGCGCATGAGCTGAGCAGCATTCTCCGCGTGCGCAGACAGGGCAAGGCTCTGTCCCACATCGCGCAGGTCTGACAGAGAGGCCTGCACACCCATCTCAAGCAGACGCAGCTTCAGATGCAGGTGCGAGCAGTACAACTCGTTGTTCAGGCCCAGCAGGTTGATACAGGTCATCACCTGCCCTCGTTCCTATCACAGCAACATCGGTCGTGTAAGCTAACATCATCTCGAGAGGTAATACCAAGCAGCTGCACTGAGAGTAATCATACCCGCAGCATAGTGTTTACCATTCTCCCTCCAGGCAAGTGTTTAGGCTCCCAAAATTCCCCATCTTGTTTATATAGTTTAAGTCACATCTAGAAATTGCTAGCCCTATTATTCCCTTTTAGAGCTACATTTTGTTATATAAAAAAGGAAGGTACAAATAAAAATGATGGCTAGAAACACACAAGAAGGAATGGAAGCAATATGACTGTTACAATGAAAAGATGAACAGTTCACACTTTACACTGCTGCCACTGGACAAAGAGGTAATGGCTGCCTCGTGAAGAAAATCAATTGTTACCGCCCAATCCCATGAGCTAGGGTTAGAGGAAGTATAAATCGGGTGTGGTGGACTTGGGAGGAAGTGATTGATTTTCTTCAAGTGGCAGCCATTGCCTCTTTCTCCAGTGGTAGCAGTGTAAAGTGTAAACTGTGTTATTTTTATTGTAAAAGCCATATTGCGATTGTTCTAGTTTATCTGTTCCTATCTCTCTTTCCTGTACCTTGCTCCATACATAACATGGCCTATTCGTCACTATCCTGTTAGGTAGCTCCAGCCAGTGATACAGTCACTATCCACCGTCACTGCCCTTTTAGGTAGTTCAAGCCAGTGATACTGTCAATATTGACTGTCGCTGCCCTGTTAGGTAGCTCCAGCCAGTGATACAGTCACTATTCACCCACCTTCCAGGCCTCCTTGCTGGCCCCCTCTACTCCCCTCCAGAGGACAGTGAAGAGGATGTTGACCACCAGATAACATAGCTCCTCTTCCTGGTCGACTAGCTTCTCATGGTCCAGATACTTCCACTGTCTGCACATACACACACAGTATATATTCCAGCTGCAGTTCACCCCAGACTTGTCATCCTGATTTCTCAAGTTGACTTTGATTTTGGAAATACTGTATTGCACACGCTAGTATTTAACTTGACATTTCTAGGCCTGGTGTGAATCAGCGCACTACTAGCGTTCAGCTATGAATGAATCTATAAATGAATGTGCAAATGTTTTTTTACCTTTGTTTTAATTATTATTTATTTATTATCACCTCGTCTTACTGCCTGTTAAGATTATATTAATATATGATAATTACTCTAATAGGGTAAGGTTGAGGAAGGAAGCATTTTAGAGGTAATCTACCTGCATTTGCGTGGAAGGAGAGTGGGAAACCATTTAGGGGGAAAAAACCTCTGTAGACCCGACTGAGATTCGAGCCTCGATCCACCCATCATCAGCAGAACAGTCTACATAAGAGTGACGCCTTAAACCATTAATTATTTTATTATTGTTATTATCATTATTATTACTAATGTGTTCGGTGACCTGGCGGTCTAGGGGTAAGGTTTCAGACCTATGTGCTTGGGGTCCGGGGTTCAATCCTCAGTCCCGGCACAGATGTATCTGATTTCCAAACCCTTCCTTCACCTCTGACAAGACATCTTGTGAATGTGGGGAATGCCAGGCCTCCCACCGAGGTTTGGATTCCACGTTAAACTGTAGGTCCTCACAATCACCCTGATATTACACATTAGCGTAAGTGCGTATACTCCCGAATGGGTAGTAAGACGCGGTGCTAATAATAATAATATTACTAATGTGTTTGGTTAAGTGGAAGAAAAGGCAACTCGTTGACTTTTCCAGAGCAATAAAGCTAATTATTACTCTATGTTTATTTTTATAGTTATTATTATAATCTTTATTATAATTATAATCATCATCACCACAATTATTATTATTATTCTTAAATTAAACTATAGCACCGTGTCTTACTACCCGTTTTGGTTACATGCTTAAGTACTAATTATGCTAATGAGTTAGAAATTGGGAAGGTTAAATTTTGTGGCGTGCGCATTGGGTGGCGGGCTCTGCAAACTGTAGCGCTTGAGTCGGGGTCGGCTCAGAGTGGGCTGACACGACGTGAGAGGTCATGATTAACTGGCCTGACTTGAAAGAGTCAACACCTCTCTGCGAATGGCTAGTCTAGATTGGGAGTCGTTGAACAATGCGCACGCTCACGAGTCGAAGGAAGCCTCTTTTGTGTTGTATATTCTATAAATAAATTATACAAGTATCTTTCCATCCACGGCTTGATTATTACTTCTAATTAAGATCCTCAGACAAACGGACCCGAGCATAGCAAAATTTAGAGGAAGTGAACCCACATTTGTGTGGAGGGAGAGTGGAAAAACATTTAGGAACCCCCCCCCCCAGTTCACACAATCAAGATTTGAACCTCGATCTCCCTGTCCTTGGCAGTCTAGCTCAACACTAAGCCAGCGCGTTAGCTAACTACATCACCGAGGCGGGTTTATTAGTATTACTATCCAATACACACTACCCCCTAGGATGTTGCTAATGCTATCAAAAAGTTGAGTTCTTCTAGATTTCCTGGGACAGATGGAATTTCAAGCTTTATATTAAAGTTTGTGTCAACATTTTCAGTCCTTTGTTAGCTTATATCTTTAACATTAGCCTGTCAAATGAAACTTTTCCCCTTGAATATAAAAAAATCTGTTGGCATACCTATTTATAAAAAAAAAGGGGGAAAAACAACCGTTTGTAATTATAAACCAATTTCTCTCTTAAACACGTTCTCTATAGTATTCGAGAAAATAACACATGAGCATACTTTCCACCGCCTAAAGAATAAACTCTCAGAAACTCAACATGACTTTATAAAAAATAAGTTTACCGTCACAAATTTAGTAGAATTTCTGGGACATGTTGCCCCTCAAGTCTCTGCCCAAGGTTAGGTTGATGCTATTTTTTTTAGCAAAGTAAGGCATTTTACTTATGTCAGCATAGTATTATTCTCTCTAAACTTGGTAAATTTGGCCTTTCTCAATCATATGTAAAATGGTTGAGCAGTTATTTGCATGACAGATCATTCACTATTAAAATTGATTCACACACCTCAAATACATTTTTAGCCCCCTGTGGCATACTACAGGGTTCTAATTTAGGTCCTCTTCTCTTTAATGTGTTTATTGATGACATTGGTAAATATTTAAACTCGTCTAGTTATTTACTCTTTGAGGATAATGTACAATTATTTAAAATTATCAATCAAATCAATTGCAGAATGAATAGAATTATAAAATGATATAGCAGTATTTTACAATGGCCTCTTGAAAATGGAATGTCTATTAATAAATCTAAGACCAAATCTATATCTTTTACTAGGGAAACTAATCCTATATTTTAAACTTATAAATTGCTCAAAGATAACATAGTTCACACCCTATCATTTATATAAATGATTTAGATGTTCTCCTGAACAATAAACTCTATTTCCACTATCATGTTGACCATAAATTATTTCAATCATTGAAATCACTAGGACTTATTAAATTAAATTTATTACCTCATCAGTTAAGAAAGTTGATTGTTTTTTATGTCTGTACTACGCCCTGGTTAGATCTAAGTTAGAATATGCTACTGTGCTCGGAATTCCATCACCTTAACTGACTCTCTTAGATTGGAAAACGTTCAAAGAAAATTGGTAGCTGCGTGCTTTAATAAATTCTTTACTAACCGGATTTATTATGATTATGACAAAATTCAAAACCTCTTAGGGCTCCAAACCCTCTTCTCACGTGGACTTTATTGTGATACCCTTTTGGTTTTTAATATTTCCAATCATGCCTCTAGTTATCCAAAATTATTTTTTTTTCTCAATAGCTCTTACATGGTGAGCCCTACAGGCCATTGTATCCACAGCGCCCATTCTAGATTTGTCAAATTTTACTTTTATCATAAAAGAAAAGCAAAACTCAAAGAGTTATTTAAGGAACTTCCTTTATCACTAATTTATCCTATATAGGTTCATCCTCAAATATTTAAATTTACATTATTCTGATTTACGTTTTGCTTATTACTGCTTTTTAAATACTTACACTTTACTACTCTTTAGTTACTTCTTATTATTATTATCAATATTAATTTTTATTTTTTCGTAACTATTCATCAGTATATATAATTATTTAGCTATTATTGTTTATCTTATTTTCTCGTGTTATTATACGTGCTTGTAAGTTACTTTTGTACTTTTCAGTGCTGGCCTGTCCTAGGTCTCACGACTGTTGGCCAGCACTAGATAAAGGAAATTGAAATAATAATTATCATCATCATTACTACTGACCTAGCCTGTTCTGACACTGCGCCACTTACTTGAGCCCCTCGGACATGAGCCGCCCCTTGGTGTCCGACTCTCCATCTTCCAAGTTGCCGGCAGAGATACTTTGTGAGGAGGATATACTGACGTCATCCTTGGCGGAGGAGAGACTGGTCCCGTCAAGTTGGTTGGGGGACGAGAGGTCCTCATTGCTGCTGCTAGACTGGGACCTGCCAATATACATTATTAATGTTCAGTGCCTAGCGCACGTCCCTCTGCTGCCAGAATTAAACCCTCGCCTAGGATAGAGCCAAGACCCTCAGTAAAAGAGACAAGCCAGAACACGCACCTGTTCCCGAGACTGAGTGAGTCGAGCTCCAGTCCCAAGGAGAGCTGCGGGGTCCTCACGGGGGCAGGTGAAGGGTGCTCTCTCTCTCGGCCGAGACGTTCTCGTACAGGGACATGAGACTGCGGCGCTTCTTGAGACGAGACACGGCTGACTCCCCAAGTTCCTCCAGACTTTCCTGTGGGACAGAACACGGACCGTGCACGCAAACTTGCATTCCTGGTAAATTAACTTTACAAACATAAACTTAAATAATATAATAATGTAAAGTAGGTGAAAGTGAAGGAAGACAACCTAAAGGAAGAGTTAGGTTAAGACTAGGTTGTGACAAACATACTTCTCGCTTCATTGCTCTTAAACTTTTCACACTCTCAAAGTTACACATTGTTTGGATTCTAAGAACTGTTCCTTTTTCACTATAAAGAGACACAATAAAACACAAATAAAGATATTATATGGAACTACAAGCTTTCCTTAACTTACTTTACATTAATGTGCAGTGTTTATACACAGTCTTATTATAAATGTCCAGGAATTAGGCAATAATTCATTTAGTTATTCTTAAATAATTTAAGATATAAAAACCCTGGTCCAAGGTTTTTTCAAGATAAAATTTAATAAACATTCAGAGAAGGAAAGAGGGGCTGGACCTATACCGACCAAGAAAATGTAGGACTTGAAGTTCACAATTAAAACAAAACATACGACAGTAATTTTCAGTGTACATCAGGCCCTTCTTTATCACAAGAGAACAGAACACAGTCTTGTTTGTTTTGTTGTAATTTAATTATGAACTTTTCAAGCCAACATTTTCCTGTTAAGTGTAGACCCAGAATACAAGAGGCCCATACAAATGTGTCGAATTTGAGTTTGCCATCTGTCCCAGTATAATAAACTGTTTCCTGACAGCCTATCATTGGGAACATTCCTCTTCCTGAATGAGTCATTGGTGTGACACTGCCATCCAATACTCACCCCCAACACTTCATTTCAACTGTGCCTTGAGACAAAAGGATTGTCAAATTTCACACTAAATTGTCTTCAATCAGAGCAATATTCGTAATTTGCTTCAGAGACAATTGTAACTGAGAAGTCCAAGTGTACATGTCTGTAAAACACTTGTTCAAACAGTGTTTGTTTTAAATGTATGAATGAGTGTGCTCATGGGGTATTACCATTACACTGTACCTGTACTCATTCACACTTTAGGAGGGAAACGTGAACTGTTCACACAGGCCGAAGGGATCAGTTGAGACGTGGCCATGAAAGAGTAAGAGAGAACGTAAGAAAAGGTGATGGTGAGTTAGAGAGTAGATAGGGCAGTACCGAATTTCAAGAGTTTACACGTTTATTGAAAGAAAACTTAAAAATCGTGTTTCAATAGATTTCAACTTCTTATAATAAGGTGTGGCAAACAACATTCTTGCCTCAAGCCCACTAAAGCACAACTGAAAATAAAACATGTTTGATTCTGACACGACAAGCAATATCCACGACCCTGTTTTCAAATGGGTAGTACTGTACGAAAGCATGGCTCATGCCGTGGTTCACGCCCCATGGGAACACGGCTTAATTTATCAAAGTTTACACGGTGTGGTGAATTTCACTTTCCATTCCCCACATCTGTGGTTACATTGAAAGATATGTTGCCCTCCTCTGGTACAGATATTACCCTTCTATTCTACTCTCACTGTTTATTACATAAAGACATTTGACACAATTTGTTCTTTATTTTAAAACTGCAAAATTTACATTCAAACAGACATGCCATATTTTTCATACCTGCATCTCCACGGTCTTTTGTCTAAAGACCGAGTAAGCAGAAGCAACCACGGAAGAAATGTTGTCCGCAGCGTAATGGATGTTATCAGCCACTGCGTTCGTGACCGTCTCCGCTACTTCTACAGGGCAGGTAATTGAATAACGTACAAAGGGTTTTAAGAGTATTTGAGTTTTAATTTTACAGCTTCGTTAAAGTAAATTTTATTCTCTAATGGGATGTATTTGTTTTGATGTTATCTTCTTTGATATTAACGGTTGGTGTCTAATCCATTATTTCTCAAATTCAAATCTCAAATCAGAATTTTTATCATCGAAAAAATTTTGAGCATAAGAGGATATAAAATATGAATAGTAAGTAGATGTTAACATTTATTGTTTTATTTCATTATTCAAAGTAATTAAGGTACACTTTCTGAACCTGTCGATGACATATAAACTAACTTAAATTTAGAACAAACAGGACACTCAGTCACTCGAACATTAATTCATCACTGTGACTAAAGAAACCTTTATTTTACCAAAAATAAACCTTTTGATCATGCTGGGAATCCTAACGCACTAGGCAAACATGCTACCGAATGATACAAGTTGTCGAATAATATTCTATTTTTTTTATAATCCATTAATTATTATTACATTCAGTTACAAGTTTAAAAAAAAATTGTTTGGGAGTCAAATTGAAAAAGAGGAATTTGTAAACCTCAATATTTAAACTTTATAAATTATTTTTGGCACTACTCGAGATGAAACCTCCTGACCCCAATAGACTTCATACCACGACCTGCTCACCTTTGATCTCGTTCTCCAAGACCAGCGCAGCGTCGGTGACTTGCGACGATATTCTCGCCACAGACGATGGTGACGAGTTCAAGATATGTTCCAACTCGAGGTTCTCCTCGTCAAAAGACATGAGGTCTGGGAAAGACTCAGAGTGGTCAAAGCTGACCGAGCTGATGGGCCTCTTGACCAGCAACCTGGTCACACAGTCTTGCCAACCCGTCTGCGTGCAAGTGTGAATAATTAGCGGGTATATAACAAACTAACTGGGAACAATATAAGAGTTATTACAATTATTTAACGAGGGAAGTTTATTTACATGTTCCTATGTAAGTGTCCTATCATTATCTACCCATTTTTTTTACATTTTTTTTTTCTTCTCATTTGTGTGTTTTTGATTTCTTCTTTTAGGAGGTTACGTTGTTCATCTCACCCTCCCTTCTGACACATTCCTGTTCAGCCTTGGTTTAGTGTTTACTGAGTTGCTGTGAATTTTGAGTTGCCACTCTTTTTTACTACTTCTCCAATGAGAGGCCTTCCTCCCTCCTGATTGGACAGGCAGGTTTTCCTCCCCATTACTGCCATTCTTCAAGTGAGTCTTTCATTGTTATAAATTTCCATACAGTCCACTTCTCGATTATGAAGGCTACTAGAACCTTCAGTTTCAATAAAATAAAACTTAGGTCAGAGGATTGGGCAGTATTGCAATAGCTTTTTGTCCAGTGGCAGCAGTATGAAGTGTGGTCTTCTGTTTATTGCAATATTGTGGTTGTTCCCCTTTCATCATCAACTGTTTCCAGCCTGTGATCGGGTAAAGTTTAGTAAAATATCTCCATCTCCCTCTATCCTCCCACCATTATTCCTCCATTTATTTCTTCCATTCTTCTCGCATCATTCAAACACTTTCTGTTCTCTGTTCCTCCCATCTCTCTACTATCTCATGTACTCTTCCCCAGATAACTTCATTCCTAATCTTGTTTCTCCCCATGACAGTTAACATGCTCCTCCACTTTCCTAGTCTCTCTTACATTCAATGTCCCTGTTTCTGCTGCTGTGAAAATAGCTTCCCTTTATATGTTGTTATCCATCTTTTTTGTACCTTTTTCCATAAATAATAATTAAATCATCAAACATAGAGGAAGACAGTGTGAACATTGTTTAATGTAGTATAGTATAGTATAGTATAGTAGTGTAGTGCTAGTGTTTTTTTATAACTGCATTTTACTACCTGTTCAAGTTATACAGATATTTGATAAGTTGATAACTACTCTAATGGGGTAGCAATGAGGGAACATTGTAGATTTAGTCTATCTTCATTTATGTGGAAGGAGAGTGGGAACCATTTAGGAAAAAACCACCCAAGTATACCTGAATGGAGACTCGAGCCACGATCTCCCCATCATCAGCAGGCCAGTGACGCCTTAGAATGTTCGGCCTCTGCAGTGCAGTGCAGTGCAGTGCAGTGCAGTGTAGCATAGTGTAGCGTACATAGCATAGTGTAGCATAGTGTAGCGTAGCATAGCATAGTGAAACATAGTGTAGCGTAGCATAGCATAGTGTAGTGTAGTGTAACATAGTGTAACATAGTGTAGCATAGCATAGTGTAGTGTAGTGTAACATAGTAGCATAGTGTAACATAGTGTAGCGTAGCATAGCATAGTGTAGTGTAACATAGTGTAGCGTAACATAGCATAGTGTAGTGTAGTGTAACATAGTGTAGCATAGTGTAACATAGTGTAGCATAGCAAGCATAGTGTAGTGTAGTGTAACATAGTGTAACATAGTGTAGCATAGCATAGTGTAGTGTAGTGTAACATAGTGTAGCATAGCATAGTGTAACATAGTGTAGCGTAGCATAGCATAGCGTAGTGTAACATAGTGTAGTGTAACATAGTGTAGCGTAGCATAGCATAGTGTAACATAGTGTAGCGTAGCATAGCATAGTGTAGTGTAGTGTAACATAGTGTAGCATAGCATAGTGTAGTGTAGTGTAACATAGTGTAGCATAGCATAGCGTTACATAGTGTAGCGTAGCGTTGTGTAGTGTTACATAGTGTAGCGTAACATAGCATAGTGCAGTGTAGCATAGCATAGTGTTAGTGTAGTGTATGAGCTCAATAGTATAGCATGGGATGTAATAAATACACAGGTCTGGGGTTTGATTTTCATGTCTAGCCTATTTTTCAAAAATCATTGTTTATGCTATTTATATATTTAGTTGTGTGATCTAGTAGTAATATTATTACCAACTTTAATTAAACCAAAGATCTGCATTAGTGCCTGTATGGTCTATCGAGTCACTTTTGTGTCATACTGGAGTGACAGGGAGGTCAGGGTTTGAATCCTGGAGAGATAGATATAAAAGAGAGAGAGAGGGGTTTGGAGTGTGAGGCATGTACCTGTTTGGCCAAGAGGTGAGGGGCATTGGGTTTCATGAAGGTCGATGTGAGTATCTTTCTAGCAGTTTCCAGCTTGAGGTCCAGATCTTCATAGGACAGGATTGAGATCAGGGACAAGGCCCCGGCGTAGCCACCGCTACTGTCTGGAACAAGAACAGAGACTGGCCAGGTCTATCAGAGTACGAGGATGATGGAGTAAACAAATACTAGACATGTCAAACTCTAGTCTGTTTAGTATCCAAACAGTTGAGAACGAACTCTTAATTCAAGAGAGTGACATCTTGTGGGTTCTTGCCACATTTATTCCTCTTCCCCTGGGTGGCCTTTCTTCACTCAGTTTTTATTTAATTAGCTTAATTTTCTTATTTTTATCTATTTTAATTATTGTATAGCGAGTCCTCTTTGTTGGTCATCAAATTCCAGAGAGTGAAAGTCCTGATATCCAAACAAAACAACAATATTCATAGTTTGGTAATCTTTAATTGTGACCATTAAAGGTTTGGTTTTTCATTTAACTTTAGTACCGGAAACAAAACAAGGCATATTTATTTAGGTTATTTTTGATATTCATAATATTTAGTTGTTTTTTTGCAAATACTACGTGTGTGTGTGCGCACGTGTGCGTGCGTGTGTGTGTGTGGTGTGTGTGTGTGCGTGGTGTGTGTGTGTGTGTGTATAATACCTCTTATCTCACATGAAAATATGTTATAATATATAATATATATATATAACATATTTTCATGTGAGATAAGATGCATGGAAAAATATTTGAATTGTAAACTTTAAAAAATTGAACTGAGAGTTGTAAACCTTGTGGTTAAAATTTCAGAATTGGAATTGAGATAAACAGGATTCATGGTATTTCTAACAATAGTTGTGTTGTTTTATTTTACTTGCGATATTTAAGGTGCACGTTCTGAAACAAATGATTATATCAAAACACGAGAATGCTTTGAATGAGAGCGAAAGGGCCTACCAATTTTTCCAGGAAAGGTATTTTCACATAAGGTTCTTTTACACGCCACAATCAACAAGGGATCGACGACTTTATTTCCTCTTTGAAGGAAGTTGTGCTATGGATTTTTATTGCTCAAGAAATATCCATCAACCTCGACCGGGTTTGAACCCGTGAACATTGGCTCCTGAGGCATGCACTTTATCCCAAGACCACCTCAAGGTCGACTGTTGTTTTATTAAAGTGTAGAGCCTTCCTGGAGCGGTTTGTCCCCGTACCTGTGAGAAGCATCTGGTCGAGTAACATGGCAGTCACCTCCATGGACAGTCGCTGTCCCTGGATCATGGCCACGAGTCCGGGGTACATGCCCACAGGCGAGGCCCCCAGCATGGAAGAATCTTGGAGCCTCAGGCGAGTCTTGTTTCTCTCGTAAACACGGTCTGATCGCAGCAACACTGACAATAGCTGAAAGGGAATAGAGAATTACTAGTCAACCCTTGTCAAGATGTCCGGAGTGTGAACCTCTTAATGTGTTGTGTTTGAGATTTTAAAATAATGAGTAGACTAAGTCTGGGCGGATTTGACATTTCAAATCTGAATATTAATCTAAATAAGATTCATACTCAGTCTGAAAATACAAACCTTAATCTTTAAGGAAAACCTATTTTCACATTCTGAGGCATATTTTGTTAAATGGAAGAAGGTACAGAAGAGACATATTATATATTCATATCCAAGGTCAATTTCCCTGTGTTAGTCCCTTAAGTTACTCATTCTTTTAGAAGAGTTACGTTGCACGTTTCATTCTCCCTCCTGAGGAGTTCTGATAGAATGAAACCTAGGTGGGGAATTGGGCGGTAACGATCGATATTCTTCAAGAGGCAGCCATTACCTCTTTGTCCAGGGACTGAAGTGTGAACACTGTCCTCCTTCTCGTCATAATAGCCATATTGTTTCGTTCCCTTTTATATATATTTTTATCCACCTTTCCTATACCTTCTACAAATATAATAGAATGTAATAAATAATGCAGGAATAATGTAGTGACCTTGAGTATTTTCTGTTTGAGTTCCATCGTGAAATTCTTGTCGATAATCAGCGAGTAGAGCAACTCAGCCGAATGGGGCTCGTATAGCAGCAGGAACAGCTGATCTTTGCAATTCTTTCCTTCCATCAACGATATCAACATATCTAGAACCTCCATCAACTAAACAGAGTAGAGCATATTGGTCAAATGGGGTTCATAATGACAGCCCTCAACTAAACACAGACAAACAGTAAAATATCCCAACCAAGTACAAACTACAGACCTTCCCAAGCATCCTAACATCGTGATTTAAGTTTACTACCCTCCTCCTCTTCCTGTAAATACCCATTAGTTTTTAGCTGAGCAGTTAGCGTACCTGACTATAACTTTAACGCAGGAGTGCGAGCATGACCAAACAAAGTCAAGGGCTGCTTCACAGTAATATGATTTCCCCCTCACTCCTCGGCTAAACAATGTTACGGTTCAAGACTTACCTTACAAATCCTGTATTCTTAGATTAGTCAGTTTCTTGCAGGTACAAACATGCATCAATAATAGGAGAATTATGTTTAGTGTCTTTTTCCGCAAATTGCATTTGTCTAACCCTTCAAGCTGCCTGCATGTTTATATTAAAGGGGCTGGGATGAAGAAGGTAGAATTTGGAGGAAATGCACCTATATTTGTGTGAAGGGATAGTAGTAAACCATTCAAGGAAAACCAACCTCAATACATCCGACCAGGATTCAAGCGCTAATCTCTCCTCATTGTGAGTCTAGTCTAGTGTTAGATCATTTGCACACCAACGCGGGTAATGTAACGCTCATTTGAAAACGTGGAACCATTAAGGTCCTACTCACCAGCACCTCCTCTTTGACCGAAGTGAGGAACCCCAGGAGGGCCGATATCTCCTTCACACTCAGCTCCTTCTGAAGATAGTACTTGACCAGTCCAAGGAGCGACACTCGGATGGTTTTACTGTCCTCGGAAGTTAGGAGGTCGCAAGAAACGTAGTGCTGCCGTATCACATCCAGCAAGAACTGAACCCCGTACTTCTTACGGAAGAACTTGCGGTCGTCCTTGATCACTGTCGAGATGTATTGTACATGGCCTGGAAATAACAAATGAACACTGTGATTATTGACAAGGAGGTGGCTCATTATAGATTGTTACAGTACAAAAACTGCAAGAATATATATTTTATAATATTTGCTGATCTACAATTTCTAATTTTGCTGGGCGATTGTTAATGAATCCTTTTGAACACAAGTTTACACAGTTGAGCCCTCATTGCAAGAATTGGCTTCTCATAAACAAAATTTGAATCCTCCTAGAACTCATTCAAGTGATAAAAAGAAATTTAAGAAATCACATATTTCAAATGTATTGGAAACTAAGCTTGAACTTAATGAACACATTTAAAAGGTCCCTAGAATCTCACAAATATTTTACTTCAAATTTACAAGTGACCAAAAATACCATAGTTAGTCGATTTACTGGTGTGTGTGTGCGTGTGTGTGCGCGCATGTGTGTGTGCATGTGTGTGTAAAAAATACCTGTAATGTATCCTTTGGGCTTGAACTTTAAGTCATTTGTTTATTAATTATTAATTATCTGATGAATTTATTAATTAATTTGCTAGTAAATAAAAAATCCCAAGGTAAATTAGTTTTATACAATTGATTAAGTTGATTATACAAAAGGTAGAGTAGTGTAGAGCTGGGAAATGTTATTTTATATGCTATTTCAGGGATGAGTAAGGTTGAACTTAGAGGAAGCATACCCGCATTTGTGTGTAAAGATAGAGTGTAGAATAATTTAGGGTAAAACCCTCCTCTGTACAACCAGTCAGGATTAGAACCTTGATATCCTCGTCTATCGCGAGAGTGACGAGTAAGACCATTTGGTGAGGTAACGGGTGAGTATCAGTGAGTCCTCACCAATCCTGATGTGGAACTGACTGCGAGACCAGATCTTGAAGTTGAATAGAATGTGTTGGTAGAGAGCGCGGAGAAGAGGCAGGTTCGGGATGTCCCGTGTCATTTCCACGAGCAGTTGGGCAGCCATCAGGACATTCACATCCACCAGGTTCGGCTTGGTCTGGCAATTAAATAAAAAACAATGATTTGATGAAACATTTATTGAAAACACTTTTTTTAATTAATTAAAAATCATTTAATTAATTGGTCAAACATAAATAATTAATTTACATACAGAATATAATATTTACCAGCCTTATAAAGTAGGGAAATGTGAAACTCAAAAATATCTTGATCCCATCTCAGCTTGAAAGTTTAAAATGAATCTTGAAAATTAGAGAAATTTGAAAAAAAATTATAAAGCAAATAACTGTCCTAAGATAATGTAAATACCAAACCAAGAATTTAATATTTATAATAATACCGGAAACTAGGCCGCACTTTTTCCCCAAAAATAGGCTTCATTAAGAAATGTTTTGGTTATAAATATTGTTTTTCAATATCAAACCTTGACATTATAAGCTGTTACAGTACAAAGTTAAATTATAAATCATATACATTGTAGCTATCACTGTTTTATTAATTATATTTAAAATGTTTATGAGTTGTATCTTAAATGCTTGAATGAACTATGAGATAATCTAAAGCAAGCACTAAACCAGCTGTCAAAAGGAACTCTATAAACTATCTAATATGTAGCCTACTTTAATAAACAACTTTTCAATTTTCAACTTTCAAAGCTAATTGTCTCGTTCTAACGTCTCAATAATTTTTTTTATATTCTTTGTCTTGAATTGAAAAAGTTGTTCTCACAAATCCCTACTTTAAAGCAATAACAAATATATTTTAACTTTGATTCGGCTTTGCTCCAAATAGAAAAAACAGTTTTGCACACCCCTAGAGTTTCATCATCATCATCATCATCAGAACTGTTTCCTTCTTGTAAAGAGGATGTTTAGTAAAATGCCTACATCCTCTGTCCTTCCACCAGCACTCTGCTCCTCTCACTTGCACACTTGCACACTTGGTGCTATCTCTTTATTTATTTATTTTAAATGACAAGTCGCGTATTTTCATTTTTGTCCCTCTTTAAAAGTTAGTTAATAGAGTTAGTCAAATAAACAATTTCACAAATATAAATCTCCATTTTACCTACAAATCTCTAACTTAAATCTGACACGTGGAAAAAATTATGACTTAAGAAGAAACAGATACTTTACTGTTAATATTTTTTTGTTATAGTGCTTTCATTCATACGGTCAGTAAAGTGTTAAATTAATGGTCTGGGTCTGGGTGTTAAGTTTATACTATAATTATGTTGAAGAAAAACTACCAATAAGCAGTATTAAAGTTCTAAAATAAATTATAATTCAAAATAAAAAATATATAGAATCTTTAATGTGATATTTTCTTGAATACTCAAATGTTTATTTAACATACTTAATAATTTCAGGATTATCAATCCTTTAATTTATATTCCAGATCCATAAACAAGACACTAAAATATTAAATTAGTCAACAGAGAGAGAACCAGGGACTATACAGAAAGAACCTACCCGTGCCAGAAGCACCCCAATAATTGATAGCCCGTTATTCTTCAGCAGCTGGTCTTGGTTCAGAGCACTCCCTGAGATTATGTTCTTAAGCAAACTGAGAAACCCGGAAACTGGATTCTGCTCCAACTTCCAGTCTGGGAACAAACAAAACATGGGCTTGTTTTAAAAGAAGCTCCCATTACACCGAAAATCAGTGAAAGTTATTCAAATTTGACATTCTAGAAATGTCTTCTTTGATTTATTAATTACCTGCAAAACTTAACCCGAGCAATGGTTTTCTTTGAGTCAACGGGACAGAAAAAAAAAACATTTAAAACTCCTGCTTTGAAGTTCACGTGTTAATGCGAAGGGATTATTAATTTTAAAATTTCCTTACACTGCAATAACGCTCATGAAAGACAAACAAACAAATGTTATTAATATAGATAAAGTTCATCTAAAACATTATCAATTGTTTCCAATAATTGTTACTGTATAATTTTTCTCTTCATCATTAATTAAAAAGAATAAGAAGACAAATCCAATTGTAATTTTGTTTTCCACCATTGTGGCAATATGAGTTTCAAGTTTTCAAATAACATTCTTCTATGAAAATAAAACTGTATGAATAGGAAACAATGATAGGAGGATAAAGGGCCAAGCCTAAACTTATCATGTAAATATAGGGCTCAAAGTTCAGAATTGAAACCCAACAAAAGATAAGACAGTAATTTCCAGAGCACATCAGGATAGAGTAAAACACAATGGCTAGAGGTTACTCACCAGAGTACGAACTAGAAGGAAGTATCTCCCAATCGTCAGAGTCCATGGAGCCGTGTCTCTCCTCCAGCATCTTACATTCCTTCTCGACCGAAGGGGATATGAAGCTCAGATCTGGACCATCCTCGCACTTGGAGGCGTTCTCCAGAAGAGGGAACAGCACATGTACACCCCCAATACCATTGATGGCTTTCTGCAACAAGTGACGATACCACGTTCTCACGGCGTCTTACCACGCATTCGGGTTGTACGCTAATGTACTAATTATGTTAATGTGTCAAGGATAAGCAAGGTTGAATATAAAGGATATGTACCAGCACTTGTGTGGAGGGAGAGTGGAAAACCCACCTCAGTACACCCGACAAGGATACAAACCCCAATCTCACGGTCATCAGCAGCCCAATCTATTGCAAAAGTGACACCTTAGACAATTGGAACACAAAGTGGGTATTGATACTATTGTATTGTTTAGATTGCGCGGAATTAAGCTCCTCTAATCTGTGTTTGAATTATTTTATTGTCCTTCATTCAAATCTCTTGGATACTCCAAAACTCGAGGCTATGGGTGTACCATCTCTACTCTTTCTATATCATTGAGGAATGTCGAGGATTCGAGATTATGGATTCAAAATTATGCCTGTACCTTTTATTTATTTATTTTCTAATTTTTGAACAGGATTTGTTTCATAGCTCTAATATATTGCTTATTTGGTGTTTAACCCAAGATAACTATAGGACAAATTAATCAGACCACTGAGAGTAATAATAATTATTATTAGCACCGCGTCTTACTACCCGTTCGGGTTATACGCACTTACGCTAATGTGTAATGGTAGGGTGATTGCGAGATGAAATGGAGGACCTACAGTTTAACGTGGGATCCGAACCACGGTGGAGGCCTGGCATTCCACACATTCACAAGTTGTGATTAATACACGTCTTGTCAGAGGTGAAGGAAGGGTTTGGAAATCAGATAAATCTGTGCCAGGACCTAGGATTAAACCTCAGACCCCCAGCACAGAAGTCCGACACCTTATCCCTAGACCGCCAGGTGATATTGTGGGTGCACAGATGATTAATTTACCATTTTACTATTTAAGTTTTCTGTGGCAGCTTAGTAATTAATATAGTGAAGTAAGCCATTTATTTCCTTTGTTAAGATTTGCTTCATATCCGTGAAATGGTGGATTCAACCTCAGCAATAATATTATTATTATTAGCACCGCGTCTTACTACCCGTTCGGGTTATACGCACTTACGCTAATGTGTAATGGCAGGGTGATTGTGAGATGAAATGAAGGACCTACAGTTTAACGTGGAATCCGAACCACGGTGGAGGCCTGGCATTCCCCACTTTCACAAGATGTCTTGTCAGAGGTGAAGGAAGGGTTTGGTAATCAGATAAATCTGTGCCGGGACCGAGGATTGAACCCCGGCCGCCAGCACAGAAGTCTGACACCCTACCCCTAGACCACCAGGTCACCGTCAGCAATAATAAATCTATACATCAAGATTAACATACAATATCAATTAGTTATATTTTTAGGCATGGCCTGGGTAAATACTGGTTCTCTACCTTGATGCCAATGGTATGGGTGAGTTGTGCAACCACGTGCCCATTGTACTTGCTCCCCGGGGCTAGGTCTACGCAGAGATTGTTCCAACAGGCAGCGGGGAGTAGCAGAAGACAAGTTTACTCGCCAGTTCCGTGTATTCAGGGAGGTCGTCCAGAGCAAACAGAGCGTGGCAGTTCGGGCCTACATCACATCAAACCAGGGTTACGCCAACATTACAAAACTAAGCTACTTGTCAACTTCAATTTTGCTTCCAAACAAAATTTTGGCTTTGACTATCACTAAGCTTACCCGATATTGAAAGCCAAAATTATTATAAAATAAATAATCAATTTTTATTAATATATTATTTTAATGTAGGCCTACATGACAACATTTTACAATAATTTAATAGAATGTTGCAAAGTGATGTAATTTATTTTTGTTGAAAGCTGAGCATTTTTGCAGTAAGAAACGTTTTAATAATATTTATTGTCCAAAGCTATATTAAATATGCAAGAGTATAACATATTTTTTCCAACATAAAACAATTTTTATAAAATATTCAAACGTATGTTGTGCCATATATGTTTCCTTAAATTATGTAAGGCTTTTTTTTTAATGATTTTCGCCTTTCCTCCCATGTAAGGGATAGTAAGATTTTCTACAACCCCCCTTTGCCCCTATATTACATAAACTGTTTGGATTTGATAAATTAGATTATTCTAATCGTTTAATTACTTTTAGACATAAGTATTGGTAATAAAGAGAGTGATATGAAATTTTATAATACTTTAAATGCAGTGAAATTTTATAATTATTCGGTATATTTATTTTCTGCCAAAAAATGTTTACTTTAATATTTCGTCTCACTATAAATATTGATAAAAAATCTAACATAAAATTAATTCTGACCCCCAAACCCTCATGTAATTTAAGGATGGCTCCCAATTAGACTAGATTATGCTTTAAATTAGAAAAGCCCTAAAACATATTAGAGCCTACAATTATCTGTATTATGTGCCCTGGACGAATACTTTTAGTGAATGTCATGATTAATATTGATGAGTCGTTAGGCTACTTCAAATAATTAACTATCAACCCCTTTACACGCAAATATGAGGGGATACCCTGATTTGGGGTATTATTATTATTGAATGTCATAAAATAAAGCGTTGGATTCCAATATAGAAAAAGTCTGTAAATAAAATAACTTTTCCAGCTAAAAATGGTAATAAACACAAATTAAAATTAAATGGGCATAGAGCCATAAATAGAAAAATTATTCTTTATATATAAGTCATTGTTTTTTGTCACAATATGACCTTCATAATAACCATTACTTACTTTTACTCTTTGATTTGGGCAAATAAAGTAACCAAACTGTGACCAATAAATTATTGGTTGTTTTAATGTTAAGACAATCGTAACAGTACAATTGATAGTATTTTTTTTCTTCTGGTAATTTTAGGCAACAATAACAAATAACGACAACATATGCTACTGTTAAAAAAATATAGTTCACATTTAAAAAGACAAACTTGTCAATTTCGGAAAAGAGGATTCAATTTGGTTTTTATTTTGCATGTATATTCAATTTTTTTGTTCCATTTTTGAAAGCAAGTTGTAAAATGAAGTACCATTAGGAGTGACAAGAATGGATGAGAAATGATAAGGTGAGAAGGGTAGTTAAGAAGAAGTCAGTGCAGGACAGGAGAGAGAAAGTACGACTAAGATGGTACAGTCATGTGAGGAGAATGGAGGAGGACAAAGGGACAAGTGGCTGAAGGGAGTGTGAAGGAGTGATGAGAAGACTGGGTCATTGCGGTGGAGGAAAAGGACCTGTTGGAGAGGTTGATGTTCCAAACATACCTGGCTATTGCTGCAATTAACTTTAACTGTGTCTTTATAGTCACTATGGTGTGTAAGATATAAGTTTGCACAAATACCTCTGGTAAAATATTGGTATCTCTAAGTATGAAGTCTACAGATCTGACCGGCAGTATGAGAACGCAGATAGTATCAAGGACTACACCTTCATGTGACTTACCTGCGTCAAACAACGTCCTCGCCTGCAACTGGGTAAGGGCCTCATGGAAAAGACAAGCCAGCCCCACCTGTCCCCGAAGACTCGTAGGGGAGCCCCATATGGTGTCTTGCATGCCGGCAGGGAAACTCTTCACGCTGGGGTCCAGTGGAGCAGATGAACGCAGAGGTAGGGTGAAATAGTTGGGTACCTGATGATCGTCAGACACAAATATTAACAATTATAGAGATTAGACATATTATATATTCACATCCAATGATGTCCATTTCCTAGGTTTTTACTTTATTTTATTTGATCCTTTTACATGTTCATATCTTAGTGTCCTATCATTTTTTACTCATTTCTTCCCGCTCCCCCCCCCCCCTTTCATTTTTTGGTTTCCTCTTTGAGAAGACATGTTGTGTTCTTCACTCTCCCTCCTGACGAGTTTCGATATAATGAAACCTAAGTCAAGGATTGAGCAGTAAAGATTGATTTTCTTGAAGAGGCAGCCATTAACTATTTGTCCAGTGGCAGCAGTGTAAAGTGTGAACTATTTTGTTCCTGTGTTCCTTTCATTGTTAAAAACCATATTGTGTTTGTTGTTTTGACCTAGCTCTCCTCTACCTTGTTCCCATACATAACAAACATAGGACGAAAGTTTAAACAATGTGAGTGCGGGTAACAATCAAAATAACTGTGCGCTGTATAAGATATATTAAATATCTAACCTTTGTTGTCCAATTCTCCATTATTAGGGCACAATGACAAATGGAAACTAGCCCTTGATAAAGCTATGTTGTTTGCACACAGATATATCTATAATAAAGGAAGTTTCCAAGCGTGTGTGAAACTATTAATACATGCCACACCTGTACAATTAAATTTTTTGTAAGGGTGGCAACAAAAACGTTGACCCCAAGTCGTCAGTGGCTGTGGTATCAATGATTGCTCATAGTATCCAATAATTTCCACCAAAGATGTCCTCTTAAAACTATGAATATGGATTCTGTGAAGCTTTGATAATATAAATGTATTACATCCATTATTGTTCCCAGCCTGTGGTCAGTTTTTTATTCAAGTCAGATATTTTCCACTATTAGCTTGCTAGGCCTGTCGTAGATATATCATAGTCTAACTTAAAACTAGACTATTAATCATTACCATATTGACCTGAAAATAAGCTGTACTTTTCCCCCACAAAGATCCTTTATAAAACCCTTACACAGCCTATAATCGCACCCTCAGTTAGTATGTAACAAATGTGTTTACTTTGAGGATTGAAGATATATATTGAAATAGTTTATAATCACCATAAGAGATAGTGCTCTCTGCCATTTAATTTTAAAAAGGTGAATCGTTGGTACATGAACATGTTGCAGAACTTACATTTAAACGTGATTAGTTTTGGGCCTTAGACCTAAAGTTTTTATATATATAAATATAATGTGACTCATTTTATTTAATGATTCAAAAACGAGGTGGCCCAATGGCTAGATAATTTTATAATAAAGGAAATTGATAAAACTAAAGAAAAAGGAAAAATAAACTACTAAGAATAAGAATAAATTTGATGAAGAAAGCCCACCTAGGGAAAGAGGAAAGATGTGGGAAGAATCCAATGCACAAAGGTGACATCTTCTTCCTTTCTTCTGTATTCTATAGTAGAAGACAGAAGAAAGGAAGAAGATGTCACCTTTGTGCATTGGATTCTTCCCACATCTTTCCTCTTTCCCTAGGTGGGCTTTCTTCATCAAATTTATTCTTATTCTTAGTAGTTTATTTTTCCTTTTTCTTTAGTTTTATCATTTTATTTAATATCATAATTATATTATGTTTAACTAAGATATGGTTTTATTCGATAATTAAAAAAAAAAAAAATTTTGAGTTGTGGTGCAGCATAGTGTATTTTAGTAAATAGGGTTGTTGGCTCATAGCTAGCGAGCGTCACCTGGTTAATGAGTGCCGGGAAGATTCCTCTATCCATTACAGCCCCAGGAGGAAACCCTCGCTCGGACTTTCCATCGCTACCAGCGCTCGATGACGCGTTGGATACACGCTGGACCACAGAACCGATGGTGCAAAAGGTGAACGGCTGAAATAAATAGGGCAGAGATTTATTATGAGACTTGCGATAACTAATAGAGGCAATAGTTGTTAATGACAATCAGCAATGTCGACAATATACCTTGTAGAATAAGATAAGAAGGGTGAATTTTAAGGGGTTATATGTGCAGCCATCAGCCTCTGTTGACTAACTATTGTAATGTCCAGGGTAAGTATTAAGGGCACATCTTGAAAATACAGAGATAAAGGAAATTACTAACTTTCTATTTTATTTGGTGTACTAAACATGCACTTTCTGAACCACACAGCTTACAAACCAACATAATTATATAACAGACAGAGCACCAAGTCACTCTGATGCTACTTTATCAAAGTGAAAGGGTAGGCCCTAATTTCTCCAATAATACATTTTTCTGCCTTTAATTGTTTCCATTCTTCTTCTCTCACTTGCACACTTAATGTTAGCTGCTCTACTCCTCTTTCTTTGTCTTCCCCATTTTATATCTATCATTCTGTTTGGGATCTTTTCCCTCCTCCTTACATGACCATACCATTTCAGTCTTACAAAGACAATAACCCTATCACAACAGTGTATGGATACATTGATATGCTAGTTGATAGTCGGAAGATAAGAGATAACTTACGTCAGTCATGGAAGGAGATTTGACGCTGGCTCCCATCCTCTGTATCCCGTCAATGTACACTGCAATTTGATTCTGGCCAAAAGGTCTCCTGAGAAATATAACAAGTCAAACAATGGAAGGGCATGAGCCTGGATTGTTTTGTACAGATTCACAGCTTATAAACATCTTGTTCAATACAAGTTATAGCCAGCTCCGATAAACTATTTTGTGAACGTGAATCTTCACTTTAACTACAAAACCAGAATCTCTATACAGATCCTAAACTTTTGAAAATATGGTTTATATAAGAGGTTTATATTGCTATATTAATTCTTGGTTTCTATATAAAATAGAAATAGAATATACTGCATTCATTAAACTTTAAAACATTCAGATAATTGTCAAACGAATGGTCTGGGGTCTGGTTGTTGAGTTTGCCCTATAGTTATTTTGGGTTTGAACCATCAATAGGGACTATGAGAACTATGAAACAAATTATAATTTAAAATTTGAAGAAAAAAAATATTCTCATTCTTTATTTTAAAGTTTATAATCTGATAATATTTTCTCAAATCCTCGAATCTCAAACATATTTAAGGACTCAAGGGTCCTTTCCCTAAATTCTATTAACCAAATAAATACAATTTAATTGGAGGTGGTATGTTCAAATCCCTTGAATCCTATGGTATTCAAGACATTCAAGAATCTAAAAACCCGAAAGAGTATCTCAAATATAATTATAAAAACCTTGACTTAATATAACAATAATATAATATTAGCACCGCGTCTTATTACCCATTCGGGTTATACGCTTTAAGTACTAATTACGCTAATGGATTAGGAATTGGGAAGGTTGAGTTAGAGGAAGTGAACCCGCATTTGAGTGGAGGGAGAGTGAAAAACCATTTAGGACCCCCCCCCCCCCCCCAGTTCACCCGACCAAGACTCAAACCTCGATCTCCCCGTCCTCAGCAGTCGAGCTCAACACGACTAGCGCGTTAGCCAACTACGCCACCGAGGCGGGTTTAATATAACAATTTTAAGATATTGGTAAAAGGAATAAGAAGACTGTGTAATTGGAGGAAGATCAAAATCACAAATAAAAGGAGGAATTGTAATAATATAATTCATAATCAACATGAATAGCTTCCAGCCGCTGGCTGGGTTCGTTTGGAACATAAGCTTCTCTACCCCCTTCTTTCCTCCCACCACCTAGTCCCAGTCTTCTCCTCCCTCCTCCACACTCCTACTTACGTCCTTCAACCATCTATCTCTTGGTCTTATACCCCCCCCCCCCCCTCCATATCCAACATACTCCTGATCATACTTTCCCCCTCAATTCTCCTCACATGTATATACCACCTCAGTCGTGCCTTCTCTATCCTGTCCCGGACTGTCTTTTCCTTTACTATTCCTCTTACTCTCTCGTCTCTATCCTGTCCTGGACTAGCTCTTCCTCTACTATTCCTCTTACTCTCTCGTCTCTATCCTGTCCTGGACTAGCTCTTCCTCTACTACTCCTCTTACTCTCTCGTCTCTATCCTGTCCTGGACTAGCTCTTCCTCTACTACTCCTCTTACTCTCTCGTCTCTATCCTGTCCTGGACTAGCTCTTCCTCTACTACTCCTCTTACTCTCTCGTCTCTATCCTGTCCTGGACTAGCTCTTCCTCTACTATTCCTCTTACTCTCTCGTCTCTATCCTGTCCTGGACTAGCTCTTCCTCTACTACTCCTCTTACTCTCTCGTCTCTATCCTGTCCTGGACTAGCTCTTCCTCTACTATTCCTCTTACTCTCTCGTCTCTATCCTGTCCTGGACTAGCTCTTCCTCTACTATTCCTCTTACTCTCTCGTCTCTATCCTGTCCTGGACTAGCTCTTCCTCTACTATTCCTCTTACTCTCTCGTCTCTATCCTGTCCTGGACTAGCTCTTCCTCTACTATTCCTCTTACTCTCTCGTCTCTATCCTGTCCTGGACTAGCTCTTCCTCTACTATTCCTCTTACTCTCTCGTCTCTATCCTGTCCTGGACTGTCTTTTCCTTTACTATTCCTCTTACTCTCTCGTCTCTATCCTGTCCTGGACTAGCTCTTCCTCTACTACTCCTCTTACTCTCTCGTCTCTATCCTGTCCTGGACTAGCTCTTCCTCTACTACTCCTCTTACTCTCTCGTCTCTATCCTGTCCTGGACTAGCTCTTCCTCTACTACTCCTCTTACTCTCTCGTCTCTATCCTGTCCTGGACTAGCTCTTCCTCTACTATTCCTCTTACTCTCTCGTCTCTATCCTGTCCTGGACTAGCTCTTCCTCTACTACTCCTCTTACTCTCTCGTCTCTATCCTGTCCTGGACTAGCTCTTCCTCTACTATTCCTCTTACTCTCTCGTCTCTATCCTGTCCTGGACTGTCTTTTCCTTTACTATTCCTCTTACTCTCTCGTCTCTATCCTGTCCTGGACTGTCTTTTCCTCTACTACTCCTCTTACTCTCTCATTTTCATCCTCTCTCAAATTTGGTCACACCAATCCTGCTTCTTGGAGATCTCATTTCACTTGCCTGCATTGCTTTTATCCTGTTCCTTCGTTACCCGTGAACCTTGAAAAGTGACGACTGATAGGAATCTAGTGAAGCCAGTGGTGGACGCACAGTTGCACTCAAAATGGGATTAATATAATTAATGTACTAAAAAGGTGTTTTATTTGTTATTTATGATGAGTTAGAAATAATAATAAAAAGTCATTTATCAGTGGTGCTAAGTCTTAAAAACAAAATTTTAATTCAATTTTAAATATTTTCATTTGAACTTAAATTGTACATTTGTAAAGAGTCAAAGATTTGAATTTTGATTCGAAAGAAAATTTAATATTCAGTTTCAAGATATATATAATTCCACACAGCCCTAATAAATTATAATGTTCAATCTAACTAATAAAATGTACTTGTACATCCAAAAAAGAGAAGTGGTATTTCACCTGGCGGCAATGTGGCAGATGTTGATGCAGTGCCATTGGCCGTCAAGAATCGGGAAGTCGGTCACAGCCGCTGTCAAGAACTCCTTCTTGGTGTTCACTCCCACCACCACAGCTCCGTCTGGACGGAAGAACGCCTCTAGGCCCAGTCCGGTGCTCGTCAACAAGCTGACAAGTTAACGATCATATATATAGTGTTTTAAAAACAAACTGAGGTGTAGCAAAAAGGAAGGGAATAGGCCTTAAAAAAAGGTACCTAATAGCGTGGTTCCCTAATTTTATAATAAAATCTTGTATTAAGTTTTTATAACTTTTAACTGTTGAAGAAATTGTGTTAAGCGTTTTCTAAGTCCCTCCTGATGATCTACGATCAAGCCTAATTTGTTAATGCAAAGTTTGTTATGGTTGGGTTATTTAAAAGACAACCATTATCTCTTTGTTCATTGGTATAACTGTAAATTGTGTTCATCTTTTCATTATTATCAACCCTCTTACACAATGTTGTGCTATAGCTTTTTTTTCTCCCCTAAATAGTTTCCCGCTTTTCCTATATGCAAATGTGGATACATTTCCTTTAAATTCTACCTTACACTTTCTTTATTTTTTCCATTGTAGTTTAGTACCCATTTGGCATATAAGCATACATTAATTATGCAAATGAGACAGGGATAAGGAAGGTAGAAATTCAGGGAAATGTATTTGCATTTTCATTGAAGTAGAGTGTAAAATAATTTAGAAAAAAACACCCCCAGTACATCTAGCTCGGATTATAGCCGAGGTCTCCTAATCATCGACAATCCAGTCCGACCAGAAAGTGACGGGTTAGCCAATGTTACCACCGAAGTGTGTTACCTTCCCGTTCCTTATCCCATTAGTAGGGGTGTGCGTTACCTTACCATTCCTTATCCCATTAGTAGGGGTGTGCGTTACCTTCCCGTTCCTTATCCCATTAGTAGGGGTGTGGGTTACCTTACCATTCCTTATCCCATTAGTAGGGGTGTGCGTTACCTTCCCGTTCCTTATCCCATTAGTAGGGGTGTGCGTTACCTTCCCGTTCCTTATCCCATTAGTAGGGGTGTGGGTTACCTTCCCGTTCCTTATCCCATTAGTAGGGGTGTGCGTTACCTTCCCGTTCCTTATCCCATTAGTAGGGGTGTGCGTTAACTTCCCGTTCCTTATCCCATTAGTAGGGGTGTGCATTACCTTCCCATTCCTTATCCCATTAGTAGGGGTGTGCATTACCTTCCCGTTCCTTATCCCATTAGTAGGGGTGTGCGTTACCTTCCCGTTCCTTATCCCATTAGTAGGGGTGTGCGTTACCTTCCCGTTCCTTATCCCATTAGTAGGGGTGTGCGTTACCTTCCTGTTCCTTATCCCATTAGTAGGGGTGTGCGTTACCTTCCCGTTCCTTATCCCATTAGTAGGGGTGTGCGTTACCTTCCCGTTCCTTATCCCATTAGTAGGGGTGTGCGTTACCTTCCCATTCCTTATCCCATTAGTAGGGGTGTGCGTTAACTTCCCGTTCCTTATCCCATTAGTAGGGGTGTGCGTTAACTTCCCGTTCCTTATCCCATTAGTAGGGGTGTGCGTTACCTTCCCGTTCCTTATCCCATTAGTAGGGGTGTTCGTTACCTTCCCGTTCCTTATCCCATTAGTAGGGGTGTGCGTTACCTTCCTGTTCCTTATCCCATTAGTAGGGGTGTGCGTTATCTTCCCATTCCTTATCCCATTAGTAGGGGTGTGCGTTACCTTACCATTCCTTATCCCATTAGTAGGGGTGTGCATTACCTTCCCATTCCTTATCCCATTAGTAGGGGTGTGCGTTAACTTCCCGTTCCTTATCCCATTAGTAGGGGTGTGCGTTACCTTCCCGTTCCTTATCCCATTAGTAGGGGTGTGCGTTACCTTCCCGTTCCTTATCCCATTAGTAGGGGTGTGCGTTACCTTCCCGTTCCTTATCCCATTAGTAGGGGTGTGCGTTACCTTCCTGTTCCTTATCCCATTAGTAGGGGTGTGCGTTACCTTCCCGTTCCTTATCCCATTAGTAGGGGTGTGCGTTACCTTCCCATTCCTTATCCCATTAGTAGGGGTGTGCGTTACCTTCCCATTTCTTATCCCATTAGTAGGGGTGTGCGTTAACTTCCCGTTCCTTATCCCATTAGTAGGGGTGTGCGTTAACTTCCCGTTCCTTATCCCATTAGTAGGGGTGTGCGTTACCTTCCCGTTCCTTATCCCATTAGTAGGGGTGTTCGTTACCTTCCGTTCCTTATCCCATTAGTAGGGGTGTGCGTTACCTTCCCGTTCCTTATCCCATTAGTAGGGGTGTGCGTTACCTTCCTGTTCCTTATCCCATTAGTAGGGGTGTGCGTTATCTTCCCATTCCTTATCCTATTAGTAGGGGTGTGCGTTACCTTACCATTCCTTATCCCATTAGTAGGGGTGTGCATTACCTTCCCATTCCTTATCCCATTAGTAGGGGTGTGCGTTACCTTACCATTCCTTATCCCATTAGTAGGGGTGTGCATTACCTTCCCATTCCTTATCCCATTAGTAGGGGTGTGCGTTACCTTCCTGTTCCTTATCCCATTAGTAGGGGTGTGCGTTACCTTCCCGTTCCTTATCCCATTAGTAGGGGTGTTACACGTCCACTTTTTCAATTCATAGCGAATAACATGGAATCAAATATTGAATGCTTAACATATGTCTTAAAGTTGGATAAAAAATATTATACTTTGCATAACTATATAAATTTAGGTACTAAATATAACTGACAAAATATATTCCAAACATAATTTATATATTTTGTCTTAAAATTATAAATTACGTTATTCGTTATCATAGCAAAATGTGATTTTATTATTTTAGATTATGTTTATGTAAACACTGATTTGCGATGTCAACAACCACAGATAATTAAAATCCCTTTTTTTTTTTGCAAAGCCCCATGGATTCCGAATACAGAATTTCACAATCAAATTGAAATTGAAGTGGACAAATAAGTTATACAAAGTCAAGTTGAGGTTTTTGAAGCTTTACACACTATATGTTAGTGTAAATATGCAGACAGTTAGTAAGACGTTATGCACAAATATATCCTCTGGGCATTCTATTCGTCCCTTCACAAACTGATTACCTAATTTAAAAATAGATACATAGATAATCTTCACAAACAACACAAAGTTATTACTTGAAAAGCTGCCTGCGGTAGTTGGTAGGACTGGTGGACTTGTTTCCCTCAAAGATGTCGAGCCTGACCCAACAGTGGAAACTAAATCCGTAGCCGGCACCAGGCCATTTCTTGATACCAGGGACACTGATGCCATCTGGAAACAAACACAAGAACACTACACCCTCACAGGCACAGTCAGGAAAAATTGAAAAATGTTATAACAAAACTATTTTTTTTTTTTACACTGATTGGGAAGGAAAATTGTGAGGTTTATTTTACCGGTTTCATTCTGAATGTCGAAGTAACTTTGACAGTCCAGGTAATCCTCCTTTCTTGCGACGGAAGACATGGCATGAAGCAGTTGTACCCTGTATGGAAACTATCGAGAAAAATACATCAGTAACATCTCAGAATCACACAACAATACATTACATACACGTATGTGTGTACCGGTTGAGGCAGACATTTAAACTAATTTTATTTATTTATTATAATCGCAGAGTATTGTAAAATTAAAGTTATCATCTTAATCACATTATCACAAAGTAATGTAAAACTAAAAGTACATACTTAAGTTCTGTTTTGACCTTTTGCCACTAAGAGCAAGAGCCCAAGGTGAACAGTGACACCTAAGTTGGAGGTCAGTTAAATGATAAGAGCTCATTTGTATCAAAGAGCTCAACTGTATTGTGGATCTTACAAGCCCCATATTGGCTAAGAGTAGTAATGGAAAGGAATCAATATAGGTAAGGTGTGTCGGTACCGTTTGAATGACTTGTAAAATGTTTTAAGGACTGTGCATTTTAATTAATTAATGAAGACTGTGGTTGTGAAACATTTGTTCTTTTAATCTATGGCCAGTCAAGTATTTTCCTTTATCCTTTCGCTACTATTCCTCCTTTAATTTCTACCATTCTTCTCCTCTAACTTGAACACTTTGTTATCTGCTCCTCCCATCTCTCTATCTCATGTACTCCCTGTACTCCAACTCTTCCCCAGATGACTTCATTCCTAATCTTGTTTCTCCTCGTGGCAGTTAACATACTCCTCACAAACTTCATTCCCATGGCCTCCACTGTCCTATTCCAAATGTCCTAGTCAATTTAATCGATGAAGCTATGTAATTGTCTAAGGTGGGAAAAAGTTTGAAGCTAAATTCACAAATATTCAAAGCAGAAGTTTTTCAAGTTTTACACAGAGACGATCGTGTTTTAATTTTGACTTTACTTACTTTTTCCTTATCGTCTTCCCTCAGCAGAAGGAAGATCTGTTTCAACTCGTATGGCGTGATGGAGTGCGAAGCCAGGGCTTCAATCAGTTTTATCAGTTCATTGGCAGCTTTTGCATTCAGCTTATCGTGATTTGCCAGAGTTTGGCAAACAACGTGGATCACCCCTTTCTGACAAGCAAGGGATTTACTAGGACACACAATACACAAGAATTAGACAAACAGATCTGGCATGGCATTAATAAGATGATCATCCAGAGACAAAATAACACAAAATGGAGGAAAAATATATATTTTTAAAAAAACATTAGGACTAGATATAGGTTGAATCTAATTTTTAAGAATCTAAATCTTCGATTTACCTTCAAATCCCAAATCAAACTCTTGGAAAGATTATTAACATAAGAGGAAATATAAATATAATAGTATACTGGAAATACAAATAGTAACTAAATGTTAACATTCTTTCTTATATTCCATTCATTAAAACATTCAGTTAAATGTTAAATTACTGTCTGGGGGTTAGTTGTTAAGTTCATCCTATAATTATATAATTATAATTGGTTGTGAACCACCAATAAGCAGTATTAGAGCTCTAAAACAAATTTAACAACATAAAAAAAAAATTAAGATCTTTTTAAAGAATATGAGTCTTGTATCCAAAATTTTCTCTAATCCTTGAATCTCAAATATTTTTAAGGATTCAAGGGAATCAAGGATTGGAGGCCCACACAGAGTACAAAGAGAGGAAATGAACAGGAATTACTGTGAGTTTCTCTTTCATCCCTTTTACAAACCTATTTACGTGTCCTATCTTTTATCATTTTTGTGTTTTGCCTATTTTAGTAAGTTGCGCCGTGCATTTCTTACTCCCTCCCTCCTGATAAGTTCAGAAAAAAAAATTAGGTTGGGGAATTGGACGTAGAGATACATTTCCTTCAAGAGGCAGCCATTACCGTTCTGTCCAGTGGCGGCAGTGTCAAGTGTTAACTGTGTTCTTTCCCTTGTAAGAGCAATATTGTGTCTGTTCCCTTTTTTTATGTTCCCATCCCTCTTTCCTTTACCTTCTTCAAATCTATGTAATAAAATGTACCTAAAAAAGTGAAAAATCTTTTTCTCTTCAAAGAACAAACCAATTTAGTTACCTGGGAAGATTGGCAGTGCACAGTTGGTAGAGCGATCCAGAGAGCTCCATCTGATCGTCAACGCTCATGTCTACCATCCATTCTATCAGGGGCACCAACACTTCAGCATTCTGACAAAATAAAAAATCATTAAAATGAATGTCATAGCTGAAGATAATATAAAATAATGTTACACTTAAAGTTACTTAAGAAAAAAAATATATTGCAGAGTTTGTGAAAATATGTATGAAATAAAGTTAACCAAGCAAGTTATAATATGTCATCTTTGGGGAGGTTTCACACTCCCTCACGACCGGTTCCAATTATAACCAAACCTAGGTCGAGGGATTGATCAGTTACGATCGATTTTCTTCAAGAGGCAGCCGTTACCTCTTTGTCCAGTGGCAGCAGTGTAAAGTATGAACTATATTCTCTTCATTGTTAAAAACCATATTGTGTTCCATTCCCTTGTTATTAGTTGTTGTTGTTGTTAGTGGTGTTATTGTTTTTGTTGTCATTAGTGGTGTTATCGTAACTATTAGTGGTGTTATTGTTCTTATTATTATTATTATTATTATTATTATTATTATTATTATTATTATTATTATATCATCTAAACAGCATCAGAACAGTTTCACCCCTGCTTTTAGTCAAACTACAAAGGTCGGCAGTTAGGGGATCTACTCAAACCGGAAGCAAGACCTTAGCTTTCTGTATGAACAAAGTGACCTGACCTCATGAATATGACCAACCCTGCCGAGTACTGACCTGTAAGGTTGGTGCTGCTAATTCCTCCTCTGTGCCATACAAAGAAGTGCCTTGAGAAGCTCCCTAGAAGGCGGACCTAATGTTCTCAGGACAGAGAATAGCCTCTCGTAACCTGCAGTCTTTATCATCCTCTCCTGAAAACGTAATCCAGCGATATTAAACACAACCTAGACATTGTGTTCTACACTACCACTACTGTCTATGACTGGCCAGAATTGTGTTCCGTCGTGTCTGTGTTCTTAAAGTCTCTTCTTAACCAATGTTAAGGAAGTGACCCTGGCTTAAACTGTATATTTGATTTTTAAACAACTACTAAAGCTCGATCTGAGCTCAATTTGACAAGCACTCATATAGCCCTAAAAACTATTTACCTTACAAATGGAAGAACCAATCAATATGGAAGTCACAGTTCTGACGCACACTGCTGCCAGAGTCTGCTTTTCAAACGAAAACCTCTGAAACAAACCAACAAATGTGGAAGAGGGAAACATAGCAAGTGGGAGAAGGGACAATGTTACCGAGGAGAGGGAGGGAGAACAGAACCGTGTGATATAAAGAACAAGTGCACCTTCTAGTGACAACTGCAAGAATTAATTTGACAGAGCACTTTTGTCGTCTGCAAGTTGGCAGCACACAATGAAGTTCGATCCCCGGCCAAGTTTACTAGGGCAATAATTTTTCTTGTAGGATGGTTTTCAATCATTTTTGTAGCACAGTATCTCACTGCCCGTTTGGATTATACACATATGTACTTATTACACTTATGTGTTAAGGATGAGGACAGTTGAATTTAGAGGAAGTTTACCCGTATTTGCGTGGAGAGAAAGAAGAAAATTGTTTAGGTAAAACCACCCTCAATACACCCAACTGGGATTCTAAGTATTGCGAGAGTGACGCCTTAGACAATTCGACTACCGAAAAGGATAGTTTTTCATTCTCTTTCCAAACAAGTGTTAGCAAAACATGTTTGTTTATTCGTGATCCATGTCATACCAACCGCCGCGCAGATAAACTAGTTGTAGTGTCGAGATATCCAGCCAGGGCTCACCAAACTTTCTTCAACAAGTGCGACCAGGGTGTCCAACATGTGGTTGTCTACCATGACCAATTGGAGCTGCCTCTCTGATCAGGATCCTGAACTAGAAGTAGCCTCAATGCTTCCACCACCTCGCTGAGGGTCTCTGACGACTTGTCGTGCCACTCCCCGGTCACCAGCTCCATCAAGGAGTCCTGGTAGAACTGGAGGACTGTGCCCCCTTCGATCTGCCTCTGAAACATTGAGTGAGGGACATGGTAAGTGTTATATGAGGAGATCACTTACGCTGCAAGTTGTGACATACAGTAATTAACTAATAGACTCGACTCGTAATAAATCATAAAGTACATTCGCACACACAGTATAGTTCAATCTTTATAGAAAGGATCTTATCTGACAGCTGGAAAGTTACTAGAGCTACTTTAATGTATTCATACATCAAGTAATGTGATCTACAGCTGTCACTTTTTATAGATTTTATCAATGTTGACTGCAAAAAAATATGAATGCATTTTCTAAAAGGCCTTTATATGAAAATGAGTATTATTATTTTTAAGCATCATGTCTTACTAGTCCTTTGGTTTGAAAGCCTATATAATAATGACGCTCTTGGCTCATGGATGAGTAAGATTTAATTTAGTTGAATTGTACCCACTTTTGCGTAATATTTGAAAAAAAAAACTCATTCTAAGTACATTCGAGCGGGATTCGAATCTTGATCTCCCTAACATCGACAATCTGTTTATCGCTATAGTGACACCTTAGACCATGCGGCCACCAAGTATTGATGTTGTAGTAGTTTAGACTCACCTGGTCCGGTGCGCACTTGTTGAGCACCTGCACCATGATGACGAAGCACTGTACCGCGGTGCGCCTCACGTCCCGATCAGCACTGCCTTGGGATATCACTCCCATCACGATGTTCACCGTCGCAGGGCAGATAGCCCTCAGAGCATTGTGCTGGGGTCGAGGAACACAGAGTCGGGTGAGGACACAATGGGGGGAGTTCTTCCCCCATAGTTCATATTAGATAAAGTACTTTATTTGAGAGTATTTATAAACAGGAGAACTTTGACAATCCAGACTAAATGGGGATAAATATTACTTAGTGTTGTTCTCTCTCTGGTGTGCCCTGAAAATAACTCTCCTGCTTTGTTTTTATCTTTTAAATGTGAACTTTAGGGTGGGGATGTAGGCAACGTGAAAAAAGACAGTGTTTTTTGCAGTTTTTATAACAAAACTTTTTTTTTGCCAAAATATATACAATATTACTTCAGTACAAACATATTGTTTGTTTTCCTTCAAATGGTGATATCAACAGTAATTGTTGAAAAATCTGTCATGAGCATAGCAGCATTAGATTACAAGCTTTTTAAATGAAAAGAAATAATTGCCATTAAATTACAGGACATCCTCGATAGATATTCAACAACTGTTGATATCAATATGTGAATAGAATTAAACGGGATGTTTGTACTGAAGCAATATTGTATACATTTTGGCGGAAAAAAAAATGTGTTGATTTAAAAACCACAAAAACAGTATTTTCTCATGCCTCCTTCATCCCCCCCCCCCCAAAGTAATGTTTCCGGGAACTACAGCTGGTGCTGAGCCCTGGTGTGGTGTGGTAGGACATATTTTGGTAATTTCTGCATTGACTACTTTTTTTTATACTTTCATTTGGTGAATGGCAAGTTTTTCATTTATAGCATTAATATTTTAACAACACATGCTTTTTTTTTTTTAATGCAAGCAATTACTTGTGACCCTGTGTAGATGTGGTATAAAAACAGTGTACAACATCTGATGTTAGGATGACATCATGATAATACATTTTGTTAACATGCATGAAACATAATCTCCCATCATAGTTTTTAAAGTTTAAACTCAAAAGTAATGGGGTTTAAGTCATGTATTTAAATTAACTGATTTTTCCCTTGTTTTCCCCGGTAGTGACAAGTGATATCACTCACTGATATGGTTCGTCAAATCATGATTCATACTAGGCTCTTACAAACAACTGTAATGTTTGACCAAGTTCTATGTTCCATATATTATTCAATACCACACTTGACGGACATATTGGCAAACATTCTGTTATTTCAATCACATATAAATAGAGTAAATACATTTGTACAGTCCAACCTTCACAGGAAGAGCCTTTTAGAAAATACAAACATATTTTGTTACAGTCAACGTTGATAACATTTTATGATATTATTTTATAATAAAAAAATATGGCATCCGTCTGCAATTGAGCTATACTGATCAAGTGGCAGCTGCCTTTTGGCGAAATAGTGTAACTTATGTAGATAGAGGGTAGCATGTGGTCAGCACAACCGTTAATCTCAGTTTTATAGACCAGAGCCACCACTTCTTTATTCAAGTATTTCCTACGAGGCTGAGTACTGTTCGAACTGGAATGCCGAGCAGTGAACGCACACAGAGACCTCTGGATTGTAGCCAGAAACTCTGGCCATTAGACCACAGAGGGGGCCATTGTTATTTTTTAGTTATTGATAATATCTATCAAAGGTGACAGCTGTAGAGCTCATGGCTCGACGAAAAGTGGATCCGCTAACTTTTCTAACTGTCAGATAAGGCTCTTTCTATGAAAATTGAAATGTGGCGACTCTTGCAAGCACAGAAAATACTTGGCAACACCGCAAGAAAGAGAGTCATGCTCGAATATACTTTCGTCGTAATGTAAAACACAAACAATAGATATATTTACATACACTACCACAATAAAACTATGACTAAAAATAAATATTTATAGTTTAAGGAATACCCTATAAATTATTTATACTTTAAAAATACTAGTGAATATATAAATGTTTATAACTATTTAAGGAATTTATCAGTAATCCTTGTAAAGGATTATAGAAACAACTAGCATCAAGCAAGCAACACGAAACATTAGCAATCTTTCTAACAAGGCATCGCTTGTTGGGAACTGTCTAATCGTCTACAAAGCTTACTCCAATGAGTAACTAGAGTTCAAAATAAACTGCAACTCATTCCTGCATCACAAAGTGGTAAGATAAATACTTACTTTATTCAAAACCATCCTCCACCAGTAAACCATGTGAGAATTAAGGTTGTTAAGTTACTCTACATTTCGTATGAGCAAGTATTATGGAGACATGCGTCGGCAACCCATGCTTCCAACAGAACACATCCCCATGTTATAAGCGGCTACAAACGCCAGACTAGCATCTTCAGGGGGTCACAAAGTTTTCTAGGAAATGATGTTGTCAGTTTACTTGATAAAGGCAATCAAAAATATTTATATTTTCATAGTTTTCATAAAAAAAGTTTAGTTTGAATACTGAGCTTAAGTAGCTATAAAGTTAGTGTGAGAAATTTTGAAACTGCGAGGGGAAAAAATATCATCTTCAACTTTGCTTGGTGGGGGAGGAGGGGGGGGGAATCTGGCTTCAACAATTGAGGGGATTATAGCAAAAAACATGATAACCTGCATTTTATGGAAACATTTTTAGCAGTGATTTATGTTAGCTTACATCTTGAACTACAAGTTGTTTAGGGTCAGTCAACACCTGAAGTAGAGTTAATTTCAGAAAATATTTTATTTATATTTTATATACAGGTTAACAGATTTTATAAATGTTTAAATAAAACTATATGTAGGTAGATTGTGTGGATCAAAAGAAAGAGGTATGCCATGTAAGATGTGGTGGTTAAAATGTTGTAGACAAATGTGCGAAAAAGATAGAACATTAAGAGTTTCAATAATAAAAAAGCATGTGTAACTCTGTGTATGAATGTCGTTGAAACGAAGGGAGTATGCAAAGATAGGGGAGTGTGGAGAAAGTTAGTGAGGATGTATGATTAAGTATGGAGTTATTGTTTACTAAGCTAAATTCACAGTTCCAAGGTAACGGCGGGATTGAGTAGGTATGTTTTTTTACATCCAATAATGTTTCCAGCCTTAGGCCTGGGTCAGTTTTTTATTCAAGTAATATATTTTCCGCTAAGTCTGTCAGTGATGCATATGCCTTATGATATAACTTATATCTAGAACAGACACAACATCCAGTCCCCAGCAATTAATTCATCACTGTGAAAGTGTAAACCCACATTTAACCAATGAACAATGTTTCAATCATGTTGGTAATCGAACACAGGACCCTTAACTAAGTAGAAAGACTTGCTACTGACTGAGCTAAGGTGTCGGGGAGTATGTATGTATGTATGTATGTATGTATGTTTGTTTAAATAGTGACTACAATAGCCCCGTGGCTTCTTTGGTGCTGACTGATAGCAAACAGCTGACTTCTGACAGTCTACATTTAATACCTAAATGTTGACTGTCAGAAGTGACAGCTGCTAAACACATGTTTTTTTGCAGATCATATGCTTCGGCGTAGGGATACATAATTTGATCTGGTAACTTTTCAAAGCCGTCAGCTCTCAGCTGTGAGCTGTCAGTCGGCACCAAAGAAGCCATGGGGCTACTGTATATTCTATATAAATTTATTAGGGTTATCATGTTTTTGACCCAATATCCTCAATCACAAAGCGTTTCCAATAATATTGAGTTTTTTTTAGCATCATTTACTAGAAATTATGCTAATGGGTTAGGAATGAGAACGGTTGAATTTAGACGAAGTGTATCCACATTTGCGTGGAAACAGTGTGGGAAACCCTTGATTCGAGCCTTGATCTCCCTCTTATCGTTAGTTCAGTCTATTGTGAGACTGACACCTTGGACTTCTCGTCCACCGAAGATGATGTTTATTGATCGAACACCAGACAATACAATCAAGGACTACTCAGATATATTAAAAAGCCAATAAGAGTCTGTATATACTACTTGTACTATTGTTTAGAGCTTGCTTAAGACACAATTCATTATTATTTAACATTCACAGGATACAGCAACAGTTACTTATCGTTCACATTTCAAAAAATGTGCAATTAAGAAATGTGGGTAGTTAATACACTTGGGATGGAAGAGAATGAACTACCGGAACAGACGTGAGCGTACCAGACGTCGACATGATTGGCAGTACAGATTGTGTTATCAACCCTAGAGATGGATAGCCCCCCTTTCACAACCCTAACGTTGTGGGGTTTCAACTTATCTTTAGGTGAATGCTGAAGTAATTACTTTTATTTGAACTCATCAATCCTTCGATACCAAGTAAAGATGGGGTCGAATCAGCTTTATCTTGAATATGAACCTTATACAACATGAAAAGATGATTAAAAGGTTAACTTTATCACACTGTCATGATTTGATTTGATTCAATCCTAATTTTTTTTCATGTTAATTCTTTATTTGCTAAAGAAAATATAAATCTTAACTAAATAATAACATTTAGTTATAATGTGAGATTACATTCAGTTAAGTGGTAAATTAACTGTCTTGGTTATGGTTGTTAGGTTTGTCCTGCAGTTAAGTTAAGCTAAGTAAAGTCATATTGGCCCTAAAAAAAATTGTGTTGGAAGTTTGAAAAAGGTAAAAAATTATTTAATCTTTATTTTTTTTTTTTTTTTATTTTTTTTTTTTTTTTTTTTTAAATATTTGAGGATTCGAAGGATTCCAAAGACCTGCCCTTAATATAATGCTGACTATCAGCAGATTTAACTATAAAACAGGACTGCTGAACAATAAAATTGAACATTTGAACATCACACAACGCTAACTGGTCGAGGATCGAATCCTTATCTCCTTAATCAGTGATTTCCAAATACCCGCAAAGGTGTGAAGGGAGAGGGAATTTTTTTTTTCAAACACCTTCAGTACACCTAACTGGGATTCGAACCCTGACCCCCCTGTCAACAAAAGCCTAGTCTATTGCGAGAGTGACGTGTTTGACCATTCAACCATCAAAGCAGGTTCTCAGTTTTATTTTTGATTTTGTTTATATAATAGAAAGTTTTGTAAACAAATTAATATATATTTTAATGTGAAGCCTTTCTTTCCCTGTCATGGTTTTGTTTAACTTGGCAATAACATTTGATCAAACTTTAGAACCGTTTATATATTACAAAATATAATTATTTCTCTTTTATCATCAAGCACTGGAAGATATGCATTCGTAAGGCCATGTTCCAAAAGATACACGAAAGGTGAAAGTTCAAGAAACACCGCCCCAGATCAAAATTCACGGCATCATCATGCGGTGGACCCCTACTGTACTGCCGTGAGAAGTCAACGGGCATCACACAGTCTGTTTCGAGCTCTGCGGGGAGTACTCATACCAACTTGTACCTTGCAAACCACTAGAAATGGTATCTACTCATGCTGGTTTCAGACCCATGGTTCTTCCAACTCACCCCTCATTTAAACAATGGGTAGAACTATCTAGACTTTTCCTTCGACCATCTAAATTGAACCTTAATATCATACTCTGAAAACATAATTAAGATTCACCAGCGTCAGAAAATAACAGGAAAAACAAAACAGGCAAGTTAATAACACATGTGACCCATATGAGTCAACAACCCCATTTAAGGACCACTTTACGATCGGGTGGCAGGTATCGTGAGCTAACGTAGACTTTATTTAAGTTTCTCTCAGAGAACAATTTGACGGCATCATTACCTGAAAATGTATGCAAACACAACTTTAATAGTAAAACGGAGACAAACTTTTCTCTTTTGGACTGTATTCTTACATACTCCCGCACAGTGATTTTTTTTTTGAAAGATGTTAGTAAATGCCAAAGATATTAGATATTGTTCCTTGGTTAAAATATACTAAAATTAACTTGTCAAAATGGCTATGTCAATTCACGGTCCCTGCAATGTGAGTTAAGGTTCATACGTTTGCAGTTTTCATAACAAAAAACCTTTTTGGTCAAAATAAATAAAACATTGCTCTAGTAGATAAAGTGAATCTTCTACACATTGTGATATAAACAATGGTTGAATATTTGTCCCGAGTATAGTGAGCTTTGACCAAAAGCTATTTAAATGAGATTAAAAGGTTTTGTTGAATCACACGATGTACAAGACAAATATTCAACAACTGTTGATATTACCAAGAATAGAAAATGAAACTAAACGTATCTACTAGCAATATTCAATTTATCTTTGGGAAAAAAAATTGTTGTTATAAAAACTGAACAAATACCGACCTTAGCTTGCGTTATTTTCCACCCAACTTTCACAAAGTTTTGTTGCTCCTCTGAGTGATTGCCTGTGGTCCATTGTTTAGACGTATCCATATGAAAGTTCATCTTTCCATTCAGAGATTAAAATTTCTGATGCTATTGTTGGTTGTTTAGCGTAGGTTTCCACAGTTAGGTAGAGTTGGTTGGTTTGAAAAAGTGAACTCCATACAAATTATATAAAACAGCAAAGTATCTTTAAATTATTAAAAATTAGCCAAATTCCTAATCAAATTAAATGTGGCTTGGAATACAATTGAAATAAATAACTTGCATGTATTACAGGAGTTGAACTCAAGAGTCAGACAAAACGTTGTAAAAAGTGGTCCATAAAATGACAAACCCCAACACATAATGTTACCATAAGATTAGTCACAAGAGGTTCACATAGATTACCTTATAGGGCATGCTATTCTCCTGATACTCGATTGCTTCAGAGGCAAAACAATTCAACTCGCTTGGTCAATAGGGCCAAATACCTCAAATTTGAAGGGAGAGTTGAGGAAAATCTACAGTTTGGAGCCATGTGAGAGAAGGGGCTATAGAGGAATTTATAAACACTTGAAATTATGAAAAGAATTGAAAAATTGAAAGGAACCCAGATCCTGGCAACAACAACAGAAAAATCTCCATCACTTCTTATTATCTGTTCTGGGTTAACACATGTTCATTAAATATGTTAATGGAGTAGGAATAAGTAAGATAGAATTTAAGAGGAAATATACCCACATGTGTGCAAAGAGAGAGTGGGAAACCGTTTATATTAAAACACCTTCTGTATAGCTGACCGGGATTTGAGCCCAGTCACCGTCCAGCCAACTCGAGTGTGATGCATTAAATGGTGCTGCCCTCTACGTAGGTTTTTTGACTATCAACCCAATCAAAACTATAAGTCTCCCCACTGTGTGCTCAATAATAAGGGGTCTATATTTTTAAATATTGTATCAGAGCAGTTAGGTCTAACGCTTGGCTGCCATTGTGACTGATTAAGAAAGAGGGGAAACTGATTATCTCTCTCTTTAAAACTCGACCCAAACTAATCCTTCTTACATTTCAACTGTAAGTATCTGATGTTGCAACAATTAAAGATAAAGTTTATAAAGTTTTTATTTATTTACGATATGAACAAACAAAATTATTTTATAAAATTAAAATAAGTATAATTCCATATTAAATTTGTCCTTTAAGTGTATTAAATATTTGGTAGATTTATTTTAAAGTATTAAAAGAACTCGAAAGTGATTTCAAACTCAAACCAGATTTTTAATAAATATAGACCCAACAAATTGAAGTCCAAAATTAAGCTTACCCCATTCACTTCAACTTACAAAATAACATCAAAGTATAAAAGTATCCCTAATTGGTAAATATAAATCAATATTCCTTTTGTGATCAAAATCTTTCAATAAGAGTAAAATTCCATTTTGACTGGATAATAAAGGGGTAAATAGATGGTTTGTAAAATTTGTCAACAGTTTTATTAATTGTATCACACAAGTTAAAGAAATATTAATTGATTATTATTATTACTATCATTATTAAAGACCAATAAAATAATTAACAGTATGGTTAAGAATGACTCTTTAGTATTTAAATATACATGCGGCACTTTATAAAAACATGGAATTGAAAAGAACAATATAATTATATTCACTAGAAATATTACAATGGGGTGTAAGGAAAGGTGAATTAAGGCCCACATTTTTAGAGTTTTTATAGCAGAACTTTTTTTGGCTAAGATAAATAAAATATAATTTTCCAATATAAATTATGTTTAGTTTAATGTTCTAAAAAGGGTGATGTCACCATTTCTTCAAAATTTGTCTTGAGAATAGAGAAATTTGAACATAACATGTTGTAACTAATTATTGAAAAACTTTCTGTTCAAATTTCATTATAATCAAGATAGCTATTAAATAACTGTTGACATTAACGTGTTTAGAACATTATAACCAGAGCTATGTTTTATTTATTTTGACCAAAATTTTTTTTTAAATAAAGTCTATAAGAATACTTACCTTAACTCAGTGTTTTTTTACACTCAAATTTAAATGGCAAAACAAACATAAGAAGTACACCTAATAAACAGTATAACCGATATATAAAGCGCTAACAAAATTCCAATTCCTAACTTTGAAGGTTTGAGGTTCCGAGGGTTCGAGGTTTGAGGGTTCAAGGTTTGAGGATTCGAGGTTTGAGGTTTGAGGGTTTTAGTCGGGTTCGAGGTTTGAGGGTTCAGGTTTGAGGTAGGTTCAAGTGGGATTCGAGGTTTGAGGATTCGAGGTTCAGGTTTGAGGTTAAGGTTCGAGGTTTGAGGATTTGAGGTTCGAGGTTTGAGGTTTCGAGGGTCTCATCCCTATTATTTATTTTCATATGAGAACTTGGTGGTACTTTATAAACGAATGTCACAATATGTTTATGTTCCAAAGCTGATGCGACATAAGCACATTATAACAGTACATAACACACAAACAAACAGAAACAGTTCAAAGTGTATCGGTGGTAGAGTGCTGGGATATGAGGAAACTCACCCTTGCTCCGGAAATAACACTTCCAAGGACATGGAGTAGTTCGGTGCTTAGGTCAGAAAACTTGTCCACCAAAGAAGTTTGAAAACAATCTGTGAAAAAATATTAAAAACCATATTATATGAGAGTAGTTGTAACCAACTCCTCTATGACTTGGGACGGGTCAACAGAACATGGTACTATCTAGAGCATAGTTTCTCAAACTTCCTCTCCCCTTTTGGGGCCATGAGATAACCAACATACCCTTTCCAGACCTTCATAAAGTATAAATTAACAATGTTGATAGTAAATTATTATATAAACAGTCTTATTAGTTGTGTTTATTTTCTTCTGATACTTTTACTGATATTAGTACTTGCACTATGATATCAGAAGAAACTAATTTCTTGCATCTTCACTCATACTGGTATTAAATGTTTATTAGGGTGTACTGTGGAGGAAGAACAAATGACAATATTTCTCAACTCTCACTCATTTTCTGTGTGACAAGCAAGAAGTAACGCCAGCATTCAGGCTGTATGCAAGAATTATTTAGTTTATAATGTTTTATACGGTTTAATATGGCAAAAGTCAACTGTTTCAAACAAAAGTGAATTCGAATTAAATATATAAAATATCCTCAAAGCCAAATTAAAGTTGTAATATTTTTTGATAGTTGTTTAGTGCTTTTAAAAATAATATTATTTATCTATTTAACATTATGCACTCCCATGTAATTTTTTATATTGTACAATTGTTTGAAATATTTCTCTCTAATCTAATAAACCTAGTTTCTATCACAACAAGCAATTCTATTACTTAAGATTATTTCATTTTAACAATAATTTGTAATAGATATAACAACTAAAATAATAATAAATGAACAAAAACTGAATATTCAAGCTGTAAATATTTTTAATTGAAGAAGCTTTATAAACAATGAGGCATGAAAATTTTTCAAATCAAAGTCAAAACTAATAGTTATTTTTGAAGCCAAATCAAAGTTTCACACAATTTTACTATATAACAACTTGGTCAGAATACGTTCATTTTATCAACAGGTCTGTGAATACCTCTGTTTTAATTTGTTGTGGGGCTTGTATGGGGCTTATTGCTCTGTTAATAGGAGCAGAGCTACCACAATTCACCAATTTGCAATAAAGATTAATAAAAACAACCCCATGGCCGGCATCAGCCCGTAAGCGAGCTATATCGACTTAGCAGTCACTGTCTGTTAGCGAATATAGTTCCAACTATTGTGGATAGAGGTGTCATATGTTCAGCACAATGAGACCTCCAGTTGTTAATCTCAGTTTTTCTAGACTGGTGCCACTACTTTTTTATTCATGTATCTCCTCATTTGTCCTCACGAGACTGATTTTGAGCCCGTTCCAGACCCACTGCTTCACAGAACAATCTGAAAGCCCCAGGGATTGAACCCAGGAACTCTGAATCTGTAGCCGGGAACTCTTTTGACCACTAGACCACACAGGCGGTCAAAGATTATTAAAAACAATAGATTATAGTGAGATTATAACCAAGAAGTTAGATTGCACAATTAAGCACAAGTCTGGGGCATAGTCACACAAGAGCTCAAACTTGTTTGTTTTGTGCAGCTTACTACCAAAACGCACACTAACCGGTTAGGGATGAGGACAGTAGAATTTAGAGAAAAATAAACTATCCTCAGTACATCCAACCAGGATTTGAACCCCACTCTTCCCATCACAACAGTTCAATCTATTCCCAGACTGTCCCATAAGACCATCCAAACACCGATGATGATCTATATCTTCTTGTTTCTTCTGAGTCCACACCCCATAGAGATTTGAACCAAGGTCTGTCAGATGGTAGGACAGTTGTTCGAAGCTCTCTACCGCAGCCAAGGCTCCTTATATCAAAGTCCCTCCTTGAGTATCGAGATTTGAACCAAGGTCTGTCAGATGGTAGGACAGTTGTTCGAAGCTCTCTACCGTAGCCAAGGCTCCTTATATCAAAATCCCTCCTTGAGTATTGGCCAATAAAATCAACGTGTGCAGCTAGGAATATATCTACGCTCCAGTAAACGAGTGGTCAGTGGTACCAACTTACCATAAATGAAAGGAACCACCTCGACATGCAGCAAAGCCGGCTGCAATGGAAGCCTTTCAAAGTTGGCAGGATTGTCCTGCAAGAAATGCCTCCAAGTGAAATACGGGTCGTACAAGCATTCCAGCAGGTGGCAGAACTGCACAAAGAACGATGTGGCCGCTTCTGTAAACTCCACTTTGTCCTCCACGAGCTATAGCAAACAACAAGCACTCAGTCAAAATACAGATCAGCCATAAAAAAAAAATTCTACCTTCTTTGGTTGTCAAATGGTTTAATGCGTCAGTTGATATTAGACTGGGCTAATTATGACATCAGGGTTTGAATAACGGTCGGATGTACTGAGGGTGGTTTGTCCTATAAAAAAATACTATATTTGTTTTTAGGTAGATGTCTGGTGTAGTTTTTTTGTTTGTTTTTTATGCATTGTGTGTTACTACTTGCCCGTATAGTCTAAATATTTAAACTAATGGTGTAGAGATGAGGAAGATATAATTTAGAGGAAATTTATCTTCATTCGCATAGAAGGAAAGTTGGAAACCATTCAGAGAAAACAACCTCCAGTACACCAGACCGAGATTTGAAGCCTGGATCTCCTCGTCCCTGGTAATTCCAGTCTGATACAAGAGTGACGACTTAGACCAGAGGTATTCAAGGTGGGGCACAGACACATCTCAGGGGGTATCTAAAATCCAATGTATATACTATATATGTATTAATAAATAAATAATATTACACCCCTGTTGCACCTCTTGCGGGTGACATATCACTGCTGGTACACAGGCAGGGTGAAACTTGCGAGGCCTTATCTCAGGAACCATAGAACATAATATTTTCATAATCTTTGTGTTGTTTAAGGTCTACTATCCACACTCCAGTTACTTCCCACATAAATCCATATACACTGATTATATAAAAAAGTTTTTGTGATTTAACTTATATGTATATTATAGAACATGTATAACTTGTATAATGAATGCACCAACAACTTTAGGGGTACAAAGTTGAATATAAATTATATCTGGGCATAAATGAACAAAAAAGGTTGAATACCACAGCCTTAAAGTATTTTACTGACTGAAGTAGGTTTTAGTTAACATTAGTGTCTGCTATGTCTGAGGAACGTTATCACTCTTTAAAAGTGATTTATAACAGGTTTCAAGCGAAGCGAGTTGATTGTGAGGCACAGCCTATTTACTCTCAGGGTTGAGAGGTACAAGTTTAGTTACATAATCATTTATATTTGGAGGGAAATCCAAATTCTCACCTGATGAATGATTGTGGCGGTGATCCCCACGAGCTGACCAACATAATCACAGGAAGCTATGAAAGGAATGTTATCGAAGTTGCGACAAATGACAATCAGGCTTCTCACCAAGAGCTCCACCTCCTCCAGAGAGATTCCGTCCAATGTGTTCTGAAAGAAGAGTGTAATCAGGTATTGGAGGTTTTATACTAGTAAGAAGGTACAATAGAGAAGGAGGGGAACAAATAGGATGGACATAATAGGTTTTTTAGCACTTACCTCTCCGTACTATACACTTATGTACTAATTACGCTAATGGGTTTAAGGATTATTATTAGCACCGTGTCTTACTACCCGTTCGGGTTATACGCACTTACGCTAATGTGTAATGGTAGGGTGATTGTGAGATGAAATGGAGGACCTACAGTTTAACGTGGGATCCGAAACCACGGTGGAGACCTGGCATTCCTCACATTCATGTGTTGTCAGAGGTGAAGGAAGGGTTTGGTAATCAGATAAATCTGTGCCGGGACAGAGGATTGAACTTCGGACCCCCAGCACAGAAGTGACACCTTACCCCTAGACCGCCAGGTCACCTGTTTAAGAATTAAGAAGGTTATATTTATAGGAAGCTTACAAGCATTTGAGTGAAGGGAGAGTGGAAACCATTTTGGAAAAGCACCCTCAATACACTCGACCAAGATTCGAACCTCGATCTTCCCGTCATTGGTGGTCTAGTCTACTGTGGAGAAGCCACCAAAGCGGGTAATATGAAACGAGGAGCAGTGTTAATATAGGTAATATAGTTTTATGTAATCTTCATTAGAATACAAAAGAATATAACATTTGTAAAACCACTTTGACATCTTTAAACAAATATTCAAGATTCAAAAAATATTGGTTCTAAAATTAAAGATCTGTTTAAATTGATTCCAATTTCCGTGTGGTCAAGTGATGAATGCAGCAAACCACACTTCTATATGTTTTCTGTTTCAGAAGTATGTTTGTGCCTAGCTTCCCGGTTAATCGGCCAAGAGACGGGCTCTAAAAGGGTCCGCTAACAGGAGCCCTAAGGCTTCAGAACTCTCATTCCAATATGTAAATATATTTCCCTTCCCGTAGGTAGCACCCTTAAAGGAGATCAATTCCTTTGTATGTTCTGTTATATCAGAACTCTTCAGAAGAGTGTAAACTGTTCAATCAATTTCCAAACTAGGTTGGTAGGAATGCAATTCCCACTCTTCACCTTACAGGGGATAAATCATTGCTGTAAAAATAATTGTATTTATTTTTTACTTGAAGAAAAAGAAATCTGTATACATAATTTAACAATTCAAATAAAAAAGGGGGCTAACATTTTCCGTCTTTTCTTTGGCAATATATATGAACTTGCTGATCGCGGGAAGTAGTTCCTCTGGAAGTCGAGACAAATGGGGTCCTAGGTCATGTTTCACTGTAGTCCAATCCGGTAACCTCGTCCATTGTAAGTCCAACTGGGACTCCCAGATCGACACAAAACCTTTGACAAACTCGCGGAAGTAGCTTTCTTCATTCTGCAAAAAAAAAAAAAGAGTGATTTGCTCGATTTTTAAAATACCAACTAGGCCTATGTGCGGGTTTTATGGTTCCTGTATGGTTAAGTTGTTATTTCATGCTAAGGGTTTGGTTGCTATAGCTAATTTCCTCGTTCCATTTCATCAAAGTGTTTGAGCGTTGTACACACGTTGAACGTTGAACACAGGACTGAGGAAGGTAAATTTTAATGAAATGAGCCATAATGGAGAGAGGGTGGGAAAACCACTCCCAGTGCACTCGGCTGTGATTCAGACCAGATTCAGACCTCTTGATTGAAATAAGAGCGTTCCAGTCGAGCCACGCTATAGTAAATTTTGGTGCCATGTTGGTAGATATTTTTATTTGTTGGCCAAATTTTAATACTTTTTTTTACACAGGCTATATGGTTCCTATAAGGCTAAATGGGACCACCTCTCTGTTGTATAGTGGTCAGAGTTCCTGGCTAAGGATCCAAAGGTCCTGGATTCAATCCCCGGTGCTTCCAGAATTTATCTGTGAAGCAGTGGGTCTGGAACGGTGTCAAATTCAGTCTGTGAAAACAATAAAGAGCTATTTGAATAAATAAGTTGCGACTACTGTCTAGAGAACCGAAATTAATGGCCGGAAGGTCCATTGTGCTGACCACATGACACCCTCTATCCACAAATGTTGGCACTATCATTGCTAAGAGAAATGGTCGCTAGGTCGGTGTAGCTCGCTTACGATCTCATGACACGGAATTTTTTTTTATATAAGCCTAAATGTAAATTTGTGTTGAAAAACTTAAAATTGTTTATTATCAGCTTGTAAAAAGTTTGTTTTGACAACTTTGGGATGTTGTTAACATTAAATTTCCAGGCCGCCACCGTGGTTCGGATTCCACGTTAAACTGTAGGTCCTCCATTTCAACTCACAATCACCCTTACCATTACACATTAGCGTAAGTGCGTATAACCCGAACGGGTAGTAAGACGCGGTGCTAATAATAGTAATAATAATAATAATAATAATAATAATAATAATAATAAACATTAAATTTCCAAAACTGTTATTTTTTAGAGTTTTATTTGGTATTTTATCCTTATATAATTTGAAGGATAAATTAAGTAGATTAACATAATTTAATGTGATTCAGGTGGTTGTCATAAAAAAAACCTTTCTTAGATGACTTGCTTATAGGCCTATTGGAGTTTTATGTAGGTATTGTTATAAAGTTTTGCTTGTAAGCGAACTGAATATTAATAATTCGTAAATAATGAACAAATTTAAATTAAATACATTTTTAAGTGAATATATTAACAATATGGTGGATTTGTTTCTGTAGGGGAGTATAGAATTTTTTTAAATATTATTTTATCCCCTTCTCTCCCCCTGCATTATCTGGATCAAAAAGTCTAAGAATGGTTATAATGTTTGGTTAGTCAATAAACTTTCAAAAAACCGATAATTTGGAGAAAGAACTCCACCACATTCAATATTTTAAATCTTAGAAAAAAAGAACTCAAATTCACAAGAAACATTTGGAACATGAAAAAAATTAAGTCTCACACCTTACAATTGTCACTAATTAAATTATTTACTAAACCTCAAAGAGACTTTGAATGAAAACATTCAAGGCATATTTTTTCCTCAAAAAAAAAAGGTGTTACGCCCACCCTTGCTTATTACCTTGGTGGTGTATTGCACCCACAAATGATAGATATCCTTTTTAGTCTCCATATTACAGTTGAGCTGCACAACTTTCTATTGGAACCATAATCTACCTGCACTTGAGGTGTACGCTTGAATAAAACAAATGGGTGAAAATTACACGATCTCGCGAGTCTAATCAATTACCGTACTATCAGTTTTGTTGTTGTGACAAGTGTTTTTATGCTTTCGACTTGCCCTCAGTTTATTATTACTATTTTGGTGGGTTTCACACCTCAATTGTTTAAATTTCTTGCAGAAACCAAACAACTTGATAGACTAAAATTTTATTTTTATGGTGATATAAAAACCATTATATTATTTTTAAGCTTAAATTATAACGACTATTTAATGTTTTGAGAGTTAAATGGATAATTTGATATACTATTAGTTATTTAGTAAGTAAAAATAATTAATTTAGAATTTAATATCTTAATGTTGGAGATGCTGTTAAAAAAAAGCCAACTTCATGGAAATGTAGAATGTCAACATAAACATAAACGATTTGTTAAAAGTTAGACCTACACTCGCCTACACTTAAGAAAACTGAGGTAAAAATAGGTAATCATAATTTAATGACCATTATAAATTTGTCACAATAATTGTATAGTATTATCGTAACTGGACAGACTTGGAACATTTATCGGGCTTGAGGTGGAAGTTATTTATTGTAGAACATAGAATTGAATATCAAAGGAATATAACAGGATTAGGAATATTGCCAGCAGGAGGGTTTTGGAGGAAACATTTGTATCTTACAGTCAAAAGTTGATACTGCTAACAGATTCTCCTGGGGTCTCGTCATTTTCGGGGAAAATGATAAGGCCTAGTGGCTTCATTTGCTCCTGTCTCATTTATTGTCCCTTCAACTACTTGAAAATGACTCTATAGTGTTGTGAACTTTCTTAATTTATTTTTTTAGCACCGCGTCATATTACCCGTTCGTGTTATACGTTTATGTACTAATTACGTTAGTGTTTTTAGGGATTTGGAGGGTTATTTTAGAGGAAGTGCCTGCCTTTGCGTCGAAAACCACTGTCCTCGGTATATCCTACTGAGATTTTAACCTTGATCCTACCTTCAAAGGCAGTCCAGTTTACTGCAAAAAAGCACCTTAGAACATGCAGCCCCCAAAGCGGGTGAACTTTTTTTTTAACCATTGTCTGTCCATAGTAGGATTGATTTTTTTCCCAACCTTTTTGTCTTTTTATGTTACCTTTTAGTGTTCACGAGAACTCACTTTACACAAGTATGGTAAAGAATGGTACATTTCAATAAAGCCGGTTAAAAATTCACTCTCCGTCTACATCCATATTAAAATAGAATATTATTATTATTATCCACCACTGCCCTGTCTGGGGTTTGAACTGCCAGACTGACCAATAGGCAGCGCGTCGTTTGACCTTCCATCCTGCCAACCCCACACATTTGACAGTTTTCACACGGGGCCGTCTATGACATGTCAGCGCAGGTCTGTGAAGGCTTAAAAGACTTAACTGCCATAACCAAATATACTCAGTGGTTTATTGTTAGTTTCGTCAGAGATAAACAAATATATTTATACTATCTGAATCTTCGTTTCTTTGCACAGGATATTGTGTTATTATTTAATTTTGGATAAAAACGGAGAATTTTTGTTTGAATCTTTATGGAATGGTTCTTAGCGCTACCCGAGAAACGTTGCAAGGAGGTGACCATGTATATTTTCTCAGGGGGAGTTTTTACACCCCTTATATCCATCCACGGGGTTAAAAATAATTGATATATTTTTTTCGAGGCATTATTAGAACACACTTATCGGCTTATTACCCTCCAAACACTTAAAAAGAGTTCATAAAGCAACATTGTTTATTAGGGTAGTTACCCCGATTTCACCCACTTAATCACAAAACATCGAATGAAACATCTTTACTTTTCCTAAATAGCGTATAAGGAACATCTGTGCCAAATTTCAGCCCTCTAGCTTTGTGGGAAGTGTGATGTTAACAACAGAAATAATATATAGGATCTGTAGGACTATGTTTTTCATTATTTTTAATGTTGAAACAAATAAATATTTTTTGTATTTAAAAAAAATTTAATGTTTTTATTTTCTGGGGAATTATATGCATCAGCTTTGTTATTACAGATTTATTTACTATTAAAATTGAGTAGCTAATTTTAGTATTTAAATATTAGGTAGTCTACTAGATACAAGACATTAAAAATAATATTTAACTGAAAAATCGCAATAAATTATTTCGAATAGCACCTTCAAATACAATCAATGTGTTGTTTCAGGTTAAACAATGCATAAACCTTTGATAAATTTTAAGATAGTGTCCATTGAAACTACTAAAAACTACTAAAAAACCACTTTTCATTCCAACAGAGAACTAAACCTTTCATCTTGATGGCATCAAACTATGGAGGCAACTTGGGTCAGCCGAGACAAAACTCTATTTCACCAGTTGGTGTTGGTAACCCTGGGGGCATACAAGGGCCCATGTTGGGGCAACAACAGTCTATGAACACTTTGCACAACTCTTCACCCATGGACATTGATTCGGCGTCGGGACACTCTGTGAGTTCACTCCTCCTTACACTCTCCTTGCACTCTTCTACACCCTTCCTTCTTCACTCCTCCTTACACTCTTCCTACACCCTTCCTTCTTCACTCCTCCTTACACTCTTCCTACACCCTTCCTTCTTTACTCCTCCTTACACTCTTCCTACACCCTTCCTCTTTACTCCTCCTTACACTCTTCCTACACCTTCCTTCTTCACTCCTCCTTACACTCTTCTACACCCTTCCTTCTTCACTCCTCCTTACACTTTTCCTACACCTTCCTTCTTCACCCCTCCTTACACTCTTCCTACACCCTTCCTTCTTTACTCCTCCTTACACTCTTCCTACACCCTTCCTTCTCTACTCCTCCTTACACTCTTCCTACACCCTTCCTTCTTTACTCCTCTCTACACTCTTCCTACACCCTTCCTTCTCTACTCCTCCTTACACTCTTCCTACACCCTTCCTTCTTTACTCCTCTCTACACCCTTCCTTCACCTTCCTTCTTTACTCCATTTTTGACAGTAAGATCAGAAAGCAAACCTGGTTGTTTGATGTATTTCCCAAGTTTGGTCAGGATCCATTCATTAGTTCAAAATATACGAACACACGCTCCTTGTTCTTGTTACAAAACACACAAAAAAAATGTTAAAAATAGTTATTTTGTTATGTTTCTAGTCGGTCATGTCCCACCATACTCACACTACCAACATGTCAAACATGAACTCCATGCCCTCGCCCGGGCTAGGAAATCTGCAGTCCGTGGTTGGCAACTCCATCACCACGTCAACGACCGCTCAGTCACCTCTGCAAGGGGGTGGAAGCATCACTGGGGGCAGCTTGAATGCCGCTAACTCGTCTTCCAGCATCTCCGGACCGTCAGCTCCGATGAGGAGTTCAGCGGGCATTGTCCCGGGGATCAATGAGGTGAGTCTTGCGATGTATGTGTGGGGTAAAAATAGCAAAGAACAGATATTAGCACTTTGTGAGGTATATTTGCTGCATCTAACTGAGAAAATATATTTTTTAAATAAATATATAAATTATTTTAAATATGTGTCTTTTAGATTATCTATACTACTAAAATTTAATGATTTGTTATTTATGAATCCACTATTATACAAATCCAAATATTAGAACATGAACATGAGAAGTTAAAACTTACTGAATTAATTCCTTAAGTCGCTATATAAAATATAAATAGTAACTAAATGTTGTTGACCTCGGAGTTGTCTTGGCCCTTGGGGTAAAGTGTTCGCCTTAGGACCTGATGTTCGTGAGTTCAGACCCAAACGAGGTCAACGGATTTTTCTTGCACAAAAAAAATCTTAAATACAACTTTATTTGGAGAAGAAGTAAAGCCATTGGTCCTATTTCGATTGTGGTGTGTAAAAGAACCTCGAAAGGTATGTGAAAATAACTTTCATGGCAAAATTGGTATCTCTTTCACTCTTCTCATAGAAGTGTCATCATCATCATCATCATCATCTTCCCTTATCCAGTTTCTGTCAAGTCAGGTCCTGAATGGTAGCTCTCCACCACTCCTCCACCGTCCTGTTTCAGTCTACATTTCTTCTGTTCACATCATACTTAACCTCAATCTGGGCCTTCCCTCAGGTCTCTTTCTTGCTTTGGTAGTCTTTCATCTTACATCCTCTTGACATTTCCAAACCATCTCAGTCTATTCGTTTCCATTCCCACATTCAGCTCTTCCACCCCAATTTCTTTCCTTACTTTCTCATTTCATTTGAAGGTCTCTTCCCTTGTTAATAGGCAAATCTTTGTTTACACTCCTCATTTGTAAAAACTTTCTAAAGAAGATAGCCTGGATACCAACTCAAGAGTGGGTTCTTAATTGGGTTAGTACCGGCATATATTTTTAAATACAAAATGTTTCCTCGTTGGCTATTAACTTTTTGATTCACTTAATTAGCCCCATAAATAGGAAACATTCATCACTATATAGCCCTATGGACCTTGTGCCCGACTGACCCCTCGATGAAGGATCCCTGTGAAGTGAGTCTTTGACTTTCCCTAGATCTTGACTCGACCCCGACTACAGGACCTGGTGCGAGAGATTGACCCCACGGAACAACTGGATGAGGAAGTGGAGGAACTCTTGCTGCAACTTGCAGACGACTTTGTGGAGACCACCGTGGGTGCCGCATGTCTACTCGCCAAACACCGCAAGGGCAATACGGTTGAGGTCAAGGATGTGCAGTTGCACCTCGGTGAGTCACACACTATACCTGTTGGGGCTGTGGGTGCTGTGGGTGCTCATTGTTTGATTCCCCGATTTTTCTTTATGCAGATGTTTGTTCATTACCTTAAGATCCTTATCCTCCTCTCACTCTGTCACCTAAAGTTAGATAACTTGAGCTGCTAATAGCAAGGATACCTGCATTAAAGCTCATCAACTATAATTACAACCGACTAAATTTACTTTCGCATTAAAAGAAAGCCCGCTCTTTAACCTCCATCTCAATGGTGAACCAAATACCTTACGACATGTTGAAATATTTACATTATGGCTTAAAAATAAAGGTACAGTAAAGTTCCTACATTTTGGGGTTCACTTAAATCCAAACTGTTCAGCCGATGAATCAAATGTTTGTAAAATATAGTTGTGTGTTGTGCTGTGTAGGGTGTAAGAAGGGGTTGTTCGGTTCCTGGCATGGCCGAAAAAGGTATCATTGTTGAAATGTGAATAACCCCTCTCACAGTGATGACTTAACTGCCGGGAGGTCTGGCTGTTGTGTTTCTTCTAGATTTAAGTTTTAAGTTAGTTTATAAATCAAGTGCTAATATAATCAGCCGATTTTAGAAAGTGCATGTTAAATACCTCAAATAAATAATACAATCATTGTATATGATCGCTAGTTTTTTTTTTTGTAATTTTTTTATTACTTTTTTCTAACTTTTCTTTTAACTTATAACTACTTGCCTTGATGGGTGTATAGTCTAACGTGCTATTCTCGCAGTAGACTAGGCTGTCAAGGACGGGAAGATCGAGGTTTGAATCTCGATCAGGTGTACTTAGGATGATTTTTCCTAAATGGTTTTCCACTCTTCCTCTACACAAATGCAGGTATACTTCCTATAAATATAACCCAAATTGGTAGTAAGATGTGGTTCTAAAAAAAACTCACAACTAACCCTCTCTGCTAATTTCTCCTTGTGTTATTTCATATAGTCCGAGTTGTCGGTAGTCTAAGATAGTCTCTGACCAATACCTCCTCCTAAAATTAGCGAGTGAATACTTTATTAATTTTAGGTTTTGGAGGATAGCCTCAAAATTATTTAAAGCTGGAGAAATGCACGAGCATTGCGGCAAAGACAGAGGCAGCATTGGTTGACCATTGTGTGAATATTTGAATCTTGTTTCAGAACGTGCATGGAACATGTGGATTCCAGGGTTCGGGACGGACGAACTGAAACCGTTCAAAAGATCTGTCATCACGGAAGCACACAAACAGAGGCTTGCGCTCATTCGTAAAGCTATCAAGAAATATTGATGAAGTTTTAGCGTTATTTCTTATTCCCACCCAGACAGAGCTTCAGACATTTTTTGAAAACAAATCATTTTATTAGGTACATACATTTTATTATTCTAAAGATAGGATTATGTTAAAAGATTAACTATTTTTGTAAAAGAGTTATACTATTATTTACAGTGATTTCAATTTTAAATATTATATTATTTGAGGTTTAAAGTAGACCTGTGCAAGAATGATGATTTCACCCCAGGAAATCTATTTGCGAGTAATGATGGTTTTCCTCAGAAATAGGAAATTATTGGGTTTTTTTTAATCCAGACTAGACATGTATAGTTTATATTTAATTTCTTGGCCACTAGAGAGCAGAAAAACTGCAACCGACTGCATCTCAAGGTGGAATTGGAAGTAAACATGAATTTAGGTCAACATATTTGCTGTTTTTAGAAAAAAAAACTACTTTTTTGAACCAAATAAATTTAATATTGCTTGAGTTATACTTCTATTTTAATTTTCTTCACTTGGTAGTATCAACCATTCTTTAGTATCTGTTACGATCATGTTGAACTTTGAACAGAAACTTTTTGAATTAATATAAAAAAGTCCCTGTCAAATTACAATAATAATGGTCTTGACAGGTATTCGATAACTGTTGATACTACCAAGTGTATAAAATTAAACTAAACGTATCTAGTGAGTTACGCTGGCCAAAAAAGTGTTTTAATATAAAAATTGTTTTTACACTCACCTCCTAAACCTATATATGTTTCATGTTATTCTTTAAGGAAAACCTCATTTTGTTTCTTGAGGTATTTTGTTATTTTACATATGGAAGAAGGTACAGACAAGAAAGGTGACTAGAAAACATGTATAAAGGACACAACATGGCCTTTACACTGCTGCCACTGGACAAAGAGGTAATGGTTGTCTTTTAAAGAAAATTGAATGTTTACTGCCCAATTTCCTGACCTAGATTTCATTCTATCAAAACTAATCATAAGGGAGTGTAAAATGCACAACACAACTTCCTAAAAGAAGAAACCAAAAAACCAAACAGAGGGGAAAAAAGAAATTGATAAAGATAGGAACATGTAAAAGTAACAAATAACATAAAGGACAAACACAGGAAACCTAGATCAGGATTGGATAGTAACAATCGATTTTTTTCCATGAGGCAATCCTTCTCTTTTTGTCCAATGGCAGCAGTGTAAAGTGTGAGCTGTGTTTTCTTTTCATTGTAAAAGCCATGTTGTGTTCATTCCTTTTTATATGTTTCTATCCACCTTCCTTTACCGTCTTTCAAATACATAATAATTTTCATGTAAAATGCTTATTTGAAGTATCAAAATAAACTTAAGTTTACATAAAATAAATGATAGTTTGTTATTTTTTTGCTTCAGCTTCATCTAAACTACAATACAAAAATATTCAAACCAAACAACGACCAAATTTCCCCTAATTTATCTAGAATATATTTATGTTTCTAGCATATTGATTTGTAGGGAAAAAAAATGTAAATGTCTTTGTTAAATCCTTTTCCTCTATATGATTTGAAAAAGATATTGAATCTTTTAAATTGATCCGACTTTAAAATATCAAATTAAATAATTTTTCAATAACAAGTTAGATATTTTTGCTGATGGATAATTTGTTGGTTTAATTGTCCATTTGTTGTGTTTATGCTTAGTGTATGTTATGTGTGTAAACATATTGTAACATTGAAAAGGTGTTGTTGTTTTTATATGTTAATAACTAAGCTTAGAAGTGCTTCCCAACAATGTGGGTTATCAGTAATTTCTAAACAATGTGGATTATCAGTCATTTCTAAACAATGTGGGTTATAAGTAATTTCTAAACAATGTGGGTTATCAGTAATTTCCAAACAATGTGGGTTATCAGTAATTTCTAAACAATGTGGGTTATCGGTAATTTTTAAATGTATCATGAATACTGTGTCTGAATAATTGAACCATATTTTTTAAGTTATAGTTAAGAACATACCAAAATAAGGGAGTAAGTTCTTGCCCAGCTAGATAAACTTATAAATAATTACATGAAATAAAAACTACAAGTATTGGCAAAACAGTTGTGACTGGAGTGGTTTTAGTTCAGATACTGGTGGTATTGAAAAAGTATTTGTTTTTTCTGTGAAAGCAATCAATACACAGGATGTTTTGGGTTTTTACTCTAGAAGTGGACAGGATCCCAAACGCTTGGGCAAATGTCACAAATGCTCCCCCACCCCCATCCCCCTGTTATTTGCACTCTTCAATAGTTAAATATAAAACTAAAACACCTTGTTCGAAAGGGATTAACTAATACAAATAATTTCTATCAAAAGTGGATTAAAAATAACTACTCAATTTGTATTATTCAATACTTGTTCAAAATTTTGTTATTTGATTATATAAAAAAAAATGCTCTTCTCACACCTCTCTATTATATTACGTTTTTATGATGCTATTACATTATTATTTTATTATTTATATTACATTTAATAATGTCTAAGCTTTTACAAATCTTAGCTATTTTTATAATTACCTGTTCCCAATCCCGATATTTTGACTCATTTCCCGTCACGATATAAAAATGTAATACCTGCCCATCACTAATTATGATACAGTTAACTACCACATGAAACACTCAGCATGTGAAATTTCTTACTTTAAAGTTGTTGTTGTTGTTGTTGTTTCTACATTTTTTTTATAATTTCTCGTTCCTAAATCGGATATTTTTATCATTTCCCATCCCGAAATAAAAATGTAATTCCTGTATACCCTTTAGAGTCAAGACACTAATGGAATAAGTGGTGAGACTACAAGCTTTTAGGGGAATGTGAAGCTTCAAAAACTTTTGACATTGTATCGAAAATGTATCTGCTTCAACTTCACTTTGAAAAAAAAAATTACTTTTAAAACTCCAAAGCTTTGCCAATAAAAAATATTGAATGTTAACGCATTTATAATAACTTAAAAATATTTGATATGGTAAATATTTTGGCAATAAACAATTTTAAATTATTTTTTTATTAAAAGCTATATATATTAATATCATTGTTAATATTATTTCATCATTATTATTATTATTATTATTATTATTATATTTATTTCACTATGTACACCTGTATGACTGTCTAGTTTTACTAAATCTTAGCCCCATATATTACTGGACCTCAACACTAGTACGTGAAAAGTATAAGATAACGAGTTTTTAAACCCCTTATAACTCATGAACTGAAGTGATTTAAAATCATTAAATTACTTATAATTAATCATACCCTTGTTAAAATTGTGCAATGAAATGTTTGTTAACTGGCCTTAGTTAGGACAAGGGGTATCATTTCTTTCATTGTTGCATAACTCTTTACTAAACCAACATTATTACATTTTGTACTTATGAAGCATCCTATTTAAACATTAAGGGTCACTGGTTGAAAACAAACTTCTTTAATTAGACCAATTGCTATCTTATTTATAAAAATGGCTCTTATTTTACTCCCAAGGATAAAAGAAATTGATCAAACAATGAATATAATTCAAGTTGCAAAGATATCAGTTGACACAATTTGTATGTTTGCGTCAAGTTGAACATTATCACATTTTCATGTAAATAAAATTGATACTTTCATGATTTGGTTTATTGTTATTTACTTTTTCATACTAGCCCCTATTCCAAATTTTAATATTTTGTAAATATATACACATCATTAAGCTATAGCCTAGTATAACTTTTAAGTGGTAAGTTAACATTAAAAGAATGCTATAATTAATATTGTTCGTTTGTTTAGATAAGTTATTTTTAGACCAAATACATTAATTGTGGATCTAACAAAACCAGTTTGAACTGTCCGCCAATGATCATTAATTTCAAGCACAGCACAAAGGGTACTTAAAAAAATAACTATGAATTTTTCAGGGCACATCAGCCCTCTTCTTCAGCGGAATAGAGTAAAACACCGACAATTTAGCTGAATAAGGGGACTGATTCACCCTGAAAATGTCATAATTATGTGTTTTTAGACGTGAACTTTGAGGCCTACAGGTTTATGGTAAGTGTATAGGCCTTGCCTTTCTATTATATTTTCAATCTTTAGTTTGAAATAGTAGTTTTAAAACCTACTATTGAACGAAGGGTACTTCAGACACATTATCCCATATAGGTTTTAAAAAAAATCCATTTATATATGCATAGTTTCTCTGTCCTAGAATTTACAACTATTTTCTCTGCATGTTGAAGACAGTGCAGAATAACTCTCTTAACCTTTATTTGTTCAGTGCACGACAACTCATAATTTCTTGGGACCTCCAGGAATTTAATGTTATGTAGAACCTCTGCACTTTGTTGCTAAGATGCGCTAACTCAGGACAGAAATATTATTTCCCTGAATTCTAGGCAACCCCATGTAAGTGTATGAAATAATATAGGCTACACTGTCACTAAAAATAAAACTATTATTAGGTTCAAGGCAAACGTGGGTTAGGTAACAATAATATGAAATAAAAGAATATTTTAAAGCGTCGTTGATTCTGATTTATGTAACTTAGTTTTATGGATGAGATTATCCTGCTTGTGATGTGATCATTTAAAATATAAATCTAAGGTACAAATTATTTAAATATAAGTGAATATTTAGGTGCCCTAATAAAAAAGATGATGATTTAAACCAATATTAATTTTGTAATATTTATAAATAGAATTATTGAAGGAAATTAATTTTGTTTACTAAAGACAAATTTTGTTTTTATTTACTATAATTTTTATTAAATAGTGTTCTTGAAAATAAATTTAATATTTTACGCATTGTTACCAAAAATATTATACTTATTCTAAAATGGTTGACTGTATTAACACTAGTGAAATAATATAAATAAAAAGTTTGATAATTAAAAATAATATACTTCTGATATCAAAATTAGGTAAAATATAATAGATGAAATAGTTGAAGTGAAGTAGAATTAATTAGAATTGTTGCTTTTAATGGATGATTGGATTTGGGGAGTGAAGGCACTGGATAAAAAATAAGTCAGATTTATTTTACCCATGTAGAACTCCATTGTAAAACTGCTTGAAGAAATATAAACACTTAAAAATCTTCATATCAATGAAAATATGGTATCAATTTTTCCAAAAAAAACACTCTTAATGCCTCACTTACTAGGCAAACTTTTGAAATAATTTTATGTAATTTAGGCCATATTTTTAATGTTATTCTTGAAGTCAAAACTCCATATGATTGTAGAATGAAGTCGGGGTCAAAAAATAGAATAATTTGATTCCTTTTTAAAATGGTTCTATCTTCCTAATTTCCAGAAAAATTTAAAATGTATTCAAAAATGGAAGTTATGAATAGAAACAATCAGGTGAAAATAACTTGGTACTGAAACTAGTCCTAGAAATCTGATTAATATTAAAATAAATGGTTCATAATAAAAATAGAAAAAAATTATACAGACAGAATAAAAAAATCTAATTAATCAAATATTTGTAATTTTCAAAGTGTCCGCGAAAACAAGTAATAAACTTCCTTGATGAGATTCTTTACCTTCTCGCTCTTTGGAAGTTCGCCGCTGGACCTTGTCATGTAATCCTAAGAGCGCTCATGAAGCGTCAGGTTAGCGGCATGACGTCACTCTTTTCTTAGATTTCGGAAAATACAAATCAAATAAGTAGAATCAATTCACTGGGATTAAAATGGCATGATATTGGTTAATTATCTAAACTGTCCGTAACACAGTTGAAATTTTATTTTCCAACTTTGGATTGTATTAGAAAGTGTATTTGGTCATGAATAATATTCAAAAATAAAACTGAGGTAGTCTTTGTTAGTTGCCTGCACGTCCATCTTGTGTCTTCGATGTCAAAACAACTTTAAAGTATTTCCAACAAGAAAATTATTAAATAATAAGAAATACTGGGGGAGGAGATGTGGTGCTCTTTTACATTCTTGAAACATATTTATTTCAAGAGTTTGTTGGGACATGAAAGTATAATTTTTATTTTCAATCATTTACAATCTCCTCGCATTCTCAGTGTCTGATACACATTGATATTTATAATATAATTGGATGGGCATTTGTGGCTGAAATTTTCAAGCTGCCGACTACATACCATTTTGTAAAGGAGAAGGAAACTTTTAGGTATCTCTTTCTCTCGTACACCCATACAAGGCAATGTGGTATTTTGACATCGTTCATTAATTTGATTGAATATATAAGATACAACAATGTGTAATTAGTTAAATTAAATAAATGTGTTAGTAACAGCTTTGAAGAGTATAACAAAGATTGAAACTGATGAGTTTTTTCTTTAAATAAGTTGATGTAGACTAATATATACGATGATTTTTTAAGAAAGCTCGTTTTGAAGGCTTTATCTCATACCAGAATCCTACCCTATAGTACTGTTTAGGTACACCACTCACTCTGTTTAGACTATGAGTGCTAATTGAAAGCAAAGTATTTAAAATTTTACATATTATTATGTGCTTTGCGAAAACGTTGATATACATGATCCTTTTTTTTTTTAAGGAAACCAACATTATAGCAATAATAAAAAAGCAAAATAATTGAGTGGTTGGGAAATGTATTTAAGAAGTAAATATAAAACGATTGTATCTATCTAGAAAAAGTATTGCTTAGAAGGCCACTGGGAAGACCGAAGATCAGAAGGGCTGATGGAGAAGGAGTGACCTAAGAGTATTGGACAGATAAGACTAGTGCTGTCGATATAAAAGCGTAGAGGATGATAAAGAGCCATTTATGAAACGACTACGGTTCAGATGGCCAGCTTGGTAAAGGTAAATGTGCTATACACTATTCCTATTAGCTATGCATTATGTTTGGATATAAACTTGGCCTTATTTATATCAATGATACTAATAAATAGATTATCTCAATTCATAATCGATCTTAAGTTTATTAATTTAATCGTCAGTCATAAGTCATAACTATACCGAGCATAGATGTAGTAAAACTAGCATATTTCTGACTATACCATTTTATGCGTTTACTTGATCAGAAAAGCTCTATTTATTAAATAATTTTCAAATAAATAAGATAACTTACGTGTTTGTTTTTAGAGCCCCTGGCTATAGACAATTATTTAATGGGTTTTTGGATTTCCCCCCAATTATTAGTATTTTGGAGGGTCAATCTTTATTTAATACTATCTACATGATAATAATCTTAAAGTTAACTAACTAAAACACCAATAATTTAGATTTGGTAGGGCTTAATTAAGCTGAACGTTTATGTGAATGTTACACCATGTTCTTGTAGTTAAGAAAAAATAATTTTAGATCATTTCAAATGCGTATTGCCTTATATACAAATAAGTTTGATAGTGCCCTCTCCCGAAAATACACACACATACCTAAAGCACCCCCGATAAGTCTGAGTGAGCGTTTATGCATATTGATTATTCAATGTAGTAAATAAAAATAATAAGTATAATTTCATGTATCGTACTTTATCGCTTCTTTCAATAAAATTATTCCCTTCTTTACCCCCTCCCTCCCCTCTCCCAACGCTTTATCTTTTCCCCGCAACACCCCTTGATCGAGGGGAATCGAACAAATCGTTAGGCGTGACTATAACGTAGAATACCATTCGAAATGTTTGGATTGAACAGGGAGAGGAAAGTTAAGCTTGAGCTAGCTACACTAGCGCTGTCGTTACAAAGTAGAATCTACTTGTCTCATAGGATGGTAGTCCTAGCAAGCAGCGCAGTTTTCAAACATCAGTTGGAGCAGAGAGTTGCTTTACGCTACATGGGATAAGATAAAACAAGGTAAGCCTATCTGGAGATTAGTTTCTTTTATATAGTGTAATTATTGTAATATGTTCAGTGTCTGTACCTTCAAAAGGTGTATGTTAGGTTCGTCAACGATTACAAGATACTTTTTCAAAAATACATTTCCAAGGTTTCAAAACAAATCTAAATCGTTTAAAAGAAGAAATTGAAGAAAGGTAAAATAGATTAATAAAGATATAATCAAAATTAATAAAATTATTAGTCTCAGTCAATTAGACGCTTTACAGCTTCTTAGAATTGTTAACAAGTTTTGAGCCCAAGGAACCTCTTTACTAACAAACAATTTTAAAAACTTTATTGGAGCAAATGCGTCTTTATAGACGACACCCTGATGAAGTGATTGCGTTAATTCAGCCATTTCTGTGAATAACAATAATTAAAAGTTTTATTTTTAAAAAGGCCTAATTATTGTGCACCTCAGTATCCATTCAGGCCATATTCATGTGTATTAATTACGTTAGTGGGTTACGAGGTACAGGTGGAATTGAGAGGAAATGTACCCGCAATGGGAGAAGAGAGAGGTTAATACCCTCAACAACACCAGGCCAGGATTCGGACCTATCCCCTCTCCATAGGTGAATTTCCTTTATGCTACTCTCTCAGGTTAGGGACTACCATTGACCCTGTCCCTTGCAGTCGAGCAGCAATGTCGGTCAAGCAGTCCAAGTCCCTGGAGACGGATTCTGAGGCCACGATGTCCCCACACACCCCGGGGTGCCACAGACAACCGCCCTCGTCCACCCCCCGGGCCACGGACCCTGGGGTACAGAAGACGTCCACCCCCCGGGCCACGGACACTGAGATACAGAGGACGTCCTCTAATGAAGCCTCCACTGCCCCACAAGTTCAGAAGACAGTCACTCAACACAACATATTGCCCCTCAAGAAGACCCTGTTGCCACTGGTGACGTCATCCGATCACAAAGATGACGTCATCTCTGAAGATCATGGCGCAAGGCACCGAAAGTCCCAGGTAGGCAAGTCGAGAAAGAAGTCTGTCCACTTTCGTAGCCCCAAAGACGAGAGTCCCGTGTCACCAGGAGCTACTGACACGACGCATCGGCTACCTTGGGGGGTAGGATGAGGATTCAGCCAGTGAGGCCCCCTGGGAAAATCACCGAGGAAGGTTGTCCCCTTTCAATGTCATGGGCGCCCATGGGGACGTATGTGCTCCCGGGGAGGAGCGCCAGTGCCCGGGAGATGGTCAACCCCCAGCTCCTGTTTCCTCCGTCGGACATGACGACGGGACGGATGTCGGTGTGCTGTGGGGTGACCTCTAAGCCCCTCGGCCAGGGTGGAACAGGGCGACTCAAGGTGATCGTGAGGGTCAAGCCAGGACAGCAGGTAAGATTGCAGATATTGTTTGTTCGAGGTTCGTTTGGAGGTTTCCACCCCCTCTCCAAGCGAATATTGCTGCGGTTTTTTTAGTTACTGTATCAGATTAGTTGTCTTTGTTTATTTAGGGTTAGGCAAAAAGTCCAATTTTAATAGAAAGGGTCTCTTATAAAATACAAACTTTTTTTCGCTTCGCGTCTTAGTACCCGTTCGGGTTATACGCTTATGTACTATTTACGCTAGTGGTTTTAAGGATAAGGAAGGCTGTATTTATAGGAAATGTACCTGCATTTTCGTGGATGGAGAGTGGAAAACCATTTTGGAAAAACCATCCGCCGAATACCCTAATGAGATTCGAACCTCGATCTCGTTCCCCGTCATCGGCAGTCCAGTCTAACACGATAGTAGCGTCCTAGATCATGCAGCCATTGGAGTGGGCTATCAATACCATGTTATTATTATTAGTAGTATTGTTATTTTATGTGTATTGTTAATATCTATCAAAAGTGACAGCTGCAGATCACATGACTTGACGTATGAATACGTGAAAGTAGATCATGTAACTTTTCTAGTTGTCAGATAAGGTTTTTACTACTAATATTGGACTGTACACCAGCGCCTCCCGTGGTTGCTGCTAAGAGGTCATTCTCCTTTTTTCTATGGCCGTAATGTTATTGTCGTCTTAACAAATCGCAGCTCGACCTCGGACAATGGGATATAAATATCAAGGAAGTAAAGATTCAATGTTTGTTATTTTACGGGAAACTGTTTAATCCCTTATCAGACGATTATTATACCCTCGTTCTTGATCACACCAATTTGTTGACGTTGGTGTGGATCGCATTTTAATTAATTGCCATGTTTATTGCGTTTCGGGAGATTAACCATTGTTGCGCTTCGGGTTATTGTGTGGCGTTACTGTGTTTAATGAGAGGTGTCCATTGTGTTTCTAGATAACGATTTGAGTGAAAGAAGTGGCCAAGTACAGGAATGAGTCAGTAGTTTGACGTTATTTGACTTCGCGATATAATTAAAATAATAGATGGACTTTAAAGTTGAGTCGGGAAATAAAACTAGATTTTTCCCGCCATTGCGGTATTAGCCCAGCTATTCATCAAAACATTCATATTATAGCTAGGAACGAGGTTTTGTCAAAGATTTAATTTAAGGGAAAGGATGAGGAAGGTAGCCTAAATGACGCCATCACTTGTTAGCATAGAAAAACGATTAAAAAAGTAATAGTGAAACTCATAAACTGTGAAACAACTTTCTATCCATCCAACTTGGTTTCGAACTTTAATCATGACGTCTCGGGTTGGAAATGTCAGTCGAACACTGAGGCGTCGAGATAATTCTGCCGTTCACAATATTCACGTCGTGATAGTGAATATCTTGAGAATGTGTGTGTCTATTTCGTTCGAAGAAGAAATATTGAACTTTCGTCGACATTTGGAAAGTTACTGTAGAAAAAAAAAATAGTTCCACATTTATCCGTTTCGAAAATTTGTGTCGTCACTCTGAATTGTGACGAAAAGTAACTTCAATTATCAACATAGCTTCGTTTACCCTTAACAGTAGTACGCTTACCATAACCGATTTCACTATGACGCAACTTATAAGATGCTTTTAATATATTTTTGGTAAATTAAATAAATCTAATTTTTACGATTCAACTTTTTAGTTACTTTTAATGAATGCTGTTGGTTGTAAGTGGGCTTCCTATACAAAATCAGGGCTTTAGTTATAGTGCAACCCCCTTGAAAACAGTAACACTTAAGGGCATGTGTCCGAACAAACTAGTTGAGTTATTAGGTTCTTGACATAGTTATTGTAGATGACGCTTAAGTGCTCCACATTGAGACAATTTAAACCAAAAAAATATATATTCATCGTACAGTGACAATTCTTTTTGAATTTTAGACTGTATTGATCCGCTTAAATAATCTTAAGTACCTATTATTGCTGAATCAGCACGGGGGTTATTTAAAGTTAAAAGCGGGAACAATAGTATAATTAATTGTAATTGTTGTGAAAAAGGTCGGGACACTTTGAGAACAGGTTATTAAGATTATATTTTAGTACCAATCTTCTTTAACCTCAGAAATAATATAAAAATAATAAGCTTTCTTTCTAAATATTTTTCTAAAATATCTACTGAAGAGTAAAATGGTCTGATAAATCTCTAAGCACGTAAAGGAATAAAATAAGTTGTAGATGTTTTTAAACGGCGTTTTTACGTTCACAAATGAAAGCAACCGGTGCGTTGTGTTTATCTCTACAAACACAATGGCGCGTTCGTGACTTCTTTAGAGATCTATAACTCTTCCAAAGACCGTTGAACTCATTATTATTGATTTAAAAGTGTCGCCTTTTCCTTATTGTTTTGGTTTTTTCACGTGCTTCGACTCTAAACAAAAGCAACACTAACTGTACACTTTTAGTGTCACTTGATGTGAAGACCATTGTTTCATGACTACAATGGCTTCGTGTTTATTTGATTGTTTATTATTTAAATAATTTTAATATACATTTAAACTCTCATACTCTCGTCAGTATCGACTATCAGTGAAATACACCATTTAACCTAAATAAACAGGATGAGGAGGTAGAATAGTGCTAGGGCTGGTTGGATACTAACATCCAAAACTACCTATGCACCATCATTCGCGTTTGTAGGAAATCGCATTGTGAAACCCTCCCAGTAATAATTACACTCGATCATGGACTGGCACACCAGCACACACCTAACTGCTGGTTACTACTCTCCTCACAGGACTCGTCGCCATACTGGGACGCCAGCGTCGTGACGCTAGGCCCTCCTCCGGCGGCTGTGGGTTCCAATAAGACGCAATCCAATCCGAACAAGGAAAGCTGCTTCAGGTTCCAATTCGACAAGGTGTTAGGGCCCTCTACCTCACAGGAGCAGCTCTTCCAAGACACGGCCCTGCTCATGATGGGGGAGTTTGTCGGCGGGAAGAACTGTCTTCTCTTTACTCACGGGACTTCCGGCTCTGGCAAGACGTACACTATGCTAGGTAACAAGGGGACTTCCGGCTCGGGCAAGATGTACACCATGCTAGGTAACAAGGGGACTTCTGGCACTGGCAAGACGTACACAATGCTAGGTAACAAGGGGACTTCCGGCTCTGGCAGGACGTACACCATGCTAAGTAACAAGGGGACTACCGGCACTGGCAAGACGTACACCATGCTAGGTAACAAGGGGACTTAGGGCTCTGGCAAGACGTACACCATTCTAGGTAACAAGGGGACTTCCGGCTCTGGCAAGATGTACACCATGCTAAGTAACAAGGGGACTTCCGGCTCTGGCAGGACGTACACCATGCTAGGTAACAAGGAGACTTCCGGCTCTGGCAAGATGTACACCATGCTAGGTAACAAGGGGACTTCCGGCTCTGGCAAGACGTACACCATGCTAGGTATCAAGGGGACTTCTGGCTCTGGCAAGATGTACACCATGCTAGTTAACAAGGGGACTTCCGGCTCTGGCAAGACGTACACCATGATAGGTAACAAGGAGACTTCCGGCTCTGGCAAGATGTACACCATGCTAGGTAACAAGGGGACTTCCGGCTCTGGCAAGACGTACACCATGCTAAGTAACAAGGGGACTTCCGGCTCTGGCAGGACGTACACCATGCTAGGTAACAAGGGGACTTCTGGCTCTGGCAAGATTTACACCATGCTAAGTAACAAGGGGACTTCTGGCACTGGCAAGACGTACACAATACTAGGTAACAAGGGGACTTCCGGCTCTGGCAAGATGCACACCATGCTAGGTAACAAGGAGACTTCCGGCTCTGGCAAGACGTACACCATTCTAGGTAACAAGGGGACTTCCGGCTCTGGCAAGACGTACACCATGCTAGGTAACAAGGGGACTTCCGGCTCGGGCAAGATGTACACCATTCTAGGTAACAAGGGGACTTCCGGCTCTGGCAGGACGTACACCATGCTAGGTAACAAGGGGACTTCTGGCTCTGGCAAGACGTACACTATGCTAGGTATCAAGGGGACTTCCAATATGAGCAAATATACACATTGCTAGGTAACAAGGGGATTTAAAATATGAGCAAGACATTCATCATGCTAGGTAACAAAGGGACTTACAATACAAGCAAGACATGCACTATGCAAGGTAACAAGGGGACTTAGGGCTCGGGCAAGACTTACACCATGCTAGGTAACAAGGGACTTTTAATGTGAGCAAATATACACTATTCAAGGTAACAAGGGAACTTCTGGCTCTGGCAAGACATACACCATGCTAGGTAACAAGGGGACTTCAAATATGAGCAAGACATACACCAATCAAGGTAACAAGGGGACTTCCAATACAAGCAAGGCATACACCAATCAAGGTAACAAGGGGACTTCCAATACAAGCAAGGCATACACCTTTCAAAGTAACAAGAGGACTTCCAATACAAGCAAGGCATACACGTTGCAAAGTAACAAGGGGACGTTCAGCTCAGGCAAACACTGTGCTAAAAATACATGTTTTTGTTTTTCACCGCTAATGTAATCAAATGGTGATCCATGCTTAATAAAACTAGGTATGCCATGTGCTGTACCCTCTGAAATCCTTCGCATACTTTCAGGAATCCATGTAATACAGTATGGGAAACACTAACATTTTAAAACATTTAACATTAATTAAACATCTGATGTGCCACAGAGGGTGAAAAGAAACTGTTACACTTGTGTTGGGCTCATATGTACATGTTGCCAACCTCGTTTATATGACACTAAAACAGAAACAAGGGAGTTATTGTGATTAAGCTTATTAATATAAGTGATAAGAATGTTTAATGGTTCATACCTATTACAATCACCACCATGTTGACATGTTACCACGTGTGTCGTAGGTACCGAGGACCAGCCGGGGCTCATCCCAAGAGCTCTAAACTTCCTCTTCTCCAGTTTCAACGACAGGATCTCCAAAGATGACAAATATCGTCTGGTGGGTTCAAACTTGACCAGGATCAACTCAAAGTTCCCGTCGACCAGAGTCGAAAGCAAGGAGAGAACTAGTGTAAGTAGATGTTGTTACTTGTGTGGAGGTTAGTTACCGAGGTGGTTGACTAGGTCTATGTGGGGGGTGGGGGGTAGATCCTTGACAGGGCTGACTCCAAGTGATCGCACACTCGTGAGTTTATGTGTAATAGTGTCTGTATGGATGTAGTACATTTACACTGAATGTTTGAAACATGTTTTACTTGTAACGTAACACCACCAAAATGCATTATTATTTACAATAGGCACACCAAGAATTGAGACATCATAATATTAAGAGTTTTTTTGTTTTGTTTTTTTCTCCAAATCTTAAAACCTTGAATTTCCTTAAGGCTACAGTTACAGTGGCAAGTGAATTGCAACATTTCTCACGTGAGTGCTGTCCTAGTCTGTTTACACTAGCAGCAATAAATTTCTGCCAGATCTGTCAGGCGAGCGACTTACGAGAGTTCTCACAAAGCTGTTTACACTTGAGAGGAGAATATTGCTCGCGCAAGGTGTGTTTCATCAGACATCTCAAATATGCTGCTGCATTATTGATCCTATATCAAATCTATTCTATTAGTAGAAGAAATGGAAGGAAAGGCAATGCTGGGTTAAGAAGTGGATCCAGTAACTCTTTGTTTCAAATTGTTTTTCTTCGATTCTTGATTAGATTGACTGCGTATATTGTGCAGGTCTCTATATATTTCCACTGGGTTGGTGGAAAACTTGTTTGCCAAGGTAGACTTCGCACAAAACTTCATTTTTAACATAAAGAGCAATTCACAATTTTATTTGACTATCACTTCCCTTTTTGAAGGCGGACATAATCGAGAGAAACAATTAACTCACGCATGTCTCACAGAAAATATTGAAATTGTTTGGATATTCCGTGAGAGCTTGCGGAAGTGGCGAGGAGGGTGTTTAGACCAACAAGCGTGTGTCTAGCAGAACAACTTGCGCGAGTCATCAGAAATCTACTACAGAGCTGTTTACATTTGTGACAGTACTGTCAAACAGCATCTCACACGAGATTACTTGTCAATCTATCTGCACATTTAAGGATTTGAAGGTGCCATTCTAGACTGTAAACCAACATTTTATTTTCCATACAAGATGTAACTCTTCTTATGAAACATATTTTAATTTTTTAGCTTTGCAAGAACGTCAAGTCATCTCCTCGACTATCCAAGACATCCGTCGACTTAGTTCGAGATTCTGCAGACACAGAAGGTTGGTTCCAAACACTTATATGGGGTGTAAATAATGTAGAGACAGGGAAAATTAATCTCTACTTTCTGAACGCATCGCTGTATTCTGAATACTGAAGATGTTGCTGTGGGCAACGTTGAGTTTGTCATTTTACAGTTTACAATGTGCAATTTTTTAACAAATGTTTGTATGAACCCAACAATAAATAACAATAGTTGAAATCAATTAAATACCAATTTTATAAAATGAATCTTATCTGACAGCTAGAAAAGCTATTAGTTCTAATGTCATATCTATTCATACGTCAAATCATGTGATCTACAGCTATCACTTTTGATAGATATTATCAGTACTTATAAAATAACAATAATAATATAGTAGAATGTTATCAATGGTGACCATAGTAAAATATATGTGTATATTTTCTAAAAGGTTCTTCTTTCTAAAATCCCGTTCTAGAACGGGTGCTCCATGCATTCATCTCACAAATTATGACCACTTTTGATTTGATTTTTATTGTTATCATTGTATTTATGTTTTTTGGGGAAGTTGCTGTGAGTTATGAAACTTCTTGATTCATAGTACTAGAACAAATATTATTAGAAATCTTACACATTATTTTCATGACTATACAAACCACTTTCAATACAAATATTGTGGAGGTCTCAAACAATCTTTTTAGAACTATGAACCATTAATTTCAGAAAAAACAACATCCCCCCCCCCCCCAAAAAAAAAATAAAATGCTAAAAATGATTCAAACATTGTAAATGCAGACTTAATCATTATCATCATCACTGGACGATTAAGTCTCTGCGGATCGTCTGGCACAAACACTTCTGTTCCTGTCAATCTCTCCCAGCTCCTCTCTTTGTCACGTGTCTCCATTCCACCCCTTCATCCTCCATGTCCTTCTTCGCTTGGTCCATTCATCTTGTCTATACTTCTACCTCTCTTCTTCATCTGTAAAGCTTTCTTAGGTCTTCTGTCCTCTATTCTCATCATCATTGCAACCTTTTCCTCTTCAGCCATTCTTCTAACGGTATAACCTTAAAGCTATCTCTAATTGCTTCGTTCCTTATCTCTCCTTGTAACATTTTCAACACCTCAAAAACTTCATCGCTGCAACTGTGTATATATTTAAATTTCTCTTCGCAAATATCCACGTTTCAGAATTATAAGTCAATAATTTTGTTGTTTAGATTTCGGGTCGACTCCCCCCCATAATATGGACCTTCAGGACAAAAGTAGTCCAACTCAGCTCAACCTAGAAGGAGTTAAGTTTTCCGTGTTCCTGTCCTTCAGCACGATCTACGATGAAGGTGCCTTTGATCTGTTGGGACCTTTCTCATCTACTAAAACAAATCAAAACAAGGATAAGAATGGGACATTGTTAAAGATAGCGTTGGATCATAATGGAGGCGCGTATGTCAAAGGTACTGTGTACTGTAATTTTACATGAACACACTCTTATCATCTTTTAGGAATGTGGGAAATACACTTTTTGGATTTGAAGTGGAATTGAATACGTAAAACATCCTTGAAGCTGAATCGAAGTGCAAATATTTTTAAACACTATTTTATGTTGATAAAATATCAAGTTATATTGTGAATAAATATATAAATTTAAGCACAAAATATCATATAAAAAGTGTTTTATTGCAAAGATTTTTAGTATACTTCTTACTAAGTTGATAAATTATGTTATTGTTACCATATAAAGGTAATTTTTTAATTCCTTAAAATTGTAGACATGCAAACATTAATTTGTGTACATAACAGCACTGGTTAATGAAACACAACTCGTACCTTGTGTCCAGGTCTGTCCCAAGTGTGCGTGATATCTGAAGAAGAAGCCCAGCAGGTGTTCCTCCATGGACAGAAGAAGTTGCAGACTCTGTCCTGCTCGTCACACTCCGTCTTCACTATCAAATTGGCGAGACACATCAACAACGTAACATCGGGCAAAGCTAAGATTAATACGTGAGTCCGTGCTAGCACTCGAAACCGCTCGACAGGTTTGGAGTATTCTGACTCCTTGAACCCTAAAGGACATTCAAGGACTCAGCATCTTTAATTTGAGATTTAAAAAATTACATACAGTTTTCAAATTTCAATATTAATGTTCTAAAAGGCTTCTGTGGTCTAGTGGTCAGAGTTACTGGTTACAGACCCAGAGGTACAGGGTTCGATCACCGCTGCTTCCAGAACTTTTCTGCGAACAAAGTCAAACTCAGCCTCATGAGGACAAATGAGGAGCTACATAAATGAAAAAGTAGTAGCTCGGGTCTATAACATTGAGATTAACAGCTAGAAGGCTCACTATGCTGACTACATGACACCTTCTACCTACAAGTGTTGGCACTATCTTTGCTAATGGCAGTGACCGTTCAGTCGGTATAGCTCGTCTACAGGGTCGCACCATGGAGGTTTTTTTTATGTTCTAAGATACATTTTGATGCTTACTAGAAGTCTAACCCAACATAATTACACAGCAAACCCAACAACCAGTTACCAGAACATCAGCATACCACTTAATCAATGTGGATTCAGTTTATAGCAAACAAACAAAGAAATCAGAACCTGCCTGGGATACAACCCAAAAGCCTTTTATAAATAGATTTATTTACTATTAAATGAAATAATATAATGTACTATTTTATTCTGACATTTAATGTTTTGATAATTTAACTCACGTGACTTGTGTGGACAGTTTTGTGTTGAGCCTGTAATAGTGATTGGTTGTGTTGACAGGATGAGACTGTACCAGTGCTTGGTTTGTTGACAGGATGAGACTGTACCAGTGCTTGGTTATGTTGAACTAGGATGAGACTGTACCAGTGCTTGTTTAGTTAAGGATGAGACTGTATCAGTGCTTGTTTGGTTGACAGGTTAGATCTGTATCGGTTCGGTTATGTTGACAGGTTACATTCTGAGACATGGCGGATAGTCGGCCTTTCAATATGACAGGAATGTCAAGAAGGACGCTTATAGCATCGACACTCCTGAAGTCCTGTGGAAGTGCACATACACTCAGGTGATAGAAATCAACTCTGTAATCACTGTACAGAATATCATTCCCATTAATACCCTTTAGAAGCAAATCATGGCCTGAGCTAAACAATGACGATCTTGATAGACCAACGATAGACTAGCTCCAAGCCAAGTCAAAAGTTGACGTTCAATTTCTGTTTTAGTAATTTTAAAAAATTAGGTTTTTACATGTTTAAAATGAGACAATCCTCTGATCAAATAATGTTTGTTGTTTTCTAGGAGTAACCAGCAGAAATCGAAAGCGAGGAGTGTGGTTCCTTTTCAGGACTCCAAGTTGACACAACTGCTCCGGGAGCCATTGCTGGGGAACTCCCTGGTCACAATGATCGTCACCGCCAATCTTGACCCCAGTGTGTTTGATGAGACATTGTCAGTCCTCAGGTTGGCCAACGTGGCCAAGGAAGTGAGTGAAACGAATGTTCGCATGGTCTAGTGCCAATACTGACTATCACCACCTCAAACTATACAACATAAGAGAAAGGGTTGTGGCGTGTGATATTCTTAGTAACAAAACATTCTCCAGTGTGTACCCCCTTCCAGGGCCATGTCCTAACCAAACTCTACGTAAAGAAAGAGACAAACACCAGTTATCAGTTTAGTACTAACAGTTCTAGTCAGAGCTAGATAAGGCAGTGACAGATTATATCAGTCCATGTCTCGTTAACACCCGTGTTAATTATTTTCATCAGTTTATTGATATAAAAACAGTTCAACTCAGAGGGTCATTATGTACCTTGAGGTTTCTTGAACCACATTTTACGGAACATTGATATAGAGCACACAAACTAAAGAACGAATAGTACCGATACTGTAATGTTGAAAAAATGTTCTTGAGATTTTTTTTCTTTAAGAAAACGTACCATATATATTTTTTCCTCGGATTCTTAAAACAGCTCAAACCTCTCAGTAATAAAGGACAAGATGCAAACTATAAGTTGGCTGTTAATGAAACTCGTCCCCCAACAGCGATAGTTACATCCATTTCCCTTTAGAGTGCTACAGTGGACTAGGATGATATTTATCCATTGTAGGATCACCTTCCTTACATAATGCACAGCGAGGAGGTCCTCATCCTCATCATCCTCATCCTCAACAACAACTGTTTCCAACCTGTGGCCGGGTCAGTTCAGTAAAGTGCCTCAGTCTTCCTCTTTCTTTCCACCATTCCTCCTCCTTTAATTTCTTCCACTAACCCACCTAGGTGGCGTAATTAGCTAACGCGCTAGTTCCTTGTTGAGCTAGTCTGCCGAAAATGGGAGAGATACGAGGTTCAAATCTCACTCGGGTGAACTGGGAGTGGTTTTATCTAAATGGTTTTCAACTGTCCCTCCCAGAAAATGCGGGTTCATCTCCATTATATTCATCCTTCCTAATTCCTAACCCATTAGCGTAATTAGTACTTAAGCATGTAACCCGAACGGGTAGCAAGACGCGGTGCAAGTCTTATAATGTCTTCCATTCTTCTCCTCTCACTTGAACACTTTCTGTTATCTGCTTCTCCCATCTCTTTCTTGCCCTCACTTGTGATATTTTTCCTACTTACTTCATTTTCAACATTTTCTTTAGCACCCTCTCTGTTTCTATTGTCATTACATGCCCATATCACCTTAGTTTTGCTTCCTCTACTATCTCATATAGGGCCTACTCCCTATATTCCTAATCTTTCCCGAGTAACTACATTCATAATCTGGTTTCTACTCGTGACCAGACCCGGGCTTATGTGATTGGCGCCCTGGGCATAGACATCTCAGACGCCTCCCCCTTTTAATTTCTATAAGCTTGTCTAACTATCAATAACTATATTTTATAGTTGAAAAATGCACACTGATTAGCTAACCTTTCGGTTATTTTGATTAGTTGACAAGAGGTTTATTATTCTGTGCAGGTAATTGTTCCCTCCGTCCAACAGACGCTGACAAACCTGACAGGATTGTACCTGATTAAGGGGCGAACAGAACAGGCACGTGGGGGTGAGTAATATACACAGGATTATTTATAACTAACAAATATCCTTTTTTTTTATTTTGAAGCCATATTAAATTCTAAAGTATTTCACCTAATTTTATATGTTGACAAAAAATATTACCTATATTTATATATATAACTTTAAGACCCTAAAGGTTTTTTTTTTTGTAACAATGTCTAACAGATTTAATTCAATACAAACATATTATTCTATCAACACAGAATTTCGGCCATAGGAACATACATTTTAACATACAAAATAGCACAAAGTTACACAAATTTACAATGAATATGTATTTTAGCTGGCAATAAAATCACTGATAAAGGTACAGTGTTGTCAAATCTAGATTTTGTTTATGAAGTGAACTTGATGACTAGCACTTAAGCCAAGCTATAACTTGGCAAACCCTTAAAAAAACAAGTAGTGTTTGAATTAATATAAAGTTACTATAGAACAAAAATGTATAAGTGTAATAAACTAGAACAAATAGGATGTAGGAAGCATCAATGCATATTTACAAACACTGTCCAACTTCCTGTTCAGTCCACACCTCCTGAGGAAGATGTCACAGGGCATCATTTTCTACAATTCTATCAAATTATTTAGTTACATATTCAAATATGCATCATCATCATCATCATCAACACACAATCAACATCATCAATCATCAATCAACATCACAACAACAACAACAACAACAACAACAACAACAACAACAACATGAGCAGTATCCGCCTCTGTGGCGTAGTTAGCTAACGCGCTTGTCGTGTTGAGCTCGACTGCCGAGGACGGGGAGATTGAGGTTCGAATCTCGGTCGGGTGAACTGGGGGTGGTTTTTCTTAAATGGTTTTCCACTCTCCCTCCACGCAAATGCGGGTTCACTTCCTCTAATTCAACCTTCCCCATTCCTAATTCATTAGTGTAATTAGTACTTAAAGCGTATAACCCAATGGGTAGTAAGACGCGGTGCTAAATAATAATAATAATAATTAATAATAATAATAATAATAATAATAACATGAGCAGTTTCCAGCCACTGGCCAGGTCTCCTCTATGCCTAGATATTCCTCTTTTCCTCCTTTCTCCTCCACTTCCATATTCTTTTTCATGTTCTTCTCAGATGGCTGTACAACCCTTTCGCAACTTCTCTACCCTGTCCTCCTCAAACGCCCTTTTCACTCTTCCATTCCTCATCTTGTCCAATCTTGTTCCTCTTATTCTGTTTTACTCTGTTCCTTCATTGCCCACATAACTACTAAATGCTCCTTTAATGATTAAATTAACAGTTATGATGAAGAGAATAGAAAACACAAAACTTATGAAGCTACCGTTGTAATGGAGGTGAGAATGTAAAAGAAAGGAATTCAAAAGAATGATGAAGAGGAAGTAAATAGAAAAGACCACAAGTAGACTGATGATAGATGGAGGAGCGGATAACAGAAAGGAGAATAATGGTGGAAGGAAAGAGGAAGATGGAGGCATTTCGTTAAATTGACCCGGCCACAATCAGAAACAGTTGTATTGATGATGATTTGTAGGTGAACTGGTGGTCTAGGGTCTGTGCTGGGTCCGGGTTCAATCCTCGGTCCCGGCACAGATTTATCTGATTACCAAACCCTTCCTTCACCTCTGACAAGACATCTTGTGAATGTGTGGAATGCCATGTCTCCCCGTGGTCGGATTCCACGTTAAACTGTAGTCCTTCATTTCATTCACAATCACCTACCATTAACATAGCTAAGTGCGTATAACCCGAACGGGTAGTAAGACGCGGTGCTAATGATGATGATGATATAACATGTTTTTTTTTTCAGCGACTGTAACTAAAAGCAGCCTCAACGAGAACAAAGTGACAAGTAAACCAAGACTTGATAAATCAAACGCAAGGCGCACAACGGGTAGTATGTTCCTCAATCTAAAATCCAGCACTGCATCAACAAAATCCAAATTAATAAGAAAAGACTGTGATTTTTTAGCTAGAACTAACAGGAACTACAACGGCGCTGTCCCGAATGGAACCAGTGTCTTCAGCTGCACTTCCACCATAGTAACTAAGGTAACTTGTTTGGCTTATTATCGATTTTACTCTGGCCCGCCGGACCCCCTCCCCCATCCCCCCCTCTATTTGCAATATTAGAATTCAGATGCGGTGAAACCTTGTTTGTCAAGGGAGCTATTAGAAAAAAATAAAGGGCATTTAAGGGGTCTAAAGACCATCCCCCGTCAAATGTTTAGAAAACATTTACAGTGGCCTTCATCTGGAAATTTAGAAAAATTCATCTCTTTTATAACCTATTTTTGGTGGGTCTCTCCATAAGCCTTTTGAAATTTGAATGCCCCTAGCAGCTATTTAGAGTAGTCTTAACTTACGATTAGATGTCTATTATGGAAGATATTTTAAGTAATCTTATCCCAGCAAATTTTTGAAAATTGGGTAACTCTAGAAGTTATTTAGAGTTTGATACAAAGCCATCTTTCGCCTTCATGTTGGAGAATATCAGAGAGGAGTGAGATAAATCTAAAGGGGGGGCACGTTTATTCTAGAGGGAGAAGAGGTTCATTCCAGTCGTGGGGGAGGGGGGGAAGGGGACAAGCTATTTACATAAGGGGTATGACCCCCTGCAGATTTTTACACCAATAATCAATTCTTGACTTTAGTTTGTACATTTAAAAAAAAAAAAATATTTTGTGGTCACTTTTACAAAAGAAAAGCAATGTACAAAAATTAATATAATATGTAACTTAACTGAAAACTGATATGTTACACACATAATGAGGTATTTGAATATAACTTTATTTACTGTCCAACTCTCTTTGTGTTTCAAATTTAGTCTCATTACAAATATTATAGACTCTGTGGACTTTCGAAACACTTTGAAACGAAAGACCAGACTGGACCGAACCACTGATATAATTGTGAAAGTACCAGTAAGTCTCTCCGAAGGAAGCCCCATCTGGTGGGCGGAGCATGCACTGTTTCTTAAATATGGAGGGGCATTTTATTGCTTGTCAGTAATATCATCAACATATAATTAATTAGTATTTACTACGGGCACCGATCTAGAATGTCCATAATTTTGAAAAAGACTGAATAATAGTGTGGTGCTCAAAAGATAACAATAATTAAATTAATAAACACCTGTGCTATCAGCACCTGGTACATATGTTATTGACACCTGGGACCTGTGTTATCAGCATCTGGGACCTGTGTTATCAGCACCTGAGACCTGTGTTATTTACACCTGGGACTTGTTTATTGACACCTGGGACCTATGTTATTGACACCTGAGACCTGTGTTCTTGATACTTGGGACTTGTGTTATTGACACCTAGGACCTGTGGGTATTTACACCTGGGATGTGTGTTATTGTCACTTGAGACCTGTTCTATCAGCACCTGGGACTTGTGTTATTGTCAGCTGAGACCTGTTATATCAGCACCTGGGACTTGTGTTATTGTCACCTGGGACCTGTTCTATCAGCACCTGGGACTTGTGTTATTGTCAGCTGAGACCTGTTATATCAGCACCTGGGACTTGTGTTATTGTCACTTGAGACCTGTTCTATCAGCACCTGGGACTTGTGTTATTGTCACCTGGGACCTGTTCTATCAGCACCTGGGACTTGTGTTATTGTCACCTGGGACCTGTTCTATCAGCACCTGGGACTTGTGTTATTGTCACCTGGGACCTGTTCTATCAGCACCTGGGACTTGTGTTATTGTCAGCTGAGACCTGTTATATCAGCACCTGGGACTTGTGTTATTGTCACTTGAGACCTGTTCTATCAGCACCTGGGACTTGTGTTATTGTCACCTGGGACCTGTTCTATCAGCACCTGGGACTTGTGTTATTGTCACCTGGGACCTGTTCTATCAGCACCTGGGACCAGTTTAGGTTGACGATCAACTTGAAATAGCCCAAGTGGTATTCAAACATAGACCCTGTCTGAAGTGCTTACGCCCCTTGTTGTGGAAGTTGTGAGCGTGGCTTTGACTGAATGTTGAACTTGTTGCTAGGAGGAGCTGAAGGTGGAGTCCCAGGTACACCAACCGGAGGATAAGCCCCACATCAAGAGGGAGGAGGTCCGGCCCGAGGATTATGACGAGAGCAGTGAAGTGCCAAAGGTCAGTATTGACAGCGTCAGAACTCCAGTGGGATGACAGTTTGCACCTGTAATGTATATTCTGGGCTTGGCTCTATTCTAGGAGATCATGGTTCGAATCTTGACCCAGTCCACTGGGTCAAGGTTAACAGATATATTCTATGTCTTTAGTCACTAAACGCAAGAAACTAAAGTGAACTGTCCATGTGTAAAGACTCAACACCAAATAAAAATAATTAGAGAGCATCTCAAAACTAAATCTGAAATATAAAATCTTATTTCAAATCTTTAAAAATGAAGTTTTTTATTTAAAATTAAAATATTGAAAATTGGAGTTAAAGAAAAGTTTTTAAACGTTTGTTATCACTGATGATTGGTATGTTGTTGCTTCATCAAATCAATTATAAATGTAGAACAAAGAGAACACCTTTTGAGTAAATTAATTATTTTCACACAATTTTTGTGATATTATTTTATTTCTTATTTTCTAAATTGCTCGAGTCTATATAATTCCTTCTACCAACTGTTTGGCTTTGTGATTACCAGTTAAATGTGTAACAAACAATGAGATGGCTAAGTGGATAAATCATTTTATAAAAATTGGAAAGTGATAAAAATAAAGAAAAAGGAAAGAATAAACTAATAAGTGTAAATGTAATGAAGAAAGCTTACCTGGGGAAAGAGGCAAAATATAATTATAATCCAATGCACAAAGGTGACAATATCTTCTTTCTTCATTAAAATTGCCTTTATTAGTTTATGTTTACTTTTTCTTTGTTTTTATTTTTACCAATTTCCATTATTCTAAAGTGATTACCAGTTAAGCGATTCATATTTGTATTTGAAATAAGTTTTAGAAATTTTCTTTTCAAATTTCTCAAATACCTTAAGATTGGAGCATCCCAAACTGTAAAAATGATAATGTTTCAAATTTCCAATGTTTGAATTGTTTGGTTGGCGGCCTGTAGGTTTCTCCATCGCAGTCTGAAACTTATCCTCAGGAGCAGTTGACCATGGTGAGTGTGGCGAGTCAGGACGTCTTGACCAACATCGACCGAAGAACCCAGGTAGGAGGTTACACGACAGGCCCCCACTTTACACCACCGCCACCACTTTCATCACCGCCGAACGGTTACGACAATGAAGTGGGTCGTTCGGTACAAACACTTTCATTCCTGTCAATCTCTCCAAGCTCCTCTCTTTGTCACGTGTCCAAAGTCCACCCCTTCATCCTCCATGTCCTTCTTCGCTTGGTCCATTCATCTTGTCTATAGTCCTCCAATATGTCTTCTACCTCTCTCCTTCATCTGTAAAGCTTTCTTAGGTCATCTGTCCTCTATTCTCATCATCATTGCAACCTTTTCCTCTTCAGCCTTTCCTTTAACGGTATAACCTTAAAGCTATCTCTAATCGCTTCATTCCTTATCTCTCCTTGTAACATTTTCAACACCTCAAAAACCTCATCTCTGCAACCTGTGATGTATATTTAAATCACCCCTTGTCCATGTCCAGGTTTCTTCGCGACACGTCAATATTGGTCGATAGTATGCTGCCACTGTACAAAGAGGTAATAGACTGCCTCTTCAGGAAAATCTGTTGTTACCATTCACTACTTCAACCTAGGCTACAGTAGTCCCATGGCTTCTTTGGAGCTCACTGACAGCTCACAGCTGACTTCTGACAGTCTACATTTAATACCTAAATTTTGATTGTTAAAAGTGACAGCTGCTAAACACATGTTTTTGCAGATCATCTGGTTCGGCGTAGGGATACGTAATTTGGTCTTGTAACTTTTTAAAGCTGTCAACTGTCAGCTGTGAGCTGTCAGTCAGCACCAAATAAGCCATGGGGCAACTGTACATTATATTGAAAATATTCAAGAGGGAGTATGAAATGACCAACACAACTACCTTTATAGATTTTTAAATTAGTATAGTTGAAAAATAGTAAACTACTGTCCAATCTTTACATGAAGAACCTTATCTGACAGCTAGAGAAGTTGGATCTACTTTCATGTAATCATACGTTGTAGCACGTGTCCTGCAGCTGTCACTTTTGATAGATATTATCAGTACATTAAAATAACAGATAATAAGGCAATTTAGTAAAATGTTATAAATGTTGACCTCAATAAAATAGGTTTGTATTTTCTAAAATAACCTTTCTATGTAAATTGGGCTGTAGTATTTATAGTTACAGAATGTTTTGTTTACCTCCCAGGAAAGAAGAGGTGTGTTAAAACAAATCGAGGAAGACATAAGTTTTTTTGATAAAACAAATGATAAAAATGAAGACACAAGCTCGGATTTATTAATCAAGTCATTTGTTGAAAAGGTGAGAAAAACACTTGTAAGCTTTTATAAAAAATGTTTACTTGTATATTCGCTGTCATGGCAAACATAAACTGTTTTTAGCTAGCCCTCCCAAATTTCTATTATATTATATTTAGTATATTTTGCTAGTCAAATTCACTAGATACTTTACAAAAATACAATGTTTTGACCTCTGACTTTTGAAAAATGTATGGACCCAAAAGGAAATAGTAGCTAAATACTAACATTTTTTGTTATAATTAGGGATCAACCCTCGAATCCTTAAGGATAATCGAGATTTGAGGATTCGAAAAAATTTCAGATTCGAGCATCAAATCCTTAGTTGTTGTTTTTTCACAGTTTTAAAGTGAAATTTGTTTAAGAGCCCTCATACTGTTTATTAGTGGTCCAGAACCAATTATAATTATAGAATGAACTTAACAACCAGACCCCAGAGCAGTAATTTAACTCTTAACTGAATGTATGAATGTTATAATGACTGGATTGTAAGAAAATAATGTTAACATTTAGTTACTATTTGTATTTTATATTATTCTATTATATTTATATTTCCTGTTAGATTAATATTTTTTTTTAAAGATTTGGATTTGTAAAAGAGTAAGTAGATTCAACCTAATTCTAGTTATAATCAATTCATTATAACATTCATGCATTCAGTTAAGTGTTAAATTACTGGTCTGGGCCTGGTTGTTAAGTTTGATATCCTATAATTATAATTGGTTATGAACCAACAATAATCAGGTTCAATCTATTCTGGTTTTATTTTATATTTGTTTTGATCAAGTGTTTTGCTGTTAATAAATCTACAATCATTCATTGAAAAACTAAATATCCAGCAGACAGGTCTACAACCCACAAGTTGTACAATAAAAATGGCTGAAACAGGACATGTTATTTTTAGGGATGTGTGAGAATCATTTTTTCAATTTGAGACGGTCTCGATACGAGAATTTAAAAAAGTATCAAGACACAAGAACAAAAAAATTAAATTATGTTTATTAAAGTAAATATAATAGTTTATAGAGTTTCTTTTTGACATTTGAGCTGGCACTTGCTTTAGATTGTCTTTTATAGCCTTTATAGTTCATTCAACACTTGAGATATAACTCATACACATTTTAAATGCAATTAATAAAATAGTGATAGATAATTACAACGAACATCATTGTCAAAGTTTGACATTGAAAAACAATATTTATAACCAAAACATCTCTTAACGAAGGCTGTTTTGTAGGGGTTAGGGGGGCATTGCGGCCTACTTTTGGGTTATTACAGTATTATTGGAAATAATAAATTCCCTGTTTGGTTTTGGAATTTCTTAGGGCCATTATTTGCTGTTTTGATTTCCTGAATTTTCAAGATTCATTTTTTAACTTTCGACACGAGATCGAGATTTTTTTTTTCTTGAATTTTAGAGATATTTTTTAGTCTTGCACGTCCCTAGTAATTTTCCTCACAATGTACAAGATATTGTATTTAATGAACTTTGCAAAGGAGCTCTTTCACAACATATTATTGTACTTAATTGATAAAAACACAACAATAATTTGGTGTTTTCTGTTTCAAACAGTTGAATCTGGAAGAAACATTAACAAACAATGTCACACTTCCAGACTGTCAAAACATTTCGGATCTCTTTGAATTAGAGTATGAAGACAATTGTGACACGCTACAAGATCTTTTTGACAGTCTTGTACCGGCCACAAACACGACATGTTTGTCCTGCTCATCCTTAAAACTGAAACACACAGAGACTCTGCTCACAGAATCAAACTGCTCGCAAAACAACTGGAAATGTCCGAAATAACAACACAAGATGAACCGGAAGTGTGTCGAGATTATAAAGACCAACAAATACAGATTGAAGATGAAGTTAAAATGCTTGATACAAAGAATATGTTCATAAACAATAAAATTAATATTCCTAGAGAACAACTTAAAGCAATTTTAAACAAAATAATCGAGTTTGAAATTTGTTCCCAGTGTCAAAATTGTGAAGCCAAGCAAGGCCAATCTCCTCTTCAAAAAGAAGACCGTTGTTTTGAGAAAGTTGATGCCGATAATCAACAACCAATCAACTTGAATCACCAAACAGGTGATCGACCTGAACAATTGCAACATTCAAACACAGATCCATGTTGTGAAATAGATGATGGCGATGCTTTGAAACTAGAGAACAGAATTGAGTACACACCAAAAAAGTTATTTGAGGATTACAAGATTTTGCTAACACAAATTCTCAATAAACTGCAAAGCTGCAGAAACAAAAAGAATAATTTGTACAAACTGTCGGTTAGTGTCGAAAAATTAAACAAAAGACTCACGAAACTTGGTAAGACAATCGATGTCAGGAAAAATGATTTAAGAGCACTAAGGGAAATCTTAGAAGAACTCTTTGTCCAAAGTTTAGACGTTTTCGAGAAGGATTCCGAACATAAGAAAGGTAAGCCTAGATTGTAACTTCACACGTCACAATTATGATGGTAGGGATATTTGTTTTGAGCAGAATCCACTATTTCACTAATCTAAATTTACATTTGGCCATTAATTCATCTCTGGGAAAAAGGGAACTCCAATTTCAATGCTTATAATCTTTTCGCCTATGCCGAGAATCAACCCTGGGACACTTAGCTAAAGGAGGTAGACAAGCTTCCGAATGAGCTAAGGCATCAGACTTTCACTTGGAGAATTAAAGCTTATTTGGTGTTCAACAACCAAGCTGGCACCACTCAAGCCAACTTCCGGTTTTGTCTACCACCCCCTATAAAAAATATTTTAAAAGGTTTTGAAATTAATTCTTAAAAATATTTTATTTAGCACACCTTTTACTATTAGTTCAGGCTATACACTTATATATTAATTACGCTAATATGTTAGAGAAGAGGAAGATTGTATTTAGAGGAATAGTATCTGCATTTGCATGGAGGTATAGTGGAAAACTGTTTAGGATAAAACACCCTCTTCACATACCCACAATTCTATGATATTTATTTAATGGCCTATTATGCAACAATTGCTACCAATAATATACCATATTTAATTCCAACAGTGATTGATGAACTGACGTTGAAGATCAGGGAGCTAACAATCAAAGAACTTTCAAAATATCTCCGCGTCCCGGGAATGTAAGTTTCAAATGGTATTGTCTTAGAATTATTATTATTATTATTATTATTATTATTTATTCATCATCTCATATTGGAGGTGCGTCGACACATACAGCTTATTAGCACCTATTGTCTTGAAGACATGCACTTTGGGTTTCATCACCATCATCATCAACTGTTTCCAGCCTGTGGTCGGGTCAGCTTAGTAAAATGCCTCCATCTTCCTTTATCCTTCCACCATTATTCCTCCATTTAATTCTTCCATTCTTCTCCCATCATTTGAACACTTTCTGTTATCTGCTCCTCCCATCTCTCTACTATCTCATGTACTCCCTGTACTCCCACTCTTTCCCTGATAACTTCATTCCTAATCTTGTTTCTCCTCGTGACAGCTAACATGCTCCTCACATACTTTATTCCCACGACCTCCACTTTCCTAGTCTCTTACATTCAATGTCAATGTTTCTGCTGCATATGTGACAATGGGTACAAAGTACGCCCTGTACAACACTTCCGTACATTCAAGGGCACTTCTCTTCTTCATAGCAGGTCTCTTACGTACCAATAGAACAATTCTCCCTGCTGTCCTCTTCTCATTAAATCCTCTCTACTTCCACCTTTCTCCTCAATCACGCTTCCAAGATATTTTACGTTCTGTACTTTTCTCAGCTCTACTCCATCCAACCTTATAGCTTTACTAGGTCTTATCCTCTTCCTTGTCATTACCATTACTACACACTTTCATTCCACCCTCTTTAACTTCCTCATTCCATTCTTGTAGTTGTTCCTGTACTTCCTCTTCCTTCTTCCCCCATACCATCAAGTTATCAGCAAACATCATGGCCTTCATTTTTCCCTCCCAGAGTTTTCCTGCCACTTTGTTCATGGCCATTTCCATTACCATTACAAATAGTAATTGTGAAAGGGCACGCCATTTATTTTATTTAGCACCAATCTGTCCTTTCTCTCTCTGTCTTAACACAACTCCTGTTTTCCTCGTACATGCTTTTCACTTTCATCACAGCTCCTCTTTCTACTTCAGCCTCCTCCACCGCTTTCCAAACTTTATTTATATCCACGCTACCATATGCCTTCTCCACATCCTAAATACCATTACCAAGTCTTTGTGTTCATTTGTTTTAGTATCAGAGGCTCCAAGATGAGTGTTTCAACTGACAATTGATTAGGTCATCAACATTATTTTGATAAACCTCATTACACAAAATAATTATACATTTATTTTTTATTTTATTTTAAATCTTAATCCTTAGATACTGAAATTCAAAATTTTTATCTTATAAATAGGGGCATGAGAAGTCCACTTTTTCAATCCAAAGTGAATTTGAATTGAATAGTTTGAGATATTTTCTGAAGCCAAATCAAAATTCAAAATATGTCCCCCAAAAAATTAATGACTGATAATAATATAATATTTTGCATAACGAGGTAATTATTTTATATGTTTTTATGTGAACACTAATTTGTGATTTAAAATAATAACAGAAAATTAAGAAAATTAATGTGTGTCTTAAACTTAAGTTTTTTTGTTAAATCCTTGTAATTGTCAAATCTGGAATTTAACTTTCAAAACAAAGTCAAAGTGAATGAATATTCAAACCAAGGTCAAAGATAGCTAAAAATAAATTCTAATTTTAAATTTAAGGTTAATATTTGAAACTTTTTCAAATACTCTATTTTCTAATGTCATTCAGAATTCAAGTATTCAAAATTTCCAAATACATAATGTAAATGACTTGATAAACGACAAATTGTCACCATCACAATTGATTGTGAAAACTTAGTTAAACTGTGCAAGTGAAAATATAATTTTGAAATAAAAATATAATTTAACACAGGGTATGACATTTCAAGACTGTTCAAGAATTTTGAAAGGAAAACTGTATCAGAATAAATCTGTGCATCCAATCAGGCGTCTAAAATGATTTATTATGTTATATTATTTTATTATTATTATTTAGCACCGCTTTTACTACCCGTTCGGGTTATACGCTTTAAGTACTAATTACGCTAATGAATTAGGAATTGGGAAGGTTGAATTAGAGGAAGTGAACCCGCATTTGCGTGGAGGGAGAGTGGAAAACCATTTAGGACCCCCCCCCCCCCCAGTTCACCCGATCGAGATTCAAACCTCGATCTCCCCGTCCTCAGCAGTCGAGCTCAACACGACAAGCGCGTTAGTCAACTACGCCACCAAGGTGGGTTATTATGTTATAAGTAGATGAACTCCCCATATTCATCCACCCTTACCAAAAAATGTGTCAGCCATATAGAGTATTTAATATTTATTTTTTTCAAGACAACCTGGGGAAACCAAGCCGAGTTATAACGCTCGTGTTGGAGTGCACCACGGAAGAACACGTGACTTACCGACTGGAAAACTGAGACAAGGAGGAGCAAGCCAATCAAATGAGACGAAAGAACTCGGCGTAAGTTTCATTGTTACTATAGAACTCATGTATGGTACACCAGTTCTCACATTAGATTCAGATGTGTTTATATTTTTACCAAAAAAAATTGCATGAAGGCACTTTAGCAAATTTAAAGTAGTAGTAGTAGTAGTAGTAGTAGTATAGTAGTAGTAGTAGTAGTAGTAATAGTATAATAGTATTAGAGTGTAGTAGTAGTAGTAGTAGTAGTAGTAATAGTAGTATATTAGTAATAGTAGTAGTAATAGTAGTAATAGTAGTAATATTAGTAATAGTAATAGTAGTAGTAGTAGTAATAGTAGTAATAGTAGTAGTAGTAGTAGTAATAATAATAATAATAATAATAATAAATAATAATAATAATAATAATAATAATAATACATATGAAATAAAGTGCATTAAGCATGTTTTTTTTTCACATTTAAAGTAATACAAATGGAAAATAATTCCTAAATAACCAATACCCGCAATTAATGTGTACGGTACTTTGAAGTCACTTCGCGGCCCATATTTTTCATCCGTTTTTATTAATGTACTATTTTGTGAAAAGAGATATCTGGTTTATTAGGGACCAGATAATGAGGTTCTGCTGTTTGATTTATGTTTTTTTTTTTTTTTTTAACAAATCAAAGTTTTTCTCCAAAGAGTGTTGATAGCTATACATTACTTATTCATGCACTTCCTACCATAAATACAACCAGCAATTCATTCGACTCCACCAAGGGCGTAGAAGTTTTCTAGAGAAGGGGTGAGAAGGGTCCAATAGAAAGTTGACTTAATATGTTGATATTGTTTTTATATTATTATTATTATTAGCACCGCGTCTTACTACCCGTTCGGGTTATACGCACTTACAATAATGTGTAATGGTAGGGTGATTGTGAGATGAAATGGAGACCTACAGTTTAACGTGGAATCCGAACCACGGTGGAGGCCTGGCATTATTGTTTTTATAAAAATAATATACATGGTGGAGGTGGAGGAGAGGGGGTAGTATGTATTTCAAACCTACTAACTTGTTCCGATCCAAGAAATGGCCACTGTTCTCGGGCACTATATTTGTAATAACAGAAACAATCTGTTATTACAAATGTTGACAGAGTCAGTGCTATGATACAAGGTTATAAATAATGCATCTTTTAGAGGAATATTAAAATAGTAATTAATTAGTATTTAGCTAATAGCACATAAAATGAATAGTAGAATTATGAAGACACCGTACCTTATAATCGGTCCCGGGCTGCAAGCGCGAATTTAAAGGGGGCACAGGGGGCACATGCCCCCTTTAGGTAGAATATTTGATTATTTTTTTTCATACTAATGGAAGTGTGAGCAAGGGTAGAGGAGGTGCTAGGGGTGGGCCGGGGGCTCTGGGAAAGCCAATTGGCAAGAAGGATACGTGTCAAGGAAAAATATGCTTACCAACTCACGCAAATGTTTCTCCATTCAATATAGCTGTGGCCCCCCTCCCTGTTACAATTTCTAAATTCGTGCTTGCCGTGGTATAGTGGTCAGTGCAACTGGCTATGAACTTAGAGGTCCCAGGTTTGAACCTTGGGGGTCTTTTTCCTTAAAGCGGAATTACCCAAAAAGTCACCAGTGTTTGGTTATCAGGCTCAGATTAGGCTGTGTTTCCACACCCTCCCCTCATCTCCTCGAGACTTGTAAAGAGCCTCCATGGAAAGTATGTATGATTAGTACATTCCTTCGTGTGTCTGCGGGTAACGGTACATTAGTACCGGCTAATCTTTCCACTATTGAGCTACGAGTAATGTAGCCCAGACGGTCAATATTATCACCATACTGTATGGGGAGGGGAGGGTTTCCCCCAATTTCTAGGCGAATGCCCGACGTCCCTAACCCCAAGATTTCTACACCCACGGACTCCACTATGAACTGAATACTAGCTTTTCCATTTTCCCACATGTAGGAAATGTCTAGAGTGTAACTTACTCCTTGAATTATTCTCAGTCCGGCAAACCTTTGGCCGCGAAACCCAAGAGCCTCGTGGCCAACATTATCAATACCAAGGTGGTCTCCAAGTCCAGAAGAGTATCGGGAACACTGATGAATGTCCCCAAGTCTAGGAGGGCTCCAGGAGCCATTCAGAGGTACAACTCTGTCGACCATTTGAGAGCAGACAAGATAAAATCTGTCCTCAACAAGTTGTCCATCAAGCAACTGCTCTGTGAAGTTGACGAGTATGGACTGAGCCGCACCGCCAACTGTAACACACTCAGAGAGCGACTGGTCAAGTACCTCCACCGTGTAAAGGTGAGGAGACTTACCGTTCCTACTTGACTGTTTCTGTACATGCAATACAAACTTCTGCTGATGAATCTGTTTGCTTGTTTGCTTCAGGCAAGCAACAGAATAATCCAGTTCTACACGAGGAAAGGCCCTCGCAGATGTCCTGTCCCCAAGAAAGAACTGTTGAAGATGTGTAAAGCCTACAATATTGAGACTGTGGCAAGTGCCAACGAGATGAGATCTAAGCTCTGCAAACTGTTCATTAAGATGGAGGATACCCAGGTACGAACTAGAGTTGTTGTGGTTGTATAACAAACTAGGGGGGGGGGGCGCTTTAGAGACATTTCGTAATGTTAGACTCTCAAGTGTATCTTTTTTATTTACTTTTCCCCGCGTCTTACTACCCGTTATGGTATACTATCTTAATATAACTATATAGGTAATTAATATATAGCTTGTCATGTGTCTCCCTCCATGCAAGTATAGGTACCCTCTAATTCTACTTAACTAGAATATATATATATATATAAAAACTAACATTATATATTATATAATAATAATATATATAGAGGAAAAGAGAGGATGCCAAGATAATATGAAATGATGTATGTAGGAAAAAGACTGACCACAAGGGAGGCCAAGAAAGAAATGGGAGGAGCAACTGACAGGAAGTGTTCAAGGGAGAAAAGAAAAACGGAAGTAATTAAAGTAGAAAGAATGGTGGAAGTAAAGAATAAGATGGAGACATTTACTAAACTGACCTGGCCACAGGCTGGAAACAGTTGATGATGTTAGCCGACAATTCTCCGAGAGATGCATCTGAGAACGCGGGGACAATGGATTGTGGTAGTTTATATTATAATACCTCCCGTTAGGTCATAGGTCAACCCAGGGCTTTATAAAATGTCATGATATCTTCGACTAGCATCCTGTGTTGATTGCGAATGTACCCCATTGGTCACTGTTACCAGGCCTGCAAGTCTAAAACCCCTAGAAGCAGCAGCTCACTGCTTGATACATTATCTGATATGGAGTCTACAGTCTCTATCAAGAATACCTGCAGTGGCAGTTCTGTTCCTCGGGTGACATCTAGAAGTTCCTGTCATAAACGCACCAGGTAAGATAGTTTAGTTACACCTAGTACGGTCAGCTTTAGACTCATCCAAGGTCAAAAACAACTCCAAGCTTTTAGATATAGCTGCTCCACTCTTCTTACTCGTTGAGGTATATACCATTATATCGATTGTTTTTTGTTTCAGTTTGTCCGACGCAGATTGGACTAAGTCGGGTAGACCTAGTGAGTTTTGATAACACTTTCACTCTTTTTAGAAAATAATACTAATCCATTAATTAAAGTAAAAATTTGAATAGCCCTAATGGATATTAAGATGCGATGCATAAAAAAATACTGATGTAAAGATTGAAATTAAAGTAGCTTAGTAATGGAAGAAAACTTTATATATTTTTCCCATACACAGTTTTAATATTAAGTTAATAGATACAAATAAAGAATAGATATTGTTGTAATAATTGTTGTGTGCAAGGGGACCCCTGAATCCTACGTGTAACCCTGTCTATGCTCACGAACTTGCAGGCATTCATTTTTAAACAATTGTATGAATATGATCAACGACTAATTTATTTGTATTCAATACGGAGTTCCATAATCGACACCTATATTTTGACTTTCAGGGTTGTTTGGTGGCAGGTCTGAAGGAAGAAGGAGCCTCTCCATGCCCCAAGACAACACGATCCTGTACCCCCACAGAGACTACTGGGAAAGAGAACACCCCACAGGTCAGGAGATAAGCAAATTGTCGAGAACACTTTGCAGAATTTGTTTGAAAAGTCGACAACGTTAAATCTTGTTTCAATAAAACCACGGCTTGTATTGCCGCTTCTCCCATCAGATATAAAAAGTGATGAATACAGTAACAAAGATATACAAAGGAGGAAAGGTTGCATGAAACATAAGAGAGATATACAAGTTTAACAAATCAGTTAATTCAAATCCAAAAATGATGAAAGTATTACAAATGGTTTGACGTGATTGTATACAAAACATTCCATTGTTTATTGATGGAAATCATATCCGTTACTTTAGACATTATTGTACCAATTGGGAGCATTAGGTGTGAAGCACCTTGGTTTGACCTGCAACCATGACAATTATGGTTGTGTCTTAGTTAGAAAAGGGAGTAGCTCGTTAAAGTAGAACAAGCACACATTCTTAAACAAAGGTGACAGCCATTTAAATTGGATGGCACTATAAATTTGAGGTTAAACGACAATATAATACTACTCTAGCTTTACGGCTACTAGACTTTAACCTAATAAGCAAATAAAAGAACTATAGTTAAACAATACCTAAATCTATAAAATCCTAGTTTAAAGAGTTACAACTTTGGTAGTTAAACGGGCTAGTTAGCATGCATTAACCCTCTATTGAGTTACGAGATACAAAGGTTAAGTTCCTAGAATAGGAACTATAAGTTTACAAATAGTTAAAGGTGAGCTATACCAGGAATCTAAGCTGTAAAGATACTATTGTTGGTCTATTCCTCATTAGTACTGCCAGGTCGTTCATTAGTGCATTTAAATTTCAACACAAGTCTGGAAACAGACTATAACAATTGCAAACAGTTAAACATTAAACTAATTCAAGCGGTGTTTGAAGGGGGCCGGACAAAATAAACAATACCACGCGGGCCACTCCTCTGGACTAGTAGCACACCCACTAGTTGAGCACCATACGAAAGTACAACAATAGATTGATTAGAGACTGATATCAGTTAAAGACCCAACTAGGTCATGGAACAAAGCTATAGATTACCCGCTCTCCCCTTTTTCCCGATCTAAAAGGTCAGACCATATGGGACTCGGCTTCACAGTAGAGGGCATCGGGTAATCGCCCAAATATTTAAGATTAAGTCATATAGACATAGCATACAGTTCGGAAACTCTGATACTTAAATATATGTATTATGGACATAGAAAACCAGGTCAGAAACTCTGACATTCAAAACTATGTCTTATGGATATATAAAATGGTTAACTAAACCTAACATATAAAACTATGTCCTACGGACATAGTAAACAGTTTATAAAGACCCTAACAAAAATACTAGATGTTAAATCAAATAGTCTAAGATATTACATTACCTGTGGCAAGGAGGCGAGACTGACGCGTCAAACATCGTGACCACCCCTTGTACATCTACTAGTCCTTGATGACCTCTAGGATGTTCCTACGACGAGTCATTAGAATAGAATACAAAATATGAAAGGAGGGGGGGGGGGGTTTATACAAGATGCACTGACTTGTTAGGAAAGGGAAACAGACAGGGGGGTGTGACCTTTCAGAACAAATTAGAACATCTACTAGCGCTTGGAGACGGCCGCTGATGAAGACATTGGGGAGTGAACAGTAATAACAGTTGAGTCTCGCAAGCGAGCAAGGTGTCTGTGGGTAGAGAACTCCCTCCGGGAACATATCCGTCCACTGGGGCAGGTTTCTTTGAGCTTGGCCATTTCCAACAACACGATTTCACAGTGAGTTTATATCTGTCACATATTATTTGAATTTTTAATTCTTGTATAATGTATCTGATGATCTTATGAGTAAGATATTTTGAGTGTACATGCTAACGGGTAGTTAGCACGTTACAGGATATCGAGTCAAAAGCAATTTTGGGTGGAGTCAGTCGGTAAAAATGTACTGACTCCCAATTCAAAACCATCATCATGAACTGTTTCCAGCCTGTGGTCGGGTCTGTTTAGTAAAATGCCTCTATCGCCCTCTGTCCTTCCACCAGCACTCTGCTCCTCTCACTTGCACACTTGATACTATCTGTTACTCCCATCTCTTCCTTGCTCTCCCTTGTGGTCTCATCCCAACATACTTCACATCCATTAATCTTCTTGGGATCCTCTCCCCTTCCATTCTCATTACATGTCCATAACATCTCATCCTATTTCCTCTACTATCTCATGTACCCCAACTATAGACCTGACATCCCCATTCCTAATCATTCCCATGGCCTCCACTTTCCTTGTTTCTCTTTGATCCAAAGTCCACGTTTCCACTGCATACATAGCTATGGGAATGAAGTATACTGTATACAACACTTCCCTTCACTTCAGGGTCACTTCTCTTTTCCATAATAGGTCTCTTACACACTGTGGAAAACCTCTCCTTGCTGCCATTGTCTCACTATATCTTCTCTGCTGCACCATTTTGCCTCAATCACACTACCCAAATACTTCACGCTCTCTGCTTCATTCAAATCTACTCCACCCAGTTCTATCAGCTTTCCTGGCCTTGTTCTCTGCCTTGTCATCACCATCACTTCACTTTTCCCCATACTATATTTCATTCCACACTTTTTCACCTCCTCATTCCATTCCTGCAGCTGTTCCTGTACTTCTTCTTCCTTTTCCCCCCATACCATCAAGTCATCTGCAAACATCATTGCTTTCATGTTATCCTCACCCAGTTTCCCTGCCACTCTATCCATTCTCATTTCCATCATCAATATAAATAGTAAGGGTGAAAGGGCATTTACCTGCTTGACTCCATTTTTTAATTGTAACCCTCTGTCCACCCTTTCTGTCTTTACACAACTCACATTATTATCATACATATTTATTACTCTCTTAGCCACTCCTCTTTCTACTCCAGCCTCTTCCATTGCTTTCCATACTTTCTTTCTAAACACACTATCATAAGCTTTTTCTACATCTATGATTGCCTTTACCAGATCCTTTCCAAAATCACTTCTCCTTTCCATCAACTGTTTAGTTCCAAATATTAATTCTATCATCAACCTTCTCTCTCTGAACACATGTAGCTCCTTTCTCCATCTTCCCTTTACGCTTTTCCTCATTCTCCTTTCCAGAATCTTTTCGTACATTTTAGAGCATTGACACATCAGTGTTATACTTCTATTTAAAATAAAAACAAACAGTATTATAACAATACTTATTTTATACATTTTTTTTATTATTTAGGACTAATATTTGTAATTTTGAATTAAAAACGTATCATGTATAATTTCACACTATCAAAGAAGCTTCCCATGAATTAATCTGTATTGGAGCATTTTACTGCAGGAAATTTGTTATTACTAATTAATAAAATGAATTCAAAGGAGAATCCAGGGCCTGTTGTCGGGAAATGTGGGGGGAGGATTCGTTTTCATTAGGCTTTCTTTTAGTATCACATCTTACTACCCATTTGGGTTATACACCCATGTACTAATTATATAAATTGTTTAGGAATTAGGAAGGCTTAATTGATATAAAGTGCACCCAGATTTGCGTGGAATGAGAGTGGAAAACCATTTAGGAAAAAACACCCTTAGTGCACCTGACTAGGATCAAACCCCGATCTCCACATCCTCGGCAGTCTAGTCTCACATGAAAGTAGCGCGTTAGGCCACGCGGCCAATTAAGCGGCTCATAAGGCTTCTTAAATTATATCATCTAATGGCTTTAATCGAATAGAAAATAAGAATTATAAATATTAATAATTTTAATAACATTATTTTATAAAAATCATTTTAATTAGTCTATTTTATATGTTCCTATATAAGTGGTCCATCATTCTTTATTTATTCTCTTTTTTTCACTCCCTTTTTTTTGTGTTCTTTGGTTTCCTCTTTTCAAAAGTTGCGTTGCGCGGTTCACCCTCCCTCCTGATGAGTTCTGTTAGAATAAAACCTAGTTCTGGGGAATGAGATGTAACAATTCTATTCAAAAGGCAGCCATCATATTTTTGTCCAGTTGCAGCAGTGTAAAGTGTAGACTGTGTTATTTTCAATGTAAATTCTATATTATGTTCGTTCCATTTTGTTTCTATCTTTATTCCCTGTACGTTATTCCGTATGTAACAAAACATACCTCAAGAAGTGTTTCGTTAAAGAGATGAACCTGTTGAGTTTGTTGTGTGATTTATTGTTTCAGCAGGACAAGCCGACATGCCAAACGGAATATTTGATATTTCTTGGGATGAATCCCCTTCAAAAATGATTCAAAGAAGACGTTGGGCTCTTATATTACCTGGAACTATATTTATGGTCACCTCCATTTCACGATCAATGTTAGAGAAATAATTTGAGTTATGCTTTTCATTGTAGCTATTTTTTAATTTTACATGTTTTTATTTTGTGGTTTATAGTTCTAAGTGTAATTTTCTTACAAAGGCTCTATCATTTATATTAATTAGTACAGTTTGATTTTAATAGAAAACCCATTTTTTGAAAACTGGAAACTCATGTTGCCATAATGGCGGAAATAAAAATATTAAAATTATAACTATCTTTATTTTTTTCATTTTCCATTACTAGATAATCATTCAGCCATTGGGCCTCCACATTCTTCTCATTCATGTGAAGAAGAGAAATTAAACAGCGGTCCATAAGGATGTGTTATTGGAAGTGTTTGATAACTTTTTAATCAATAAATCAAGTGAGATGTATTTGTAAAATGGCAAACTTTAGTGACTTTCTATAAATGTTGGTGGTATCAAGCTTCCCATAAAAATGAATGGTTTGGTTTGTTATTTTTCTAACTATGTTTTCCTATTCGGTGACATAATGTTTTAAATAGATGCACACACAAGTTATATTGTGGAATGAAATATGTGCATGGAAGAAGGCACAAAAAATGTGATAAGAATATACAAACTCAATATATAGTTCACATGTTACACTGCTGTCACTGGACAGAGAGAAACACAGTTCACATGTTACACTGCTGTCACTGGACAGAGAGGAACACAGTTCACACGTTACACTGCTGTCACTGGACAGAGAGGAACACAGTTCACACGTTACACTGCTGTCACTGGACAGAGAGGAACACAGCTCACATGTTACACTGCTATCACTGGACAGAGAGGAACACAGTTCACATGTTACACTGCTGTCACTGGACAGAGAGGAACACAGTTCACATGTTACACTGCTGTCACTGGACAGAGAGGAACACAGCTCACATGTTACACTGCTGTCACTGGACAGAGAGGAACACAGTTCACACGTTACACTGCTGTCACTGGACAGAGAGAAACATAGTTCACACTTAACACTGCCATTATTTTTTAAATCAATTTTTTCCTTCCACTTCCTGCACTAACATTTGTTTATATTTATAATTTAAGACTTAGATATAAATCTATAGAAAGAGTTTATTGATAATTGTTTTAAAATATATTTCTTATTTAGATTTAGTTTAAGCAGCAATATAGTTCATCTTTATATGTATTTTTAGTTAATATGTGTTTGCCTTTTCAAAACTATTGGCTGTAATTAATTCTTCCCTGAAATAAATAACTTGTTTCAATTTCATGTTCATATAGTAGCTATTGGGGCAACCTCCCATTTTACTGTCGCTTGTTTGCAAGGAATGTTGTTGTGTGACATTACAATAACAAAATAATAAAATTCAGGCACTTTAACATTTTCTGAGTTGTCAGCACTTAAGAATTCCATTTAATAGTTGAGTCCAAATCATAAACTTGAAGACTCCAGCTGAGATTCGAAACTAGGACACCCCGAATTCAGAGATTCGGGGCAGAACATATTATTTTTACAATAATTACTAATGTTTCTATGGGCGCTTAAAATACATGTGGGACTATTTGCGCTCAGGATTACACTTTTAGTGAACTCTTCCCTCATCTGAATTTGAACTAAAGGAAAACCCCTCTTTGAAGCTAATCAGTTGTATTTTCAATTCAGTTGTCCTCCTAAAGATGATCAATTGTCATTTCCCCTCAGAGCTGATCAATTGTCTTTTCAAAGATGATCAATTGTCACATAAAAGCTGATCAGTCATCCTTTCAAAGCTGATCATTTGTTCTCTTAAAACTGATCAGTTGTCCCCTCAGAGTCGATCAGTTGTCCTCTCAAATCTGATCAGTTGTCCCCTCAGAGTTGATCAGTTGTCCCCTCAGAGTTGATAAGTTGTCCTCTCAAAGCTGATTAGTTGTCTCCTCGAAGCCAGTCAGGGGTCCCCTCGACCTGCGAATTGTTGAGCGCTCCTGTCCCAAGCATTCATTATATCCTGGGCTACTCCTGTGATCTCCAAGTTCTTCGACTCGGCAGCAATTTGTCTCAATCTGTCCTTGGGTATCTGTGGAGGACAGAAACTGGGGTTTATCAGTACCATATGCATTATGGGTGGTTTTCTATTTATTTTTCTCTGGATGGAAGGGATATAATCCTCGGTTAGAGCCCAAATTATTACAGTTTTTATAACAAAAAATCTTTCTGGCCAAAATAAATACCATACTGCTCCAGTATATTAATTTAGTTTAATGTTATGCAGTTGGTAATATCAATAGTTGTTAAATATTAGGTGACCTGGTGGTCTAGGGGTAAGGTGTCAGACTTCTATGCTGGCGGCCGGGGTTCAATCCTCGGTCCAGGCAAAGATTTATCTGATTACCAAACCCTTCCTTCACCTCTGACAAGACATCTTGTGAATGTGAGGAATGCCAGGCCTCCGCCGTGGTTCGGATTCCACGTTAAACTGTAGGTCCTTCATTTCATCTCACAATCACCCTACCATTACACATTAGCGTAAGTGCGTATAACCCGAATGGGTAGTAAGACGCGGTGCTAATAATAATAATAATAATAAATGTTAAATATTTCTCACGGGAATAGAGGACTTTGAACAAGCCTTTTTAAATTAAGTTAAAAAACTATTTTAATCTGAAATGGCAATGATAAATATTCTAAAAATACTTAAAATTAAGAGGGATAGCCAGCACACTAACTTTAGTACCTAACACTAGAGTAGAAATTGTATAGATAGAACACTAAAAACACACAAACACATTTTTAAGGACAAGGTTTCACTGTCACAGACAACTTCTTCAGACCAAGCAATTAACATCAGTCTACTCTCTTAAAGAAGTTGTTTGAGACAATGAAACCTTGGCCTTAAGTATGATTCTATTTCAGTATCATTAAGACATGTGCCGACTATCCCTCATAACTTTAACCATGATTTAACCCAGTACTTTGTTCCAAATAACCTAAATATTCAAAATGGAGTTCCTACTCAAAATATAGAAACATGAATATAATTATATAGGCCCTAATATATCTCTATAAAGAAAACCTCTTTCAACTTTTTGAGGTATTTGTATTATATATTTTGTAAGAAGGTACAAGAAAGGGTGGATTGAAACATATAAACAAAAGAACATAATATTGCTTTTACAATAAAAACAACATAAATCATATTTTACACTGCTGCCACTGGACAAAGAGTTAATGGCTCCCTCTTGAAAAAATCCATTGTTACCGCCCAATTCCTTGAACTAGGTGTTTGTTCTTTTAGGTATATGTTTCTACCACCCTTTCCTGTACCTTTCAAATATATAAACATATACACATTTAAAAAATAAATTATATAGTCTTATTGAAGAGGAAACATTCAATAAGACTGCATAATTAATTTTTAAAATTAGTGTGTTTCAAGCCAAGGTTTTAAATTGTGTATCTTTGTGTGAACACGTGATTGGTGACTTCTCTCTGAGACCAGGAACATGGCGGTTAATACACGCTTGGATGTAGATCCTACTTACAAAGTGGTTGAGATTGCGATACGCGACGGCAGACTGGACGCCGGTGATGACAAACAACAGTAGCAGCAGAGTCAGATGGAGGAGTGTTTCGGAAGATCCTCTCGACCTGAAGATGTATTGGATGACCTCAAAGTGCTCGGACCTCCTCTCAAAGTATTCCATGTCGTGGGGACGGTGCCACATGTTCAGTAGTACCAACAGTAGCTCTCTGAGACAAATAGTGTAGATAGGTCAAGCATGTCTAGGGTTTAAACTGACACATCTTTTTCGGAGGACATTCTAATAGAGGAATTGTGAGAGTATAGAGAAATGACACCCAGGTCAGGGATCTGAACCCTGATCTCCCCATCATCTACATTCCAGTCTATCACGAGAGAGACTGCTCGGACCATTAAAGTGGAGGTGTTTATATTTTTGAATGAACCACCAACTTTAAGGAGAGAGTGAATAACTCAGTTGGTATCCCTGTGCTAGTGTCATTTTTATATATTTACATGTTCAGGTTGTCAGAATTGTACATTCTAAACACATAACCTACAAACTGTTCTAATAGAGCTAAGTACAAATTCAGTTCAGTTGGAAAAAGGGCAGCCAAGACATAGGAATTCAGTTTAGCTCCCCTTTAAACTTCTCACCGTATCATTGTCTCCCCAGATGGTATGGGTATTTCCGTGATAAACTGTGAGAAGGTGACCAGAGCAGCCTGCCCTGCGGGGCTATTGTGCAGGTACAGGTACCCCTCTTGGGTGCTGGTGATGGTGGCGGTCAGTTTGAGTAAACCCTCGACCATCCGCATCTCCTTGGAGCTCGTGTCCATGCGAACCCCTCTGTGCCGGTAGGCTAGCTCGTTGAAAGCCAGAGCTACAAGGATGATGAGTCTGGACAAGGTGTCTTCATACCGCTGTGAACAGAGCAACGAGAAACTGTCCCAAGTGTGAAGCAAAGCCATCTAGATTTGTCACTCTGTCAAAGAATTAACTGTGATGTGAGTGATTTAAAACGCCATCGAAATAAAAACTAGTTATTTTAAAAACAACATAAAACCCAAACATGTTGTGTCAGTTAGACTATCATTGCAATTTTTCATCAGTGATATAGAAGTCAGGATTTCAATCCCAGTTGGATACACTACAGGGTGGTTTTCCACGCGTAATTTACACTGTGGGGTTCTTCCTACCCCCATCACGGATGTGGAATAAACCGCCAATTTCTGGACATATTTTTGGACAAATGTTTAGTTGTAATAATAGTTGTGTGAATCTTACATGCCCCCTTACGATACTCTCGACAGATGAAGGCCATTCCTCGGCCAGTGAGGCTGCAAGGCAAGCGAGCACCTCGCATCGGGAAAACGTCCGGTCGTTCTGCTTGGCGATTTTCCTCTCCACAGTGTTTACAGAGGACCTTAGGTCGTTTGCCTCCTGACTCAAGTTGACCAGGATCCGGTTTAGATCCTCTTGAGTCTTTTTCGGGGAGTGGGGAATCTCAGACTATGCTGCGGGGGCTGTTTGTAAGACGGCGCTGGCTTCGTTACTGTTGGAGCTGGCTTCGTTACTGTTGGAGCCGGCTTTGTTACTGTTGGAGCTGGCTTCGTTACTGTTGGAGCTGGCTTCGTTACTGTTGGAGGTGGCTTCGTTACTGTTGGAGCGGCTTCGTTACTGTTGGAGCCGGCTTCGTTACTGTTGGAGCCGGCTTTGTTACTGTTGGAGCCGGCTTCGTTACTGTTGGAGGTGGCTTCGTTACTGTTGGAGCCGGCTTCGTTACTGTTGGAGCCGGCTTGGTTACTGTTGGGCTTGGCTTTGTTACTTTTGGAGCTGGTTTCGTTTCTAATCTTGTAGAGGGTTCCAAAATAGGAACGCGTTTTGAAGACGAGGGATGAAAGGCTGGTTGAGGTACAGATGGAACTTTTGGAGAAGACTGTCAAAATGAGGATTAAATAAAAAATATTTCAGCTAGCACATATGTTTATTATAAGCCGCCTAACTCAAGAGACATAAGCTTAAAGAAGGTATGTAGAAACAACATAGTATTCACATGGAGGGAGTATGGGAAACCGCCCTGTGAGTAATATGATTGTATCATCCTCTTGAGTCAAAACAAGTGTGACCAACTTTACCGAGGGGAATGAAGAGTGTCTAGTTTGGGTTGTAATTAAAGAACAAAGTGTGTTTATTGCGTCCATTATCAACAAAGATAAGTTTGTGCTGTTCATATGACAATGGTTAGCTCCTGTCCTTGAGATCGGGCACTAAGGATGTATTGTCCCATCCTTTTCCGGGTGGGTCGTTTCCCAAACGCGAGCTACAAGACAGACGTTAATTAATGCCCGTGTATATCGTTTTCCTTAATCAGATTTTATGATAAATTAAATAAAATTATTTGTTATACCCTGCTGTCGACCTAATGACCACTGAGAAAAACACAGTAGTATTTAAAATGTCTTTAAAAGGCTGAGGAAATAAACTATTAATTAAAGTTATGACTCTTCGACTATCAAATTGTAATTTTTGTTTTAAGACATATTCAGGGTACTATGCCCCCTAGATCCCGGCGCTATAAGGGGTATCCCACCCCTTTGAGGTGGCCTTGCTGGTTTTAGGTGCTTGTAATAGACACCAATTTTCTTACGAATGGATATATTAGACAGCTAGATAAGTTACAGCTTTTATTATGTATTCATACATCAAGTCATGTGATCTACAGCTGTCACTTTTGATAGATACTATCAACACATATAAAATAACAATAATAATATAGTAAAATGTTATCGATGCTGACCACAAACAAAATATTTTCGTTTTTTTTCTAAAAGGTGCTATAAATGTCCGTTCGTGAGAAAATCAAGGTATTGGCACACTTTGTTTCGTTTAGCCTGTAAAGCAGCAAACTTACCTTTCATTACTCCACTATGGTATAGCTTATATGATAGGGTCATAGTGTAATCAATCAAGGTAAGACAGATACATTTATGGGTAAATGAAGTGAACATTCACATATACTAAAATAGAAAAGATATATGGCATCGCTTGATCGAACGATGGTACACTTTGTTCGACCTGAGAGGTAGCAGTCCTACCTCCACATATTACACTATGGTCCTATCTTATAAGCTATGCCATAGTGATATAATAAAAGGTAAGCGTGCTGTCTTACAGGGTAGATGAAGGGTGCATGTAGCCTGTAAGTTTTGTGTTTATAAAGTGTACATTAGAGATAAGAATATTTACTTTATTGTGTGTCTTGGGTTGCGTCAGTTGCTGACTGCGGGCAATCTCTTCCTCGGCCAACTTGGTCGCTCTTGCTGCGATTAGCCGCAATCTCTTGCGCTCTGCCGCCATGTTTATGAAATAACTACCCAAGAAAAACAGGTCCATCAATGTGACATAGCTAGTTAGAGGTGTTCTTGGTTCAATCCTCTACTGGTCGACCTAAAAGAGTTTGTTTACAAGCTCATACACTGTTATCAGTGCTAGGTTTCGCTGTCTTAGGTTAAGTTGGTTTGTAGCTCTGAGAATATAAAGTGAAGATTAAACACCTTGAGTAAAAGAGGAGGAATACGAACTGGTGGTCATGTGTTCTAAAGCGTCTGTCTCGCCTCGTTCAAATATGTGCTAATTAACTCTATAATGTGTTTAGGGATGAGGAAGGTTTATTTTAAAGAAAGTATACCCGCTTTTGAATGTGAAACCAGCCCTCAGTATTTCCGACTGGGTTTTGAACCCCTCTCTCTTCGTCATTGTCAATCCACTACATTTCAAGAGTGACGTCTTAGACCTTTGACCACCAAAGCGAGTAGGGTAATACTTGACTGGATTGCATGTCACAATAGAGGTCGCGGATCGGGTCTGAGCTCTGGGGTTTTCCACAAACAATGTAACTCTGTGGTCTTTTTTTCATCCCCCTTCTATGTTAACGCAGGTGTACTTCATCTAGAACAACCTTCCTAATCCTTACCCCTTAGCTTAAGCTGTAACACTTGTATTGAAAGCTATAATAAAAGAAAACATAATATTACTGTTCCAAAGTGGAAAGATATTGATCTTGCAATACTCTGACATTGAACTGGCACAAGTCACAAGTGTGGTCACAGTCCGCTGACAGTGGTCGAGATTCCACTTAGCGCTGATAGCCACTCATGTCAATATGTCAACAAGTCTTTCAAAAAAAAACTCTCGGTCCCATATCGATTGTGGCATGTAACACCCTGGAACCTTTCTTGGCAAAATTGGTAGACTCTTTCACTCTTGCTCATAGAAATTCTTGTGTTTCGGTTCAGAAAGTGCTCATTAAATATCTCAAATAGATAATAAAATATAATAAAAATATTACTCCTCAATTACGAGGCTTGTAGCCTATTAGAGTCCTATAGAATTTAATAACACCAATTATTAAAATACAAACACATTTTAAATTGCTTCTAGAGCGATTCAATGTTTGCATTTCTTGTTGGGGACCTAACACCTCCTTCCTTATGAGGTCCTGTGTAGAGAACTACCCCTAATATGGACAAGTCTGGTGTTCAACTATTAAAATATAACCAATTCTCAACAATTCAGACCACGATCTTGGACTTTGGATAAGTCGGACAAAATTGTTTGTAGTAACATGCTAGCCACATGCTGGCAGGATAAACATGTTTGAGAAGAAGTGTAATTCAGGGGGTTGGTACAGCTCTACTACCCCTCCCATCTCACCCCCTCACATACAGTACAGTATATAGATAATATGTTATAGAAGAAGTATAATGCAGGGGGTTGGTACAGCTCTACTACCCCTCCCATCTCACCCCCGCACATACAGTACAGTATATAGATAATTGGCAAGTACTGTAGTCTATTGTAATGTCAACCTTTCCCCTTCCAGCACCTAACTGTATTATTTGTGTCTGTGTCTTATCTGATATGTAGTGTTTAACTCGTTACATTAAAGTATAATATTACTTTAGATAAAGTACATATTAGTTTTCATTCCTTGGGGACAACTTTATTTTCCCTCTATAAGACGGACGTTTCGTAACTTGGACAGATCCCCGGCCTCTTTAGTACGAGTTATCGAGAGTTGACTATACTGGTTGTGCAAAGTAGTACAAACAATGGAGACACTAGACTGGAAAACATGGCGTTCAGAAATTGCTATAGTTGGGTAGCTACCGTTATTCCATTCTACAAGAGCACAACTTAAATAGGGTCATTATTTTTAAATATTTAATGAATTACAGTCCAATTTTAATAGGAAGGTCCTTTTAGTAAACAAAAGATATGCATAAGTGGACAAAATTGTTAACATTTTACTTTATTATTATTATTTTATTTGTATTGATAATATCGATTAAAAGTTACAGATGTAGATCACATCACTTAACTTATGAACACATGAAAGCCATCAGAAAAGATTCATATGAAAATAGGACTGTATGCTGGGTCACTTTATTTCACAGTGACTGATATCATTTGACCCGCTTGACACAAGATCACTAGGTTGAGAAAAACCCGTCATCGTAAGATACCAAGTATTATTAACGATAAAATTAGTTGAGGGGAAGTTTATTATCAGATCAAACGCAGTTTCTAAATAAACTACTCATCATTTCCATTTATATTTATATAGCAGCATCTCATTAAAATCAAATATGCTTGGATTATTCTATTTAATTACTTATCTTAGGGCCAATGGTGTGGTTATCAAAGTCGTGGAAAGATAATTTTTATAGGGGGGGGAGGGTCCATTAGAAACTAAAAAGTTTTACTACCTATATCTATGGCCAATAAAAGCTTTTACACATATTATATATGGACATCCTTTAGGGTATACGTCAAATTCCAGGGGGGTTCTGAACCCCCCTTAAACCCCCATCCTTTTCAACTCTGTGTGGTTATAAATAACATAAATTATATATTACAGAATAAAGGAGAAGGTTTGTTTGGTAATGCAACCTATACTTCTCAACTGATTTAACCAAATTTGGTATGTTAAGCGGTACAAAACTATAATGTAAAATCTATATAAATGTGTATGGGTGTCTGTTGATAGAATTTCCAGGTATAAACCAGCCTAAGGAGCTGAATATATGCTGTTCACAATAAGTATAGTATATGATTATGTGCTTCTTTTTATAATGTTCATTAAAATAAAAAATTTAATTAAAAATAAGAGTTGGGTTGAATCCATTATTTTACAAATTTGAATCTCGAGTCCGAATCTACAATATATCTTTGAATCCCAAATCTGAATCTTAATCTTAGAAGAAATTATGAACCTCTGAGAAAATGTTAACATTAATAGAATAATAGAATATATAAATAGTAGCTAATGTTAACATTAATTCATCCTGTTAAGTGTTAAATCACTGGTCTGGGGTCTGGTTGTTAAGTTCATCCTATTTACTATAGCTGGTTATGAACTACCAATAAAAAAAAACTAGATTAAACAAAGTAAATTTTAAAAATTGAAGGAAAAAACTTTTCTTAAGGATTTTGAGTCTAGAACCCAAAATTTTCTCAAATCCTTGAATCTTATATATCCCTAAGGATTTGAGGGCCCATCCCTATGAAAAATATAAAATAACGGCTTATAAAGGATACATACTGACCTTTGAAGGAATTATTTGGTTTTTTTAGGCTCATCTTTAGATCATGATCGACACTAAAGTGGTTGAGTAACTACTTGTTAATTTTTGGATATAAACATTATTCTGATTACCTCAACAAAGCAAGCTGTGTTGAAACCATGGATTTTTTAAAAAAAAAGTTTATTTTTGTTTATTGGGAAGAAAAAAAATGTTACATTGTCAAGAATTGTTAGGAAATAAAGGTTTAAAAATAATAATTTTAAAAAAATTCAAAAGACTTACAATTTTAAATTTCATAATCAGTTCAAATTTTTTTCGCTGAAATAGTCTAGGGTTTGAAAAATTATATCACCACTCGAAAAAGAAAATAGCGTCTAACCCTAAAGGATTGTTAGACTTGAGAATATGATCAGAGGCGGCTTGTGGATAAATAACTAGGAGAGTCTTAAATTATAATACACTATATCAAAAAAATATCAAATTATATAAAATTATATTAAGTTTCCGTCTACTGAGTTAAGGGCCCTAGACTTGATTCCTTGCAGGGCTGAAAAGTTTATCATTGGTGAAATTTGGGTTTCTCCTTTAACAGTGATGAATTAATGGCTGGGGTCTGGATGTTGTGTCTGTTCTAGATTTAAGTTAGTTTATCAGTCGGTTAAGAAATTGTACATTAAATACCTCAAATAAATGGGCAAAAAACTCAAGTATTAGTGAAATAAAGCTAATGAGTGTCTGCAGTAAACCATCTAATCTAGATACTAATGACACAGCCACGGATTATTTCTTGGCTGACTAAAATGAGAGCAAAGGAGGAAATTATTTTAAAGTCTAAAGTAAATTTAGTTAAAAAATGTCACCTGGACACAAAATCGAACCTGGGACCTTTGACTTTGGATGATATGCTTTGGTGTTTTAACAGTGCAAGGTGATATTTAAATATGGATACAACAACGGTGTGCATGAAGAAACAATTAATGTAGCTGCGCTCTCGGTGAGATATGCTCAGAGACAATCCATTCCGTGCCATTGAATACCAATATATCTTTCAGAGGGAACAAAGTGTTACATCTTGACAAGATATATTAGTTGTTCTGTCTTTCGACAGATCCGTCACCATGTCGAGTCCTGCAACCTGTCCATCAGCCTTCATCTTTGATTGAGGTCGTACATCAGTTGTATTTGTTGTCTTCTCTTTCGTTGGCCATTATTACAGTCAACTAGTTGATCATTTGAAACTCCCACAGTTAAATATGAATGAATAAAGTACACTACCTAAGGCTGCCACGAACTTGGGAAACCGGAGAACCAGTAAAACAAAGGGAATTTTGAAAATACTCAAATATTTAACTGAAAGCTTAACGTATGTGGTATAGGGCAGGTGAAAAAGTGAACTAAGGAATCAATCCCACTGATTAAAACATGTCTCACTCCCCCTTAAACAAGGGTTGTGGAGCAACAGAAGATTTATTTCCCCATCAATCTTAAACCATCCTGTTTTAAACATAAGTCACGTGACTTCACACTTGGTCAGTTGTGCAAAATGAAATCTTATTACTCTTTTCTTCATTGTGATCTGCCTGTAAAATGGTAATTTCCTTCTGGAAAACATAGGTAATTTGGTAGTAAGAAAATATTGGCAGCCCTGGTTATTCTTGTCATTGGTTGCATGGTTTAACATGTCACTCTTTCTTTAGAATAGAATAACAGTGATGGAGGATCAGGGTTCAAGACTTGGTCAGGTCTACTGAGGGTGGCTTACTGTTTTACCACTCTCCCTATGTGCAAATGAAGGTACACTTACTATAGGTCCGACCTTACTCATCCCTAAAACTATTGGTTTAATTAGTAAATAAGTGTATAATCCAAATTGTAGTAAGACAAATAAAGTGTGTTCTATATGCATGGTATTTATTTATAAACATATTAGCTCAAGTGAAAATGCCTTAAATAATAATATTTCAGCCAAACATTGTTAAGATCGCTAACTAAAAAAAAAGACTCAAAGCATCTCGGTTGCATCTGTGATTTCTTTAGATGCAGCGTGTTTGCGGGGCTAGTCCCCCGTTTATTCCGGCAGATTCATCTTGTTGATGGTTTCCGCCACAAAGTCCGCCAGATTCCCTGCTTTAGTTCTCAGCTCCTCATTCTCGCTGGTCAGTAATTTGGTGTGAATATCCATCTCGCCCATCTGGAACCAACACAAAGATTTGTCCTGACACCTCCTCCGGGCTACCGGCCTATTTACATTGACGGGGGGGAGGTAGCTTCAGTGAACTCACAATTTAGGGGAGATACGAAGGTCACTTTTTGAATTATATGCGACACACAACACACAGAGCAAAGATGAATAAGTATATAAGATGTTTGTTGTGGCATAAAAAACTACTTTTAATTTTCAAATTATCACCGAGTTCATCTGAGCAAAGAAAATGGTTTAGAGAAACAAGACAAACCCTACTACAGTAAAACCTTGCTAGACCAAAGCCCGGTAGTACAAAATTGCACAAAATTCTAACATATTTTTCGGAAAACGGGGGAAAAAATTAAGTCAAATGAAATATATGTTATTGTTTAACAAGTTCAAAGTAAGCAACAGTAATATCTGATAATAAATGTTTAATATTTACATGTTGTAATCAACACAATGTGTTTTCCTGTAACTAATAATAATTACAGTAAATATCACGTGTTATACATCAGTTAAATAAATGAGCATTTGATTAAACTCATTCAACTATAACCTATAATTCGCGGAAATATTATGTCCCCATGTTCTCACACTTAATCCGAATTTTTGATAATCCGGACAAGCCTCGGTCCCAATTAGCTTGGATTAACAAGGTTCTATATGTGCATTATTTTATGTTTACATATCTGAATTTATCACTACTTATGTTATATGTCACTTAATAATCACTAGTCTGTGTTAAAACACTGTTTAGTGGCTGTTATATAATATTTGTATGTTGGAATATGCCATAGTTAGTGATATACCTCGAGTATGTTCATAATGCAACCATGTTTTCTTATGCCTTTAAAATGTTCCCAAGATGCGAAGGTTACTGTGGGGGACGAAGATGAAGTGAAGGAGACTTGACATTTATAAGATCCGCCCCCTCCCCCCTCCCCTCACCTCCTCTCCCTTCTACATGTATTCCCTATAAAGGAAGGTCTTGGTTCAAATCTCACTCGAGTTTAGTGAATTTTATTTTAAATCTAACTTTCCCACCACCTTCTCATACTAACGAGGATGCACTTCATCTAAATTACCCTCCTAATCTCCACACACAGTTTTTAGTCATTGTGATAAAGGTACTAATTAAAGAATTTTTTATTATTTTAGCATCTCATCTCAGTACCCATTTGGGTTGTATGCATACATACTAATTACACTGTGTTGGGGTTGAAGAAGGTTGAATTTAGAGGAAGTGTACCTGAATTCACATGGAGGGAAAATGAAAAACTACCCTCAGAACACCCGACAGAGATTTGAACCCCAATCTCAACTATCATCAGCAGTGGAGTCTATTGCAAGAACAGCAACCTAGACCATTCGGCCACCGAAGCGGGTAGAGAAAAACCATTTATGATCAATCCGGTGTTTAATCTACAGTCTAATCTTGATAAGAATTACCTTTTAGAAAAGAGAGACACATCTTCTTGTGGTCAACATATTGTTATTTTACAGGCACTGATAAAATCTATCAAAAGTGACAGCTGCAGATCACATGACTTGACGTATAAATACATGAAATTATATCTAGTAACTTCCATAGCTGTAAGATAAGGCTCTTCCTGTGAAGATTGAAGTGTACCCATGTACCTAATACTGATGTGGCCGAGGCGTACCCGATTCTATTGCTGAACGGTTGTAGTTCTCACCTTTGCCCAGACCTCGCTCATAATCTTCTCGTCCTCCAGTTGAGGGATAACCTTCTCTATGATCTCCATGGCATCCTTCAGCATCCCTGGATCATCGTCCGTGCTGAACACATTACCCACAGCCTCGTGGAACTCGCTCTTCATCTTGATCAAGTCCGGGACACGCTCCGGCTCGATGATCGCAAACGTGAGCGCCTCCAACATTTGCCTGGACAACAAACCTACCTTGCTTGTTTCCACTATGCTATAGCTTATAAGATAGGGTCATAGTGTAATCAGTAAGGTAAGACTGCTACCTTGCTTGGTTCCGCTATGGTGTAGCTTATAAGATAGGGTCATAGTGTAATCAGTCAAGGTAAGACTGCTACCGTGCTTAGTTCCATTATGGGGTAGCTTATAAGATAGGGTCATAGTGTAATCAGTCAAGGTAAGACTGCTACCGTGCTTAGTTCCACTATGGTGTACTTATAAGCTACATCATAGTGTAATCAGTCAAGGTAAGACTGCTACCTTGCTTGGTTCCGCTATGGTGTAGCTTATAAGATAGGGTCATAGTGTAATCAGTCAAGGTAAGACTGCTACCGTGCTTAGTTCCATTATGGGGTAGCTTATAAGATAGGGTCATAGTGTAATCAGTCAAGGTAAGACTGCTACCGTGCTTAGTTCCACTATGGTGCAGCTTATGATATAGGGCTATAGTCATAGGCATTGTTAACTCTCAATTATTAGGGTGGACACCACATACTTATTTTTACTTTAAATTAGAAAACATAATTTATTGTGTATATATTTCAATACCTGCTAAGGCTGTACACAAATAATATAAACCATATATTCTCCGCGTCTTACTACCTGTTCGGGTTATATGCTTATGTTACTATTATTATTATTATTATTATTATTATTATTAGCACCGCGTCTTACTACCCATTCGGGTTATACGCACTTACGCTAATGTGTAATGGTAGGGTGATTGTAAGATGAAATGAAGGACCTACAGTTTAACGTGGAATCCGAACCACGGTGGAGGCCTGGCTTTCCCCACATTCACAAGATGTCTTGTCAGAGGTGAAGGAAGGGTTTGGTAATCAGATAAATCTGTGCCGGGCTTATGCTACTAATTACGCTAATGGTTTTAGAGATAAGGAGGGTTATATTTAGAGTAAGTGTATCAACATTTGCGTGGAGGAAGAGTGTAAAACCATTTTGGAAATATCAGTCTCAATACACCCGACCAAGATTAGAACCTCAATCTCCCCATCATTGGCAGTATAGTCCATTGCGAGGGTAATGCTTTAGAGCATGGGGCCACCAAAGTGGGTGATAGTGGAATTAATTTCATTAAAATCAAGTTCCAAATGGTATAGATTCCAAATTTCTAGATAAAACAAATCAATGTTAATCTTACAGTCCATCAGACTAATCGCCCTCTTCCCCCCCACACCCAACTCTCACCTGCGGAACTCCAGCCCCTCCTTGGGTATCTTGGGGAGCAGCTTGCAGTACTCGAAGCACATGGCCAGGTAGTACCTGCTGTCAGCCGCAAAGGTCCCACCTTCGTCATCCTCTCCGAGAATTGTGATCAGCCTCATCAGGTTCTTGATGAACTTGGCCTCATCTGTCTTGAAGTCGGGGTTATTGGGGTACGCCTCCATGAACGAGTGAATGGCCCCATTCACTATCAGTACCAGGTCCTCTAGTGAGCCCTGGGTGACAACATCACAAGGTAGCTTCAAGGGTACACTTTCATTTATTTGAGAAATCCAACATGCCCTTTCTGAACCGACTGATTATATCATTATTATTATTAGCACTGAGTCTTACTACCCGTTCGGGTTGTACGCACTTACCCTGATGTGTAATGGTAGGGTGATTGTGAGATGAAATGGAGGACCTACAGTTTAACGTGGAATCCGAACCACGGTGGAGGTCTGGCATTCCCCACATTCACAAGTTGTGTTTAATACACGTCTTGTCAGAGGTGAAGGAAGGGTTTGGTAAACAGATAAATCTGTGCCGGGACCGAGGATTGAACCCCGGCCGCCAGCACAGAAGTCTGACACCTTACCCCTAGACCACCAGGTCACCGACTGATTATATCAATACAAGAGAATTTCTATGAGCAAGAGCTAAAGAGTCTACCAATTTTGCCGGCAAGGGTATCTTCACAAACCTTCCAGGGTTCTTTTACATGTCTCAATCGAAACGGGTCCAATGGCTTCACTTCCCATCCGAAGGAAGTTGTGCTACGGATTTTTATCACAAGAAAAATCTATTGACCTCGGCCGGGTATGAACCCACAAACACTTTAAGCCGAAACCCCCGAGGTCGATTAGAGGGACAGTAACACGGGCGTGGGGAAGGGGGTGAGGTGGTATTACCGTGATCAGGAGCAATAGAGACTAACCAGCTTTCGCATAATGCAAAGACTAAATATCAACCCACCTAGGATTCAAACCAAAGCACTTCATGTGTAGGTTGTCATTGTCTGGAGTGCATCACCATGTGACCTACTCGCTGGCCAGACTACTCGAGTCTACTATCAAGAATAAGGGTGAGGAAGGTATAATTTACAAGAAATGTACTCACAATAACGTGCAGGGAGAAATGGGAAATAATTTAGTAAAAAAACAACAACTAGTACACCCGGTCAGGATCCAAACCCTGACCTTCCCATCACCAGCAAACCAGAAAAGATGGAACTGACGCCTTTGTCAGCGTAACCAATTCTTGCCTGTGAAACATTATTTAGCCGATTCCTTTTTTTTTTAGTCTAATTTTTCTATAACGAAATAATTTTGTTCATGATTTTATTTTGAGATTGTTATGAATATTGAAATATTATGTACCCCCCCGAACCCGAAAATAGTGGGCTCTACAACCATTATGTCTTTCTGTCCCTGGGGCTATAGCTGGAACGATTCAATGAATTTTGTTCAAACTTTATATTCAAATTTTATATGGTCATATATCAAGTGTTTTTTTTTCTTAAATTTTGATTCTAGCCCTCTAATTGAGAATAGTTTATTGAAGTGTTAGCCAACAGTCAAGACCTCAAACAGGCAGCACTGATAAAATACAGAGCAAAACACTAAAACAAGTATCATTATTTATTATTATTATTATTATTTTATTATTTTTATTTCTCAGTCGGGTGAACTGGGGGTGGTTCTTCCTAAATGGTTTTCCACTCTCCCTCCACGCAAATGCGGGTTCACTTCCTTTAATTCAACCTTCCCAATTCCTAATCCATTAGTGTAATTAGTACTTAAGCGTATAACCCGAACGGGTAGTAAGATGCGGTGCTAAATAATAATAATAAATAAATAAATTTATTATTATTATTATTATTATTATTATTATTATTACTATACAAGATTAATTGAAAATTTAAGGCGTTCAGATTCTATTACATTCAACCATAAATGACAACTAAATAAGCTAAGATTGAGACCAAACAAATGATATACATAAAAAAAAAACTCAACAATGTGATTTAACAAAAACTATAATTAGTTAAACACAAATGTTATGATGCAACATATAAACACAGTTAAGAGTTACAGTAGAGTGAAGATAGCACACACATATACACACATCACAAAGCACCACACGATTGTGACGTGCAACTCAGTTTGAGGTCTGAACCCGGGACACTAACCTCCTTCATGATGAGCTCGGCGATTTTCTCCAGAGGCGCCTCCACCAGGACGTCTGTGACGATTCCCCCCACTTGAGTGATCCTGCGACTGGTGGTGCTGATCTCCTTGCGAATGTCCTCTGTCTGTGAAGACAAGGACACTCTCTCTTCCTCGAGCTGGGTCAGTTCCTGATCTGACATGATTGGTGTCTATTGCAGAGCTGTGCAGACATTCAGAACCAGGAGGTAAGACTGACACTCACTGCTGTGCAGACATTCACAACCAGGAGGTAAGACTGACACTCACTGCTGTGCAGACATTCACAACCAGGAGGTAAAACTGACACTCAGTGCTGTGCAGACATTCACAACCAGGAGGTAAACTGACACTCAGTGCTGTGCAGACATTCACAACCAGGAGGTAAGACTGACACTCAGTGCTGTGCAGACATTCACAACCAGGAGGTAAAACTGACACTCAGTGCTGTGCAGACATTCACAACCAGGAGGTAAGACTGACACTCACTGCTGTGCAAACATTCAGAACCAGGAGGTAAGACTGACACTCACTGCTGTGCAGACATTCAGAACCAGGAGGTAAGACTGACACTCACTGCTGTGCAGACATTCACAACCAGGAGGTAAAACTGACACTCACTGCTGTGCAGACATTCACAACCAGGAGGTAAGACTGACACTCAGTGCTGTGCAGACATTCACAACCAGGAGGTATCGAGATAGGGTGTACAAGTGGATGAGGAGACACAATAGAGACATCATCATTCTTGTAGTCTTTATTTAACGTGCAAGTTGGGTTATACATTATTGTGTGATAGTCAACTTGGCAACATTGTTGTTGTGTGACAAAGGGTGTGACAGGAAGATTAGTGTGACAGGAAGGTTAATGAGACGGTCACACTATCCCGGCTTCTGCCAATCTGTCGATGGTATGCGGTATCACTTTCACCGCTTTTTCCGCCAAACTCTTCACCTCTTTGTTCTTGTGGCTCAGTTGGTGCTTGAGAGTTTCTTGGTTCGTCTGAAAACAGGAGTTTATTCAGGACCAGACTTCTGCTGGGTCTTAATGTTAACATTGGCCTATGGAGTGTGTATAGTCTGATTTTCATAGGAAAGACACCTTTTAGATATTCATTCATTTTCATTTATTTGAAATATTTAACGTGGGTGACCTGGTGGTCTAGGGGTAAGGTGTCAGACTTCTATGCTGGCGGCCGGGGTTCAATCCCCGGTCCCTGCACAGATTTATCTGATTACCAAACCCTTCCTTCACCTCTGACAAGACATCTTGTGAATGTGGGGAATGCCAGGCCTCCACCGTGGTTCGGATTCCACGTTAAACTGTAGGTCCTCATTTCACCTCACAATCACCCTATCATCACACATTAGCGTAAGTGCGTATAACCCGAACGGGTAGTAAGACCCGGTGATAATATAATAAAATAATAATAATAATAATAAAAATAATAATAATATAATATTACGTGTCCTTTATGAACTAACTGATTATATCTGCACACGACTTTTAAACTAAATTAAATCCAGAGCAGACACAACATCCAGCCCCCAGTTTTTAATTCAACACCGTGAAAGGGGAAAACCTACATTTCACCAATGATACATTTATCGATCGTGCCAGGAATCGAACCCGGGACCCCTTATTTCAATTGGAGAGACATGCTACCTACTGAGCTAAGATGTTGGACAGCCTTTAAGAAAATATAAATCCTATTTTTGTTGTGATCAGCATAGATGATATTTTACTATATCTTTAATGTTACTTTATTATTAAATAATAATATCGAAAGTGACAGCTACAGATGACTAGACCAACCGTTGCATCATCTGAACAAACTGAAGTATCTCTTTGAATGTAATGCTAGTTTAACAACTGAATATATATTCGTATGTGTGTGCGATGCACATGCTTCTTTACACTCTTATAAATATTTTTAGCACTGCGTCTTACAACCCGCTTGAGTTATATACTTATGTACTAATTACTTTAATGGTTTCAGGGATTAGGATGATTATATTTATAGGAAGTGTACCCACATTTGCGTAAAGAAAGAGTGGGTCTAGTCTACAGTGAGAATAGCACCTAGACCATAAGGCCACCAAAGCGGGTTAAGTAACTATTATTATTATTATTATTATTATTATTATTATATAATTAATATACTTTAGTCATTTCTGAAGGAGCCGCAGTCAGACAGTAGACAAATGTCAGAATCAAAGGCTTGGCATATATATATATATATATATATCGATTCCACAGCCCTGCTTAATATAAACTAATCCCAAGCCACGTGTATTTGCAACCTTACCCAGTCTTTGAGCTGCTCAAGGATCCTAACATCGGGCACTTGAGGCACTACACGAATGAGGACACTCAAAGCCTCTTTCATCATGACCTCGTCATTGTCTTTCTTCAAGACATGTTCGAGACAGTCGTACAGTTCGTGACGTGTCTTGAAGCTGTTGGGCAGCCGCTCGGATGCATGCACCATGTGGGAGATGGTCTTCATCATCTGCCTGAGGTAGACATGTTGACGATAATCACTTATATATATATATATATATATCTAACATCAACATAGAGAAACCAGCTTTGGTGGCCACATGGTATAAGGCGTTATTCTCGCAATAGACTAGACTGACAATGACGAGGAGATCATGGTTTGATCCTGGTCGGATGTACTGAGGGTGATTTTACCTAAATCGTTCCCACTCTACCTCCATGCAGATACAGGTACATTTCCTCTAAATTCAACCTTCCTAATCCCTAAAACACTAGTGTAATAATGTCCATATGTGTATAACCCGAATGGGTAGTAAGACGTGGTGCTAAAAGAAATTGAGACGTCAAAAGTAATGAGGCTTTCAGAAAATAAAGAGCCACTGAAAATTAAAATTGGTAACCGTGAGTTGGAAATCATACATCAGTTTAATTACCTGGTAAGTAAGTTGACAAAGGATGCCCATTGCACCAAGGACATTAGGTTGAGGAACGGCATTGCCAAGTAAGTTTTCAACAAGAAGAGATTACTGCTTACCTGCAAGCTGAGTTGGAACTGATGACGGAATGAAACATTTGAAGCATCGCACTGTATGGATCAGAAACTTGGACTCTCAGGAAGATGGAAAAGAAATACTTGGAGAGTTTTGAAATGTGGTGCTGGAGAAGTCTTGAGAGGATCAAGTGAACAGACAGGGTGACAAATGAACAAGTTGAAGAAGAGTGGGTGGATGTGATTCTTCAGTCCAAAGCAAACTGGATCAGACACATTCTTAGGAGGAACTGTCTTCTGCACAACGTCATAGAAGGAAAGGTTGAGGGAAAGAGGAGCTTAGGAAGGAGGAGAATTCAATTATTGGATGACTCGGAGGAAAGAATAAAATCCTGGGAGCTGAAGTATGAAGCAGAGGATAGGGCGCATTGGTGGCCTAAGTTCACTGATAAAAGAAATAGACCTGTCGTAAGACAGGACACATAATAAATAATAATATATTACATACACAACTCGGGGGATGAACCCATTTTGTACGGGCAAAGCTAAAACGAGCTTTGTCTATGTGTTGTCAAAACTTTCTAAACACTTAGTATGAGTGCTGCTTCTATCCATTAATTCACCCCCTCCTATCATATGTTCAGAAAATGGTGGTTCTAGAAGTTCCGAAGGTTCATCAGACTCCTTCTCTCAGACGTGTCTTGAAAACTACCGGTACTGTGATACCAATTGTATATTTCTATTAAATGTGTAGGCTTTCCCCTTTTAAACTTATTTTGTCAATGTTGATTAAATATAGCCTTTGGCACAGTTCTTGTCTTTGTTTTAGTAATAATTTTAATAACAATATATCTACAATGGCCAAGCTAAGTCTTTCGACTTCTCTTACACTTTACCAAGATTTATAGTAAAATAAGTTTAAGATTGCAACTAAACAAACCACACACGCAAAACTGGAACTAGAAACAAATATTAACATAACCTAAAATAGAACTGCTGTTAAGATAGTCTTAAAGAGTTTATAATGAGAGATAGTTTTGTTTTGAGTTAAGTTTAAGCTTAAGCTAAGTTTTTTTTTATTAGATATATTTCAAGTCCTTATGAGGCAATGTTGGCAGCATTTATTCTCCTCAACTTGTCACCTAAGACTAAATATTCTAGGGACTGATTGTTGCTGCTTTTTTTTTTAATGATGGATGAAAGCCACAGAGTTTGAGGTTATAAAGTACTACATACTGTCTCATGCTAAGCCCTTGGAGCGGGATGGTAGGAATCAATTTGGCGTACTCCATCATGAGAGCGAGATAGTACTTGGTGATTCCTGTAAAGTTGGCAATTTCCATATTCTCACTTGCCATTTCCAACAAAGTTATCAAGTTTATGATGAAGGCAGCCTCGTCCGTTACGAAGTTTGGGTTTTCCGGGTATGCCTCTAAGAATGAATGGAGGGCACCATTCACAATCTTGACAATGTCCTCGATCATGTCCTGGCAAGAGAAAGGAAAGTATGAATCATTCTTTAATCAATTCTTCCTTGTCCATCAGTTGTATGATGGCTTCTGATATTGGTAGATGTACTCTCCACACAAACCACTTGGCTATCAGCTATATCATGGTCTCTGATAAATGACAGATTGTGATCTCAATACAAACATCCTTGACTACCAGTTGTATAATGTCTCCAGATACTGGAAGTGATAGATTGTGCTCTCCATACAAACCTCCTTGTCCATCAGTTGTATGATAGTCTCTGATATCTGGTAGATTGCTATATCTATACACACCTCCTGGCTATCATTATGTCATAGTCTCCTGCTATCTAGTAGATTGTGCTCTCTATACACACCTCCTTGTCCATCAGTTGTATGATAGCCTCCTGATATCTGGTAGATTTCTATTTCTATACACACCTCCTTGGATATCAGGTGTACGATTGTCCTGGGTTGGGCTTTGATTAGAAGGTTTGTGATGAACTCTCCTCTCTTGGTGATGCCTTCACTCTTGATACCAAGCAGATTGTCGATAAGATGAATATCCTCCCATAACATCTGACGTTCAGCTTCGATCTGCTCCAACTCCAGTGACATCGTGACGCCTCAATCCCTACTGCCAACCCAACCAAGTGTCAAGTGTTACAAGTATAATCTGTTTGTTTTCTCTCAAGTGATCTTTCTGCCAAGTTCTCGCCTAGCCTAAATACCCAACAACATAAATGTTTATTGATATCTAACTAAATAGGCTCACAAAATAAGGTATAAAATCTAGCCTACGTTCTTACAGTAAAATTAATCAGATTTGTTTCATAAGAATGTCACATCCCTCCAAGAGGTATATATTTCTCATATCTAAAAGTTGTTTTATAAATTATCTTAATGTCATTTTATTATACTCACCGTATTAAACTTCTGATATTCTTCACTGAGCTTCAATTTAAAAGAAATTACATAATGTAAAAAAAAAGTGAAATTGTGTGTTTTGTGTTATTATTGTTGGTTGCATTGCTAGTGTGCCTGATTGTGTTCACTTTCATTGAGAGTAGTGTTCTATTATAATGACACGACATTAATAATCTCGTGATAAAACAAAGATCTAAAAACAATCGGCACTTGATTGAATGTATGAATGTTATAATGAATGGATTAGGCCTATAAGAAAAAAGTTAACGTTTAGTTAATATTTGTATTTTATATTATTCAAATATTTTTTTAATTCCTCTTATATAAATAATTTTTCCAATTTTTTTTTTTTTTCGGGATTTGAAGGTAAAATGGAGATTCAGATTTGAGATTCGGATTTTAGATTCATAAAATGATGGATTTAACCCAACTATCGAATGAACCATTTTATTGTATTTTTCAAAATATATCCTCTATAAATTATAAAATAGTTTTATCGTCATCGTTATAGGCACTGACAGTTTGAGTAAGTTTCACACACTATATAATAGCTTTGTTGTTAGAAAAGTTCTTGATCCTTCTTTTTATAAATACCTAAGCTTGACTTGCCATAAATTTTTCAACAATGTCAACTCCCCAAATGTAATATTCATCTCGTCTAGCCCCCATTGAAACCCCCCTTTAACTTTTTGATATTAGTCTCATAAAAGGTGGCCTGTAGTTGACTGCAACACTTTTTTTTTCAAATCGCTATTGTCAACAACAATGCAAAACACTAGGCCTACTTAAAAAAAAGTCTGTAACATAAAAATGTCATAGCCTCACAGTTAGATCGTGTTTGACACTTTCCATGCAGTCCAGCAAGATATATATTTAGTTGTTTTAATAATGTTATGAATATTATAATGTTCTGGGCTATATTTTCTGTAGGCCTGTTGTGATTTTTACACACTAGACAAAATCAGTTATATATTTGTATTAAAAAGTGAGCGCACAAATATTTAACTCTAGTAAGCACTCCATTTTTGTCACTATTAAGGTGGTGATTTTTGATCAAATCTTTGTAAGGTCCATTAGATAATTTTTTTTCTCAGAAGCCATACTTTGTTTTATTTATGAATCAGCCATCTTTTTTTAGTCAGAGTGTACTTTAACCAAATTTAGACATTTGCTTGCAATCAACAAATCTTTTCATAATTTGTTCTGAGAATGCAAAGGGCGAGATATATTTATCACAGTTATGAGTTGTTTTTTCATTGTCCAAGCAATATTTCTAAATTCAAACATACGTTGAAGAGTAATAATTTAAATGTTAGGTAAATTTTTAAATATGTTTAAAAAACTGGATTTGCAAGTCATCCCAAAACATCCAATTTTAGATTTCAAGGATCAAGAACTTGTAAAACATATTTTGGTACATTTTATATTCCTTTACATTTGTGTGGTGTGACATTTTTATGAAACAGACCATACTAATAATTAGTTTAGTTAGCTAGCAATATTATTAACAATATAAGTTTCATATTTTTAACAGTAAAAAGGTATTTTGTTTTTATTATTTTGTAGCTGGTATTATAATGAGTGACCAGTTTGAGTACCAATATAAGAATTCAACCAAATCATAAACAACAGTTTTCAAGGAGTGCCATCAACCCTCATTACGCCTCTGGCGTAGGGTGTATTATTTAACAACTACCGGTACCTTCTCCCACCTTTAATCTTAGAGTGACCGTTCCCAATAATGACAAGGGAAATAACATGTCACTTTAAATTAATGTGTACTTTCTAAACAAAGAGCTATCTTAACACACAATCCCAACTAGCAGGATAGTAGAACAGAATTATAACAATCAAGGGGGAAAGCCCCAATCCTCCGGGTGGCGCCACTGGTCCTCAGTTCAAACCTACTTACCTTAAGGTGTTTGTTCCCTAGATAATCTCAGTCTTCTAAAGAAACCATCTGAGGACAAACTTTGAAGTAAACTTTTAAGGAAACAGCCAATGAATTATTTGAAATATTTGAAACACTTTTTATTTTTTTTAGAACTGTGATACCAACTATTTATAGAGCTATGCTAAGAAAAGATTGAAAAGATGACACTGACAAATTTTGACTCAGCTATATATCTCATGTAAGTGTTACTATGACATAGTTTGCCCACTTATGTAACAATAGAGGTCATTGTTGGATAACAATTAACACTTCCTTATTCATATAATTATATACTGTACCACCTTCATGGTCTAGTGGTCAGAGCTACTGGTTAGAGACCCAGAAGTCCCAGGTTCGATTCCAGAACTATTCAATGAAACAGAGGGTTCAGAACGGGGTCAAACTCAGCCTCGTGAGGACAAATGAAGATCTGCTAAAGGAAGTAGCGGCTCCAGTCTATAAAACTGAGATTAACGGCTGTAGGGTTCGTTGTGCTGACCACATAGCACCCTCTATCTGCAAATGTTTGCATTATCTTCACCAACAGAGGGCAGCTACTCAGTCGATATTATAGTTGGGTCGAATCCATAAATTTATGAATCCAAATCTCCAATTTACCTTTGAATCTTGAATCTAAATCTTGGAAAAAAATTATGAGCATAAGAGGAAATATAAATATAATAGAACAATACAAAATAAAATAGTAACTAAATGTTAACATTCTTTCTTATATTCCATTCATTAAAACATTCAGTTAAATGTTTATTTACGTGTCTGGGGTCTGGTTGTTAAGTTCATTCTATAATTATAATTGGTTCTGAACCACCATTAAGCAGTATTAGAGCTCTAGAACAAATTTAGATTCCCCCCCCCCCCCCAATCCAAAATCTTCTCGAATACCCTTGAGGACTTGAGGTTCTATCCCTGGTCAGTATAGCTCACTTGCAGGCTGACACCATGGAGTTGTTTTTTTATGCTTGGATTTGTATGAATAAAAGTGCACAAAATTAATAAAGTTTCAAAATTAAATTTCTCCTAAGTGTATTCCATAACACAAACTATCTTCAACTTTGCAAGTCTATAAAGCTCTTCATCATGAACAAATGAAGAGAGATTAATATGAATAGATTGTCTTACTTTCTTCATTGTCTGTATGTGTCACATTTTAATCAAACATATTAAAATATTTCAGCCTTTTCATTTGATAAAAAGATGAAATGTTGCTTTAACATCATGCTACCACTCATTAGATTATTTTTCATCATCATCATCATTATGAATTGTTTCCAGCCGGGTCTGTTTGGTAAAATGTTTCATCTTCCTCCAGTGGTCTCTTCCCTACATACTTCATATCCATTAATCTTCTTGGAATACTCTCCCCTTCCATCCTCATTACATGTCCATACCATCTCATCCTAACTTCCTCTACCATCTCATGTTCATCTTTTTATACATATAAAAATATATTTATAACATTCGTTACCATAAAATAAAATCCTGTTTTGTAAAGTCAGATTTATATTTTTGTTTTTTCCCATGAACTTTTAACTATTATTATTATTATTATTATTATCACGTCTTACTACCCGTTCGGGTTATACGCACTTACGCTAACGTATAATGGTAGGGTGATTGTGAGATGAAATGGAGGACCTACAGTTTAACGTGGGATCCGAACCACGGTGGAGACCTGGCATTCCCCACATTCACAAGATGTCTTGTCAGAGGTGAAGGAAGAGTTTGGTAATCAGATAAATCTGTGCCGGGATTTTGACTATTCCATCCGCTCCTGTGACTTCCTGATTCCATGTTTGATATCTTTGAGTGAGGATCAAAGGTGGACTCTTGCGAGTCCTTCTGAAGGATATATCAGTGTATTGGCACTCTTGGCGTGAGAAATGGTTCCCAGTTTTAAAATCATGTGTCAGATTTTTTTTTCTTTTAATACTTTGTCTATTCATTAACAAGTTTTCAAAAACTATGTATTAAGAAAAATTATATTAATTGTTCTTTAATCTAACAGGAAAATAATCATCTCTATAGGAATTAAAATTAATTAAAATAAATATATATATATACATAAATCTTTTTTTATATATAACAGGATATATATATATAATATTATATATATATATATATATATATATAAATCCTGTTATATAGAAAAAAAGATCTGAACACAGTTTTTGACAAAACTTAGTTAAGGACGAAATGATTGGTACATACTTTTATTTATTTTCCCCAATGCAGTGCCATTTGCAATAACTAGGGATGGGACCGTCAAGTCTGTAAAGATATTTAAAATTTAAAGAAATTTCAAAATTGATAGGTACACAAATTCCTAAAAAAAACACTTTTTTTTCATGTTAAATTTGTTTTGGAGCTCTAATACTTATCATTGGTGCTTCAGAACCAATTACAATCAATTATTATAGGCTTAACATAACAAGGCCCCAGACCAGTAATTTAACATTTAACTGAATGAATGAATGTTCTAATGAATGGATTCTATAAAAGAACATTACCATTTAGTTATTATTTCTATTTAATATTATTCTATTGTATTTATATTTTTTCTTATGTTCATAATTTTTTTTTCCAAGATTCGAAGGTAAAATGAAGATTCAAACTCAACCCAACTCTAATAATAATCAGGTTCTTTGTTTATTAAAACAGTTTTGTGTTGTCAATCATATTTTACACAAAAAATAATGTACCACTAACGATTAATATTGAAACAAACAGTTTTAAGATCAGAATGTTTTATTTATATTATTGTACAATGTTTCCAGTAAACATTTCAGAGATATATTGATCAGTGAACGACTGCCAGAGTCAATATCAGTAACATTTAATATACAAGACATGTTTCTGTCAAACTCTAGTCTAAGTATCGACGTCAGGAATGTAGATGTGGTCCAGTTTAACAGCGATGAGTCGATGCTGTATCTTGACGACGTGTGATCAATGTTGCCCTAAAGGAGGGGAGAGTTGTGTCAGCAAGTCTTGCGAGGGTAGCCACCCAGGGTGAGTTCCGCGGGACACAGCACGGCTGACGGGCATATCACTGCCCCTTGGGGCGGTTTATAGCAAGCCATAGGGACGGAAGAGGCTGTAGCCTGGGTCTGCGTGGGAGTGGTGGTTTGGGAGGGGCCTTCGTCCCAAGGACCTTTGCCACCAGGATACATGAGACCCTGGACATCACGGGCCACATGGGCGGCCATCACAGCCAACCCGCGCACGTTCGAATGAACCAACTCGTTCAAGGAGGTCATGGGTACCTGAGTCAGGACAGAGCTTCATAGTTAATCCTGAATTATTTATATTTTAAATTACTTTATTTAGTATCCCCATGATCAGCCTCTGAAACTTCCTGACTATGGTATTTTGATAACATTTTACTGGTATTGATAATATTTATCAAAAGTGACAGCTGTAGACCACATCACTTGAAGTATTTTTTCCAGCTGTCAGATAAGGTCCTTCTTATGTCAAATGTGTCCACTGTAGAGTTTGTACCTTTATTAGTATTAAACACAAAATGGCCGACATTTTACACAGTTTAAGACTAAGGAATGTTGTCAAACCATATCTATTGGTATCTCTGAATCACTTAATTGGGAATACAGAACTCATAATATAAAATTCCTTGTCTTTTCCAGGTTTTCAAGTTTTTTTTTTTTTTTTTTTTTTCAATTTTACCTTACTAGCCTTTTTTTCAGTTTTTCTTTGAGAATGATTATTTTCCCATTCCTCGCAATAAATGATAGCATTTAGTTACTATTTCTATTTACTTTTATATTCATATTTTTTCCAAGATTCGAATTCGAATTCGAGATTCATTAATAGAAAGTAAAATGAAGATATGGATTCGTAGAATAGTGGATTCGACCCCAACTCTAGTTTAATTGTTAAAGTGCGAGATTAGTGTTTTTTTAATCCAAGTATTTGTTTTGTTACCACGTCTCACTACAAGTACTGGCTATAAGAATATTATGTACTAAATACAATAGTGGGTGAGGGATGAGGAAGGTTGAATTCACAGGAAGTGTGCCCATATTTGCATGAAGGAAGAATGATGAACCATTTAGGAAAAAAACCAACGTTGATATACGTGACCAGGACTCAAACCCCCAATCTCCACATCATCAGCAGTTAGGTCTATTACAAGAGTGACACCTTAGAGCTAAATATTTTGATTCCATTATTTTCTTTGTTTTTAATTCAATTTGCCAACAATTCCCAGGTTCCTCTGTCTGAAGACAAGAGATTGAACCCCGAGTGTCTGGAGACTCACTATCTCCGTGAACTCGTCGATGAAATCCTTGCTGGGCGGGTGGAACAGCAGGTTCATGACGATGCTCAGGTAGTAGAAGGTGAATGTTTGGTCCTTGTCATGTTGCAGACTGTGACGGAACGCCAGTAGGAGATCTCTCCAGCCGTGAGGAGGAGCCAGGCCAGGTCGGGAGTACATGTTGAACAGGGGCAGGAGCAACAACCTGTGACAAGGAGGAGGGGGGGAGGGGACTTGAACACTCATATATTGTGACAAGGATGAGGATAATATAGCTATGGAGGATTATGAGCCAATCACCTCCACCAGGATTCAAACAAGGGCCCATTAGAGGTGCTTGATTGGTTAGGACAGCACTTAATATCCCATCTCACTCCACATAAAACAAAATGTATAGCTAGTTTATCAAATCCTCCCCCTGAATGTATGCATTCCTCTCACTTCTTGAGTGAATCCCCAGACGGGACGGGAAGTGTCGGCAAGTACATCACGAACTGCGTCATGAGGCTGAGGGCAAACTCGTTGGTCGCCAGGAAGTCCCGACCCGCAGGGGGTTTCGAGATGTTACCCAGAATTCCCAGTAGACCCTTGACGAAGTCCAACTCATTACTCCCATTAGGGGGCACATCCCTCTGGTACTTCTGCAGGAAGCACCGCAGGACCGAGTTGACTATGGTCAGGAACTCTTTGGTGTATTTCTGAAAGGATCAAGGGGTGGGTGGAGGGTTAAATTCTGTCTGTTGTAGTGTGCGTCACATAGGTAAAGTTAGTAGAAATAAAGAGTGCTGTCGGCATTGTATACTGGTATATGTTCCTGCAGCGGTGTTTTCCAAACTATGGCAAGGTGTGTACCCCTTTCAGTGACAAGGACCAACAACTGTAGGCAAGGAAGCAAATACTTGACATCAGAGTTAATTCATTTATCAAACCTACTGATATCAAACCGTATTTCATCCTTCATGTACGCATGAGGGTACACATACCACAATTTATGACAAAATGTTCTGGAAAAAAAAAGTTTATTTTAAATGTTCTGCATCTATCTACACCATTGTAAGATATCAACATACTTACATTAAAGTGAAACGGGAGGGGAATGTAGAGTTTAGAGAAAAATTGTACCCACATTTGCAGGGAGATGAAGGAAGGAAAAAATTAGAAAAATAAACTAGCTCGATACACCAGGCCAGGATTCGAACCCTGACCTCCTCGCCATCGTTGAACCAAACCATATGGAGATGACACCTTTATCTATGTGTCCACACAAACTATAATATATATTATTTAGAGAACCACTTTTTACTTTCTCGCTATCTTACAAGTAGAGAAAGTATTGTGATCGTCAAAAAAAAATTAAATCGAAATTTTGATGAATTTTGACGTTTCATAACCTCACAAATCTGAAAAAGTGTTTTTTGAATTTCTGACAGTCTGTTTGTACTTTACACTAGAGCCTAAACTATTTTACCAAACTAGCTAAAACTTGGTATCTAGAGTTTCTTATAGGGTTTCCTTGAGGGATTTTTGGAATTGGATATTCAACCCTAAAATTAAGGATAGTTTACTGAAAAACAAACAGAGAAAAAAAATTGATTTTCTCAAAATTGAATCTAACAATTTTGATTAAATTTCATTTATAGGCATTCATAAATATTATAAACAAAATGGCTAATCGCACATTATTGGCAAAATGACTTTAAGGGTTCCAGTCTGATGTGTAAATTCTAATTTTTTATCACATCTCCGAAACTATTTGAGATATGAAATTACTTATCATTGAAAATATGTAAGTCTATTTATAAAACAAATATTTTATTTGAAACATATTTTTATAAAACCAATAATTGTCAAGCTAAATGCAAATATATATATATATTTTTTTTTTAACTTTTCGAACACTAAAGGTCAAGTATTGCGACAGTAAAAAAAAACCAAGATGTTGATGGATGTCGACATTTCATGACCCCATGAATCCTAAAAAGTTTTTTTTTGCAATGCCGTCTGTATGTGTGTATGTCAAACCTTAAAATTAATAGTAGTTTAATAAAGGGTGAAAATAGAATATATCAATTTTCTCAAAATCGGCTATAACGATTTTGATTAAAATTTGTACATAGGTGTTGATTAAGATTATACACAAAATGGCTATTTTCATTTTACTATGAAAATTACTTTTAGGGTACTTCACAGAAGCAGAAATTTCCTTATCCCCGCAAATATTTAAGATACTAAACAACTTATTGCAAAATTGTAGTACTATTAAAAATAGTAGAACTTTTATTTGAAATATATCTTTATAAAACCAATTGTTTCGTAGATATTGGGAAATATAGCCTATTAATAAATTTTTATGAGCTTTAGTTGAACAGAGATACTATTAAAATTTTAAAGCAATATTTCTCTAATTCCATAAAGTCTGTATATAAGTAAGTCCTCAAAAAGTGTATGTTCTTTTTCCTTTAACCTCTTAGGAGAAATGTTTGTACAACAATGATCTATCTCTAACATTTTAGACTCAATAGTTAATATTTACCCTTTTTATTAGTCTAAATTTATAAATGAGGGATTTAACAAAAATGTGATAACCATAAGATATCCAACCCCTAATATAATGTCAAAATTTTTAGCCAGAAGTCAAATTTTAATACGAAGTATTGACCCTTGTGATCCCAATATTGATTTTTTTTTCTCCCAAATATACTAGTGAAGACTTTAATCCATTAAAAAGAAAATCATAAAATTTAATTCTGGAAGTCAAAAAATGTTTAATGTAAGTAGAACGCAATTTTGGCTCGGGTTTGCTAGTGTATATTATTTCGGTTCACATATATTATGAGTTTTGAGTAAATATCTTCATTTTTAAACAATAGAGTGAGTAAGTCCGTGCGGAGTTCTGTACCATTAATTTTAATTTAGTAGCTAATTAAAAAATTTCAAATGTTGTATTTGTAATGACTGTTGAAATGTTTGAAAGCGTTGGGTTTTGAACCCAGGACAGAGTGGAACGTCATCACTATTAAATGATATGAAATGACCCACTAAACTTTCATAATGATACCAAAAGCATGTTATAACATAATATGAATTAGAATAGGGGGGCCCCCTACATCTTGGGGCCTTGACACAAGTTATGTGGTCCCTAGTTTCTTGGAATTGAAGATAAGACTTCTGTTGTAAGTGTAAATAGTAAACAACAGTCGTATGCAGCATACTATCAGCTCAAAGTTCACCACAATCGTAAGATTGTTCCTCGTTATCCTCTAGTTAATCTTCAGTTCTAATTAAACAGTTTATTATTATTGAATACAAGCTCTAGTGTCAATGATGTATATTAATGAATAAATCAATTGTATAATAGATAAAGTCTGAGAACATAGCTCAGCCAGTGGTGTGTCTTCCTAATGAGCTAAGGGTCCCGGGTTCAATTCCCGACATGGCTAAAAATATATAATTGGTGAAACGTAAGATTTCTCTCAGAGTAATGAATTAACGGTCAGGGGGCTGGGTGTTGTGTCTGTTATAGATTTAAGCTAGTTTATTTCGTATGCTGATTTGATCAGTTGATTCAGAAAGTGCACATTAAATACCCCAAATAAGAAAATATATACTTAATGACAATGAAACACATAAGGTGTATCTTAAGTGTGTAATACAGCTGACACCAGGTGTCAATCCGTAGTTCGGTTTTCTGTATTTTACTTAAAATCGAGACAATTGAATCTGTTTTACCATATTTAAAAAAAAAATACAACAAAATTTAAAAAACAGTCATTTTAGTGAAACAAACAATAAAGCAACCCCAAATTTACGGTTCTGAAATGAATGAATGAAACTAGACCATGATATGTTGGTCTCTTGGTGAAAATATGCCAGCCAACATTGAATATAAGGTCGAGCCCCAATGTGAGTAAAAACTCTTTCCATTCACTGGCCGCAGGGTCCAGTTTTGCCCTTTACGCCGCCAAAGCACACATTCAGAACAATTTCTCTAATAAAGGGACGTTTATAAAATACAAATGTACATTCTACATCTATATTATTATTGTTATTTTATAAGTAGTGATAGTATCTGTCAAAAGTGACAACTGCAGATCACATGACTTGAAGAAAAGTAGATCTAGTAACTTCTCCAGCTGTCAGATAAGGTTCTCTCTATCAAACGTGATGCAGGCCTACCACCCCGATGATGTAGCACACCATGCGGTCACTGTTGTCGGTGGCGTAGCAGATGTACTTGGCCAACAGGTTTCCCAGCTGACTGCACCACTCGCTGCGGGGGTAAGCGCTGTTTGTCAGCTCCTCGTGCTCCTTCTCGACGCGCCTGATAAGCTGACGCTGACGCTCGACTTTAGACTCCAGCAGGATGAACCTCTGACGCAACGTCTGTTCGTCCATGTCTGGAGCTGGTGGGTAGGACCGGCTATCGGCTGTCCGCCCTGGAGGAACAGTATGAAGAGGGTGAATAGCGAGTTATATATGCTATCAATATACAACACGCATAGCCTATCTATATTAATAAAATGAAGTTTGTCTGTCATGATCGTTGAACGATATCTACCCTACACAGAGGTAGTTTTAATATTAGTAGCCACTGTGCACAAACGTGTGCACCTTGAAGCCGATATTTAAAAAAAATTATTTGATTTTTTTTAAATTAAAAACTTGATGGGGAAGAAATAAAATGAAGAGTTTTTTGGTTCTGTATGTTTGAAGCAAAGAAAACCATTTGCCAGGGGTAACCGTGCAATCCATTTGAGATTTGAAGAAATGTCAGATTCAATGGTCAAAGAAATGTAAGTTTTTCTAAGTTTTATATACAGTAGCCCCATTACTTCTTTGGTGCTGACTGACAGCTCACAGCTGACTTCTGACAGTCAACATTTAGGTATATACCTAAATTTTGACTGTCAGAAGTGACAGCTGCTAAACACATGTTTTTGCAGATCATATGTTTCGGCGTAGGGTTACATAGTTTGGTCTGGTAACTTTTCAAAGCCGTCAGCTGTCAGTCAGCACCAAAGAAGTCATGGGGCTACTCTAGCTATTATGACACTTACCAGTAGTTAAGACCAACATAAGTATATGTAAAACCAAATAACTAGACCCCACTCCAATAATTTATCATATAATTTGAGGCAAATTAAAACTGGAGCATATCAAACTTACCAATGTTCAGATTTTTGTGTAAAATGAAAATTAAGGTTCAAGAAAAAGTTTATTTGGCCCAGGCAAGGTATGAGTTTAGTCCCAGGTTCTAATAACCCTTAACTTGGAAGCCTGAATAAACAATGGTGTGGTGTGTTTGTGTAAAAACATATGTTTCAACTTATTATGTTGGCACTAACGCAGTATATATCTAGACATCGTGTTTGTAAAACCTATACTAGAAAAAAAAATCATGCAAATAAGGTTGGTAGCAGTGAATACAAAGATAGAAGTTTTATCATAGTGTACTTGGTTCTTGTGTCAATGTTTGCAAAAAAAAAAAGCCTTTTAGAAGGAAGTTTTTAATTAATTATTGTACAAAAGTATTTTAATTACATAAAAATGGAATGAAATCATGACAATACACTGTGATAATATATTTTACTCAGAACTATCCATGGCTAAATAATATTAGTATGTGTGCAAATTACCTGTTTTTTTGCAAATGATAAAAATAAAACAATGAAATAATTTATATTAAAGACACATCAACTAAAATTTTGACACTATGTGTTTTTTTTCATTGATACAGACCAAAGTAACCATGCCAAAGACATCCAAATTGTTGTCGTTTTGGAAACATTGTTGAAACCATAGCATTAACTTTACTATTTTCTCTTACAATTTTAGTAGATTCTTTTTTTTTATTACTATTACTAGGGATTGTACTTTCGATTACTAGAATACCTTAAAACCTTAAAAGATATTCAAGATTCAGAGAAAAATATATTTGAATCAGAATTCATATTTAGAGCTTTTGTACTACATATTGATGGCTTATAAGATAAACTCAACCAGACCTCATAACATAATTTTCTTCCTTAACTGAATATATATTAAATGTTACAGTGACTGTATTATAAAAACTATATAGTTAATATGATTCAAAAATGAGGTGGCCCAATGGCTAGATAATTTTATAATAAAGGAAATTGATAAAACTAAAGAAAGAGGAAAAATAAACTACTAAGAATAAGAATAAATTTGATGAAGAAAGCCCACCTAGGGAAAGAGGAAAGATGTGGGAAGAATCCAATGCACAAAGGTGACTTCTTCCTTTCTTCTGTCTTCTATAGTAGAAGTAGTCACACACACATTTTAAACACAAATATAATAATATTTCGGCATTGTTGCCTTTATCAAACACAAAGAAGAAGAGAGTACAAATAAGAAGAGAGTACAAATAACAAAGAAGAAGAGAGTACAAATATAGTTAATATGGTATTTAGTTGATTTTTCTATTTTCTATAGGACCTACCATTATCATTAACCCATATTATTGCTATTATTAAAAATATAATAAAATATCAATATTGTTAAATTTTAGGAGCGTTTAAAGCTTCAAAAACTTGACTTCACTTCATATATTTGTTTGCTTCGACTTTGCTTCAAATTGAAAAAGTGAACTTTGTACAGCCCCATTAAATATAAACTAATTTAAAACAAATTCAAAACCACCAGTTTTTACTTTTTTTTTAAGTGTTTGTTTTATTATGTTTGTCACTGTTTACAAAAGATGGCTGGTAACAAAAGCAAAGAGTGAATTAACATATTATTATTTTACCTTAACAAAAACTAATAACTTCACAAATTAAATTCAAATGACATTAAAGAAAAAGACAAACTACTACTTTGAAAAAAAATGAAATGTTTTTATGATTATATATAAATATATTCTCAGCAAGTAAAGGACATGACCGCAGTTATTGATTCAAGGGGGGGAACCCTAGTAGATGTTTCGGCTTGTTCGGGTGGTGAGGGGCGCCCTGTTGCTGCCCATGGGACGGCTGTGGTATCTGTACCCATCCTCAGTCTCACGAGAGGAGTTGGGTACAAGGTTCATGCGCGCCCGGTCCAAGTTCCCCAAGATATCCTTGGCGACCGTCTTCATCTCGGGGTCCCCCAGGACTGTCATGTCCTCAATCAATGGCAGAGGTAGCTGTAACAACGTGGTCAAGAACATCGTTCGAACAATTTCACACAGACTTTGGTTCAAATCTTAGTGAGATCAAAATTATGTTTGTTTTGTTTGTACCAAAGGGGGTAGGGGGAGTCAAGAAACTTAACACTCATCATATCCACACTCTCAGGTGGCAATGACCCTATTTGTAACACGAGTACCTTTAAAAACTAGGGATTAGATCCTTATATACTTAAACACTTTAAGATATTTGAGATTCAAGAAAATATAAAATTCAAAATTTTTAAAAATAATACGAACTTTGAATTTTAATTAGTATTTTTAACTAATAATGGCTAATGGTGGTTCAGCCCCAACATAATTATAGTACAAACTTAACAACCATACCCAAGACCATTAATTTAACACTTAACTAAGTGTATGGATGTTAAGATTTAGTTAATATTTATATTTTACCTTATGTCTAATATTTTGTTTCCAAGATTCCTATTTGAATATAACATTTGAGGGTCATAATTAAAAATTAGGGATACATGAGATAGTAGAGTAGGCTAGGATTAGATGGTATGGACACGTAATGAAGATGGAAGGGGAGAGGATTCCAAGAAGATTAATGGATATGAAGTATGTAGGGAAGAGACCGCAAGAGAGATCAAGGAAGAGATGGGAGGAACAGATAGCAGCAAGTGAGATGAGGAGAGTGCTGGTGGAAGGACAGAGGAAGTTGGAGGCATTTTACTAAACAGATCTGACCACAGGCTGGAAACAGTTCATGATCATGATAATGATGATGATCATGAGGATGATAATGAATTAAAATGACGATTCATATATGAAATTTGGGATTGTAAAATAGTGTATTTGATCAAATTCTAATCAAAAACAGCTGTGAGTGGTTTCATTTGAAGTTTCTGGGGGAAAAGCAAACGTGGTTCTAGGAAACATGGCTCTATTCCAATATGTACAGTCCAGTTCTCATAGAAAGAGCCTTTTAAAAATTACAAACATATCTTATGTGTTTTGATAATATCTATCAAAAGCGACAACTGCAGATCACACGGCTTGACGTATGAATAAATAAAAGTATTATTTATTTGAGGTATTTAATGTTCATTTTCTGAACCAACTGATTATAACAGCACACAGAAATGTCTATGAGCGAGAGCAAAAAGATCTACCAATTTAGCCGGGAAAGGTATTTTCACATTCCTTCCAGAGTTCCTTTACAAGCTACAATCAATATGGAAGAGGCGGGTTTTATTCCCCTCCTAAGGAAGTTGTGCTACGGATTTTTATTGCTCGAGGAAGATCTATTGACGCCGGCTGTGTTTTAACCAACGAACATCGGGTCCGGAAGTGAGCACTTTACCCCAAGACCATTGAATTCATCTATGTGAAAGCCGATCTAGTAAGTTCAGCTGGAATCTTGCTTACAAGATCACTTCATACTTTGCTCCAACCAAAGTGTGGCCCTGATAGGAACATACTAAAACATGCTCTGCTATGACATTTTCACTAACAACCATAATATAAATGTATTTATTTGTGTGGGAGACCAGGACTTACGATCCTCTCCAAGTCCCTGAGCACCCCGAGGTCTTCCATCTCGTAAGTGAGTGACTGCAGAACCCTCAGACACATGAGCTTCAACTCCTCAGAGGTGTCGTTGCGAAGACCGTGACTCAGAGCCTCTGACAGCTCCTTCTGTTCCTGGAGGAAGGACAGGCCGCACTGGTTGATGCTCACGTTGTAGACAGTCATGAGTAGCAGCCTGTAACGACATGGCCCCATGAGGGGTCTACACTAAGGCTGAGCTTGGTTCGTGTTAAGATGGTGTCGAGTGGTTTACTGCATGGAAATGTGGTTGTCTTTGTACACAGTCAATAAAATTAGTGTGAGGTGAAAGGAATCAAGCTATCATTCATATTATTAAAGACTGTACAAGTATATCAAAACACATTTTTGGCTGAACTAAGTAAAATATTTTTCTGCTAGATATGTTTAAACATGGTCATGTCAACATTTCTTGAATATCTGTCATAAACATAGTGGACTTTGAACAAGAGTTTCTCACTAGAAAAAGTTCTGTTCAAAACATATCTACCAGAAAAATATTTTATTTAGTTCATCCAAAAATGGCAACATTATTTACATTAACTAGCGTTCGCTTCCTGTCCCACCTTAAGGTATGATGTTAGTCCATTTCTCTGTACACCAGTACTTTATAAAACAAACAGTCCTGCTATTGGGAAAGCTAAAGTCTCTGGTTTGAATCTCTGTTGTATACTAGAGATGATGTAACCAAGCAATGTGTGTTTCAGACACCAGTTATCAGTCTTAGAGCCTCCAACGTTCAGATGTGCGTTCAGGGATGTAACAACAGGGTTTACTGCAAGGCTTCAAGCCTCCTCTAAAAATTTCTCTTCTTTTTTTTAACATTCACTAATTATTTATTTAGGATCAAAGCAGTTTTCAAATAACTCGCCTTGTGTATGTATTAGGGGTGCCAATGTTGGTGGTATACTCGGATATATCGGGGGGAGAGGGTGTCACAAGTTCACTAGCCCTAGCCTCCCCCAAAACCAACAACATCCCTAACCCTTGTTTGCATTCCATGACCCTACCCCCACCTTATCTCCACACACAGGAACTGCTCGTATAAACAATATTCCCGAACAAGACATTACACATTAGCAATGAGCCTAGCTCATCTTGATTTGGGTTTGCAAACATCCCCAACCCCTAACACTTTTGCAAAAAAAGTTTCATGTAAAAAAAAAGTAGGGCCTACAATATAATTTTCGTCCATTATAGTTAAACATTTTTTTACTTGAATTCTACAAGTAACAACACAAAATATATATTGAATTGTTAGTTTTTTATACTATTATTTTAAAAAGTGACCAGTTTTATAGGGGCTTTGGCCATGGGCGGGATTTTAAGTGGATTGTTCTTTAAATACTGGTCCAACAATCGCCTCCAGTAAACTTTAGTTTGGATCTGTGTGACCGGCTTCAAGGGCCGAACAGTTTGAGGCATCACTCTTGGGTTAGATCGAGATAGGGGTTCAAATCCCAGTTGGGTCTAGTGAGAATGGCTTTCCCTTTAAATTGTTTCTTACTCTCCTTCCATGAAAATGCGAGTAGATTACCTCTAAAATTCTTCCTTTCTCATCCTTACTCCATTAGAGTAATTTTCATATGTATTTAACATGAACAGGTAGTTAAGATTCGGTGATTAAAAAAAAATCTGTGTGTAATTGAAAAATCCAGGCTTTGCTGCATTTTATTGATTCCAACACAAGACAGGTGTTGTGTAGTTTTAATCTGCGTGGCTCAAACTAGCTTTTAATTGATTCCAACACAAGACAGGTGTTGTGTAGTTTTAATCTGCGTGGCTCAAACTAGCTTTTAATTGATCCTAGGCATCACTTGGGTTAGATGGTAGGTTTCAAATCCCCGCGTGGTCTATAAATGCTTTTTAATTTATTCCCCAAGAAAATGTGAGTAGTTTTAATCTCTTCTCAATCATAAGTATTTTCATATGTATTAAACAAGACAGGTGTTGTTGTATTAAAAAATCTGTGTGGTAAAACAGCTTTTATATTGAATCCAACACAAGACAGGTGTTGTGTAGTTTTAATCTGCGTGGCTCAAACTAGCTTTTAATTAGAGATCCGTTGACTCCACTTTTTCTCAAAACCAAATCTTTATCTTATATACGAATCCAAATCTCAGTTAACATGATAAATTAATAGGTTAACTTTACCAAATTTATTTACTCAATCCCTCTTTTGATTCGTATCAAGTGGTAAACTAAGGGTATGGGGTCTGGTTGTTAGACTTGTCCTTTAATTATATTAGCTTAAGCCACTAGCAGGCATCATGATAGCTTTTAAAAAAAATATCATATTTAAAATGTGACGTACTTCGATGGCGAATAGTCTAAGGCATCGCTCTCACAATAAACTAGAATCTCAATGACAGAGATCAAGGATTGAATACTGGGCGGGTGTACTATAAATAGGCACCTGTAAACTACTTAACGATGTAAGTATAAGACGCAGTGCTAAAAAAAAACATTCAAAATTTGGGAATTTTTTTTTTTTTTTAGATCTCAACTCTTGAGTATTCTTGAGAATCATAGATCTGAGGAGCCCATCCCTAATTCTAGATCCTTGTGCTCCTCCTCACCTTTTGAGGCATTTACCGGAGGCATAGGAATACTGGGGAGTATTCTGACGATCTGCGCCACCAACTCCTTGCCCTTCTCATTGGTGGCCAGGAACTGTCGACCGGCCGGGGACGCTGCCATGTTGGTAACGACCCCGCACAGGGACATGATGAACTGCGACTCGTCCGCGGAAGATGCGGGCATGTTGGTGCGGTACGTTTCCAAGAAGGACACCATGAACCATTCATGATGCTCAGGAACTCCACAACTTTGTTCTACAAGCAACGATATGTACTGTTAGTACACCTAATATTGCTGCCCTGGGCAGTCCAGACCGGTCTGCCCATGTGTAAATATGTCCTTATTCAATTTATTTGGTTGGAACCCAACCCTGATCTAGGGCTGCCCAGAAGAGGGAGGTAGTTAATGAATTAATTTGCCCCAGGTCCCTTCTTAAGGAGCCCCCCAACCATCCAAACACATTATTTTAACAGATGCAAATCTTTCTCCAGTAAAAATGTGCATAAAAATTAAGTTATTGTTGTTTTTTACTGATTCCTAGAACCAGTATTTTTTAGAGCCAATTAGCTTTGTAAATATAAGGATAATTTAGATTCTTAATGGAAATAAATGTTTATCATTCTATAATGAATATAATATAATTATAATAAAAAATTACTAAACCAGAGAAAGCTAGTGAATTGTTTCCTATGAAAGATGAGCCCCAAGATTTGATTGCTCCATGTCCCCTGAATTATCTGGGTGACTTGATTGATACCATTCAGGCACATGTTTAGTAGATCTTTAATTCTCTAGTTGTGCCCTTTAATGTCCATCTTGCCTATAAGTGAACCAGCATTTCTTCAAACTAAAATGAAAAAGCACCCAGTTGGTATTAAACCCCGGCCCTACAAGGCCACTAGTCTGCCATACTACCCAAACAATCAGCCCTCTTGGATTAAAAAACAACATGTTTATTGCCTTGTAACATGTGTGTCTGACCCTGGAGAGCATGTACCTTGTAACATGTGTGTCTGACCCTGGAGAGCATGTGCCTTGTAACATGTCTGACTGACCCCGGAGAGCATGTGCCTTGTAACATGTCTGACTGACCCCAAGAGCATGTGCCTTGTAACGTGTCTGACTGACCCCAGAGAGCATGTGCCTTGTAACGTGTCTGACTGACCCCAGAGAGCATGTGCCTTGTAACATGTCTGACTGACCCCGGAGAGCATGTGCCTTGTAACATGTCTGACTGACCCCAGAGAGCATGTGCCTTGTAACATGTCTGACTGACCCCAGAGAGCATGTGCCTTGTAACATGTCCTGACTGACCCCAGAGAGCATGTGCCTTGTAACATGTCTGACTGACCCCAGAGAGCATGTGCCTTGTAACATGTCTGACTAACCCCAGAGAGCATGTGCCTTGTAACATGTCTGACTGACCCCAGAGAGCATGTGCCTTGTAACATGTCTGACTGACCCCAGAGAGCATGTGCCTTGTAACATGTCTGACTGACCCCAGAGAGCATGTGCCTTGTAACATGTCTGACTAACCCAGAGAGCATGTGCCTTGTAACATGTCTGACTGACCCCAGAGAGCATGTGCCTTGTAACATGTCTGACTGACCCCAGAGAGAATGAGGTCCACGACTGAGGGGAGACGCGAGGACTTCCAAAGCAGGTTGCCCATTACCGCGCCTAGCGAGGCGCAGAACTGGCTCTGCTGCTGCATCTGGGTGCGCAGCTGGAACAGCTCTGCCTGCATCTTCCCCATATGCTCTTGTTGGCTGTCCCACTCGGTCTGCAACTTCCGGTACTTGGTCTTCAGCTCCTCGGCCTTGGCGTGCATGTTTGCCATTGCTGTCATAACAAGCAGGATTGTAGCCCCGGATATTAATATTGAGAGGGGGGGAGGATCCTACCCACAGTGTCTCATAGTGAAGGGCCCCAATATGGGGTATTACCCTAATGAAGGTTTTTAACATTTAATTCCTCTTGAAGCAATTTAAATTATGCTTTAAACATAATTTACCCCATCAGGCACTCATTCAGGTTGTCCACATGTTTTAATTACACTAATTGTTTATTCATTTTCTTCATAACTTTATAAAGAATTTTTTTGTGTCTTATCCTTAAGCTTTTAAATGTAAGTTTTTTATTTCAAAGGTGTTTACAATTATTGGAAATGCTATAAACAACAAACATCACAAATGGTTAAAGTAATTATATTTCAACAAATGTAGTAGTGCCGACCTTGAGTTGTATCATGTTGAGTACCAATCATGAATTCTATATTTTCCGTGAGCACCCTCGTCTCACGCTGAAGACGTAGCAGATCTTGTTCCAACTCTAAACAAATCGGGGGATTGGAGAAAGCCGACAGTAATTCATACAAGTCTCTCACTGTGGGCTCTAATACATTACACACCTTCTCCTGTTGTAAGGAAAATAAAGTTGTAGATATACTAGCTTTTCATAAAAAAAACACAAGTAGGCTCTTATTACTAAATTTTAATAGTTTTTAGAACTCTTAAGTTTTCAAATAGTATGTGTTGAATTTATTTGGGCACACAATTTTTCACCCAGGATATAATAAATCAATTGTTTGATTAAAAAGTAATTGTTGCAATAAAAGATATTCCAAATTATATCAATTAAAAACTTACATAATCATATCACTACTATGCTATTGTTGTTCATTTTTAAACTATTTCACAGTTTATCTATACTTATAAAATAACATGTCCTGACTGACTGATTCATCATCGCCGAGCGCAAACTATCAAGGCTACAAGCATGAAATTCGGACTGTATATTCATTTTGTTATGTAGGCACCCACTAAGAAAGGATTTTAGAAAATTCCACCCCAAAGGGGTCAAAATAGGGAATGATAATATGTATGAAACTCCGTCATTTTGAAAGTTACATAAACAAAATTTTGTATTTCGGTTATTGACGTAAAACAAATAAATACGTGTTCAGAATTTTGGAAATTTTTAAATAAGTGTTAATAGAAAATGTGGGTGAAATTTGTATCGGACATGCATATTTTGATCTAGTCCAGGTATGTCATCAACGTAACGATATTTTTAATTAATCTGTAATTACAAAAGTATAATTTTCGTATTGTAAAATACAACTTCACACGCGAGCAATGCTCGTGCAACAACTATCTATAGTAATATAATTTTATTGAATGTCTATTTTCAACATTGGGAGTAAATGTATTCTTTGTTACAAATTTAATTTTAAAAGTTAAAAACTACCAAGAAAATGCTTTCTTGATAGTGATGTTTTTCATCAAAATCTTGCATGTTCACACTATAAATTTTAGATTGGATGATATTTATCTTAATTTTTAAATAATAAGAAATATCTAAGATTACTTTCCATGTGATTCTTTTGAATTGGCACCGTGTGTTATAGCGCATGCGCGAATAAGATATTCCAAGGATTATTCAAATAATTGCTCGGTAATCACAGGTGGTAATTTCAAAAGCTTTAAGAAAAGTCACTTATTCATTCAAACTGATCATGATAGTTAGGTCATCGAACTATTAAATAAAGCATATGCGGAAAGCTTTTTAGACAAGGCAACTCTTTGATTTGCTTATTAGAAGATGTAAACTAAATATAAAAAAAAAGTTCAAGTGAAGGTTGCAAAAAATAAATGACAGAATCTTACATGACCAACGCACGTGGCCTTCAGACGTAGGGTCATAGAACGGCGCATTAAAGTGGTCCCGGGATTGGCTGGCCAGCTGCGCATGGTTAATTGATATTCCTACGCCTCATTTTCTTAGAATAAGGCAACAAGCCAGTATCCGCGCTTATAAAACAACGAGCTTACTCAATGGTTTACCAGTGTGTGAGTTTGTTCGCATTTGTGACGAAGTGAATACCTACTTGAAGAGGTCAGTAAACTAGTCTTCAACAATAATTTATTACTATATTTTTTACTAAAGAAAATGTATAAATGTACACCACTTTAATTTAAATATTTCTATATACCAATAATTAATTTTCTATTGTTCTGTTTGTTTACTTTTTTTTAAACTGATACTATGAGTGTTTATTAGTTTTATATTTGAAACAATAAAAACATGAAATATCAAACTAATCAAAATCCACGAAAACATATAACCTAAGCAGGAAATTATTAAAAGCTATGTCTTTGGATAATGACACTTTATTTTTGTCACGTCCATCTATTAAAAAACACTGCTTCTTTAGTATGGTGCTGCTTGTCACAGCCAAGTTTTAAACTAATGTGTACGTAGTGTTAAGCAACATTGCTAGAGGGCAGCGAAAGCTCCAAATGCACTCTAGTAGCAATTTCATTGACTGGAATGGAAGGGATTTAACGCATTCAATATATATTATATCATTACTTTTAGCACCGCGTCTTATACCATATCGGTTTTACGCACTTGCTATTGTAATGAGTGATTTGAGATGAAATGAAGACCTACGTTTACTGAATCCGAACCACGGTGGCTGCGCATCAATAAATACCATCACTTTTATAAAAACAATATTTTTGCGAACATTACCATACAAGTTTTTAATTCATTGCATAACAAATATAAAATTTCTAGGTAAAGAATTCAACCAAACATTAAGTCACTATTTTGTTGGTTAAAAACGTTTAGATAAAAAGTTTCATAAATAATTTATCTGAATTTGTTTCCTATTTCGAAGCGATTATAGACTAAGCCTCAACAATGGGGAAGTAAAAGTAATTAGTCCATAATGAATGCGACCTATTTGGGGATACAACAACTGAACTTATATTTCGTACAAATGTTGTTTTCAGACCAAGGTGAAAAATTATTATTCCAATTTGTTTTATATAATGTATGTATATGATTAGTGTGAATTAAAAATCTATGAAAGAAAAAAAAAGTCATAACAGTACTTCATTATTGTTGATTGCGATGAACAAATAATGCCCCTTAGTCAAGCTTATGTTTAAAAAATGAATTTGTTGGGTTATAAAGTTTCAATAAGCTACTACATGAGTATTGAATACAACAATACATTTTTATCAACCATAATTTTGGGACAGGGAAGAGGCTCAACCCCAAAAAACACATACACGGTACGGCCTGTCACGTTTATTTGTAAACTATCTGGCATTTGGTAGCCCCTTATCCCAAAAATGTCTTGAAGCACAGGTGAGTAGAACTGTCTTCAATTAAATATAGGTATACTTGAAATAGTCGGAAATAAATATATAACGAGTTTATCAACACTTTATCAGATAAATCAGTTGTAAATATAAAATAAATTACACATTTTATAAACGTACCTAGTTTATTGATTTTCTTAAAATATAAATTTAATTTTTGTATTTGAACAATGAACATAATGAATAACACAGGATAATATCAAACACAGTCACATTTTTTATTTTAAAAAAAAAATATGAACAATTTGTTTATAATTCTGGCATCTAAATCCCAAAGACTCCTATAATTGTACTATTATTTTGAACGCCTATCAAAAATTGAACATGTATTGAATAGATCGGTTTGACACTTGAGGACGCGGTAGAAGGCTCACAATTATTTGATCTGAAAAATAATTTCACCAAAAGTCAGTTTGCTTAAAATTAACCCGCCTCGGTGGCGTAGTTGCTAACTCGCTAGTGTGTTGAGCTCGACTGCTGAGGACGGGGAGATCGAGGTTCGAATCTCGGTCGGGTGAACTGGGGTGGTTTTCACACTCTCCCTCCACGCAAATGCGGTTCACTTCCTATAATTCAACTTCCCAATTCCTAATCCATTAGCGTAATTAGTACTTAAAGCGTATAACCGACCGGGTAGTAAGACTGGTGCTAAATAATAACAATAATCATCTTAAATTAATTTTGAGATTAAGAAAAAGAAAGAGTTTTTTTTAAGTCCACCAGAAGTCATTATTTTCAAGTCAAGCTCTAAAAGTTTGGGCCAACTGACATGTACAATGTAAATACCAGAGATTGTCAGTGTTGTCACATAATTAGTTTGTTTCGCAGCTGCGCAATGGGAAGTTTCGGTATGACGTCACCGAGGGCGTGTGACACAACCGACTCTGTTCGGGTAGTCTCGGCACAGTTCGGCTCAGTCTGTTGTGGTGGAGCTTGGTAGTGTTGTCGTTCCTGGCATATCTCAGTTCACCTACAGACGCCGCAGTTGTCGCCAGAAGAAGGAATATGACAAATCCGGCTTTTCAAGGGGCGGGGACCGAGGCTGGTCTCAAGATATGGAGAATTGAGGTAAGAAACACAACATTGTTTTCATTTTTGTTTTGTTTTCTGAATAATTTTAGTTACGTGATCGGTATATTTGTTATTTACATCGCACTTTATTTTTATATCACCTGTCACCGCGAAAATAAGTCGATTGTGACGTGGAAGAGAGATCTAATGTAATGGAGAGACAGTCCAGTCACCCCCAAGATCATAAATAATCAACGCGTCTTACTACCTGTTCAGGTTATACGCACTTACGCAATGTGTAATGGTAGAGTGATTGTAAGATGAAATTGAGGACCTACAGTTTAACGTGGAATCCGAACCACGGTGGAGGTCTGGCATTCCACACATTCACAAGTTGTGATTAATACACGTCTTGTCAGAGGTGAAGGAAGGGTTTGGTGAAATCTGTGCCGGGACCGAGGATTGAACCCCGACCCCAACACAGAAGTCTGACACCTTAACCCTAGACCACCAGGTCACCCTGCAAACGTACTATTTACGCTAATGAGTTAGGAATGGAAAAGGTTAAATTTAGATGAAGTGTACCTTCATTTGCGTGAAGAAAGAGCGGAAAACCATTTCGAAAATAACCTCAGCAAACCCGACCAGGATTCGAACCCCGATATTCATTTTAATTATTTAACTCGGGCCAGACTGACATAGAGAACCGTTGGAAGATAATATGTTGCCAACAAATCAGGTTTAAATTGTTTTAATAAATATCTTGTAAATAAAAAAAACATGTAAAGTATTTCTAGACCTTATCTTTCGGATGGACATTTTTCTATGGTCAACATTGATAACATTATTATTATTATTTAAATGTGTTGATAAATCCATCAAAAGTGACAGCTGCAAATCACATGACTCATCTGTCACTTTTGATAGCTATTATAAATGCATATAAAATAATACTGGTAATAAAGTAAAATGTTATCATTGTTGTCTGTAACAAAATATGTTTGTATTTTCTTAAAGTCCCTTCCTAAGAGAACTTGACTGTTACATCCAACACGACTTACATACAAACCAAACCTTGGCGCAAAGAAAACTATCTAACACAGCAAGAATTGTATCAGGGTGAACACATTACCATCATCTGTGATAGAACCAGGGACTCTACTGACAGGATTGTATCATCACTACACTTTGTGTGATGCGTGTTGTGTAATTTCTTTGTAATATCAAATGGTTTTATAATCTAGTCTGAACTTGATATATTTTCATTGCTCTAGAGCATTTCAACCTGGGGTTCGTGAGACATCTTGGGGGTACTTACAATTTTAAAAATATGTCCACACAATTCACTGTTTCTAATTCAAAACTCATTATTTAATACATTATTTCGGATGTAATAGGTAGATCATAGAACATGTGTAACTTGCAGGTCAGCAACTTTGGAGGCACAAAGTTTAGGATAAATCATATTATTAGAGGTCGCGAACAAAAGAGGTCGAATATCACTGGTTTAGAGTATATATAGTTGTACCTTTGTTTTAAATTGTTATTTACACACGGGCAATGACAGGGAGATCAGGGTTCTAATCCCGTTCGGGTGTACTGAAGGTGGATTTCCCAAAATAGTTTCACATTCTCCTTACGAGCAAATTCGGGTACATTTACTTTAAAATCCTACTTTTCGCATTCCTATTTCGTCGGCTTTATTAATGGATGTATGTCTCCCAAAGGTTTACTAAGACGCGGCTATTTAAAAACAAATTATATATTTGCGGTCTTGATGGGGCCCAGATGACCCCTCTTGTTTGGGGTGCCACCGCCCTCTATTACCAGTGTTTGGGACAGAACCCCGTTAGAGAACGCGAGATGACGTGGCTTGTTCCTGGAGAGGAAACTAGATTCACCTAGTCGAGGTTTGAACCCTCTGTCCTTGAGAGCGCGGGTGACGGAAGTTCTTATCTCTCGGCTGTCTTTCCTTATCACGCTCTGTGAAAGTATTCCCGTGTCTGGTGTTGTTTGCGACAGAGTGTACGCTCGACATAACCTGCAGATAAACAATACTTGGGATGGATCCAAGGCAGTAGTCGGGGGAGGGGGGGCTCATTTATGGAGCTGTGTTGCCATAAAAAGCACTTCCGATAGCTTCTAGAAGTATTTATCATTTAGAATTTTTTCTAGCCTTCAGCAATTGGTAGGTGTAGCCCCCCCCCCCTCTGGACCCTTCTGTGAACCATATATCCAGCCACCACTGCTGTGCTCCAGTTATCAGTCACGTGTTACCTGTTGAGTCATTAGAACCCCCCTGTGAACCATATCTCCAGCCGCCACTTCTGTGCTCCAGTTATCTGCCCGTGTTACCTGTTGAGTCATTAGAACCCCCCTGTGAACCATATCTCCAGCCGCCACTGCTGTGCTCCAGTTATCTGCCCCGTGTTACCTGTTGAGTCATTAGGACCCCCTGTGAACCATATATCCAGCCACCACTGCTGTGCTCCAGTTATCTGCCCCGTGATACCTGTTGAGTCATTAGAACCCCCTGTGAACCATATCTCCAGCCACCACTGCTGTGCTCCAGTTATCTGCCCCGTGTTACCTGTTGAGTCATTAGAACCCCCCTGTGAACCATATCTCCAGCCGCCACTGCTGTGCTCCAGTTATCAGTCACGTGTTACCTGTTGAGTCATTAGGACCCCCCTGTGAACCATATCTCCAGCCACCACTGCTGTGCTCCAGTTATCAGTCACGTGTTACCTGTTGAGTCATTAGAACCCCCCTGTGAACCATATCTCCAGCCGCCACTGCTGTGCTCCAGTTATCAGTCACGTGTTACCTGTTAGTCATTAGGACCTCCCTGTGAACCATATCTCCAGCCACCACTGCTGTGCTCCAGTTATCAGTCACGTGTTACCTGTTGAGTCATTAGGACCTCCCTGTCCACACCTTGTACGTCACACCTCTATCAGGCCCAGGTAATACAACGTGCTGACTCGGTATACAGAGGGGCGGGGTCCTAGGGATCTTCACACCCCACTGAGATTCCATCAAAATTAAAATGCAACGTTTGAAAACATTAAATCAAACATGAAGAGACTTCTGGCGACAAAGATTTCCTGAGGTCTTCTAAACAGATTAGATGTAAATCACATTTAAAGACTTGGATTTTTAATTTGGGACTAAAATTAAACTATTACAACTGGGAGCTGTTATTGAAAAATTAAACTAGACGTATCTTTTGTAAGCAATATTTGATTTGTTTTTGTAAAATTTTTTTTATAAAAAACTACACAAATCCTTTCCCTCCCACCTTAATGCAATCATATTATTAGCAATCCCGCTCAAAGTTTTCACTCTCACGACGCCACTGCCATCGTTAAACTCAACCTTCATACGACGACGTTCAGAGCATTCATCATACTTTATAGCAGGACCAGTGGCGGCTCGTAGCTAAAATTAGTGGGGGTGCTTGCTGCTACAGAAAATTTGTAGCCTTTGTTTTAAAATAGTGTAAAAGGAAAAAAAATGTGTAAAAAGAAAATTTATTCGGGAACTCGATAACATTTTAACAAAAAAACAACTTTTTTACTTACTTTAACTTAAATTGTTACAGTTCAAGCTTGATCTATTCATTTAAAAATGAATTTCATTCTTCTTGTTTTAATTTGCGCAAAAAATGCAGTACTTTCAACGGATAAAATTATTGAAAGTGCATTTAGTCTTTCTGTTAAATAAAAGAACCGAAAAAGAATGAATCAAATAGAATAGCTGGAAGCAGAATAATAATCTAATTCCACTATCACGCCAGAGTCGGCACTGCGAGAGCAACAGTGCTCTCTCTACCTGGCCGTCCCACCTTAATCTCCACCCCCTTCCTATGTGCGCATGCGCACAACAGTCAAACACCACGTCGCTGGCACTGTGAAGCGCACAGTTACAAAGATTTTTGTATCTTTTTCATAAACTGGGTGATGGCTACTGAAGTACTGACATTAAGCTTAAGGAATATATATTGTACTACAAAAATAAATAAAGAATTAAAGAAAAAAAGGACTCATTATATTAAATGTTATCGATAATATCAAGTGGAAATATGGGGTGCTGCAGTTCCGCAGTGCCTATACACGAGCCGCCACTGAGCAGGACAAAATGTTCCGTCCCAGTCTGAACACAATAAAATAATAAAATAAAACATTCTTTCAAACGTTCGGTTCAGAGAAACAAAATGTTGCCAAAAAGTAATATAAAGTATTTCCTATCTATTCCGCACATTTTATTTATACCCCCTTTTCGTCTTTTGGTTCCGCGCCATATAGTGTTGTTCCTGAGAGACACTGAAATATATCCCCAGGGATATCAGCGAGTGCCTTCATTAATATGACAGACGCTGTCATTAGCGAATACACTTTAAAGAGAATTTAAAATAAAACTGTACCGCCAGATTGAAATAGAAGATAGCGTGAAGTCTCTTCTCAGAATTCATTGGGTATCTATAGTCCATCCACGAGTTAATCAACCTTTTGTAGTGGTTGCGAGAGTTACTAGATCTAAGGTTATGTGGGATTTACACAGTTGTTGCTTGTACTAGGAGAGGCCACGCGCGTGATGGACAGAGTATATCCCAGAGTGTGTGAGAAGTGTTGGTTTATAAAGGTCCAGCAAGTGATGGACAGAGTATATCCCAGAGTGTGTGAGAAGTGCAAGTTTATAAAGGTCCGTCAAGTGATGGACAGAGTATATCTTACATCTTGGCTCCTGAGTTTTCTGTGATCTTGATACATCAGACGACTAACAATGTCTGATTCACAGCCGGATTAAGCCATCAACTGTTCGTTTGTTCTCGGCAAAGTGAAGATATCATCATTCCTCGCTTTTAGCAAGGAATCTTGGCAACACTGTAGCACAACTAGTCTCTTGAACATTGCGCCGCCTGGACGCGGGACAAAATAAACCAAAATACTGCTCCTGATGTGATGACAAGTTGAAATGAACTCTTGTACAAAAATAATATCGTCTTTTACATCATCTGGGATCTATATAGACAGGAGATGTAGGACGAGATAACTCTTCCTTGCCGTATGAATACATTAAAGTGTACGGTCGCTAGGGCTAGCCATAAAACACATTTCACAGAGATGTCGGTTCCTCATAAACGCAGTTCTTTGGAGACGATCTTATTTAACATTCAATCTTGATCTTATTGATTTCCTTGATCATACCATCTTGATCCCTTACGCCGGTAAACGTTATGTAAAGCTGAGTGCGATGAAGCAGCGGTAACAATGACGGGCGAGGTCCCGGGTTGTGATGCCCGGAGCGGAACCAAGGCCACTGATTGGATACGACTGTTGGGAAGTAGGTTCTTGGGAGCAAAGAATTGATTCCCCTCCCCCCTCTCCCCACATCCGTTCACCACTCCCTCCCCCCGCCTCTCTACATTCTGGAACGACAAGTTTTAAAACAGGCTTTGAATTTATTTTAAATGTACTCGCGTTTGCGTGGAGGAAGAATGGGGGATATAACAAAATACGCTCAGCCGGAATTCGGACCTCAACTTATTGCCCCATCACGGGAAAAAACAGAACAGATGCCTTAACCCGCGTGCCCACCGTTGTAGGTATTATCACACCAAGTTTGAGGTTTGATATAATCTCATTAATATCAGCACAAAATAAACCCTTGAAAATATGTACATTTTCTATCTTGGATGCAGCCATAATAATTTACCATTCTCCCTCCGACCTAATGTGGTCACGTTTCCTCGGAATTCTACCTATAATAACCCCATAGCTTCTTGGTGCGACTGACAGCTCACAGCTGACTTCTGACAGTCCATTTAGTATTATACCAAAATGTAATGCATTGTCAGTCAGCACCAAGAAGCCATGGGGCTACTGTACCTTACATGTGGATATCGCGGATGGGTGTTAAGACTTGGAACACGGACAAAACATAAATAAAAGCAACCTGGGGTCGACTTGGCAACAGTGTGACTCTACAGGGGCGTGGAGGCTCCTCAAGGGTTGGGTTTCCTTCATTGGTAAGGTTACAGCCACGGGGTGTGGAAGTTGGACCACAGCTGAAGGGGCTGTTGGGGGAGAGTGTGGCACAGTGTCTGCTTCAGGTGGTTCACAAGCTGCTCTCCAGTATAGTCTCCTCCTCCGTCTGAGCGTAGAATGGGACCACGTGGCCCACATCATAAACATTGGTCGCAGGGGGGGGGGGGGAGTGGTAATTAGTGATGGATGTTCCGGTTATATCGGGTCTGTTAGTGATACTGACAAGTAATCACTTCCACCTGGATCGGTGATATCGCAACTCCCCGTATATGTACAGAATGACAGAGTGATTGAGGAATAATATATTATTATTATTATTATTATTATTATTATTATTATAGCACCGCGTCTTACTACCCGTTCGGGTTATACGCACTTACGCTAATGTGTAATGGTAGGGTGATTGTGAGATGAAATGGAGGACCTACAGTTTAACGTGGGATCCGAACCACGGTGGAGGCCTGCATTCCCCACATTCACAAGATGTCTTGTCAGAGGTGAAGGAAGGGTTTGGTAATCAGATAAATCTGTGCTGGGACCAGGATTGAGGAATAAAAAAGGCGAGCTTTGCTCAGAGGTACAAGATAGAAAATGCTCCAACAATTTTTACCGGACCCGCTTCGGTGGCGTAGTTAGCTTAACGCGCTAGTTTCGTGTTAATCTAGACTGCCGAGAACAGGGAGATTGAGGTTCGAATCTCGCTCGGGTGGACTGGAGGTGGATTCTCCTAAATGGTTTTCCACACAAATGCGGATTCACTTCCTCTATATTCAACCTTCCCAATCGTGGTGCTAAGAAAACCCAGATAATTGTCTCCCTATTTAAACAGAATCATTGCACTCGATATGTCCCAAGTTTTACAGTTCACACTTAGGTTTAATTTCTACCAATGACGTTAACTAACACCAGATGAGTTACAATAAAGCAAATATTTCATCCAATCAGCGATGGTCGCATCACGGGGGCACGGTAATACTCCTGCGTCTCTGTTGTTCTAGGAGCAGTCAGTTTGTAAGTCGTGTGTGCACATATACGTGGTGGTCATATAGCTCTCCTTGACACAGTCTTCTCTGATTGCTGACTCTCTCCTGCCGTGGGAACTCCTGACTTCCTGCCTGTCTGTCTGCTTTAATAATACCTTCCTCTGACAGCGGAACTACAGGACAATCTTCATAAAAAAGATCTTTCACTGGCGGATATAGATCTTATTTCATTTATTCATACGTGAAGTCATGTGAGATGTTGATACGTATAAAGTAACAATAATAATATCGTGAAATGTTATCACTGTTTGTATTTTCAAAACGGTCCTTTCTGTGTAAATTGAACTGTGGCAGCTATTTATCTCATTCTTGAGTTGTCTTGCCAAGGCGAACAACCGGTTCCACATGTTGCGGTCGTTGGGAGCTGAGCCCCGGCCAGTCGAGCGAAACATTGGCCAACATTGGCCTCGGACACATCCTCAGACTCACGCTCCTTGAACCAGGCCGAGTCCATCAACGCTGGGGGGGCGCTAGTGTCAATACTCTCTCATAAAAAAACACTTACAAATGTACTAATTGTTAAACGACTCACTTTTTAAATGTTCATCATAAAAGGACCATTGGAATCTAAATAAGTTCTTTGTGAGGTGCGATTATGAGAAGAGGGGGTTGGCTCGCTACCTGAGCCTAGCTTTGTGGTAGCCGGCCGATTGACTCTAGATGGATATTTATGTCCTTTCTTTTGTCAATCTATGTTTAAAATGCCCCTTAATGGCGCTTGTGTTGAAAGACTCAAAATCTCCCACGGAGCGCAGCCATTTTGACCTGGAGATTGTGGGTCTGGTCTGTGGTCTGGGTGTCTTTATGTCTGTGATAACTACGCCACGGCTCTTGGAACTTGATAGCATTTTACTATTTTACTGCAGGTCACCTGTCGGTCAGGGTTAAGGTGTTAGACTTCTGTGTTGAGGGGTCCGGGCTTCAATCCTCGGTCCCGGCACATATTTATCTGATTACCAAACCCTTCCTTCACCTCTGACAAGACGTGTATTAATCACAACTTGTGAATGTGGGAATACCAGGCTTCCACCGTGGTTCGGATCCCACGTTAAACTGTAGGTCCTCCATTTCATCTCACAATCACCCTACCATTACACATTAGCGTAAGTTCGTATAACCCGAACGGGTAGTAAGACGCGGTGCTATTATTAATAATAATAATAATAATATTTTACTATTGATTTTTAAAGGTTTGATAATTTCTCATTTGCTAGAAAGAGAGAGAGAAACCCCCTACTTACCCCCCCCCCCCCCAGGTACAACTTAGCTGGTATTTGATCCCCTGCCTTCGCGTCACCGGAAAACCTAGCTACGAGTTAGAAGCGACCAAACATTAAAAAAAATTAGTTATCTTGGTTCTTACCCAACCGAGCTTAACCTAACCTAAATTTAGGGCAAAAGAACAATAATGTGGTTGCTTCCGACACAACACCAAAAACTTGAGTAGATGAGCTTGACGTTTAATCCGCGTGCGCACTGATATGTTAGAGCTTACATCAGTCCACGACTTACATACTAAACTCAATCTGAGATACGAATATAAAGTTCTTGTACAGTTCAGTTTTCTTAGGACAGCTATAAAAGTTACTTTCATATGTTCATACGTCAATTTATGTGTTCTGCAGCTGTCACTTCTAATAGATATGATCAATAACAATAATATTATAGCAAGATTTGATTACTGTGGACTGTAAAAAATATATATTTGTACTTTCTCAAAGGACCCTCCTGTTAAAATCGTACTATTGTAGATATCGCCTAGAGTCGAACCAGCGTTCTTTACACCGGCAGTCGGCCCCGCGATGCAGACGGATGCTGCGAGGAAGTATTGAAGGCCATTGTGTGTTTTTATGACTCGCGCGGTCCTGAGATAAAATTGAGAATACAACTCGTTCGTCGTAACGAACCATTCGCCCTCCAACGAAATGGAAACAAAACTATAGTCTGATTGCAACGAAAGAACCTTATTTCACCAGATTGCATTGCTCTAGCGGTGTCACGTTTGACAGGTGTAATTATTGTTAACTGCTGTAAGACTTAGCGATATTTGAAAATATCACAATGATATGTTTAAAACGCGAAGCGATTATTTTAGACAGATCCACAAATTCTACCTTACAAAATCTATCACTTAGATAAAGATGTGCCCAAAATTTTCAAAAATATTCAAAGGAGCAGGTGCAATTTCAGAAAATGTCAATTTATTATTGCAATAAGTTTTCGAGTAATATCAAATCAACGTTTACATATTTTCATTAGTGAATCGGTGAATGTATGGACGCTATTTATGACAGGGCTATCCAACCGGTTCGGTGGCTGCATGGTCTAAGGTGGTACTCTCGCAGTAGAATAGACTGCCGATGATGGGGAGATTGAAGCTCGAATCCCTATAGGGTGTATGTACTGAGTTTCCCCCCCCCCAAATGGTTTTCCACTCTCCATCCACACAAATACTAATACACTTTATCTTCACCTGGTTACGACTTGTTTATTTGTTTATCTACAAGATATTAGTTTCGTAATCCGACCATGGTTTATGTCAGTGTAAATATTTTATATTTATAAACGTTGTTTCTAAGATAACTTAATTTAGTTTGAAAATATCTCGAAACATTACATTCTCGTTTATTACTGTTTATTAAAGTTCAGAGGACGTAAGTGAAACTAAACTGCAGGAACATAGAATTAGAAATATTATTCAGATATTATCAATTTTGAACAAATATTTTATAACCTAACAGTTTTTTTATCTTCATTTTTCAAAAATAAGTAATCGGTAAACTGAATTAAATTTTAAAAACAAAATTAAAATATTAAATTCTTATTTATCAGAGATACTCATTTTGAACGAAATAAGTTAAAACCATTATCAAGATATTTCACTTTTTCTACATTCATTTATCATTTAACTGTCCTTAATTTTCAGTCTATAATTAAAATCATGATATACCTCAAGCTATGACCGTATACCATCTTAATATAAATTTGAATGAAATCTATCAAACTGTTTCTACTGTAAGCCCGTAGAGACATACGGAATGTAAGACCCACTATTTTGGGTTTGAGGGCAGAAAACAAAGATTCATCAATCGTCATAATACGGTAATCGTATTATTGATAAGAAAAATGCCGTGGATGTACGATTACGATACTTCCTCTGTATGAGGATGCAGACAATGCCCATTACGTCCTCTTGGAAAGTCGTGTGCTGAGGCCAAAGTAAATTCCAAGGTCATCAGAACCCGTCCAGTTGGAACAAAGAGGATCTTGTCTTTTAAAAATACACTGGCTCCTTTCAGTGGCTTGCGGGTATTTAACGCGTACTTTCTAACTACACACTCCTGTCAACACATGACCAACACCTGTAGCTAGTTATAGAACCTGTCAACTCACTGAGCTGTCATGTTTGGTTGACAGCTGCTGCCCGCCAAGCTGCGTGATCTGGTGGCTCGTGATATTAATTGGTCAATGATCTCCGCACGTCCATCACAGACTCTGCCTTGAAATTTGAATGAAGAATGACCCAGGGCATGGTAATATTCCTGGATAGCTCAGTGGTTAGAGCATTCTTGTACTAAGCCAAAGGTTCCGGGTTCGATTCCCGTGTCCAGGCTTTATTTTTCAATTTAAATAATGTGATATTTATATGAGGGCGGCCTTAACCGTAACTAACATATATAATAGATTGGTTACTTAATCCAACTTGAAAGAGTTTCTATCTGCACAGGTGGACACGCAATCCAAGGCGTCACTCTCTCATTACGCTCGACTGCTGGTGACGTGTAAATCGGGGATAGAATCCCAGTCAAGTGTTTTGAGGGTACTTTTTACAAAAGTGTTTTCCCCACTCTGCCTCCACACTAATAGGATAGGGACGAGGAGGGTGGAATCTTAGAGGAAATGTTCCCGCATTTGTGTGGAAGTAGCGTGGGAAATTGTTTTAAGGAAAAGAAAAACCACCTTCAATACATTCAACCGGGATTTGAGCCCCGATCTCCAAGATACCGCCAATCCAGTCTAACATGAGAATGACGCGTAAGAACATGCAACCAGTGATGTGGGTTACAGTAATTAGTGCTATTTAGTATAACCCGAACAATTAGTAAAACGCGCTGATTGTCCCCCCTCCCTCCCCCCACGAATGATCTTTTAAAATAATAACCTCCTTAAATATCCGATGTTCCTGATCGTCTGCATCGCGCCTCAACGCTCCGACCCCTGTACCAATACCACCCGCCATGACTCACTGTACTACTATACACGGCGAGTGACGTCACGTAATAAACACCCTCCTGTTAGCTCGTGACCAAGAGAAGTTCCAATACTTGATGTTTCTGGGGGTTACATCTCTGAGACTCTTTGAGATACAAAATAACCTAACATTGCAAAGTTATAAGACTCTTAAAAATAAACAACTTTTGTATGAAAGGATATTTTATAAAACCAATATTTTCTGATATATATATATATATATATATATATATATATATAAAATATTTTTAAATATACTTTGGAAATGGGGATTTGAAAATCCACAGAACATATATTATGTTTGTGCAACAGAGCCGATTGTTTCATGTATGATCTTTTGTGAAACGGAGTGTTATTTTTTTCCTCATTATATTTCTTTAACATTGTACCTGTATTATTTCGTTTCCCAGATATTACGAGCTATAAGTTTTATATGAAGCAGCACCGCACCATTTATTACTTAACTAGTGTTTAGGCTTGTCCACGACAGGTTTATTATAACATTAACCAACCTAACGAAACCTAACCTTCAATTGATAAGCGCACAGAAGGTTGGGTGAGCTCTTTTGGTAAACAAGTATCTTTAGTATCGTTCTGTCTGTTATTAAGTAAGGTGGATACAGTAAGAGTGAACTAAATTAATTATATTCTTATCAAATAAAAACATTATTGAAAAAAAGTAATCTAAAATCTGTATCCGTTAGGTTCTTTCCTGTGGTCTTTACTGGTAAGTGTGTAAAGAGATCACTTAAGTTGGCCCCCCCACCTCCTCAAAATTAAAATTTAAATACACCACCGTTTTGCACCTATTTTGCACCGTTTTGCACCCAAGTATTACGTTTTGCACCCTAACCCAAGAGACGGTACGACTGTTTATGTTAAGGGGGGGCCAAGTTAAGGTTAGCCCCCCCACTATCAAAATGTTGGATTTTTTTCATGCCATCTTAAAAGTCCTGTTTTGCACCGTTTTGCACCCAAGTATGGCGTTTTGCACCTGAATAGTTTTTCAAGAAAAAAATATTTAAAACGGAAAAAGGTGGGGGGGCCAAGTTAAGTGTAGCCCCCCCACTCACTGATTGGGGTTTTTTTCAATGCCAAAATAAATGTCCGGTTTTGCACCGTTTTGCACCCAAGTATGGCGTTTTGCACCTGAATAGTTTTTCAAGAAAAAAATATTTAAAACGGAAAAAGGTGGGGAGCCAAGTTAAGCGTAGCCCCCCCACCCCCACTGACTGATTGGTTTCTTTTTAATACCAAAATAAATGTCCTGTTTTGCACCGTTTTGTACCCAAGTATGGCGTTTTGCACCCTAAAAGATTAGCGAGAAAAAAAAAATTTAAGATACAAAAAAATCAAATCGTTGGACTCTCCTAGCGGGGGAGCAACTGGCTTGCCATGTGAATTTGTGATACAGTATTGCCTTGTTTTTTTAAGTTATTAATTGGCACCCATATAGTTCAAAAACACATGTTGCCACTTCCAAAAATCATGAGTGGGTGAGGGTGTGTGTGTGGGGGGGGGGGGGGGGCTGTAGGGCAGGGATGTGTGGCGCAGGGGAATGGTAAATATCATGTTAGTTGTTACAACATTATTGACTGTAACTTCTATAAATTATATAATATAAAAGTCCACACTAACTAAAATTAAAGCTAATACATTTTTCTACAATTTGGCTGACAGCATGTAATTAACCTATTATCTCCAGAAATATTAATAAACGCTAAACATTTTAACTTTTTTCTATTAGTTTTGATGGTAGTAAGAAAATTAATGATTTTAGATTTACTAATAGTAACAACTATAATACTCATTAGTTTGAAATATTTATGGCCTCCCTATCACAAACATTAAGGGCCCCAGAGCTATGAAAACATTAGATTAATATTCCCTCAGGAGATGTGAACATTAATGTAATAACTTAACTTGTTCAATGGCATTATTGACTTCTAAAAATGTTATACTTTAAAAATAACTGTGTTTATCTCTAAATAAAGCATTAGGAAAAATCTTTTACATTCAAGGCTTGCGAGAAATTAAGTGTTCTTGCAAAAACTTTGTTTTGGAAATTAAAAAAAGATAAGTTGAAACATTTACTGAACCATATTTCTTACAGTAATTCACAAAATATAATTAATTTGCTCATGCATTTGTTATTCAGTGTAAATAGAAAAAATACACAATACATATAAGAGAAAATTATTACTGTGCGTTAGAATATTGTTTGTAAATGCTGTGTTATAATTCTAAGTTATTACAATCACAGTATTCATCATCATGGGAATAAAGAGGGCTACTGTTTTCACACTTCTGAGAATCATCATTTGGACACAAAAACATATCGGTGCACGGTAGATAACTACGGCAACAGGAGCACAATTTGGAGAGGCAGTTTGTTTTTCAATAGCATTTTATGAGCTATAATATTTCTAAAGGTGCTGGTGGCATTTCTGTAATTTTCAGGACATAATAACCATTACTAGCTTCCAAACCATAGCCCGGTTCAGGAGATGGTATATTTGGATGAGCAGTAAAATCATTGTTCCAAATTATGCACTGATAAAATATCCCTCAATATAGAGAATTTTAGAGCAGACAACTTGGGTGGCATATTTTCAGATTTCACTTTTTATTAAATATACCATCTTACTTCTCCCACTGTCGTTACTGTAGATCATGGCATATAAAGTTTACAGACAAATTTTTCTATTACCTCCTCAACACACTCCCAAATTTGATTTGCCTGAAAAACATTATGTGGTAACACAGCCAGTGAAAGCATGAAATCCTGGCAAAATTAAGCACTGACTTTTTGTGTACCCATTACTTGATAGTTAATACTTTGTAATTTAAATATAACTGTTAACAATGCTGACTATTCTGTTGGTGTCGCAAGTATCAGTTAGGTAACATGAACTGCAGTTATTGGCAAAGATGTGGTTATATGAGAAATGAAGGTGGCCCATGTTGAAATATTTGAATTTCCACTCATGTCTTAACTTACACATTGTGTGCCATCTTGCAGGGAAGCACCTCTAATTTTGTGGATGTCTTCCCTATAAACCATCCCTTCATGTCAGTAATACCAGGGTGGCCTACAGAAATTGGTGGCTGAAGTCAGGATAAGTTTTGAATTTTAGAATCTGTTTGGATGGCATAAAACAATCTCTAATAACAGTTGAACAGTCAGGAAGGTATATTGCACAGTTTCCAGACGTTTTACACAGTTGAAGAACTTGTGTACTGTCATCTGCTTCTTTTCGCTGATAAATGGCCAGCGCTGTGGCATGTGTAATTATTTTTTTTCCATTAGAGGTATCTTCCATAAAATCTACAATGTCTATTGCGAAAAATATATATCAGCTCTTGACCATATTTGCAAGTAAATACACTCCATTATTCCTCCAGACATCATTCATATCACACTCTGCGATTTGAGTCTCATACCTGAGAAGACAGATATACTTGATCGAGAAGCCCAATCCATAAAGCAGATTGACAATACTTTTGTTTCTAGTGGTTTGGTAAATTGCCATTCCTATGGCAACTTGTTGAGGCTTTCCATGTATTGGCTGCATATTGTCAGTACACAAACGTCACACTTGTCTCTCATTGTATGTCATAGCGAGCGTAATTTCTGCACTTTCGGAGTAAAAGAGCATCATAAATACACCGCATGTTCACATTCGTATCATTATCACAATTATATATTGCATTGATAGAAACATCTCTTTTTTTTTTAATAAGAAATTTCCGGTTAGATTATTCGAGCTGGTCAGTGGAATTCAACATCACCAATGTTGTCAATGAGTATTTGCTTTATTTGTTTCCGAGATATCCTAGGATAAACCATGTTGTTCATTGCCCGTATGTTTTCTAAAGTGGTTTGGATGACAGTCATATATATAGCCCACTTTTGTAGACATTCAAGAATGAGACTGATAAATTCAATTTATGATGCAGCTTATGTTGTAGTCTTTACACTTAGTGTTCGTAGCCTGCCTTTACTTACATTTTTTGTCCAGCATAGCAAATTGTATCTAACATCAATGACATGCCCAAAGGAAGGGAGGGGTCTGGGTTGAGTGTTTTGCAAGATCGACAGATGGTGACACTGACGTTGATAACTTCAGAACTATTTTCTTTAACAATATTAATTTACGCATTAATTTTCCTTTGTTTTCATTATTAGTGATCTGAATTGATTTCTCTTTGGTTTTTAAATGTTTAATAGTTATTGTTTCTTTTTATGTGAGAACTAGGTTTAGTAAAAACATTAACGTTTTGCCATCTTTTGGTGGTTTGATACAATGTGTGGAGCTTTTTTAGAGAAAGGACGCGTAAGAAAAGGTTTTTTGGAGTTTTTGAGTTGGTCATCTGTTCCTCTTCCAATCTTCAATTTTTGTGGATGCAATGCAGGTTTTCGTACTCTGCGTGATCACTAACCTAGTGACAGAGAGTAAGGGTTTCATATACAAAAAATCATTTTATTTGGTGGTAAGATGAGCTCGGTGAGTTTAATTGTTCTATGTTCTTTAACCTCATATTTCGGCCTGCGTGTATTGGAAAATTAATATTTCGGAAAAACGGTGGCGAAAGGTTTATGTTTTGAGTATCTCTCTTGTTATAAATATAATTACTTGTAGAGCACCTGTAATGCTACTGGGGTGGGAAGGGGAACGTCTTACTTACAATACATTCCTTCGTGTATTATGTTAATGTTAAGGGTACGGAGCATTATTGCATTTGTTGGTTTTAAGTCATCATTGTCATGAATTGTTGTTGGGTATTTTCATTTATGATATTAATGTTTGTGTTTTCTTTATCTTAATTCTTTTATGTGAACGGTTGTTATTGGGAATTTTCATTTATACTATTAAGAGTATAATATCTGGAATCTGTGATGGTCAATAATTATAATCATTAAAGGCTATCCTTATTTTTAGAGTTATTATATTTCACTGGATATTAATTCTTTGTTCCCTTTCACCACACATTAAAGAAGAGAGGTGAGCGTGCATAAGGGAGACAGTATAGCTGGTGTCCTTTTCTGACGGGTTTACTATGTTAAATATTAATGGTATACCCTGTTTTTCTTAATATTCAGTTACTTTAAATTTAAGAAATTCTGAAAACGTTTCTTAACGCTATCTTAAAAATGCTTGCTGAGCAACTGTCGGTCCTGATGGTTATCTTGACCACGTGGTCAATGTAAGAACAGAACTACCCAAGTTGAGCTTCTTTTTTGGAATATGTTCGACCTGGAAGGGTGTACATGGGCATCTTTAATACTATAAATCTACCATTTTCCTATATTACTATATTATTATAAATGTTTGATTAATATATATACACACAATAAAGTTTAAAACTTATTTCCATTGACATTTAGAATTTAAGACACAATTTTTCTCATTAATGGAAATTATTAATTATAATATAACTAGGCGCTTTATATCCCGGACCATGGCTCATTAAGTAGTATTTTTTTTATAATAGCCTGAAATAGTGAAAAATATAGTTCTTAGGTCCAGTTAATAGACACACTTTTGTGCTGAATAAAATGTTTTATTTAACTTGAAATGGTCCTAGCTATACAGATGAGAGATGTAAAATATTTGTCCCAACATATTTTAATCTAAATTTGTAAAGTTGAGAATGTTTAATATATTTTAGAAAAAATAATTTGAATCTTATGTAGAATTTAAATAACAACTGTATTTTATATTTAAATGTTTGACTTTTAAGAAATAACTATTCACAAGTTATAAAATATGCTCTAAATATAGTTTAACCTTTATTTTTTTTATGGATTTTTATTTTATCATATGGAGAGAAAATAGACTTATGAACATTTTCAATCTAAAGATTATTATGAAACTTTAAGTTTAATTTCTCCTGAATTAAAAAAGTGGATTTTACAATTCTTTCTGTTTCTGAATATAGATACTAAATTGTTTGAATGATTTTGTTCAAAATTTAATGGCTATACTTTGGGAGTTTGTGTTGATTTTGACACTAATCTTTATATTAACGGTAGTTTATTTAAGAGTGAATTTTGAAAACTACAAATATTTAGAGAAGGCTCTACCAATTTTGTTTAAATTTTATATCGAGCTGGTGTTTGATCTGACAAATAGCACTGTACACTTGAGTAAATTTTATTATAGTGTAGTTTAATAAAGAATCATTTCTGTAAAGTCAAAAGATTTTTGAAAATGGCTTAAACGGTTTGGTTAAATATGTAAATCTGGGTATTTTTCAAAATGACAAAATAAAATGTACACTTGCTTTTTAGGGAAAAATTCACTAAAGGGTAGTTTACCAAAGACTGATTTTTTATCAAATTTTAAATGTTTTGAAAATAATGTTAACGATTTGGCTCAAAATGGGTATATGGCAAGTTATTTACAAAAAAAATTATTTCATAATTATTGGTTTATCTTAAATTATACATTTAACACTAGTGCTGATTACTTATATTTGAACAATTGTAGTTTAAAAAAGAAAAAAAAATTGAATTCCATTGTTTTATTGCCTGTTCAGCTTATACGCATATATTATTATTACTCTAATGGGGTAGGGAGGAGAAAGAAATCATTTTAGAGGTGATCTACCTGCACTTGCGTTGGAGAGTGGAAAATTAATGAGGAAATAATACCCCCAGTAGGCACGATCGGTATTCGAACATCGATCTCCCATCTCCAGCAGGCCAGTCTAACAGGAAATTGGAGCCTTGGACAATTCTGCCACTGAAGTGGGTTTTTTGAAAGTAGATTTTACAATTTTGCCAATTGAGGACTATTTTACACGATTTAATAATAATGTATATTGATTTTAATAAAATATATTAATTTAAGTTTAGTTTATATATGATAAATTCTAGAAAATTTGAAATCTTTCAAAAAGTATTTTAATATGTTATTTAAATGGGTGTCTGTTAATTGTTTATCATGATAAATAAGAAGATATATATTTACTTTTAACAAATATAAATAATTTGTGGGTAGTTTACGAAAAAAAATACTTTTTGAAAATTTGAAATATTAAAAAAATGTTTGGTCAATGTTGTTTGATTTGTAGATAAAATTGTTTTTATTGTACTTAAAAAATTATAGTTTTCCGATAGTTACACTTAACTTGGCTACCGAACATTTTTTAACTTTAAATTTATTTATTTTTCTTAAAAAAACTATTAAGGTCCAAAACGGTGCTAAATATGTATAAAACGTTGTTATATTTACATTCTTAATTTGAGGGTGTGGGGGCTGGAGGGAAGGTCCAACGACTTAATTCTTTTGTATACTAGATATTTTTTTCTAGCGAATCTGTTAGGGTGCAAAACGCCATACTTGGGTGCAAAACGGTGCAAAACAGGACATTTATTATGGCATTGGAAAAAAACCCAATCAGTGAGTGGGGGGTGGGGGGGCTACGCTTAACTTGACCCCCCACTTTTTTCCATTTTAAATATTTTTTTCTTGAAAAACTATTCAGGTGCAAAACGCCATACTTGGGTGCAAAACGGTGCAAAACAGGACATTTATTTTGGCATTGAAAAAAACCCCAATCAATGAGTGGGGGGGCTACACTTAACTTGGCCCCCCCACCTTTTTCCGTTTTAAATATTTTTTTCTTGAAAAACTATTCAGGTGCAAAACGCCATACTTGGGTGCAAAACGGTGCAAAACAGGACTTTTAAGATGGCATGAAAAAATTCCAACATTTTGATAGTGGGGGGGCTACCCTTAACTTGGCCCCCCCTTAACATAAACAGTCGTACCGTCTCTTGGGTTAGGGTGCAAAACGTAATACTTGGGTGCAAAACGGTGCAATATAGGTGCAAAACGGTGGTGTATTTAAATTTTAATTTTGAGGAGGTGGGGGGGCCAACTTAAGTGATCTTGTGTAAAGTTTGTTTTCTAGGTCATCTAGGGGCTTCTGGAGGGTGTGGGTGGACTGACACACACACACAACACACACACACACACACACACACATTAGGAAATCATATCATATAGATTGTTAAATAACCACAAATTACTACCTAATGGGATGTTCCGGGCACTGCACAACTTGTCGGATTGGGTGCCGTCACCCTCATTTCCTGTTCCACAAAGGTCTGAGCGTGGTACTTGCCTCTCTTTGTTGTCACGGAGACCGCCGACAACCCCACCTTCGCAAAGATACGTCAGAATTAGGATCTGCTGATCTTCAGCACTCAACAGTGGATATTAATATTCTGTTGATATCCTAAACTATTCCGCGGCGCAAGATTTGAGAACCATTCGACCATGTCGTTTGTGTTTTTTTAATCATTACTACCCGTTTGGGTTATACGCATATCTACTAATTACGCTAATGTGTTAGGGTTGAAGAAGGTTGAATCTAGAGGAAGTATACTCGCATTTGCGTGGAGGAAGAGTGGATAACCATTTAGTAATAAACCACCTTCGGTACAGCCGACCGGTATTCGAACCCCGATCTCCCCGCCTTGTTTGCTCCAATCTATTGCAAGTGTTATTATGCGGTCGGCAGCCTCTGGCCCATGAAATATCTACCAAACAAACAATTTTGTCCATAAAAATTGGATATTAATTAATAGTTAAATTAAAAATATAAAGTTGATATTTTTTTTCGAACTAGCCCACCAATTTAAAAAAGACTATATAGCCCGTGATATTAACAGGTGGCCGGCCCCTGCCATAGACCACGTGACCACCGAAGCTCTAATAATGTACTACTAATGGATGGACATGTCTAAAGACAGAACACACAAATAAATACATTATTCTCAACAGTCGATTGAATTAAGTATGATATCAAAATATACACATTCTATGTGCCCAGTCCTCGTATTATTTTTTATACATTTGAAATATGATCAATCCAAGAATCGATTCAAGATGTATAAATCGAGCTATCCTTCATCTAGATTTGAACTGGTGACTCTCAGACTAGCTCTGCATAGTTCTCAAAGGGTGGGGGCTCTCGGAGCGTGGCTAAACTCCAGGGACTCAACGCTGGTTGCCTATCCAGGGAGCAGATTGATCCATTCAGTACTACCGGCGTCATTGACAGGAACGTTTATCTCTCTATAAATGCGGACTCTATACACTCTACCATCAAAAGACTCGAACTTGCTCTCTCTCTCTCACTGTCGATAATTCGGGTCAAGGGGGCTCTAATCTAACTACGAGGCGGGTACAACTCTTTGTAAAGTGAACTCACTCTGACGTGTCGACCAGTAATTGGAAACATTTCCCCCGCAGGGGCGTAGCCGCGCCACTGTCGCTTCTTATCAAAGGTCGATATAAGCGACGTGATCTCTTGTTGACATTTTAGTTGCGTCCCCCCAGCCCCGCATTTGTTGCCATGCCTTGGTTAGACAGGTAATATTTGCGGGGAGAAGGGGGGATCGTTCTGAGAGTCCGGTTACCACCATCGAAGGGAGGAGAACTGTTTGAATATCAAGCAGAACGTTTTCAGGCAAGGCCAACAAAGTTCCACTAAAGTTTGATTTCTCCAAACGACGTTATCACCAGAAACATTATCAGATGAGTTACATACAATCACGATCAATAACACCGATTATAGGTCTCATCTCACACTCTCACATATATACTTCAGCGCTCGGTGGTTGAATGTTTCACTAACCTCGGGTATGTTGTAGTCTAGATAATGTTAATACTTCAATGATATAATTAGACACTTTGCCAATACATTCCTTTACTCTGGCATTAAAACTGTCTGACAACTTTACCACTCTGTGGTTTAATATTTTAATTTAGCGAGTATGATCTTGTGCGTTGAGCGACGGTTGGAGATATATATATATTATATATATGAGAAAAAACTGCTCTCGTATCAATTTAAAGCCATGTTTATAAAACATTTATCAACAGTATTATAGTAAAAGCTCTGATAACCGAAATAAGGGGTTGAATCCGTATAGGATAGGCAATTTTAGAATATGAAATTAATACCCCTTTGAAGAGTTAGAAGGTGAATTTTTTTCCATTAAACTTACATGGTATAGATAGTTAAAGTTGTTCAATATAACAAAGTTAAATACACTAACAAAACTAAATTTATCATTTATTCGTTTTTTTTTAATGTGAAATTTTCTTTTGACTCTTTTTTTCGATATGTATATCTTAACAAATTCAAGATTTGCAGACGTAAAACTTTTGATTTGGCATTTCAGCAACTTCGGGGCAAAAAAAAAAAAAAAAATAGCAGTCAATTGTTTTGGATATTAGAGGTCCGGATATTGGAGGTTTCACTGTATATATTCACTAGTTAATTTGTACAAGCTTATCATCAGCCATTTCAATAAACCAGTGTTTTGCCTCTGAAAACAGATAAACTGTGTTCTATCTTGGTATTTATCTGTTTATAGGACAACAGCTGGGTATTACGATCAGGATGTTTAAGGCACCAGTAACTCAGGTGGAAGGGCCTTAATAAACATCAATAGCAACAATAATCAAATATAATATTGATAAGGCCCTAATGGGTTGTAGATACAAACGTACCCTGAGTTTGTTTGTAAAGGGTCTCACCCCTACTTAGGCACAATATAACTGATATTCTGATAACATATCCACGTGTCGACACGTGGAGGTTAGGACAAGTTTATATCGAACTTCACTTTAGATACGATTATCTTGGCAGAGGATTTTTTTGTTGTTTAAGAAATCTGATCGCCAACTTATAATGCAAACTCAAAAGTAATGATCGACTTTTAACTAAAACCGATATATGAATTGTACTGAAAATATCAGTTTGATCAAATATTTATATTTTATTCCGAAGACTATTTTTATGGTGACATTGTTTAATTTATTTTATTTATTAATTAAATAGTTATCAAAAATTTCCAATAATATTTCCTTATGGATTAATATATATTTTCTTTTTGATTTATTCTAAACGGACTAAGACTATAAATACAAATTGTAATATATGTTATTCCCGCCATTGTGTCAACATGCATTTCCAAAGTTCCATGCGTTATAAAATAACGGGTTTCTTATGAAAATCCAGTACCCTCACTTATAGGACACTAGATAATGTAACGCTGTACCCTCACATACAGGCACTGGATAATGTAACGTGTACCCTCACATACAGGCACTGGATAATGTAACGTTGTACCCTCACATGCAGGACACTAGGTAATGTAAAGCTGTACTCTCACTTACAGGACACTAGATAATGTAAAGCAGAGCTATAACAACCCTTTACGGTCCTCCAAACTATCTTGTCTCCAATCCAGACCCGCTAATTTAGCTGCGTCCCATACCGGGTCAGGTTCTTTGCACCGGATAGGTGCACCAAGAGTGGAGGGACAGCCTTATATGGGCACAACATTCCTAGCCCTCACATGAGCTCACGCGCACACACTAGGAATTCCTTCATCTGGTGTCGGCCGAAGATAAGAGCAAACTGTCGTCGAACATTGTATGCACCACGTCCTGATTCCTGGGGGCTGGAAGACTATCAAGTGTACACCCGCCATCCAGCCGGGATCCCAACCCCGACCCATCCGTCACCCTGTGCGGGTTGTTTAAGGTGCGGCAGAAGAGAGCTCGAGTAATTTTACAGTTTTTATAGAATTGAATTTTTTTGCCAAAATAAATCAAATAATAATATCAATATATCTTGAATATCTGTTAGGGCTGTCCTGAAATTTTGTCAAAACTTTTTAAATAAAGAGAAAAAGTGTTGACAACATCCTAGGACACCCTTAGCATATATTCAAGATCTGTTGATATTAGCATGTGCAGAAAAAACTATATGTTGTTATTGGAGATATATTTGATTTATTTTGGCCAAAAAAATGTAATGTTATAAAAACTGTAAATATTCTCGCGCACCTTAAGGAACGTCTAGTTTAAACCCGTGAATCATTGTCTGAATGCGAGAAGGTTTACTCTTTTGGAATTCAGAACCTCGGAAGAACGCCACTCTCTTCTGTTTCTCGTATGAGCCGGTTTCGAGAGGGCGCCTCCCAGACGCCATAAGAGATAAACCTGGTTACCATCCACAGAGAAGAAATACCTCCCAAATTATAAAAAAAAAAAACCAAAATAACGTAAAGTGTTCCTGACACAGACCTGGCCCTCGCCCAGAAGAAACGTTTGCGACCCTAACCAAGACTTACCACGACTATAAATACTCCCCTAGTCCTGGCGGGGAGTTATACAACTATACAAGGCAGGGATGGGGGTTCGTCTCAAGAGGGGTTGTTAAAATAAACCTTGGGGTGTGTCTACGGAGGGTGTTGCTTACAAGACACGTCCATTCTTTGACAGGTGCATCTAACAGGACTTGATGGATACTGTGAAAATAGATTTAGCCAGTTTTTCTAGCTGTCATATGACCTTTCGTCAGAAGATTGGGGTATAGTTCATTCTCACGTGTTCTTAAAAGACGTGTACACACATGAAATATGATTTAGCACATTAACATGTGTGTCTGTGTGAGTTCTTGTGGAAAGTATAGACGAAGGGAAAGGGTATATGGGTAACACAAAGAATGACGCTATTAAACAAACCACTCGACTTTTAAAAGAATAAAGAACAATGGCTAAACATTTGTTTGTATCAGCAAAGAAACAAAAAAAGCCCAAATGTATTTAGCTGGTGAAGCAGTTCTCACAAGAAGCGATATTGTTTAAGAGTCCAGTCAATGGCTGTTTAATATGTGATAATCTTGTCAGCGCCATTCCATAACAAACGGCAGCAGAAGACACTAATTGAGTGGTTTTTTTACCGGTCTCTGCGGATCAGTCGACCTTACAGAGATTTTTTGCTATGCCGCGTCTTACTACCCGTTCCGTATAATACAAGTACATTAATTACACCAACAGAATATGGATGGATCAAGTAAAGTTTTTTCGGAAATGTAGCCGCATTCTAGTAGAGGAAGAGTGGGACACAAGTTAGAACAATAACACTCAGTATACTCGATCGGGATCTCTCCGTCATAGTCAATTCTGTCAAATGCGATGATGATGGCTTAGACCTTGCGACCACCGATACGGGTCGGCCAGAGCAATCGGTACCAAAGTGTACCCCCTTTCCACAAGCAAGTACCCCCGACGCCGAGGGATACGAGATCAGTTTCCTCGGAGCAGCTCATTAGCAGTTGTAACCGCACGCTCTGGTAATCATACCGTGGTCACTAATTGTATCCTGCGAGTCAGGCTGCGTGGATAGCGTGTCTGACCCAAGGATCCGGGCTGGGTTCCCTGTAGAGTGATAGTGTGGTTTCACATCCTTCTCGTCCAGTCCCAGTGACCTCTAGGTAGCAATGTACGGTCACTATATGTCCCCGAGTGTATGTTAGTAACAAGTGTCGGTCCTTATATCGTCCCCTGAGTGTACTGTCTCAGGTAACAAGTGTCGGTCCTTATATCGTCCCCGAGTGTACTGTCTCAGGTAACAAGTGTCGGTCCTTGTATCGTCCACCGAGTGTACTGTCTCAGGTAACAAGTGTCGGTCCTTATATCGTCCCGAGTGTACTGTCTCAGGTAACAGTGTCGGTCCTTGTATCGTCCACCGAGTGTACTGTCTCAGGTAACAAGTGTCGGTCCTTGTATCGTCCACCGAGTGTACTGTCTCAGGTAACAAGGTATTGGTTACTCTCCAAGGTCGTCTTATCATTTACCGCTGTGACGTCACAGAATCATCCCTACATAAACAACCAGGATAGCGGCGTCGATAATGAATGTTGCAGATTATTATCGGGCGTTGGTTGCGTCTCTCGGCCTGCCACACAGCACGCGATGCGGCCTCCGTCTATTGTTCATTTGTCTCTCAACTGTATTTCGAGCCCCACCGGAGTGAGTAGAGGATTACTACCCCATGCCACTCCCCTCTCCCCCAGGGAGGTAAGCAGGCTAAGTAGGCCCCTACGATAGCGTCCCAGACTCTGTTGATCAAATTTGGTATAAGAGCTCAAACGAGTCGTACCCGGGGAAAAAACCGCACAAGTCAACTTTTGTTTTTTAGAATCGCGTCTTGATGCCTGTTTGAATTATAAGCTTATGTACTAATTATGCTGTAGTTATAAGAAGAGCACCCGCATTTGCGTGGAGCGGGAGTGGGAAATCATTTTGGAAAAACTCACCCTGGGTACACCCGACCGAGATTTGAACCCTAATATCCCAGTCATCGGCAGTCTAGTATACTGTGACAGTAACGCGTTAGACCATGCGCTTATAAAGCGGTTAAAGTTGTCTTTAAAAGGTTTTCCAGAAATTCTCACTGCCATTCTTTGAAGTTCAAGTTGTTGATTTTAAATTTAAAAATAAGGTAGGTACTTATTTCTTTTATTTTTAATTGTCTCTATGTAATACTTAAAGCGATTCATTTTGACACAAAATATCCCCAGAATTTTAACAAAACTGATTTTCATAATTTAAAAAAATAAAATGAAAGTCTGTACACAGAGGCTGTGCCCAAAAATATCAGATTCTAAAAATATTCAAAGGACAAACAGCAATATCAGAAAACATAATTATTTATTCCAACAGTAATTTCTCAAGTTCTGCCAACACTTTTTTTTTATTCTAGTAAAAGCAAAATTTCAAGGATTTCCATCGAAGCCGCAATATTAATTTACGTTAGTCAGTGAATGTATGGACGATGTTAAGACAACGTTCCCCCCGATGTTATAAAAAAAAGTAAACTTTGACAATTAACAAAGTTGACATGCGCTACTCTTGCAATAAACTAGACTGCCGATGACGCCGATATCAGGGTTTGAATCTCGGTCGGGTGTAGTTTTCCCAAAATTATTTCCCATTCCTCCTCCCCGCAAATACAGGTACACTTCCTAAAAATATAGCCTTCCTAGTCCTTAAAACCTTAAGCGTAATTAGTAAATAAACGTATAACCCGAACGGGCAGTAAGACGCGATGCTAGAAATAATGATTACTTAGTTTTCTAAGCTATCAGAGATCTAAGACTGTACGCCGCACTGAACACGGTCACTGGAGTGAGGCGACCATTTCGCAATTGGACACAATTAGTTATTAAATTAGTGTTAATTACTGTAGCTGGAGTAAGTTCCTCCTTTAATTACAGCCGACAACCCTTCCACAGGTCTCGAGAGGGGACATCAAATTGTGTCCAGAAAAACGTTTTGGGATGATTAGGAGTCCTGTGACCAGCGGGAGAGTACAGCGTTAAGTCCTGTGACTAACAGGAGGGTACAAAGTGAAGTCCTGTGACCAACAGTTTCCTGAGAAAAGGTTCCTAACTTCATTCCCAGCAGCACCAACAACTGTATCATTTAACAAATTAGCCAGGTTAACGACCTGGTAATAGATTGTAACTGCTTGAGTATATATTAGTATAGAAACTGTCAGTGATTAGATATAAAAACAGACTTATAAACAAAGTGCTTAGATCCTCATTAACAGTTAGTCTGTACTTGCCCGCTGTTGGCAAACCAGAAACTAAACAATGCAATCAACAATGTTTCTTTAGTCCAACACTTAACAGTTTCAGTGTGGTTTCTCTTAGATCCTTAAAAGAGCCAGTTTTATAGTCAGACCTAGCATTCCTAAAGAGCGAGTTGATACTAAATACAGGACGACACCTACCTAGGCCAGAATGTAATGGTCCAGTTTCGCAGATGAAGCTGGCCCATTCCATTCAATCTCAGGTAGGTGACGTCTTGTATTTAGTATAGCGCCGCACTAGAGGCGTACTAAAGCCCGTATCACACCACACTTGCTTATACTAGAAATCAAGTGTGCTAGCTAGTACCTAGATATCTGTATACTAGCTAGTACAATGGAAATGGGACTAGAGTATTCACACGCTGCTAGTTTGGTACTAGGTTCTAGTGCAAATATTTATCGAACGTCAGAGATTAATTTTGAGTGCAGCAGCTGAATTAATTACTAATAAAGATATTGAAAATTATGAGAGGTAGCGTAAGAAAAAGAATATATACACGGGAATGGTTGGGAAAGATGAAATAATGGTCTCAGGATGCTAAATATAATACATTCGGGGGGACACTGACGTTTAGTATCTCCCTAAATTTGTATTCATTTATTTACAATGTGGTCAGAGGCCCCTAAGCCCATGGGTGTCCAAGTACAGTATCCTTGATACACAAATGTTCTTTTTTAGGCCTACGCACACTTTATATTCTAAAAACAAAACAAAAAAACCGCCCAAGGTTGGCATGCTATCAAGTTTATTTAGATTAAAATTGGGTCTGGAACACAGTTTGTCGATTTTAGATGACATGTTTTAAATTAAATATATATATATATTAAATATATTGTCATACTGTGGCAATTTGGTATTATATAAACAAGGTTGTTTAGAATAATTTTCTGCCAACAACAAAGTCACATCCAATGACCATGTTGGCGTCATTTATACCATTTATCTACCAAACAGTCTCAGCGCGCATTGATTGGTTGAATTACACAGACTAGTGTCGAAACTAGTACGAAAATAGCACGTGTTCTATCCTCACAACTAGTATGGTAGCCAGTACTAAGTGGCAGAACCAGTATACTTTTTCTGATTCACACGACGCTAGATGATGACGTGCTAGCTAGCACACTGGATTTCAAGTACGAGCTAGTGTCGTGTGATACGGACTTAAATCTGACAATGAAACTGGACCTTAGTGATAGCTCCTAGGTTGTTAGGCATTAATCCTATAATAATTGAGTTGAGGTTACCTTAATATCCAGCGTATGTTAAAAATAAAGAATAACGTATCTGGTGGGCCACATACGTGAAATAAACCTCTCCCCACAGGTTTTCATCGGTCATTTTAGGACTGACTTCTCGAAACACAATTCACTCACTGCAGGGCGATGCTTCACCCAATAATCGACCGATATCTGCATCCCAATTGAATTGTTTAAAATAAAAACATAATTCTTCTCCAGTTTTTTCACACATCTTAGTGAGTTTAGGGCAGTATTTTTGCAGTTTTTATAGCACAAATATTTTTTGGCCAAAATAAATAAAATATTTCTTCTATAGAATCATAGAGTTTAGTTTTCTTCACAAGCTAATATCTACAGTTGTTGAATATCTGTAATGATCATGGCAGCATTTGGGCGACAAACATAGACCAGAAGAACATTTTTTTTTTAAAACTCTAGTTTCCGGTCATTCTCTTTATTGCCACACGTCAAAACCCTAAATTTTTTATACGAAACAAATGAAAGTACAATAATATCTACAATGTTCAGAAACTGGATCATAACCTGGATATTTTAGAGAGAAATGGTAAAGTGGGGCTTATTAAATGTTAAGATAAGTCAAATTGGTGGCTAATGGCAAGCGACCAGACAAAAAAAAAATCAAATTTATATGAACACTAGAAAAATAACTGTATTTTCAACCAAACTGATAATTAAAATAGGAACTAAACGTCAGCTTGGTACACTGGTGGGTGGTTTTCCCATCCTCCATCCAGGTGAATCTCCCCTTAACCACCCTCCTCATCCTAAACCTTTCACCATTAATACCACGTCATTAACAACCCTTTTATGGAAAATACCAATAAACTGAAGGGGTCTTCCCGTTGTCTGTAAACTACAGAGACCATGGCTTGACGTATGGGTACATGAAAGCAGATCTAGTGATATTGGTGACTTTAGGACGAGAGACTTCACATGGCGGTGCTACTCTAGCGATACAGGATTGTCGAGGGGGTACTAAGGAGGTTGGCTACAGATCTCTAAGGGTCGGAGCTAGAGATGATCATTTTCCGGGAAATTGTCCGCAGTGGCGACTTGCGGTGGAGGGTTAAACAGTGGAGATGTCACCTAGAGCCTATTGTTGTTCAAAATATAATGTGTTAAGAGACGAGTGGGTTACAAGAAGGGGAAACAGGGGTGGGGGAGGGATAGATAGGAAGCACGGAGGATTAGGGGGAGGAGGGGAGAGATAAATATTGGGCTAACCTGAAAATTATTTTAATTAACTAATTAACGATAACAAATTGAAGTATGATCTATGAGCATAGCGGGTCTTTTAAGGCTCGCATTCATTTGTTTCTTTACTAGTTTTTTCTTAGCTCCGCGTCTTACTACCAGTTCGGGTATTACGCATATGTACTAATTACACTAATGTATTTAGGGATAAGGAAGGTTGAATTTACAGGAATTGCACCCGCATTTGTGTGGAGAGTGAGTGGAAAACAATTTAGAAAATACCTCCCTCAGTGCACCCGAATCAAACCCCGATCTCCCTGTCATCGGCAGTCTAGTCTATTGCGAGAGTAGCGCGTTGGACCATGCGACCACCGGAGCAGGTGTTTCTAACTACTACTACTACTACCACTACCACTACACTACCACTACCACTACCACTACCACTACCACTACCACCACCACCACCACCACCACCACCACCACCACCACCACCACCACCACCACCACCACCACCACCACCACCACCACCACCACCACCACCACCACCACCACCACCACCACCACCACACTACTACTACTACTACTACTAACTACTACTACTACCACCACCACCACTACTACTATTACTAATAATACTATCACTACCACAAATTATTATTATTATTACTGTTATTATTATTCATTTAATCAGTTAAAATATTCAACAGGAAATAATAATTGAACATTTTCTGTTTTGTAAAATGTTCCGTCTCACATATCTAGTCGGCGCCGCTCCCTAAGGAAGCGTCTCTTTAACGATCTAGGGGAGTTATGAGGGGAGGGAGAGTTTCCGTCTCTCGGCCAAGACAAGCTGTAGCTGTGTCTATACGCTGACATAGATCCAGGGGTCGAGCCTAGACCAACTCACGTGACTGAAGGTAGCCTAGTTGAGATGTTTACTAAGGAATATTCCCGGCTTTGCTCCATGCTATACTGAGCTTAGTGAGGTGTGATTTATTAGGGGAGCTGTTTAGTTACCAACCCCTGTCTGGGTCCACAACCCTGTGTTCAGTAAGTGAAGAGGGTGACCTGGCGGTCTAAGGGTAAGGTGTCGGACTTCTGTGCTGGCGGCCGGGGTTCAATCCTCGGTCCCGGCACAGATTTATCTGATTACCAAACCCTCCCTTCACCTCTGACAAGACGTGTATTAATAACAACTTGTGATTGTGTGGAATGCCAGACCTCCACCGTGGTTCGGATCCCACGTTAAACTGTAGGTCCTCCATTTCATCTCACAATCACCCTACCATTACACATTAGCGTAAGTAAGTATAACCCGAACGGGTAGTAAGACACGGTGCTAATAATAAGAACTACGACAAACACAGATCAGGTTATTTGTAACAGAGTGTACGAGATGTGTTGGTGCTCCGAGACTCTGCCCTGTCAACACTGGCTCTATATTAACTCGAGGAATAATAAACATTCCAGACAGACAAGATGAGTGCAAGTTATGACAAACCTCGAGCAAAGGAGTCTCTTTCAGATGTATCACAGTTTTAAAATAGTGGCGTGTTATTTAAAACTATGTTTCAACTTTAAATGAATTTGAAATATGCCGACATTGTTTTAAGCCATGAGTATCCTAACAAATTAAGCTGAGTAAATATAAAAATAGACAAGAAACTTTAACATTTTCTCAGTTCTATGATAAAGGGAATGGGTATAGGAAACTAGATCCAGCGTTCTAATATAGTCATTCGTTATTAAGGTCACAACAAGAAATTATAAGTTTTTGAGGATTATTTTTGTGTTTTTGAAAGGTCAGCGCTTCCATTCACAGTTTGAGGATGTTTACTTTCTGAAATGTCACGCCCTTAAAATAGGATTGGCAGGTACTATATATAAACTAAGGGCAGTATTTTGGTAGTTTTTATATAAAAACTTTTTTTTTGGCCAAAATAAATAAAATCATTCTTAAGAAAAAAAAAACACGAGTTTAATTTTCTTCACACGATAATATTAACAGTTGTTGAATATCTATCAAGGATGTCCTGGAATTTAATGACAACTTTTTCTTTTAATTTAAAAAGTTTTTTCATCTAATGCTACTATACTCATGATGGATATTCAACAGCTGTTGATATCACCGTGTGAAGAAAGTTAAACTTTATTGGAGAGTTATTTGATTTATTTGATTTATTTTTGAGCGACTGCAAAAAACCACTGTCCCTAACTCTCGTCCCCTAAATTCTCCCCTCAAGGTCTGGTATTCTATGTGAAAAATCCGTACCTATTGTTTCATATTCTCGGTAAATATTGGAAATGAGCTAGTATTTATTAAGATAACTCACATATCACCTGGTGTGCTATCTTCACATCGTGCAATGCGGCCTCGGATAGGATATTATCTATCAACCCAATCATATATCTCGGTAATGCTCCATTATTCACAATTAATCCTCATCACCAGAGTTATCAGGAGCGCAGAGATGTCAAAGAGCACTGTTCTCAAGGTATCGTGCACAACTACTAGTTATTGTGAGTGAACCTCTTAGAGCACTCACTTGCAGGGTGAACAACATCGACAAAAAGTCACTTCAACACTCTGTAACAGTTTAAATCAACACTATTTGGTCAAACGGGGCCGGGTAACACGTCACTTGGCTTATGTATACAAGGAAAACAATCTAGCGACTGTTGAACTTTTCTCAAAGATTCTTACGTATGGTCATACGTAGTGTTCTGGCATTTATTATTATTATTACTATTATTATTAGCACCGCGTCTTACTACCCGTTCGTTTTATACGCACTTACGCTAATGTGTAATGGTAGGGTGATTGTGAGATGAAATGGACGACCTACAGTTTAACGTGGAATCCGAACCACGGTGGAGGCCTGGCATTCCTCACATTCACAAGATGTCTTGTCAGAGGTGAAGGAAGGGTTTGGTAATCAGATAAATCTGTGCCGGGACCGAGGATTGAACCCCGTAGCCCCCAGCACAGAAGTCCGACACCTTACCACCTTACCCCTAGACCACCAGGTCATACAACATAATTGAGAATTAAATAACACGATTTCATTTGATCCTAATTTCACTTACGTCAAATGAAGAATGTATAAATCCAAACTTTGGTGTTATTTTCGGATCGAGTGTAATCGTTTATTTAATATCCTGGCTAAGGGTGCCGTCTCGGTAAGCGAGAAATTCCCGTGCAGACGTTCAACTCTAACATAATATTCAACTTTCTGACGAGTTATTTCAAAATATTGTTCCATTCCTGACAGAATAAAGTCGAAAGATTCCAACAAGGCTCTTTTTCCTTAACGACCCTATAATTTGAGTTTTATTAATAGAAACAAATGTGTGAAAATGTGACATCAGCTCGTTACAAACGCCCTTTCTATCATATTTACGTAGCTTTGAGACCAGGTTTGATGAAAAAGAGCTCTAGATTTAACCTTCCTCTAACAAATAAACTATGGTGATTTGTTGGTAAGCTCAGAATAGAAAATGGTAAGATATTTGAGAACCAGCAGCGAGCTTCCCTCTTTACCTTGAGATAATAAGTTTCATCATTTTCTTTCCCCTCTTTCTTATTGATATGACAAAGGGTGGTTGTAGACTAGGAACGAAAGGGAATACAAGCTTAGACAGAAAAGAGAAGTATTTCCAAAAAAAGACACAGACCAAAATATTTTTAAGCTTGACAGAGATTGATACATTCTCGGTGAGCGAGGCGGCAGCCTTAAACAGCCTTTAGACGAATTCTTAGATAAAAATAAAACTGCGAAAAATCTGTTGTTTTAAGATTTTGGCATGAAAAATTAATAAATCGTTGAAATTATTGGCCCCAAAACATCAATGACGTATTTAGAAACGAGATTCCTGTAAAAATGTCAGCCAACTGAATTCCAGGGAAGGAAATGTATTAAAATATTGAAATAGGGGCCTAGTCAGCATATTTGGTATACAGACCTAACGTTAGTGACACATTCAACCACCAAGCGCTGTTATCGACACGTGAGTGTGAGAAGATCGCTAAGAGGAAACTTTAAACCTGAGATATCTCGCTAAATTTAAATAGGTGATAAATTAATTCACATTTTAAAACGAACATTAAACCATTTAATTTCATTTCGATGATTAAATATGTTATTTATTTAAATAGTCAATATGATAGGTTTATGTTAGTTCAAGTGTGAATATTATCTGTTGCACTTGAACAAGTGTTTATGGATACACTTTCCTTGTTTCTCTAGTGTTAGTCCACCCGGCATACATAAGTATATGGCGAGTTGCCTACTCTCTCTTTCTTGGGGGCAGGTTACCAACAAGCACAGAAATTGAGGGGGGTTAAAAAAAAGAACAGTTTTCTCCGTCTTTCTTTGGATGCATAATTCTCGTCCCAGTTTAAAAGTGGAAATGTTTATTTTTATTTTCTACATCTTGACCAATCGATATTGTTCGTTTGACGACCTAACAATTGATTATTCAGCTCATGTACTCATCAATTTAAGTTTTAATTAAAAGTATATTTGATGTATCTCCAAGTCAAACCCCGGTGCTTTTGTGGAAAAGTGCTCGCCTCAGGACTCGATGTTCATGGGTTCAAACCCAGCCAGTTTCAACGGATATTTCTTGAGCGATAAAAATCCAAAGCACAACTATTTTTTTCGGAGGGGAAGTAAAGCCTCCTTCCAGGTCGATTGTGGCGTGTAAAAGAACCCTGGCAGGTATATGAAAATACTTTTCCCGGAGAAATTGGTAGGCCTTTTCGTTCTCACTCATAGAAATTCTCGTGTACTGATATAATCAGTAAGTTCATAAAGTGCAAGTTAAAAACCTCAAATGAATAAAATACACACAGTTCCAACATTTTGTGTATGTCTATTTATCAAAGTTGATAACTTCAGATTAACGGAACAAATTATTGATATGAAGTTGGTGACCTGGCCCTTTCTCAACATTGCCTTTCTTGTACTCTCCTTTGCTTGCTACTTGGGAATTTACTAATTTCGAAATGCTTAGAGTTGAGGAAAACACTGGTTAACCCCCTCCCCCCAATATATTTCGTGTAACGGCCCTGCGTTCACCCCTCGGGTTTATGATGGATCCGGACCTCCAAACTACACCTTACATAAGGTGGGTTTCACTCTGTCTGTCTGTCTACAGCTGAAACTGATGCATTTTGTTCAAACTTAATATTTCTTTGTCTCCTATGAGAGACCGTGTTTTTAATTCTGACCCTAAAACTAAGGGTAGTTTACTGAAAATAGCCTTTTTTTTAAATGTTGTTTCTGACTACAGCTGACTAGATGAGAAAAATGTATGTACAATTATGTTGTAACATTTCTCTTCTACTCTCTCTGTCTTACAGTTTTATTACTTGTGTGATATTGATGAGGCTTGATTGATTATCTGTGTTACAGAATTTCGAGGCAGTTCCATATCCCAAAGCAGACTATGGCAAGTTCTACACCGGGGACTCTTATATCGTCCTGTTTGTAAGTAGCCTACATCAGAGTCTTTAAGATATACTCTTTGGTTCCAATGATCAGACATTGAAGCCAAATGGCGCTAGTGTCGGTGCGGGATAGCGCGCGCGCAAATTAAATTTTGAAAGAAGTTTGAACCTCCAAGTTTACATTTTACTGTTAGACAATCATTATTTTATCACAAATGTATGAACTAGTAAATAAAAATAATAGCTCACAGCAAATGATAACATAGAAATTACAATTAATTATTTGTTCATTGATATAATATAATTTAAATTTATTTTAAATACTGTATTATAAATCACAAGGTAATTATTTGTTTGGTAAAATTTGAGCATATAAACATGGTTATAAATTATTATTTAAAAAATGTGTTGTTGTATGAGGTCACTAAGACATCAATCAGTCTTACCATCTAGTTAATAACATGAGGGGATTTTTGATTTAATCCTGATGAGTAGCATTTAGGGTAATTTGCAGTGGCGGCTTGTAGCTCAAATTAGTGAGGGTGCTGCTCCAGAAAACTTTTAGCCTTTGTTTTAAAATTGTGTAAAAGGAAAAAAAAAACATGTATAGAAAGAAAAATTATTCAGGAACTTAATAAAATCTTAACAAAAAAAATTTTTTTTTTACTTACTTTAATTTAAATACTTACAGTTCAAGCTTGATCTATTCATTTAAAAATGAAATCCATTCTTCTTGTTTTAATATGCGCAAAAAGTTCAATAATTTTCTCCTTGATCTCTGGATGACAATTGAGGAAATTTTTCTCCATTGAAAATACTGCAAGTGCATTTAGTCTTTCTGTTAAATAAAAGAACAAAAAAAAATTAATCAAATAGAATAGCTGGAAGCAGAATAATAATCTAACTCTACACTCTTCTACACTTTATCACATTCAAGAATATGGTACACGGTTTTAAGCACAACACACGCTGAGTAAAAAAAAAAACTTCCTTCCACCATTACACCAGAGCCGGCACTGCGAGAGCAACAGTGCTCTATCTAGCTGACAGTCCCGCCTTCCTCCCCAGCCGCGTCCTATGTGTGCATGCGCACAACAGTCAAACACCATGTCGCTGGCACTGTGAAGCGCACAGTTCCATACAAAGATTTTTTAAATATTTTTCATAAACTGGGGGATGGCTACTGAAGTACTGACACTAAGCTTAAGGAATATATAATGTACTAAAAAAATAAATAAAGAATTAAAGAAAAAAGGACTCATTATATTAAATGTTATCGATAATATCGATTGGAAATAGGGGGTGACGCAGTTCCGCAGTGCCTATACACAAGCCGCCACTGGTAATTTGTCTGTGAATACGAAAATAGAGTATTTCCTTCAATAAAGGGATAAGGCAGTATGCAAGAATGAAATAAGTAAACCTCTATATCATTTGGGTGTATTGATTGATACAATAAATTATCAATTTTTATACTATTCAACAAAAAGAATGAAATATGTATGGGTAAAGTTTTTGAGCATAGTCCCCTTCTTACATAACCTCTCTAACCTTTCATGTGCAAATATATTAAAATTTTGGACAAGTGTTCAAATAAACAGCTTGTCGTTAAGGCCCTTCATCTGGATTTTGATGCTTGTGAGATGTCTGAATATTAAAAAATTGAATTATATTAAATAAGCCTAAATCTGATTATAGTAATATTTGATTTGTCATTTACTTTCAAGTATAAATGGTAATGGAAATTTCTTAATGATTTGCTGTTTTGAGAAAATATAGTGTTTTATTTGAATCGGTTCTATAGCACCATCCCCAAATAAAAAATAACCTTTTTCATTTTGGTATGTAAATAATGTTTATAGTTAAGGCAGCAGAAAAATCGCTGTTATAAATAAACATACACGTAGCCAACGACATAACAGTGGTGGTATGACATAACAGTGGTGGTATCGGTAACTGATATCTACTAGAAGTTTTTTTTATTTCAAACATTGATCAACCAATTTGGAAATAATTAAGAGAAAAACTAACCTTAAATTATAAAAAGCAATTGCACATTTCCTTTTTGCAAAATTATTTCATTACTATCTTTTACAATCCACTCTCGTAGAATATCGTTTAGCCAAAAATATTTTTCAGAAAATTTATCATTAGATATTTTTTTTAAGTTCTCTTGACCAGATCCCTCCCACAAATCACGTCTCTCGAAATTTTAGAGTGTATAAACACTGACACGTCAATTTTAAAACAATCTGGAAACTTACATTTATTTTTATTTTTGACATATAAAGCCATTGTGCAGGAATAAAGTCTTATAAATCTGAACAGCTGTTATTATAAAACGTCATAAATATCCGCAAAAATCACAACACTTTCTCATACAGCAGCAAATCGTGCAAAAGCTTCAAAGTCTGATAAATTTTTATATCTGGTTTTGAGTAGCGTGTCATAAAGGGTGGCCTACATTGTTTGAACTTTGGATTGTTTAACCACCTCCTCGATCGGCATGTTCTCCTGACTCCTGTTACCTGGCATTGCTACTTTTTAAGCCTGTGAGGTTGGATTAAAAATGAATCTCATCATGTTTTATTTAGATAGAAATTCAACCAACAATGGTTGACGGATGTTTTACCCTGAAAGGTAGCAGGGTACCTTGACTGGTTACACTATGGTGTTATTTATAATATGGAGCCATAGTGTAATCAGTCAATGTTAGAAAGACTTCACTCAAAAGCCCCAATTTGTTTTATGTCAAGGTGTTTGTTATCAGAGCTAGGTTTAAGAAATTATACTTAAAGTTCACAGGTTATATAACTACTACCATCTTGTTTGTTTCCAGACAAAGGTGAACAAGGGGACCTTCAGCTGGGACATCCATTTCTGGTTGGGAAACGAGACCTCGCAGGTTGGTCAACATAATAGTCTGAACAAGTCTTTTGAAGAGCCTCATTGATACAGTCCAATATTCATAGCAAAGGACTTGCAATAAAAACATATTTTGTTATGATAAACATTGATAACATGATACTATATTATTATTGTTGTTATTTTATAGGTATTGATTATATCTATCAAAACTGGACAGATAGTAGATCTTGTTGCTCTTGCTAACAGACAGTATAATATTGTACCTAGATTTTATTTGTAGGGGGGGGGGGGCAGATGGGGAGGGTGGCCCTACTTGCAGTGGGGGTGGATGCAGGTCAACTCATCGACAAAAAATTGGTCGACACGAGAGGTAAAAGTCATCGACATGCAGAAGCAGTGTGGTGCAAGTGGTCGACACGAGTAGGACCATGTCATCGACACTCAACCCATCGACAGATATTTTTAAGGCCAGTTTGGTCACTTCATCGACACTACTTGGACTAGTTCCAGTATAGGAGGGTCAAGTCATCGACAGTCAACTCATATAGGTGGATCAAGTGGTCGACACTACTTGGACTAACTCGTCAACAAGCTCCAGTATAAGAGGTCAAGTCATCGACAGTCAACCCATTTAGGTGGATCAAGTGGTCGACACTACTTGGACTAACTCGTCGACAAGTTGAGCTTGTCGATGAATTTGTATGGTGCCGGTGGGGGTGGCTGGTGGGGAAGCTGCTCCCCAACAAGAGATGGCAACAAGAGACCATCAAATTTCTCTTGGCGTGATTTAAATTATTTCTAGCTGCTATGAATTAGGCGGAATAGATCTATATATTATTAATCATACGTTTGACCTGCTTCGGTGGTCACAATAGTCTCAGGTGTCCTTCTCGCAATAGACTGGAATGTTGATAATGGGGAGATCGATGTTAGAATCCCGGTCGGGTGTACTGGATGTGGTTTTTAAATAAAAGTTTTTCACTCTGCCTCCACACAAATGAAGGCAAACCTGTGTGAACCCCTCGACCTTTTAGTGTGAGACTACAAGGGGTGTGTAATGGGGTAGCCCATGGTGTACGTTGTTCTTAGAATACATGGGTCATGTTAATAGTCATGGGTGGGGGGCTGAACTGTACAGGGAGTCAGGTAATAGGTGAGTGTGCGTGATTGCAGGACGAATCTGGTGCGGCGGCCATCTTGTCTGTTGAACTAGATGACTCCCTGGGGGGAGCCCCAGTACAGCACCGAGAAGTCCAGGAGCATGAGTCGAGACTCTTCCTGTCGCACTTTGCATCTGGTGAGTCTACACGGTCCTTAACGACTGTCCACAACACACTGCTGCAACAAACTGGATTGTCAGTGTTGGAGAGGTGGAGGTTTGAATTTCAACTGAGGGGAGAGGCGGGCTCTTTTCTACTCTCCATGTTAATGAGGGCATGCTTTCTCTAAACAACCCTTCTCTTTAAACTTAACAAGATTGACACCCCATTAATTAAAATCATTTTGTGATGAGTTTGACAGCAAGTAAATCTTGTCGCGATTCTCCATGTTGTTGTGTGTGTGTCCCAGGTGTGAGGTACCTGGCAGGGGGGGTGGCCAGTGGCTTCACTCACGTGGATCCCGACGCTGTGGAGAAGAGGCTGTTCCAGGTCAAGGGCAAGAGGAACGTGAGGGTCAGACAGGTGAGCACATGTTGATCTAAGTTGAATGTGAGTAGGAACAGGGTGACCTGGTGGTCTAGGGGTAAAGTGTCAGACTTCTATGCTGGCGGCCGGGGTTCAATCCTCGGTCCCGGCACAGATTTATCTGATTACCAAACCCTTCCTTCACCTCTGACAAGACGTGTATTAATCACAACTTGTGAATGTGAGGAATGCCAGGCCTCCACCGTGGTTCGGATTCCACGTTAAACTGTAGGTCCTTCATTTCATCTCACAATCACCCTACCATTACACATTAGCGTAAGTGCGTATAACCCGAACGGGTAGTAAGACGCGGTGCTAATAATAATAATAATAATAATAATAATAGTAGGAACACATTTCACATGGCAATCTTTCTGTTTTTTTAAATTTGAGAGTGCATCTCATACCAAGAATGACACCTAACTTAGGTAGGTGATACAGCTCAATCCAGACGTCACATCCTGGAATGGTTTCCTATACTCTACTCTACAAAACACTTAAATCGAGACCAGTCAAACCTAGCCATTGTATTAAAAGAAATACAACAATATTGAAAAGTAGCCATTTTAAAATGAAACTATTAATTTGATCCCAATTTTTCTGTTGTCAAATTAACTCAGAAAACTGCTCTTATATATATTTTCTGGTCTATGCGGCCTCGAGTTTCTGATTTTCCAGTTAAATCAGCCAGTAAATTTAACATCAGCCCAATCTTTCTAACAGAAAATTTCATTTTTTAAAGAACTATTACCAAAATAAACAAGTATATAATATATATATAAAATGATATAATGATGCAGTTAATTAAACCTGAAGGTTGGTTTGATGTGATTTATATCCATCAAGTGCTAGGCATGCACTCAGTCCTTTGGCTGGTTAGTGTTTCCTACACCATCTGGTAGACATTCCATGCACTAAGGGTATTCAGGAAGTGTGTTTAGTGTTTCCTACACCATCTGGTAGACATCCCATGCACTAGGGGTGTTCAGGAAGTGTGGTTAGTGGTACCTACACCATCTGGTAGACATCCCATTTACTAGGGGTGTTCAGGAAGTGTGGTTAGTGATACCTACACCATCTGGTAGATATCTCATGCACTAGGGTGTTTCAGGAAGTGTGGTTAGTGGTGCTTACACCATCTTGTAGACATCCTATGCACTAGGGGTGTTCAGGAAGCGTGGTTAGTGGTGCCTACACCATCTGGTAGACATCCCATGCACTAGGGGTGTTCAGGAAGTATAGTTAGTGGTGCCTACACCATCTGGTAGACATCTCATGCACTAGAGGTGTTCAGGAAGTATAGTTAGTGGTGCCTACACCATCTGGTAGACATCCCATGCACTAGAGGTGTTCAGGAAGTATAGTTAGTGGTGCCTACACCATCTGGTAGACATCCCATGCACTAGGGGTGTTCAGGAAGTATAGTTAGTGGTGCCTACACCATCTGGTAGACATCTCATGCACTAGAGGTGTTCAGGAAGTATAGTTAGTGGTGCCTACACCATCTGGTAGACATCCCATGCACTAGGGGTGTTCAGGAAGTATAGTTAGTGGTGCCTACACCATCTGGTAGACATCCCATGCACTAGAGGTGTTCAGGAAGTATGGTTAGTGGTGCCTACACCATCTGGTAGACATCCCATGCACTAGAGGTGTTCAGGAAGTATAGTTAGTGGTGCCTACACCATCTGGTAGACATCCCATGCACTAGAGGTGTTCAGGAAGTATAGTTAGTGGTGCCTACACCATCTGGTAGACATCCCATGCACTAGGGGTGTTCAGGAAGTATAGTTAGTGGTGCCTACACCATCTGGTAGACATCCCATGCACTAGAGGTGTTCAGGAAGTATGGTTAGTGGTGCCTACACCATCTGGTAGACATCCCATGCACTAGAGGTGTTCAGGAAGTATAGTTAGTGGTGCCTACACCATCTGGTAGACATCCCATGCACTAGAGGTGTTCAGGAAGTATAGTTAGCGGTGCCTACACCATCTGGTAGACATCCCATGCACTAGAGGTGTTCAGGAAGTATAGTTAGTGGTGCCTACACCATCTGGTAGACATCCCATGCACTAGGGGTGTTCAGGAAGTGTGGTTAGTGGTGCCTACACCATCTGGTAGACATCCCATGCACTAGAGGTGTTCAGGAAGTATAGTTAGTGGTGCTTACACCATCTGGTAGACATCCCATGCACTAGGGGTGTTCAGGAAGTGTGGTTAGTGGTGCCTACACCATCTGGTAGACATCCCATGCACTAGAGGTGTTCAGGAAGTATAGTTAGTGGTGCCTACACCATCTGGTAGACATCCCATGCACTAGAGGTGTTCAGGAAGTATAGTTAGTGGTGCCTACACCATCTGGTAGACATCCCATGCACTAGAGGTGTTCAGGAAGTATGGTTAGTGGTGCTTACACCATCTGGTAGACATCCCATGCACTAGAGGTGTTCAGGAAGTGTGGTTAGTGGTGCCTACACCATCTGGTAGACATCTCATGCACTAGAGGTGTTCAGGAAGTATAGTTAGTGGTGCCTACACCATCTGGTAGACATCCCATGCACTAGAGGTGTTCAGGAAGTATAGTTAGTGGTGCCTACACCATCTGGTAGACATCCCATGCACTAGAGGTGTTCAGGAAGTATAGTTAGTGGTGCCTACACCATCTGGTAGACATCCCATGCACTAGAGGTGTTCAGGAAGTATAGTTAGTGGTGCCTACACCATCTGGTAGACATCCCATGCACTAGAGGTGTTCAGGAAGTATAGTTAGTGGTGCCTACACCATCTGGTAGACATCCCATGCACTAGAGGTGTTCAGGAAGTATAGTTAGTGGTGCCTACACCATCTGGTAGACATCCCATGCACTAGAGGTGTTCAGGAAGTATAGTTAGTGGTGCCTACACCATCTGGTAGACATCCCATGCACTAGAGGTGTTCAGGAAGTATAGTTAGTGGTGCCTACACCATCTTGTAGACATCCCATGCACTAGGGGTGTTCAGGAAGTATAGTTAGTAGTGCCTACACCATCTGGTAGACATCCCATGCACTAGGGGTGTTCAGGAAGTGTGATTAGTGTTTCCTACACCATCTTGTAGACATCCCATGCACTAGAGGTGTTCAGGAAGTATGGTTAGTGGTGCTTACACCATCTGGTAGACATCCCATGCACTAGAGGTGTTCAGGAAGTATGGTTAGTGGTGCCTACCACTCTCCCCTGATATCTTATAGATGATTACGTGAGCGTACCATGTTCCAGGTTGACCTCAACGTCTCGTCGATGAACAAGGGCGACTGTTTCATCCTGGATGTGGGCACGGACATCTATGTTTACACCGGACAGAACAGCAAGAGGACAGAGCGGCTCAAGGCCATCAGTGCGGCCAACCAGATTCGAGACCAGGACCACGCTGGGCGCGCCAGGGTCCATATCATTGGTACGTACCAATCCATACTCTCTTCATGTCATAAACTATTCTAATGGTCTTAACTTTGCTCGCAAGTGCCGAGGTACGGCCTTCAGGCACTGACTAATTACCTCTTTAGATACTTTGGTTTGTACACCAGTGAGTCGTGGTGTGAAATTGAGCAAGATTCTAATTAGCGTATGCTATTAGTTTGACCTCAGGGGGCTTAGCGCCTACAAGTGCATAGTATCTGTCATTCAACTATTTAAAACACATTTTAGTGGCTGCGTGGTCTAACGCATCACTCTCCTTTTGAACTGGCTTGTTGGTGAGGTGAACGTTGGAGTTTGAATCCCGACCGAATGTACTGAGAGTGGTTTTTAATTAAATGGTTCCCCACTCTCCCTCCTCACAAATTGTGGTTATATTGCCTCGAAAACTCTACTTTCATCATTTCTGTTCCATTAGTTTAAATTATTTTATGCTTTTATCTCAACAGATACCTAGATAAAAAGGCAAAAAAGCTCAATTAACTATATAAACCTCTGTTGATCTCAGTGGTCTTGGGTATCTGATGTTTGTGGATTAAAACGCAATAGAGGTCGGCAAATTTTTCTTGAGTAATAAAAATCCGTAGTACAACTTCCTACAGAGGGGAAGTAAAACCGTCGGTTCATTGTCAATTGTGGCGTGTAAAAGAACCCTGGAAGGAATATTAAAATATCTTTCGGCAAATTGGTAGTCTCTTTCGCGCTTGCTAATAGAGATTCTCATGTGCTGATATAATCAATAGGTTCAGAAAGTGTGCGTTAAATACTTCAAATAAATTAAAAAGAAAAACCCCTCCAAGAAAACTGATGTAAAAGTACCAAGACTCGCCACAAGAGTTCACTGCAAGACAGCAATTAATTTAAAATATGAATGCACCCTTGAATTCTTAAGATATTCAAGATTCGAGTATTCAAAAAACTTTCAGGTTCGAGACTTAAATCCTTAAAAACTTTTTTCAATTTTTCAAGTGAAATTTGTTTTATAGTTCTCATACAGTTTATTGAAGGTTCAGAACCAACCAAATAATAGGACAAACTTAAAAACCAGACCCCAGACCAGTGATTTAACATTTAACTGAATCTATGAATGTTAACATTTAGCTACTATTTATATTTTATATTATTCTATTATATTTATATTTCCTATAATGTTAATAATTGTTTCTAAGATTTGAATTCTGATTTGAGATTCCAATTAAATTGGCGATTCGGATTTTAGATTTGGATTCATAAAAAAGTGTATTCAACCCAACTTTATATTTGAAAATACTAATGAGCTGTATTTATTTATTTATTCACACAATTTTTTCATCAGAAAGTTTTTCAAAAGATGTGTGTTTGTTTAAATGTTGGTATTTAGTTTGTTAATGCCATATTAAAGGTCCTTGGCTCAAAGGGGCTGGAATCATATCTGAAGTAGGAGTAATAAGACTGAAACATTGTTTCAAACTCCACGTGATCACCGGACAAGTTTCAGTAATTGATGGCACTGGGCCAATGGGTTCAGAGCCAAGAGGACAGGACTACAAGTTTTGAACTATTTGGAGGATGGTCATTATTTTGGCACATTAGGAAATTACGGATCTGTATTTTCCACATGTTGGATGTTTTTGCCATTTAGGCGTCACGATGGTCCATAGTTGAGCAAGTAGGTATGACATGAGTATAAAAAAAATAAAGCCTTGTGATTATTTTAACATTTCTTTTTAATTCAATAACTAAGGATATTAAATCTGCTTGTAAGCACTAGCTTACTAGGCTGGGTTCACAAGCTTGCTTGTAAGCACCCCATCTAGCTGGGTTCAAATATCTGTAGCATAGGTAGTAGGGGGTTCACAACCTGTTAGCCCACTACTAGGGGGTTTACAACTCTGTAGCACCGCATACCATATAGGCTGTTCAACTCTAAGTACATATTCGCCCAATGTAACAAATCATTGTCTTGTTGCAGATGCATTCAGCGATGCAGGAGAGATTGCTGAATTCTTTGAGAAGCTGGGGTCAGGGTCGGCAAGTGAGGTGGCTGACGAGCAGGAGGGAGGGGACGACCTGGAGTTCGAGAGGTCACAGGAGGTACAGGATGCACTCTCTTTATGTGTAGAAACTTTGACTCCTTAAGATACTAAACAATCAGAGATTCAGAAAAAGGTATTATTTAAGTGTTTTTTTTAAATTGCAGACTAGATTTAGTTATTGATCTCTAATACTGCTCATTAATGTTTCAGCCCCCAACATAATTATAGGATAAATTTAACAACAAGGCCCCAGACCAGTAGTTTAACACTTAACTGGATGTGTGAATGTTATAGTGAAAGTATTATAACAAAAAAAAAAAAAATTAATTACTCTTTATCCGCTTTGGTGGTTGCATGGTCTAAGGCGTCACTCTTGTCATAGATTAGACTGTCGACGATGGGGAGAATATGGTTTGATCTCGGTCGGGTGTACCGAGTTTTTTAAAAAAAAATTGTTTCCCACTTTCTTTATCCACATAAATGCAGGTACAATTTCTCTACTTTATCATCCCTAGCCTATCAGCGTAGTTAGTACATAAGTGTGTAACCCAAATGGGTAGTAAGACACGGTGCTCAAAAAAGTTTAACAAAATATGTGTAGACTATTAAGGAGTGAAATTGTGGATGTATTGAATATTATAAATGTTTTATGTTATTCAGTTGTTCAGGTCATTATTCGACCTTCAAAATTTTACTGCACAATTTTAACAAGTGTATTAAGTCATAATTAATAAGGTCAAACTCGATTCTTTGTTACCTCGATACCCTCAATTTTCATTGTTAGTGAAATAATTGAGAATCAATCAATCTTAATACATCTTGTGATTCTCAATGCTTCAATTCCTAGCTCTCAATCATATTACTGGCAAATAAGCTAAACAGCAAAATTTAGAATATGTAGTAATCAATTATCTATATAATACTTTATTTGATAAGCCCATATATTTTTGTTTAATTAATTTGGTGTTTTGTGTTTTCAACACTTGTTTATTACACATTTTTTAAAACTATTTATAAATGTTTGACTCAGTAAGGCTTTATTTGTAGGTAAAAAATACATGCTTAGTATTGTAATTATCAATTATTTTATTAACTATGCGTAATATGCTTTAATACTTGGTAAAATGAATCTATTTCTTTGTCAAAATTAAAAATGATTCTTTTAATACAAGTTGCATTTTTTAGTGTTTTTTTTTCTTTCTATGCTATGAAGTTGAATAAATGTGTGTTTATATGAGGTTGGATGCGTGGAAAAATAATTGAATGGGAAATGTTCCAAGAATTGAAATCAAGGATAAACTTAAGAATCGAAATCTAGAACAGGAATTGAGAAAAACAGGTATTGTGACATCACTAATTAGTAATTAAGTTATAAACACTGATTTAAAATAATTACAGTTTGCAAGTTATAGAAAGTCAAACTTCCTTTTTGTGTTCCATTGTTTAAGGTAAAGTATTGTATGGGGCTTAAATTTAATATAACTAGATATTCATAACAAGGTGTACACAATTAAATGTGTATGATATTAATATACTAACCTTAACATTGGTGTATGTAAAGTATAAAACAGCAAGTTTGACCTCTTATTACTCGTGAGTTTTAATGAATTTTAATCATTGAATCAATATTTATATCTTATAATTATACACTTGTTAACATTTTGTAATAAAATTCTGATGGCTGAATTTCCTTAACTAAATCTAGTGTGCAAAGTTGTGTTGTTGATGTTGGCAGGCTGTGGTAACTCTCTACAAAATCAGCGACGATAGTGGTGAGATGAGTATGACTAAAGTTGGCGTGAAACCTCTTCACCAGAACCAGCTCAACTCCTCGGTGAGTCACACTAGCTCGATACATGTGTGTTGGTAGCGTTGCACTCTCTGGTACAAGGACACCTCAAGCTAGATATAACAATTAGGTTAAGTCCGTGAGAAGCTTTAATATCAATACAAAGATATCCAAGATTCAGATTCAATTCATAGTTTCAAATTTTAATATTTGAATCAGTACTCGAAATTTAAAAAAGGTCTCAAATCCAGATCCATGTCAGCTGTTCCCTCTTTGTCCAGTGGCAGCAGCGTAAAGTGTGAACCGTATTCTTCTTTTCATTGTAAAAGCCATATTGTGTTCGTTCCTTTTAAATGTTTTTATTCACCTTTCCGATACATTCTTTGATAGACAAATAGTGATATCTTAATTATTGTAACTTGAAATTTCTGAAAATTACTGATGGTATACACACAACCACATATATATATATATATATATATATATATATATATATATATATATATACTGTTTTCTCTGTTGTGGTCTCCTTGCATTGGAAGAGAGTGTATTTAGTGCAACATTTTTACTTTTTGTCTTGATTGCTGATAATGTATTTTATATTTCATATTTGCTTCTAAGTTTACATACACAGCATGAGTTTTCAATCATTTTAACAGAATGAGTTGGTTTAAAGTTTTTATTTACTGTAGTAAAATTGATATTAATATAATTTAATTCAGCTGTCATGATTTTTACTAAGTTTAATGATATATTTTGAAAAACCCAACACTTGACACATATTTGTTAAACATAAAATATAATGATTCATTAAATATTTACTTATGGTTTTCATTAGAAGAAATACAAATATTCACCAATAAAAATATCGACAGCTAAAATATACTTATTCAATTTTGTTCATATTCTGCTATAATATATGCTAAAAATATGTAGCACTTGTGTAACTTGTCATATTATTAAAGTAATTGATCACTTTTGGACAAGATCTATACATTTTTTGCAAAAAAACAAACAAAAAAAAACCCCAACATATGTCATATGCACAGTATTGTATTTATTTCAACATAAACAATTTTTGTAAATTATTCAAAATCTAAGTTGGCTTTGCTAATATTTCATGTACCTGATTACACTTTGAATTGAAAAAGTGGACATCACACTCTCGTAATAATAATAATAATAATAATATATTTTATTTATTTATGACATCAGGTCAATTAATTGCATTTTAAAATGTTTTCAAAATATTTTAACACTTTGGATGGTCAAACATAATTCACCCGGTGGGTGTTAATCTTTTTATACTGACTATACAACCACTGAACCATTTTTTAAATTTTGAGTCGACACCTACTGGAACTATTTATAACCAACATTCACAATTATAAAGGTCTTTATGTGTCCATACAAAGCAGTTTTATTCTTTTTCTAAATTTATTTTAATATATAGGTCTATTTAACATTTTAGTGCAAATATAAGTTTGAAACAAGCGAAGCTAAGTAAAAGATAAAATGTTGGAAAGTATCTATTTTTACTTTGGTTAGGATGTTCAGCCTAAAATTATATTTCGATGATGATAATTTTTCTAAAATATGTATTAAACAAAATCACACTTTTATTTTTGGTGATAAACTACACATTTTCAAAGTAGACATTCAGTGAAAGGGTTGATATATATATTTTTAAATATAATTTTAAATTTTGGTTGTGTTTTAATCTTAAGAGCGTTAGCGCTTATCTGCAAGTGATGCATTTGGCATGTGTTAAACTAATGGTGAATTTTTTTTTCCCCCTCCTTTTCCACAGGAACTGGGTGCGAAGGTAGGACCATCACTGTAACAGGACATCATCTAACACTTCATTAACAACATTCTTACTTAACCTGGGCTTATAACAGTAATGCTATGATCATCTTGCGCGGGAGAGAGCTTTCAATTTGATATTGTCTCTTCCCATTAACAAAGACAGTATAGTCCTCTCTACATACTCTGTATTTGTATCTGTAATGTCCATAAGTTCGTAAGAGATTGACTCCATAATAGGTTGCTCTGTCCATAAGACCATAACACGCAGTATAATTTTGATCAACTTTAACGTTCTTAATGAATGTTGCTACAGGTGCCCCCAGAGGACCATTCACAGGTAGATAAACACATGACCATTGATGTGCAAATTTGAGTTAATAATAGTAAACGTACCATATTTTAATTTATCCACCTTTAATATAAAGTCATATAGAACTTTTAACATATTAAGGATAACATTATTTCAAATAAAGACATTTAAAAAAATGATCAAAATGTTGAGTGTGTTGTATAGAATATGCTGGAATGGTATTATTTCAACAATTTTGATTGTATAATGTATATTTTTCCCCATTGGTTAGCAGGATATCATGTGATTAAAGACACGAGAGTTTGTGCACAAGATCACATGTGTTAAGGACTGGATAGATATGAAGCTTACAGAGTATGTATTTGAAGCTTGTTTATCTCATGATAAAGGTAAACTCGTTACACCGGGTTTTATCATAGTCGAGCAGTTTATCTGTGAGACTGTTACCATATCACTGTGTGTCTTGTGTGATGCATGTATCATTTATTTACTGGGAAAGTTTATTGTTTCTTTTATTTTCGAGTTTTTATTTTTGGAAAAGAGCAAGTCAAACTGAAAAATTATTAATTTTGACGAAACAAAATTAATCATAAATTTATTCTACACTAGTTCCAAAAGGCAATATTAAATGTAACAATGCAAAAGTATATAATTTTGTTTTTTTTAGACAGTATGAACTTTTAAGTTGTGTAAATTTGGTTAAAAATGGGCTCATTTGTATAACAAGAATACCTACTTCTTTTTAATAAGATATATAGGTAGTGAACTTTAATTAATTATATTTTTGAAAAAAGTACTATAGCAATTAATTAAATATGGTCAGTCTTAATTTTTCATGGTGAAGACCTGAATTCAAATAAACAGTTCCGTTCTTTCCAATCTGCATTGCCAACACGTAATACAACTCGCAAAGCTCTCTTCCGTGCATCAGGATGTCGTCTGCATGGAAAATATTGGTGCACTGTTGACATTATCCTGCTAGTTACTAAAAAAATTGTATTTTCAGCTTAGTTATTGGTAATACTGGTATTTTGGTGGTTGTAGCTTGAAGGAGCATGTTAACGACAGTTGGTTGGTATGGAATTGTCGATCATTTGATTTCATTATTTGTTTATTTATTAGCGTGTGCGGTTCGTGGGTTATTGTACAAACAATACTCAATATTCCTCCTCCTTGTCTCTTAGTTTGTGTGTCTTCATAAAGCTCATGTGGCTCGTATATGTTGGTAATAGCTAGAGATTCCACATTCCTGTTATTATCTATTCCAATTCCATTGGTTGCTAAACATTTACAGTTTCACTCATTTTCCTTGTAGTAAACTCACATTACAAATATTTTATTTTTTAAAACCCATACAATAATGTGGCTGAAAAAAAAAAGATTATGTAAAGATGAAAACAAGACGGCCAATTTTTTATTTGCACTAAAAGGTCATTAAAACACAAAGATAATGTTGTGTATATTCACAATCTGCCTTAACTAAGTGAAACAGCAAAAGACCTAGAAATTACCTGCTTCAGTGGCCACACTGTCTAAGGCGCTACTCTCGCAATAGACTGAACTGCCGATAATGGGGAGATCGAGGTTCAATCTTGGTCGGGCGTACTAACGTTCGTTTTTGCTAAATGGTTTTCCATTCTCTTTTCACACACATTTGGGTAACACTCCATCTTAATTCTACCTTCCTTGTCTCTAACATATTGGCATAAATAGTACATGTGCGTACAACTGGGTAGTAAGACATGATGATAAAAACCAAACTAATAATTGTTAGAGTGGAAAATTGTCAAATTATGAATGTTACCTTTTGGTTTAAATACCAGAACTTTACTCCCTGATATTTGAGAGTTAAGAATTGAGGCGAAGAAAATCGAGATCTTAAGATCAATTATTGTTTATTTTGATAGCGATAAGTATCAATTAATCAAGTTTAACCTCCTTAATAACATGAACAAAAATATAACACTACAGATATATTCATACACCACTTAGGAGCATGGCATGGATTATTAATATATCCGTAAAGTGCCTTCTAAAAGCAAACTATCATATATTTTTTAAATGTTGTATTTAAAAATATGTTCTACCTTAATAAAATGTCGGTATGATTGGAGATGAAAGCAACCCCACCTCTCTGTTACTCCCCCACGAGCCGCCACTGTTTATTTAGTTGAAGAATAAATCTTTGAGTCTAATAACTTTAAGATAATTTCATCTTGTTAATTTTAATAATTGTCTCTTGATTCCATTAGTTTTTGCAGCAGATACTTGAATTTTGGATGCCTTGTTTTGATTTTTGATGTCCTTGTTGTAGCTTTTGTGCCTGTTATTAATTTCAGGGATGCTTCATACCATTGAGTGCCTACTATTCTAACAAGCCCGCCCCCCATGCTTCAAGATTTAAAAACAAGTTTATATTATGGCTTTTAAATTGCAAACATTTCCCTAAGCTCTAATAATATCAAGATCATTAAGTAGAACCTCATATTTAACTCAACAAAACAGTTTACTAAAGTTATACCCGCTCAAAACAATAAAATATTACCTAGACTTTAACCAATAAACTTAACCAACAGCTCAAATAACATTAATTTTCTCAAATCTACTCACTAGTTTTCTCTCTTATTTGAGGCTGAGCTTTGGTTTATTTGTTTGCTAATTGGAATAATTTAATATAAACTAAGGCTACAGTTACACTGGCAAGTGAATTGCGACATTTCTCACGTGAGTGCTGTCCTAGTCTGTTTACACTAGCAGCAATAAATTGCTGCCAGATCTGTCGGGCGAGTGTTTTGCGAGAGTTCTCACAAAGCTGTTTACACTTGAGAGGAGAATATTGCTCGCGCAAGGTGTTTCAGCATTTTGGGTAATACTTCATCAGACGTCTCAAATATGCTGCTGCATTATTGATCCTATATCAAATATATTCTATTAGTAGAAAAAACGGAAGGAAAGGCAATGCTGGGTTAAGAAGTGGATCCAGTAACTCTTTGTTTCAACTTTTTTTTCTTCGATTCTTGATTTGATTGACTGCGTATATTGTGCAGATTTCTAGATATTTCCACTGGGTTGGTGGAAAACTTGTTTGCTATGGCTTGTAAGGCATCTTGTTTTTTTTAACCTGTTTCTATATTGTAAAGCTTTGTACATTCCACCAAACTTCATTTTCCTCATAAAGAGCCATTAGCAATTTTACTTCACTATCACGCCTCGCATAAAATATTGAAATTGTTTGGATATTCCGTGAGAGCTTGCGGAAGTGGTGAGGCATATGTTTAGACAAACAAGTGTGGGTCTCGTGAAACAACTTGCACGAGTCATCAGAAATCTACTGCAGAGCTGTTTACGTTTGTGACAGTACTGTCTGACAGCATCTCACAGCATCTCACGTGAGATTACTTGCCAGTTTATCTGCACCTTAAAAGATAAACACATTTCTCCTTCTGCTATCCTTTTTGTGAAAGTTAGTTATTGTTTTATTTCTCTTGATTAAAAAGTGGGGTATGTTTTGTCTTTAACTCGTTTAGTATTGATAGTTATATGTGTGCGCTAGGTAAGCCTTAAACTTATAGAAGGGCCCCTAAAAAGCACTTCTCGACTGCCAGGGAGAGGTTTCCTCAAAATACAGTAAAATTATGCATGTCCGGACTGTAGCAGCAACAAATTAAATAATTTAGAATCAAAACTTCAGTTGGTTTTAACTTTCTCATATATTTACACTTTAGTAGAGAGGGACATCATAAAAGCCTGTTTTTCCTACCAGAATTCTATTGTTTGTAATATTTTGGTAGGTAAAAAGGCCTTCTTAAATTCAAGTGCTGACTCTGTTCGTTTTTGAAGTTTTTGCACTATAGACCCTAATATATCCATCCCTTCGCCCCTTATTTCACCCCTAAACATTATATTTGTGCATGCCTATGTTAATAATCTTTTCAGCAGGATGCAAATTTAGATACTTAAGTACTAAGAGGAATTTTTAAAAGACTTAACTCAACTTACCGTACTTTTTGTTTAAAAACAAAATGGAAACTCGGCTTACTTATTAAGGGTGGGCTTGAAACTTGATGGGAAAATGTGTTGTGCACCAACTCTAATTAAGCGCGGTTGGCTTCTTCAAGTGCTAGGAGCAGATTAAACTGGTCAGTGTTCTTTTCTGGGACATGCATCAAACAACTGGATTCTGCTCCAAACAAACCTTAGCTACAGTCCAATTTTCAAAGGAAGAGACTTAATTGATGGCTATAGAAGTTACTAGATCTATTTCCCTGTATTCATACTTCAAGTCGTATGATCTGCAGCTGTCATTTTTTATAGATATTATCAATACAAATAAAATAACCATAATAATACAGTAAAATGTTTTCAATGTTAGCTACAAAAATATGTTTCTTTTTCCTAAAAGGTTCCAAGAAAATTGGACTGTTAAATATGGGACCTGGATGTTATCATTTGTTGAAAATAACTAATATTCAAACAAAAATAACACTGTCAAGGATTGGATACATTTATGTCTTAATCATAGCAAAGTTTGTTTTGAGTATTTGCATCCTGTTCTGTGAAGTCTGTGTATATAGTGGGTATATCTTGCTGCTGTAGCTGTAAACTTGGGAATCCCCTCACATGTAACTAAACACAAGCAGCAGCACATACCGTTCTCAAGTCCTCGACAAGATGCTACTCGGCCAGCGTTCGAACAAACAGCTGCGGAGAGAACAGCTCAGTGGCTCGGCAGAAGACGACGTAAAGTCTGTCCATCTAGAAAATACTCATCAAACATGGCTACGTTTTGTTGCATTTACAAATTCTTAAACTATAAATATCATATAGACTTAATTTAAAATATAATTTACAAGATTTTTTTTTTTTAAATACTTCAAATTACAATTTGGAAATTCATATTCCAACTATTTTAAATTATGTTGTTTAGTCACCTTATAAACTTCCTTATTGTATGGACTCTTAACTGCTCATAGCCTCCATATTTACAGTTGTCTTCTGACAGGGATTCGAACCAAAGACCAACTAGAATTAAAATATTGATTGAGTGACACACTCTTTGTCTTGGTTGACGAATTTAAGTATTCTTCAGGTGAATACATAGTTTCATAAAATGTTGTTTTCTAACTAATTATAGAAACCTGTGATTATTTACTACACCCTCAAACTATTTTTTAAAAGAAAATTAAAGTTCTGCAATTTTCTTGCAGTGTTGCAAAGAGCTAGAAAACAACAAAGTTGGAAAATTTGTTAGGTTAAGGAAAGTTATTAATTGCCCTCAAATTTCACATTGATAAAAGATCTGAAAAAAAAAAGCCAGACTGTTTTATTTGTTACTTAAGATGCAAGGAACTGCAGTTTTATTTCTCAATGTGCACAAAATGTTTACTTAGATTTTTTTATCTGCAGTCAAAGGAAAATAATATGAACATTTTATATAAATTTGATTTTTTTTTTCTAATTTGTATCAAAGCAACTTAAAAATCACAATTTTTGAACAGTTACAAAAGGAAGTTAGGGCTGTATTAATTGTTTTGAAAACTAATTTCAACCAGCCATCATCTAAAAATATGTAAAAGTTATAATGGTAAACATTTTTTTCTATAAATTCACTTCCCACCCCCTCCCCCCTAATTGGCTTATGATCTGTTTTTAATCCAACTTGTGAGTACAAGAGATGACTATGAGCTCGACATTGCCGGTGTGGTGACGTGTGTTTGTTGTCGTGTTGCCAGGACTGTTTCATCCTGGACACGGTCACATCCGGCATCTTTGTGTGGATCGGCAAACAGTGCAACAAGGACGAGAAGGTGGAGGCTATGAGGAGGGCCCAGAGGTTCCTTACCTCCAACAACTACCCCGCATGGACCACGGTCAGTGCCACTGATCAAGAGTTCTGAGGAGTTGACCTAATGCTCTCATCAACCAACCCTTGAATCCCTGTCGAGACACAGTTTCTTTGAGGTGGTGCGACCCACTTCAGTGGCCACATGGTTTAAGGCATCAGACAAACCTGCTGATGACAGGGAGATCAAGATTTAAATTCCAGTCGGGTCAACTGAGGGTGGTTTTTCCTAAATGGTTTCCCACTCTCCTTCCACACAAATGCGGGTAGATTACCTCTCAAATACTTCCTTCCTCATCCCTACCCCATTAGAGTAATTATCAAATATGTGTATCATCTTAAAGCGGTGATAAAAATATAGTAAAAATTTTAAAATTCTGGCACAATTCTTACACAGGGGCTACTATTTTTAAAATTTCAGCCCTATTCATTCTGTAGATATCACGCAATGCCCATGATAGACATACTCTTAATTTTATTACCTAATATAGATAATTCTCTGCATTTGGCTCAACACATGACCTTAAACAGGATATGTCAGTTTGTGATTCAGGTGGTTCTTAGTTAGGTACGCTCAAAGTTAGTAGATTACAGGTATTGACAACTTGTTGGTCATTCAAAATGGAAATGCAAGCAGCTACATACCCCCCTCATCCCAACATTCCCCGAGTCAAGGTCGGCTTCATTTGCGTGTCAAGATAGCCCCTCCATATTTATAACAACTCCATAATCTCTAATAATTATGTAAACAAGGAATAGGGAAGAAAGAGTTAGGTTAGGTCTTGATAGAAAATAAATAAACACTTCATTTCTTCATACACTCTTCATACTTCTTGCTATTTTATAAGATGTAGGTGTGAAGAAATTAATATATAAGTTTAATTAATCCTAACTCTTTTTTCTTCCTTATCACTTACATTACTGCCACATTGTTTTCAAATACTAATTTTGATGGTAGCTATAAAGGGTTTATGCCAAAATTTTATTATGTGTTTAGTAAATCAAAGTTAAAAATTATCGCATCAAGATTTTTCTAACCTCCAATTAGAATGCTTGGTACAATCTCCTATCACCTGTGTTTACAAAGAAAAACAGTATTATGTATTGGTAGACCTGTTGCTCACTTGATATAAGTGCATAGTACATTAAAAAAATTCTTGAATAATTTTTTTTTTTTTTTTTATAAATTTCAAGAACTAAAATAAATATATCTCGAGTATGAACATCTGATGTCCATTTGTTGTTTACTGAATGAATCCCAACGAGTGTGTTGATTGGTCATAGATCCAAAGAATTGTCGAGGATGGCGAACCATCTGCATTCAAGCAGTACTTCAGTGGCTGGAGAGCGGCCGCCGACCAAATTGGACTGGGACGTGTCTACACCAGAGAACAGATAGCTGGTAAGAACATACACCAGAGAACAGATAGCTGGTAAGAACATACTCCAGATAACAGATAGCTGGTAAGAACATACTCCCGATAACAGATAGCTGGTTAGAACATACTCCTGATAACAGATAGCTGGTAAGAACATACTCCAGATAACAGATAGCTGGTAAGAACATACTCCAGCTAACAGATAGCTGGTAAGAACATACTCCAGATAACAGATAGCTGGTTAGAACATACTCCAGATAACAGATAGCTGGTAAGAACATACTCCAGAAACAGATAGCTGGTTAGAACATACTCCAGAGAACATATAGCTGGTAAGAACATCAGCAGAGAACAGATAGCTGGTAAGAACATACTCCAGATAACAGATAGCTGGTAAGAACATACTCCAGATAACAGATAGCTGGTTAGAACATACTCCAGATAACAGATAGCTGGTAAGAACATACTCCAGATAACAGATAGCTGGTTAGAACATACTCCAGAGAACAGATAGCTGGTAAGAACATCACCAGAGAACAGATAGCTGGTAAGAACATACTCCAGATAACAGATAGCTGGTAAGAACATACTCCAGATAACAGATAGCTGGTTAGAACATACTCCAGATAACAGATAGCTGGTAAGAACATACTCCAGATAACAGATAGCTGGTAAGAACATACTCCAGATAACAGATAGCTGGTAAGAACATACTCCAGAGAACAGATAATTTTGTGCAGGAATATCAGCCGATGTCGAGATAAACTCCTCAATTTTGAACTAAAAGCTATGAACACTTCGGGCTAACCAATAGGATTAAATTATCTTCGTGAAAAGAAGAGATCATGTAACTTTTTAAACTTTTTCACTTTTCTCATCCTGTGCATTTTATAAGGGGGGTGAGGACGGTATCCTAAAGTAAGTGTGACCACTACTCTAAAATGAGACCTGACCCACTTGTTGTCCCCCTGACAGCGGCCATGCCCGAGGAGGACTTTGACCCAAGCTCCCTCCACACAAGCAGACTGAGACTGCTGGCCAAGAACTCGGGACACGCCTTTGGCTTCATGCCGGACAACGGCACCGGCTCCGTGGAGATCTGGCGTGTCGAGAATTTCGAGTTGGCGCCAGTGGACCCCGAAAATTATGGCTTCTTCTTTGGAGGAGATTCTTATGTTGTCAAGTACACCTACGAGAAGAACAACAGACAAAACATTATCATCTATTATTGGCAGGTGAGAGCCTTTTGTTAGGGTCATCCAAACCTGGGCGCTACTGTCCAATAGGAGTTGTCTGCCGGAACAACTTTTTTGTAACAATTCACTTTTTAGAATTTGTTAAATAACACCATTAAATACATTTAAAATGCTCTTACCCGCTTCATTGGCCGAACAGTCTAAGGCATGTTAGACTGTCCTGCTGAAGACGAAGAGAACGAGGTTTGAATTTCGGTCGGTCCTACTAAGGGTGGTTTCTTCCTAAATGGTTTCCCACGCTCCTTCTATGCAAATGCGGGTAGAATACCTCTAAAATGCTTCCTTCCTCATCCCTACCCTATTAGAGTAACTATCATTTATATGTGTAACCTGAACAGGTGATAAAAAAAAAAGATGATGCTCTTGATATTTCCAATCAATCTTAAGAAAAGAAGTAATACCTAGATACATATCACCCACTACCCTCCCACTCTCCCTCTTGCATTGTAGGGGGCTGATATTGGTGTCTTACCAGTGGTACTGAGGATGACTGTAGTGTAACATAAAATGCAGGTTCAATCAAACGGTGTTTCTTGTTTCAGGGTCGCGAGAGTACCCAGGACGAGCGGGCGGCCGCGGCCATCCATGCTGTGCGTCTGGACAACGAGTGAACGGGAAGGCCGTGCAAGTGCGAGTGACCCAGGGCAACGAGCCGAGACACTTCCTGCGGATATTCAAAGGTAGGATATCAAACTCTTTACGTTGGTTTCATACTTTTTTATACTTTAATTCACTAAGAGCTAAGAATCAAAGTTTTGGCATATAAACAAAATGGCACTGTTCGGACTTGTGTACATTTTCATTACAAGTCCTTTTGTCATTTCACATTAGTTATTATTATCACCGCGTCTTACTACCCGTTCGGGTTATATACACGCTAATGTGTAATGGTAGAGTGATTGTGAGATGAAATGGAGGACCCACAGTTTAACGTGGGATCCGAACCACGGTGGAGGCCTGGCATTCCTCACATTCACAGGCTGTGATTAATACACGTCTTGTCAGAGGTGAAGGAAGGGTTTGGTAATCAGATAAATCTATGCCGGGACCGAGGTTTGAACCCCAGACCCCAGCACAGAAGTCTGCCACCTTACCCCTAGACCGCCAGGTCACCCTTCACATTAATGCCAGCGAAATTTTAAATGTACACAGCAAGAGCTATGTATCCTTGTGATCTTGCTTAAATCAGCCTTTTTCATACTGGGTTCCGCCATAGGTATCTTGTTCTCCACAAAGACAATTTTAAAATATTCTTTATTTCTTTTTCACAATGTAAAAAATAGCATAGCTAATTAGGATTGCCGATTTTTTAAATTTTAAATAAAGGACCTTTGCCAAAGTTACAACCAAAACATGTGATATTTAAAAAAAAAGATACTCTTATGATTGTAAAATTTAGCTGTTGTTAGTATGAAAGAGGATCATGACTATAAACCTTGAAGAATCTGAATGTATAAAAATAGGGCTCATGACAATCTGTATGTCTTAATACCTTTCAGGAAAGATGATCGTGTTTATGGGCGGGAAGGCGAGTGGGTTCCGCAACCTGAAGGATCACGATACTTACGACGTGGACGGAACTAGGCTCTTCCATGTGAGTACAATGCTACCAACACTATTATGGGATTATTTAAAATGTCTAAATAGGGGACAGAAATGTTTTGTTGTTATTGTTATTTTAAGTTTAAATATTTTTCAGTATCCAAACATTTGCCGTCTCTGATAATACGGTCCAGAGTGTATGTCCAACAATGGCTTCAGTTCCATGTCACGTGTAGCCAAACTTCTCTCTATATAATATCCTCCCTCCCTCCCTCCCTCCATGTGTTACAGATCCAAGGGACGAGTGCCGACGATGTACGGGCCGTGCAGGTCCCTGAAGTCGCTGCGTCCCTCAACTCAGATGACGTATTTGTCTTGGAGACTCCTAACGCCACCTACTTGTGGCTCGGAAATGGCGCCATCGACGAGGAGAAGGAGTTTGGTGCCAATGCAGGTCAGTCAACGCTTTCAAAACAATGTACATTAAAAAGAAAATATTAGTTTTTATTTTATGATTTAAATCGCAGAGCTACGAGATCATATTTTGAAGATCAGGGTTAAGAATTTATATATATATATATATATATATATATATATATATATATAGGCCTATTTAGCATCGCGTCTTACTACCCGTTCGGGATGTACGCCTACATACTAATTGCTTTAACATGTTACGAATTAGTAAGGTTGAATTTAGAGGTAATGCACCCACATTTAAATGGAGGGAGAGTGTAAAATAATTTTGGAAAAACAATCCTCACTACACTCGGTCAGGATCGAACCCCACTCTCCCTGTCATTGGCAGCCAGTCTATTGCAAGACTAGCAGCTTAGATCATTTAGCCACTGAAGCTGGTCATTGATTATATTAAACTTAGGGTTTGCAAGAAGGCATTTTCATTTTGAATGTAGTTTGGATGAAAATAAAATTTCATTCATATTTTAAGTTTAATTTTTGTATTAGATACATAAACACAAATATACATTTTTAAAGATGATAATTCTTATTGAAATAGTTCACTCAACTGAATGTAATAAGTTGTCCAAGTTATTTATTTCATTGATCAAACAAAATAAAATAGGGGAACTCTCTTTGTCATGAAACAATATATTAGAATTGAATCAAATTGTCATAAAATCAAAAATTTTGAATAATCAAATTTTCAAGTTTCGGAAAAATTGTAAAGTTCAAGTAACTACAAAAAGTCAACTCGAACTTGCACACCCTTATTTAAAAGGCATCTGATGAATATGTATGTCCCCACAGTGTCCTGGTGTCCCGGACACTGTGGCCACCAATGTGACTGAGGGGGAGGAGCCCGAGGAATTCTGGTCGGCTCTTGGCGGACAGGGCAGCTACAAGACTGCCCGAGACGATGGGACCCCTCTCCTGGGCCCCAGACTGTTCCACTGCTGGGTCAGCGCGGCCGGAAACTGCGGGTTGAGGAGGTCAACGATTACAAACAGGAGGTCAGCACTATTTCTTAGCTGCGCTCTTTCTTATTAGCACTCACACTTAGTGGCACAATTTATTAGCAACACTTGCCCTCGTGGCACTCTTTATTAGCAACACTTGCCCTCGTGGCACTCTTTATTAGCAACACTTGCCCTCATGGCACTCTTTATTAGCAACACTTGCCCTCGCGGCACTCTTATTAGCAACACTTGCCCTCGCGCACTCTTTATTAGCAACACTTGCCCTCATGGCACTCATTATTAGCAACACTTGCCCTCATGGCACTCTTTATTAGCAACACTTGCCCCGCGGCACTCTTTATTAGCAACACTTGCCCTCATGGCACTCTTTATTAGCAACACTTGCCTCGCGGCACTCTTTATTAGCAGCACTTGCCTTGTGGTACTCTTTATTAGCAGCACTTGCCCTTGTGGTACTCTTTATTAGCAACACTTGCCTCGCGGCACTCTTTATTAGCAACACTTGCCCTCATGGCACTCTTTATTAGCAACACTTGCCCTCGCGGCACTCTTTATTAGCAGCACTTGCCCTTGTGGTACTCTTTATTAGCAGCACTTGCCCTTGTGGTACTCTTTATTAGCAACACTTGCCCTCATGGCACTCTTTATTAGCAACACTTGCCCTCGTGGCACTCTTTATTAGCAACACTTGCCCTCATGGCACTCTTTATTAGCAGCACTTGCCCTTGTGGTACTCTTTATTAGCAACACTTGCCCTCATGGCACTCTTTATTAGCAACACTTGCCCTCGTGGCACTCTTTATTAGCAACACTTGCCCTCGGGCACTCTTTATTAGCAACACTTGCCCTCATGGCACTCTTTATTAGCAACACTTGCCCTCATGGCACTCTTTATTAGCAACACTTGCCCTCGTGGCACTCTTTATTAGCAACACTTGCCCTCGCGGCACTCTTTATTAGCAACACTTGCCCTCATGGCACTCTTTATTAGCAACACTTGCCATCACGGCACTCTTTATTAGCAACACTTTCCCTCACGGCACTCTTTATTAGCAACACTTGCCCTTGTGGCAGTCTTTATTAGCAACACTAGCCCTTGGTTTTAATCCAGGTAGAGGTAAAAATTTGGTCTTTATGTGAGATGAAAGTGAAGTGGATATGAGCTATTAGTAGGTCACATTAAGTGAAGAGTCCTAGACGATAATTACCCCACAGTATATAGGGCATTATTTATAGTCCAGTCCATGGAGTCGATCAATCTCACAGTATGTGAATATCAAACAGTTGAATTCGAATGGGGGATTAGTTGACCTTCTTGTCTTGATTCTCTCTCTCTTTATATATTATATATATTATATTATATATAATATATATATATATATATATATATATATATGACCCTTAATCATACATGAAAATATTTATTTAGATGTTGTAGTGTTTGTTAAGTATTTGTAATTATGACGCTGGAACAGCTCCTTGGGAAATGTCACACCCCAACATACATATATTTATATTTTATCCAGCCGTGTGCCGAGTGAACTCTCCAGGTTATTGTGTTGTCATGTTGGCAGGACCTCAACGAGGATGATATCATGGTGTTGGATTCTGGTGACGAGATCTACGTGTGGGTGGGCAGCCTATCCACACCAGAGGAGCGCCAACTGGGATTCAAGATGGCCGAGGTGATGCCGCACACTTAGTAACCGTTTATATTCACACATCCATCACAGACTCTGGCTTTTAATAAAGGGGGTTGAGGGGGGGGGGCGAAGAATGACCTTGAGCACAAGCCAATACCTGGATAGCTAAGTGGTAGAGAATTGACATACTAAGCCAAAGGTCCTGGGTTCAATTCCTATGTCCAGGTGTCATTTTTCAATTTATTCAACTTAACCTGAGAACAATATCTTCCATTTGCTTGGATTTAATCCGAGACAGTTGATCCAAAGATAGATATACTTACAAGTTTTATCAAAGATCCATCTTCCGGGGAATTAAAACTCATTCTATGCATTCAGATTTCTCATAATATTTAAATAGTGGTTTGTTATTTCAAACCATGGGTTACCTCAAACCACTTTGCAGTTTGAGCTTATTTAATTCAAAAATATATGTGAAAATATCAAATTAACTAATTTTCGATAACCTTTTACACAATTTACCACGGTTCACAGATACTGGACTTAGCCTTCCAAAGACAAATACAAACATTTGTTGTTATGACAACAGAACATTCAAAGTTCTTTCAGTATTGTTTGAAATGTAAGATCTGCTGTTCCTGTAAGAAATATAGCAGTGAGGATGGTCAGGGAGGTTGCCCCGATATTACATGTATCTGAACCACAAACCTGTTTCCATGTTCCCAGGAGTACCTCAAGTCTGACCCGACCGAACGCAGTCATGAGCTGAACCTCATCTTCACCGTGAAACAAGGGGACGAACCCGACAGTTTCAAGACTCTGTTTCCATCCTGGACCCTGCCCACTGGGAGGTACGTGGCGCTTAAGACCCTCGGGGGGCGCTGCAACACACTCTCACTGTATAGCTACTTCTCTCCTTCTCTATATCTGCAGGACCAGGTTCGCATCTCTGCTACATGGGCTGTCCTCACAACTAACCGTACTGTGTGATCTTTGACCTGCTTTCCCTTCCTTCTGTCCTAACTGCTCTCTTTACCGAGAGATCTCGTTATAACAAGGTTCATAGTAAGTAGGTGTGTGCAAAGCTTAGAAACTTAAAACTTGACTTTGAAAAACAAAAAAAAAAAAAAAAAAAATCAGCCTTGAATATTTTTTTTTCTACTCAACAATTGTCAAGCTTCACCAATACAAATATTGACAGCTTGGATACACAATAATGTTGAACTATTTCCATACTAGGCTGTAATAAACATCACATAAACAAATTTGAAGTAATTGTATTGCATTTTGGGATAGAATGCTATTTTTCAAACAATTGTGTAATAAAACATTTGATAAATTATTTTAATGTATGAAATTTTATAAATAACCACAATATTTACATATTTTTTTTTCCAAACCTAAAATAACTCATACTTTTTTTTTTAACTTCGCTTCAGCTTCAGTAACACTCCATATATTTGTTTCGGGAGTTTCTTTGAATTGAAAAAGTGGATTTTGCACACACCCCTGCTACTAACAAATATTTAGCGAGTGTTTATAAAATCTATTAATCTTAGGGTGGGACAGAAAGGAACCATGAGTAAAGGTGGATATTTTAGCTGTTCTTATGACTAAAAACTTTTTAACCAACGCAAATAACATATTTCACCAGTTGAATCGTTTAGTTTAATTCTCTACACTTGATATCTAGCCTTGTCATCACAGAATTTGAACAAGACTATTTATCTTGATTCAAAAAGTCCTGTTCAAAGTTAAACATGATCATGACAAATATTCAAGAATTATTGATATTAGCAAGTGAAGTTAATTAAACTTAACCTGACTACTGGAGCAATGTAATTAATTGTTTTGCTATAAAAACGTTAAAATATGTGCCTTAACTCTGGTTTTTTGTATGAGCCAGTTTCATACGAACGTTCCAAACGAAAAATCTTTTAACAAATGAACATCATTATATCCAACCTGGTTGTCTTGTATTCAGTAAATACATTATTAACAATCTTTTCTATAGCATTTTGTTATGACCAGATTTCATTCTAAAGGACATTACTCTCAATACAGAATCAGTTAGCACGGTCTTGGCAACTATTTACAATTCGCTGTATCATTGTTTTGGGAACAACATCCTGGCATTCAAATCCCTACTTGTGACAGGACTGAAGCGTCAACATATTTCCCTATCAATAATGTTATATCACTTTGCTTATGTCTAATAAAAAATATTAGAAATATGACTGAAATTGGCGTTTGTATGCTAATAAATGCCTGCCTATTCTCCTATTTAATCCTATTGCTTTGTTATCAGAATGTTAGTTTTTAAAACTCTAAATTTTTTCGGAAGTTTCTTACTATTAAAATAATTTTGTTAACGTTATAGTAATGTTTTATTTACTTACATTATAATCCACTGTGTGTGTGTGTGTGTGTGTTTACAGCAGTTTTATTTCCACTTACATATTAACAGTACTAGTATTTAAGCCTGTCTTCACCAGGGAGCTTGTAATTATTTGAAATAATAAAAAAGCCTCATTATTCATTTAAAATGACTATAAAGTAATTAAATGAAATAATAAACTAATATAGAGACACATGAAATAAATGAGCATCATGGTTCGTGTCTACCAATACTGGAAATAAACTTGATTTTATTTTTTATACTGGAAATACTGGCATTTTTAATCAGTGACTGGAAAAATATTCAGCCTTTTTACATTGAGTGAAACGTTGGATTAAGCATTTTGAGACCCCTGATATTATTTGGACTATTGACCACCCCTCATTCACTCCCCCTCTGGTCTATCTTGTTTGCCACACAATTAGTTGACCTTGTAGATGACCTTGCAGTGGGGATGTTTGCCTCACTTGCTGAACTTCTATTCTCAGTTTCTACACTAAGCCCTTCCTCCCCCCTCCCCTTGCACACTAGAGAAAGAAACAAATAGCCGTTTTGAATAGGCTTTTTCGGCTGTCTTTAAAATACTTAAATCCATCATATCAAAATTTTTTATTTCCATTAATTTAGCAGTTTTGAGAACCCTCTTATCCATTTCGGGACTCTATTTTACTATTTTCAAATCTTTTGACTTTTATGTCACCTGGAGTGTCCTTTTATTAATCTGCCAGATGAAGTGGTTTTTTTTTCTCTCTATTGGCTTGGAAAATTTTAAGAACACATTTCTTAGGAAAAATTTTGAAAATTCATATTTTCAATACTCTTAAGCGTATAGCTCGAATTAAGACTGCGGTACTATTTAAAGATTCAGTATTCTTGACAGCTTTCAAATATCTAAATGTTCTACCACATTTGAGAAACATGTTTTATGTTGTTTTTTTTAGTTCTTAGCTTTCTTACAACCAAGACCTTAATTTTAATATAAAAATACTTTCATATTTTTCTATTTATAATATACTAAAAGTTGTTTTTTTCTCGATAATCTTTGAGATATCTTCTTATCCCCCATTTCCCTACCTCCACACACTCCATTTTGTAATGTCAAATTTTAAAAATGTTGGGTTTTTGATGTGGTTTCTTCACCATCTAGCCAAATTTTAATTTCTTACCTTGCCGATAAGTGGTTGATAATTTTAGTTATGGAAATTTCCAACATTGATCGTTTCCTTTAACCCCATTTCTAATTTTGAATGTCCAATCTCTTCTGGTTATTTGAGTTTGATACTTTATATATTTTTTTAATATTTCAATTTTCTACTGTACCTACCAAAAACTTTTTTTGGTGGGAATTTAAGGGAACCTCTTTCCTTTTAAGAGTCTTTCATTTTTAAATTTAAGAATGCTGAGACCTTCATTATGGATTAGGGTGGTCCTTACACTTTCCCAACAAATTTGAAAACTCTGCCACAATAAAAGTTCATTCTTTTAGTTCTGGTAATTTGAACCCCCCTCCTTTCCATTATACCATCCCCCACTTATTAAGAGAAAATATTTAACCCTCATTTTGTTATTTGGGGTGTTGACTCTACCACCCATAAAGTTTTTTTTTACTAATTATATGTCTCTGCTTACCTCCTCTATCTTCTACTTTGGTATCATTTGAGGATCACTTGATTCGAATTTCAAAAAAAAAACCAATGACTGAATTGTGTTTACCGGCCTTGAAAACCCTCAATATAACATTTATTTAAAATTAAACAGGAAATGATAATTTTCAGAATTTTGTGGCAGCTGATCAAAATTTTGTAAAATACCAAAAGGTTGTGTTTATCAGAGCTAGGGCACAGGAAATGAATTTCAGGGCAATCGAGCAAACTTGATTCCAACCCCCCAACCCCCAACCATTAGGAAAGCATGGGGGGTCACAGATTCAGCTTCTTTAATAAATTTTGCAGGTTTAATATTTTGCACATCATTTCGGGTTCCCAGGAAACACCGTGTTGAATTCGGGTTGTACAAAATAAACCTCTGGAAGGAAAAAACAGACATACACTGCATGTTTGTTGTATAATAGACTAACAATACATTCACAAATTAAAACTATAAGCTTTCACCAAACAAACATTTTATTTTCCTGAGATTTTGTTGTTGTAAATGTGTACAAAATTAAAAAAAAAAAAAAAAAAAAAAGAAGTATGACTTCAAAAACTAATGTATTAATATTAATGCATGATCATATGAAAATGTATTAACTTTTAACACTTGTACAATTGCATGCCAAGTATTTTAGATTATAGACTGTACTTTTAGATTTTGTGTTTCAGTTTGTTATGCTTTATCTATGTAACCTTTATCAAAATAATTTATCATTGACATTTTTAATGTATTGTGCATAATTTTTAATGGTTGGTACTAAGAAAAGGGGTTATTGCACAGATCAGTACTTACAAAACCATATCATATAAAGGTTAGTTTAAATACAGTGAAATCTTCCTTAAGGTGCGGCAGAAGGGAGCGCGAGTAATTTTACAGTTTTTATAGAATATAATTTTTTGGCCAAAATAAATCAAATATTTCTCCAGTAGCAACGATAGAGTTTAGTTTTCTGCACATGCTGATATCAACAGTTCTTGAATATTTGTGTAGGGTGTCCTGGAATTTTGTCAAAACTTTTTCTCTTTATTTAATAAGTTTTGACAAAATTCCAGGACACTCTTGACAGATATTCAAGATCTGTTGATATCAGCATGTGCATAAAACTAAACTCTACGTTGCTACTGGAGAAATAGTTGATTAATTTTGGTCAAAATTTTTTAATTCTATAAAAATTGTAAAAATACAAATACTTGCGCCGCACCTTAATGAACACCTTTAATAGCAGTCATCTTATATAAGGGACAGTTTAAATTTAGCCGACAATTTGACACAAGCTCTTATGGTGGAAACCTCTTAATAACAGATTTTCTCAATAAAGGAAACACACTGTTAAACGATATCTAAACTATGGACCAAAATTGAAAGCACCAATCCAACTATAGTATTTGGTTGTAGGAATCTCATATTGTCTCGAGTGAAATGTGAATAGTCCTGCCTTACCTTTTTAGTGAAGCCTACATATAACTGATTATGTTACTTCAAGGTCGCAACTCCCACCCTTGAGCCATCAGCTAGGGGATGTTCCAGGAGTTCATATGTGCAAACAAGCACAGACTCAAGTATTGAACACCTAATGTTCACAATTCATTTTATTTATATATTCTGTGTATCATGCAATCTGTACAGTCCGCTACATACAATATTTATTTATCAATCATAACTATCCTGCCTAAAATACTCCACATTGGATAAAAACTATAACAATGTAATTACTGCAACTTATACTAGGTTAAACTGTATTCAAGAAGTATGATTTTTTTTTAAACTATATTTTTCCATATAATGGTCAACTTTAAATAAAGGACTTTTTTTTTTACCTTGGAAGGTGTTGGCTATTAAGAGATTTCACTGTATTTCTTGGTATATAGCATATATTTTCTTCTTTAAATAATTGTTTTATGGATTATATTGCTTTCTTTTCATGGGTGTTATTTATTTTATAGTTTAGCCCGATGTTGAAGTTATTCTTTATTTAAATCACATTGCTCTCTATCATTTGTAAATATCTGAAATAATTATGCCTACTCATTTAAAATATATCAAGTAAATCAAGAAGTAGTACGTGTGTGTTTCTTCAATAATAATAATAATAATATAATAATAAATAATAAAAAATGTGTGCCTTATACAGGAAGTTCTCCTATAACATGACAGTTACGTTCCAGAAAAATACATCAAGTTTTACAAAAATTTGCATTATAGGAAACATTTGTTAAATGGGAAAAGAAAGTTTAGTAGATGGTACACACCGACCACATCTATGAAAAATCACATTTCGTTCATACTTTGATATATTTTATAGTTCATTTTGGTTATATATTATCTTTGTGGTGTTTATAAATAATGATTAGAAAGCAGAAATAATAAATAATATAGAAAAATCTGTAAAGAGGACAATTGTTTAGGCTGTTATGACTAAAGCGCCAGTGGTGGAGAAACAAAGCACTAGCCCGTGGAATCCCAGAAAACAACACTCGCACATTTGATATATGCAGCAGATGTGGTGAAACGCAACAAATGCAGGGAATCAAATTGGCCTGCTTTCAGAAATTGTGTGTGAGATGTCTCAAGAACGTGTTATTTCCAAATCACATTATAGGAGAACTACCTGTACATTTTATGAAAAAATAATGCTAGGAATAAGATATTTTATAAATTTTAATCAAATTATATTTTATATGGCCATAAATATGTTATTCAGTTTCTGTACAAATTTTGATCAATATTATTAAGTTAGTACACTGTTAAATCCTAATGGGATATTTTGTAATTAATTGTTTTGAAAACGATCTTGATATTTTATCATTATTTTTTCCAAAAATAATCAAAGATTTTGCTATATTATATATACTTTAATCAAAGTCCATTTAAAATAATAAGGCATTTAAGCACAGACTTTGATAAAATGATATGATGAAATTGTTTATTATATTTTTAATTGTTTATTTGTAAATATAGATTATTTAGTTGTTTTTTTTTTGTATAATTAACTTACTCTTTTATCGACTGGCCTACCGAGGACAGCGAGATGAGGGTCAAATTCTGGCTGGATGCACCATAGGTGGTTATTTCTTAAATGGATTTCCACACTCCCTTCACACAAATGCGGGTACACACCCTCTAAATTTAACTTTCCTCTTCCTTAACTCATTAGTGCAATTAGTCCATATGCCTATAGTCTGGACATCTAGTAAAATGCAGTGCTAATACACACACATATATATATATATATATATATATATATATATAATATATAAATAAATAAAATTGAACTTTTAATTACATTCCATTGAATTCAACTATGGAATATATTTGGTTTCCACTCTGATTGGAATTTTATATTAGAAATTTCGAGTCCATTTTGATTCTAAATTAGTTTGTTTTAGATTCAAAATTTAAAGACTTTTCACAGTTCTAATAAACACACTTTTTAAAACTTAAATATGTCTTTAACATTTTATGAAATGTATGTACTTAAAGCTGCTTTATTAACTTGCAAAGCATCACTTAAAAATGTTAATGTTGATTGATTTCCAGTCCCAACCGTCTTACGAAGAATTGAAAAGACAAATAGTTGAAGCCAACGCCACCATTGAAGACTGATTATGAAATGAAAATAGATAATATTCATAATTTATATTTAAAAAAAAGGCAGTATGCAAATTTTATAAGCACAATTAAACATGCTTTCTCTTGTTAATGTAATCTCATATTATCAACTTGACTAGTAGTATACAAATGTGTTCTTGTTTAACCATAGGTCAGAGAATTTATGATAAATGTTTTCTAAACTGAAACTATGTGCCTTTTGGGCAATGTGTAGCCTTGAAGCTTTATAATACTTGTGCACTGTGCTTTATAACAGACAATATGATAAATAAAACCTGTTCGCAGAAACAAAATTATGTTACAATCGTAATAAAACTACATAAATTTGTATATTATATTATCTTCACCACCCATTTCAGTGGTTGCATGGTCTAAGGCGCTATTATCACATTAGACAAGACTGTCAATGACTAGGATATCGAGGTTAAAATCTTGGTCGGGTGGTTTTTGCAAAATAGTTTTCCACTCTCCCTCCATATGAATGCAGATATACTATATATATATATATAAAACCCGCCTCGGTGGCGTAGTTGGCTAACGCGCTTGTCGTGTTGAGCTCGACTGCTGAGGACGTGGAAATCGAGGTTCGAATCTCGGTCGGGTGAACTGGATGTGGTTTTTCCTAAATGGTTTTCCACTTTCCCTCCACGCAAGTGTGGGTTCACTTCCTCTAATTCAACCTTCCCAATTCCTAATCCTTAGCGTAATTAGTACATAAAGCGTATAACCCGAACGGGTAGTAAGACGCGGTGCTAAATATTATTATTATTATTATATATATATATATATATATATAGTCTTCCTAATCACTAAAAACATTAGCGTAATTAGTACACAAGTATAAATCAAACCGGTAGTATAAGATGCTGGGCCAAATTTATATATATCATATGCCCTAGTAAAAAGTTATTGGAAGGTTAAATAAAATAAACAAACATATATCAATTTATTTTTTATTAAATTATTTAAAAACAATTAAGCTAGAGATAATGATGTTCTTTTCAAGCTAGAACATTGTGAAGTACACACCTTTGACACTTGACAGCATTCATTGGTGGCCCTGTCCTTTGCACCCTGGCTTGCGCCCAAACTTGACCCTCTGACTCTTCTTCTCTCAGGGGGTAGGTTCAAGATACGCTCACCAGGTAGCAGGTCAGGTCAACACAAGAGGATTCACTTGGACAAAAAACATTCTTTTTCTCTTTTCAGATTCAAATTATGCAAGGAAATATAGATAACTAATGTTTAACTTTTTTTTTAACATACTAATTAAATAATAATTTTATGTGTAAACAAATTGCACAAATTAATTTTCCCCTAGAAGTAAGATTCACAAATATTGATATTTCAGATATTAAACAGTCACACATAATAATGACGGTCAATGTTCCAACAATAGTCAAAGAAACACTCAGCACAATTGAGGGATCGGGGCTAAAACAAGGTGACCACATTTTATGAAAAAATGTCGGCAGGGATTTCCGTTAGCTTACCTCTTGAACTAAAAGGTTTTTTTTTTATTAATACCTTGAGTATAGATAAAATCAACCAATATTTTGGTTTATTTTCATAGCGAGATTTCAGGATCTTATAGATGTTTAAGAAGTGAAAATATTCCATATAAATCTCTGAAGATTGTGTTTTTGCCCAGACCCTCTCAATTCCAGCTTGTCGTCTAAATTAAATTAAGCTTGAATTATTTCAATTCATTTTCACATAATATGATGCAATGCTACACTTCTTAAAGATATTTTAACACTCAAAATAACCGACCACTACCCGCAGACAGACTACAACAATGACAAAGTTATTAATCACATTACATTTTACTGGTCCAATATATATATATATATATATATATACAATATGACAATGTGGAGGTGTTTTGAGGTATTTGAAAATCACCTGGAGCTATTCAATGGACATATATCTTATAGAATTACTTCAACCAAACTGAAACAACCAATGAAATACATAGCATGTCAACAGTTTGAGTAAAGAATCCTACATTCCACACATGTGGCAAGTGTTTTGATGCACCCTGGGACAAAAGAGCCCCAGACTTAAGTTTGAATATTTATTCTTACTTTATAACACACAATATTAAAACACAGCCTTAGAGTAAATAAATTATAATGCAATTTATTACTTTTTATGGTTTGTTTTTACTATTTAGCTAAGTTAAATAAAATGGGTTGTGTCGATTACACAAGAATAAAATATTGCTGCTCTCATACTATACAAACATTACTTATCCTTTACATTGTTACTTTGTTGATTTCATCCTTTATATTGCTGCTCTCCGACTCATCTTAACCAAAAAGCAATATCGCTATAAAACATAACTTCACAGTTCAACCGATTACTTTGGGAGCAAATCATTAACACAGTTTGAACAAATCTATGAGTACAAATTAAATATTGGCCAACTCTTATGGTTTATTCACAAGCATTTCATAAAGTATGGCTCTCAAATTGATCACAAATCTGCATCGGCTGGCATTTATCAAAACTTTGTACAACACAACTAAAAAAAAAATTAAAAAATTGTGGATACATTTCTACGAGCAGATTAACATATAGGTAAATTACAATCCTAAGACATCAGTAGCTAATAACATTTCCCAAATTAAAGCAGTAGATTTACTTGCTTTGGCTTCCTTAACACACTTTTCAGAAAGTTGACAAAAATTGCTTAGTACATATGGATGAAAAGGAATTTCTGAATAGCAGCTTGTATATAACTTATTTATGATAATATTAAAAAATATAAATATACAATAACAAAATACACGGTTCATATATCATTAAACTACTAGAAAACATTTTTTTTTGTTATAAATAGTTTATCTTAGTGATTAAACTTTACATATTTAAATTAGGAGTTACATAATTTTAGACAGGTGGTAAAATGCAACATAAAATAGTTACTAAACTTATTATTACTGAGCGTAGGTATTCTCTGAAAGTTAGTGTCAACACTGCTGTAATTTGACTAAACTTGACAATTTAATCAACTATTTGGCTTAAAGAGGCTGAGTATACGATTAATTTCCGTCCTCTTTTCTTCTGCAGACTTCCAAGCATACAAAGTAATACACAATATGCATAGAAAAACATGTTAAAATCTGGTAAAAAATTTTGTTATATGAAAGAGTAAAAGAGAGAATAAACTTTCACTGTACAACAATGGTTTTTTGTTACCTAAAGTATATTGAATTATTAATGTGTCTCTAATTATCTATTTTAGTTGTGAACATAGCAACTTTCTCAGAACCAGGAGATCTAAGGGAAACTGGAGAGTACAAAATCATGTGAGACGTTTGGAATTAGTATAATCTAGAATCATATTATATATTTAGAATAAATCTAACATTCCCTCTTCATTTCAAGGACAAATGTGTCTATAACCTAATCACTCACATAACTTGAAAATAACTGTTAATTACAGAGTTAACTCACAGTTACAAGTATTTAAGATAGTGGTATTTACGTTATATCAAACCATGTTGACACAATAACTTGGATTAAGCTACTTTATTAACATTTCTAAAATCATTTTGAAAAGAAAAACCTACATTTTATAAATCTTAAAAATACTATTAGTTCCTTCTGTCAATTTACACCCTACACCTGATCTCTGAAAGGGAGGTGGATATTCAATCTAATCAAGGACATGATATCTCGTCAACACATTCATTGTGTTAATGATATTGTTTTACAAAGAGTATTAAGCACCTGGGACTTCACTTTTAGTGCTTCACCGCCCCTCTTTTTTGTCAAATGTCCTCTTGCACGAAGGGTAGATCAGTACTGAATTGAGGGGTGACCTGGTGGTCTGGGGGTAAGGTGTCAGACTTCTGTGCTGGCGGCCGGGGTTCAATCCTCGGTCCCGGCACAGATTTATCTGATTTCCAAACCCTTCCTACACCTCTGACAAGACATCTTGTGAATGTGTGGAATGCCAGGCCGCCACCGTGGTTCGGATTCCACGGTAAACTGTAGGTCCTTCATTTCATCTCACAATCATCCTACCATTACACATTAGCATAAGTGCGTATAACCCGAACGGGTAGTAAGACGCGGTGCTAATAATAATAATAATAGTACTGAATTGAAAAAATCTGCAAATTAAAAAACTAGACCCCTCTTAATGACTTAGAACAGTGTTTTACCAAAATGTGGTGCACAAATGATTCCAGAGGGTTCGCAAAGCACCCCTCAGTTTTTAATTATCATAAAATATGTTTTAAAATCTTATGAGCAAATAAGCATATATTATGAAGAGATGTCAATGACTTTTAATAAAACTTGATTATAATTTGGAACTAAAATTTATAATTTAGCAGGTATTAGTGACTTTTTTTTGGTGTGTGTACAGCTCAAAGGAGTTCATTTGTTAGGACATGACTGTCCAAAGTTTGGGAGACTGACCCTTTCAGATTCACAGGGCAAAGCTTGTGTTTAAATACAAGTGATCATATGATATGAACATGTAATGTTTCACTGCCGTCGCCCGTCTGCGCTTTGACGGGACTGAGGTAAGGTCAAGGTTAACTGCTCATTCAGGCACATCACACTTGAGGTGAAAACCCGACGTAATAAATACACAATACACCCATCTGTCATGTTATGAGTATACCAAGAAAGGGAGGAGTGAATAACATAAAGTGTGTGAGTGAAAAATGAATAATGACGAAAGGATGGAGTGATTTTACTGGGTCATTGGCTGGAAAAAGTTGATAATGAGTCAACCAACTTATTTCAACGAAGGAGAAGTCGTCTTGCCCCTCAACAATGTGCACCTAGTCTAGAAGAGGGCTCTCAACTTTCAGCAAGCTGTAATGTGTTTGTAGCCCTTAGATCGGGGACATCAAACTTTCAGCCCGATTTATATTTTTATATAAACGTTGCAGAAATACACCATTTGGAAATTAGTCATTAATTGGAGAAATATAGCAAGTGAGGTTGGTGTACATAATTTTTACTCTTTACCCACCAAAGATAGATTCTCAAAAATTGTATTATTATTATTAGTACCGCGTCTTACTACCCATTGGGGTTATACGCACTTACGCTAATGTGTAATGGTAGGGTGATTGTGAGATGAAATGGAGGACCTACAGTTTAACGTGGAATCCGAACCACGGTGGAGGCCTGGCATTCCCCACATTCACAAGATGTCTTGTCAGGGGTGAAGGAAGGGTTTGGTAATCAGATAATTCTGTGCCGGGACCGAGGATTGAACCCCGGCCGCCATTACAGAAGTCTGACATCTTACCCCTAGACCACCAGGTCACCGCTCAAAAATTGTAAAATTTGTGCACCAAATATGTGCAATTTTTGTGAACGGTTGCTTTCTCTTAGGGGCTACCCATAAACTATGTACGCATGGGAGGGAGGAAGGGGTGAGGGTGGGGGTAGTGCTCAGTGTGATGAAGAGGGAAGGGGGGAGGTTAGTAATGTTTGACATCACATTACAATTAAGCATACCAGTCAATGTTCTGTGTTATTAAACACAACGGTGCACGTGTATAAACAAACAATGATTGACACGTTGACTTCGATCACCTAAAAGGGATATGGTATCAAGAGAAACGTATCGATAACAGTATCAGTATAGAAATTTTAATCTGGAAAAATGTTTTTTTCTCATCTAGTAATAATAGGGATGTTCACTAAATTGTGAAAATGTGTGACAAGGGGAGGAGGTTAAAAAAAAAAAAAAGCTTGACATAATTTATGGCTAGCCCTTTGTGAAAAGAAGCAAACAAACATTTACCATCAATTCTTTTGACTTAAGCACAAAATAATTTTAAGCCTAGCACACAAACCATTTCACTAAAAACAAAAAAAAGTTTCAAATTTTTGCCAAACAATTAAAAAGGAAGTCTTAAACTTATATAAACTTAATTTTCTTTTTATAATCATGAATTAAAAACTTGAGTTTTTTCACAAGATGGTGTCAGTGTTAGATTTTCTGAAATACACCCCCCTCCCTTCCATCATAAATATTTTAAATTTTGATTGTGGCCCTAATGTTCAAACAAATTTGACCTGCCTACTCTGGCTGAACCTGGACCTTCCTCAACAGACACATTACATGAAATAGAAGCGTTAAAAAGACAACACAAAAACACACAAATAATACATCCCACTTTACAGTAAAAACTCTGAATATATACCTTTATATTTTATAAACACAATAATGTTCACATGAAAGACAGTTAAGGTGTTTTTTTTATACTGCGGTCCACAGAAAATATGGATTCTCTGTTAAAGTAAACAGCATTTGATTCCATTAATTAAACAATAACTTGATCACATGACTTGGTTCCTTGTTCCACAAACACATGTAAGGTAAGCCTTAAATGAAACCTGAAAATGTCCATGCAAGTCAACTTCCCATGGTAATACCCGTCATGGTTGATTTAAATTTATGAAATCAGTTTACTATTTGATATTAAGTTTAACTCAAATATATATAATAAATATTACTAATCTAATTCAAGGATATTTTGAAATGCTTTTACACACTTAAGTACATTAGTTGTGCAATTATATAAAAAATTATAGGAAAATATAATTGTATTGCAATTAATTACTGTAATATGAATTATCGACGATAACATATTCACTGATGAATGGAATAATCACAAGAAAACATGTATACAATGTTATTTTCAGAAAATATAATAATAATAATAATAATAATAATAATAATAATAATAATAATAATAATAAATATTGTGAAGCCACAAATTTGTAATTATGGTACCTTTACACTGATCATTACAATGATTCTTGTATATAAACAAGTACAAATATCGTATGTCCCACAGATTTGTAAAAGTCTACAATCTATTTCTACACAAACAATATTATAAATAGACATGATTTAGTTAAAATATATTTGTAAAGAACATGATGATCAAAGAAAAGCTACTCAGAAAATAAAAAACACGAAGCAAAAGCTAAACCTATAAAATCAATTTCCAATTCTGCTCTAAGCTAAAAGAGGCTCCAGTAGAGTCTGCGAATGAATCATGAACAATGTTTAAATATAAGCAACCAGGGAGGGGTTGTGTTTGGTTTTATTTAACACATCCTCGGTCCCGGCACAGATTTATCTGATTACCAAACCCTTCCTTCACCTCTGACAAGACATCTTGTGAATGTGGGGAATGCCAGCCTCCACCGTGGTTCGGATTCCACGTTAAACTGTAGGTCCTTCATTTCATCTCACAATCACCCTACCACTACACATTAACGTAAGTGCGTACAACCCGAATGGGTAGTAAGACGCGGTGCTAATAATAATATTTAACACAGCAGTTAAGATAAAATGTATCATCAGGTAGTTGAAGGAAAAATGGTGAACAAGCAGTTGCAGGAGTTATACTCACATTACACTTGTCCGCCATTGGTGAATCTCAGCAGAGGGAAGGGGAGTTCCTAAACACTTCTCTTCTCAGTTAGTTTTGGTGACCGACACCCCTTGCGTAAAGACAAAAGCCGGGCGAGTGAATTAAATGGAGGTCATTAGATAGCTATAATTAAGTTTTGGTCAGATGAAGAATAAATGAATATCCAGAGGGAATCAAACGAGTCTCCCTTGGCAAGAGAGGGTTTTTTAGTCATAGTCTGAAACAAATGAAAGCCTCAAAAGGTTGAGACCCCAGCCGAGGATGATAGTTTACTTTTAATGAAGTGTAAAAATAATATCTGTATTATAGATTGCACAATTTATGTTTTTATTGATTCATATTCTCAAATGTTATTATATTTGGAAGAAGGTATAGGAAAGGTAGATAGAAACACTCCTCCCTGAAGAGTTTCGATACAATGAAACCTAGGTCAAGGAATTGGGCGATTTTCTTTAAGACCTCTTTGTCCTATGGCGGCAGTGTAAATTGTGAACTGTGTTCTTCTTTTCATTGTAAAAGCCATAATGTGTTTTGTTTCTTTTTTATATGTTACTATTCATCTTTCCTGTACTCTCTTACAAATATATCTAAATTTACCTTAAAAAGTAAAAAAAAAAAAAAGATTTACCTTAGAGAGATAAAAAATATTACTATTACACTCCTTAGGGTCGTCATATGAATACCAGATAAATATTGCTATTGGGAGGTTAAAGTTATCTACCAGATAAAAGTTATCAGCTACTTTAGTGTTTTACACATTATATTAACTGAATTTATCTGCCAGATAGCTATCTATAGGATAAATAAATTTTTATGGAGAAAATGCAAGATTGGTATTGTTTTTACTGGTACGCGCATGAGTATAAGCCCTGCTTAGAGCGCTACAACCTAGCAAGTGGTGAGAACGCTCAACATTTGTTAAATAATGGCGGCTAAACGAGTGCGAGGAAACAGATGGTGTCACGTGGGCGCAGAAGCTAAGATTTCTTGCGAATACTAATTTCGGTGTCTGCCAAAATGTGGGCAATAGTTGGGTACAATGTTTACAAAATATCATTTATTGTATTCATATTTTGATAATTTGTTCTTATATAAATCTAACTCTACAAATAGCTTGTCAGTTTATATAAAAGTATGAATTAAATGTTCTAACTTTACATAGTTAGAGCCCGGGCCTGTGCTTATTAAACACGTGAACCAAGATTTTAACCTAAAACAAGTCTAATAGGCGAACCTCATTAAAAACAACGCATCACTATGGCAACAACCATTTTAACCTCCAATCAGGTACTTAAACCTCCTGATAAAAATGTGATGGATAAATACATTTTATCTGGCAGATATATACTATCTGCACTTTTAACTTATCCACCAGATTAATTTTCATCCAGGAGTCATAAGACCGGCCCTTAGATGATTTTTTGCAAATTACTGTACATACTGTATATAATTTAATCGAAAAACATATTTTCAGTGTGAGGATGAATGCATGGAAAAATGATTGAATTTTTAAATGTCAACAAATCAAAAATGAAAATCAAATAATTGGAGGTTAGAATTTAAGAATTCGCAATAGAGAATTAGAATTTGATACGAACAATAAGTAACATATTTATTGATTTTATGTTGATTCAAGCCTTTATACTATTTAATTTCCGTTTTACTTTGATACATTTAGATACGCTGATAAAGCGCCTTGCAATGACTGGAGCCACCTTTTTACAAAGTGTACACAAAGAACAAATAACTATATACATACACCACAGTGATAACACAAACCATGTTCCAATGGCTTCATCATAAACTTATAACAGAAGTTTCTCTGAGTGAATGGAAACAACAATAAAATACAATCAACAAAAGGTAAATAAGAGCAACTCAATAATTGTAAAAACAAGTGAATATTATTAAATAATCCAAGAACGCAATTCCAATGGTGACGATATCACAACAAAGACATAATGATATGGGTTTAAGTTTGATAAATGATAGCTCTACTGGGTTGTATGGGAGAAATATAGGGGTTTGCAAAGGTTTGAAAAGTTCGACTTCGCTTCGAATATTCGTCGGTTTGGACTTCGATTCAAAATTGAAATTTCAGATTCAACCATTATTACAAACCTGCTTTGGTGACTGCATGGTCTAAGGTGTCACTCTCGCAATAGACTGGACTGCTGATGGTAGGGAGACCGGAGTTCGATCCCAGTCCAGTGTGCTGAGGGTGGTTTTTCCTAAATGGTTTTACAGCTCTCCCTCCATGTGAACGCCGGTACAGTTCCTCTAACCTTTATCTATTAACACTTTAAAGTAATTAGTTCATGTGCGTACAACCCGAACGAGTAGAAAGACGCGGCGATTAAAAGAATTACAAAGCTTCACCAATAAAATATATTTAAAGCTAACACATTTATGTTTAATTCATTTATATTTTGAGTTGTTATTTACATTACAAATTGATGTTCACATGACAAAAATCCAAAAAATTAAAATTCATGTTTTAGGACTAATTATGTTAGTTGTGTTTGCAATAAAGCATTTTGTAGATTATATTTAATACCTAAAACTATACAGTTACGCAACATATAATATATTTTATCACCATTAAACATTTAAAAAAATATTCATTTGTCGATTTGGCTTCGAGAATATTTCATATTATTTGATTCGACTTCGCTTAAAATTGAAAAAGTGGACTTTGCATAGCCCTGAAGGAGAATAAAATAAGTTAACCACCTGGTTTATACAGATTCATGATTAAATAAACATTAAAAGCAGGATAGAAGGTCAAGGTTTATTAACTTACCAGAAAACTGTAGACCTCAAAGTTAACAAATAAAAACACAACAAAACACATAATTACGAAAGGTTTGAGGGAGCTACATCAGTCCCTTCATCAGTATGAGAGTGTAAAATACAGACTGTCCTTTCAATGTCAAATTTAATAAAGCTGTTTAGCGTTATTTTTCCAATGATTAATGATTATAATTATACCTCATTACTTTTTCTTTTGAGTCAATCAATAAAACTACACAAAACAGTGTGACCAAAGCTGAGGGTTGCACTGACACTGCCTTATATATATTTACCATGAAAAACAAAAAGTTAATAAAGAAGTGATGAGGCCTTGTTAGATGTTTAAAATTCAAACCAGACTTTTGACACAATAAATAATTAAAATAGCGTGTTGCTCGGCACTTAACTGCCCTTGTATGAATCACAATAAAACTTAGTCATAAAATAAATATAAAATACACATGAACAAATAAATACAGATGAATATACTTGTTAGTTTAAGCTCTCACCCGAAATGGACAGAGGCAGATGTTGATCAGTGCTTACATTTAAGCAATAAACAAATATTTGCTAAGAGTAATATAAAGACATGTTTATAGCTTTGACCAATTAACCGCTTGCCTGGATCGCCCGTGTCTAGCTCAGGCAATGTAATCTCTGATGCTTGTCTCTATTTGCCGTGTTTTTCCGACTTTATCCTCGTAAAAGTTATCTTTTACTCGATAGATGTCTCTGGCACAATACTCACTTGTGCCATCAGGTAAAGCTTATTGTAACTTATTGTAGGAGTTTTTTTTTTACCCGATAGATGTCTTTTGAAAATAACTAAAAATAAAAATAAACCTGACATTTCCAATGGAGAAAACAGGCAGCCGGCAAGTGGTTAACAATGTCATATATTAACTCAAATAAAGAAGTTGTAAAAAATCATGAAACAGGTCTCATTGTAGTGAATATAACAATGAAAGATGGAAGATATTTTTAAAAAGAATATTCCATGATTCATAAATGTGTGTATATTTTGTCTTAGCAACGTTTTATTGGATCTGTGAGAAGATAATTTTAATGTCTAAAAGCAGCTGTTCAGTAATCTAGCTTTTAAACTATCACAGCACAATTATTTTGTTGAGTTAAGAATAAATCACAACAAAATAGTAAAGAATGTTGTAGGTCATATGGTAAAAAAATCTCATGATTCTTAAGTGAGTAAAAAAATGAATATAGCTTAGGAAACAAAAAATTAAAACCATACAAAGCTTAGAATGTTTTCTAAACAATAATTACAAGGATTTTCAAGTTTCAGCCGTTCCACTTAACAAGAGACCGTAAGCATTAAACAATGACTAAAATATAGTTCAAAACATTAAATACAAAACAATATAAAAACATTCAGTTTTGTGTCAAAAATTATCACAACAAAATATAAAATAAATAAATAAACAGTAAATTCCGATGATATTTTCTATGCGTCATTTGAAATAAAAGAGGATTGTCAAGTAGGAGCAGTTGCAAGATCTCACTGTTTCCTCGACAGCAGACCCTTCTTCTTGAGCTGCTTAAGGGCGCACTTGGCTGCTGTGCACTTGGCAATGCGATAGTTGCGCCCTATACCTTTGAACGTACCCTTTCCGAACACTTCCACCGTGACCCGCACCCGCCTGCCGTCCGCCAGCTTCTCGGGTTTACTGTGGGACACCAAAACACCCGGTCAGCCTCGGGAGATAGACAGTCGCTATCAACGTGTGATAAGAGGAGCTCAAAATACAAGAGTAAAAGGGCAAGGCCCAACAACTCACCAGAACAAATTAAACTCGAGAGTTCACAGCCAAAATGACAGTTGGGTCGAATCCACTAGTTTACAAATACAAATCTCCATTTAAACTAAAAATATCTACTTTAAATTTGAATCTTAACAAAGAGTCATGACCTTAAGGAGGAAATAGAAAATATAAACAGTAGCTAGATATTAACATTCATTCATTCAGTTAAGTGTTAAATTACTGGTTTAGGGTCTGGTTGTTGAGTTCATCCTATGATTATAATTGGTTCTGAACCACCAATAAACAGTATTACAGCTATTAAACAAATTTTATTAAAAAACTTGAAAAAGAAAAAAATTGGATTTGAGTTTTGAATCCTAAATTTTCTCGAATCTTGTATATCCTTAAAGATTTGAGGGCCCATCCTTGATTATTTATAAATAATTACTGTCATGTGTTTTATATATGGGAGGAATGCTCAAATCCCTCGAATCCTTAAAGATCTTTGATATTCGAGAAAATTTATCTTTATATGAAAAAGGAATATTTCCAAAAATTTCGAAACAATGTGTAACTGTGGAAGTGTGAAAAGTGTAATAAGAAATGAAGAGAGAAGTGTGTTTGTTCCTATCTAGTCTTAACCTAAAGTTCTTCCTTCACTATCAGTTACATTAATGTACAATGTTTCTACACTTTACTATTATACATTTCCAAGCCATTAGGTAATAATTCATTTTAGAATCACAAGATAAGAGATAATACCAAACATAAAACTATATACTGTGTGTATGTGTGTGTGTGTGTGTGTATATATATATATATATCCCATAGTAACGACGCAGCGGAAACGTAGACTTTGGATAAAAGAGAAACAAGGAAAGTGGAGGTCATGGAAATGAAGTTTGTGAGGAACATATAAGCTGTCACCAGAAGAGAGAGGATTAGGAATGAAGATTTAAGGTCTAGAGTTGGGGCACAAAAGATAATAGAGAAGCTAGGATTAGATGATATGGGGGCAAATAATGAGGATGGAAGGAAGAGGGTTCCAGGAAAATTAATGGATATGAAGTGTGTAGTGAAGAAACCGTAGAGAGTTCAGGGAAAAGATGTGAAGAACAGATAGCAGCAAGTGTGCAAGTGAGAGGGCAGCAGAGTGCTGCTGGAAGAACAGAGTGTAGCGTGTCAAACAGATGATTGGACAGCTACAAGTAAAAAATTAATATTTTTTATAATTTACGCAAGAAAGGAACTCTCGTAACATATTTAATTTAATCTACCTTGAAGTTTATTTTCACTGACTTGATGCAACCTACTAATATTACGTATCTCCCTACATGCAAACACGTGGTTGGTCAGAAAATATTGTCTTTTGATAATTACTATACTAAAATATCTAAGAAGAGGATTAATATTATTGGATTCACGAATAAAATACATTAACGCATACCCTTTGCCATTGGAGGATGTCAGATAGAGATGTGTGCTCTACAAGATGTGGCTGTGCGTTTATGTAAAAATATTATATAAATATATATATATCACAAAATACTCATTAAAATAATAAGGATCCTAAATACCATAATAAAACAGATATATTTCAATATAATATGCTTTGATGAGTATCACTCTTCCAAGATGTCGATAGATACCAGTCTCCCACATGTGAAGCACAAATATATCCAGTAATGGCCGGCACACGTGCTATCAATAACCAGGTCTCTGAAGAGAAGAACTGGATTCGAGCATCGACACCGTGACCTACATATTAGGACCCTGGCGGTCAGTCAAGGAAAACTTTCCGCCTTTCTTCTATTTCTCTTCTATTCTCTCTTCCCCCCGCCTTCGTTCTTTCACTCCGTCTACTTTATCCATTTTGTACCAGATTGTCAGTATATAAGGGCATTCTCAGAATGTCTCAACACAGACCAATCTACAGCACCAAAAGTCAAGGGGGATATGCTGCAACGACTATAACGAAGAGGAGACACAGCCATGAAGTCTGGGTCGTTGGATCCAACACCATAGCTACATCCAAGGAGAAGGGGTCACAGATCCAACTTAGCGCTAACTAGGACGTCACGTCTAGGGTATTTATGTATCCAGCCATCGTCATCAAGTCCCTAGGACTTGGAGTCTAGTTTTTGTTAGTTATATAAAAAAAAACTAGACCATGTGTAACTGAATTTAATTTAATATTTTTCTGGAAGCCTATTTTGTTTATAAAGATGTCATATGGATTTCTGATTTAATTAATATTTGATTAGCTTAAAGATGGAAGTTTTTATTTCTGTAAACAGTGTGTCCTGTAGTCTGAAGGGGGAAGTCTGTTTCTAGTGGCTTATCAAGTCAAGTCCTGGCTACTATTTATCGGTCCTTATGATACTGTATTTTACACTATAAGCCTCTGACTTAGAGAAGTTATAATGTTTTAGTTTTGGACTTATAAAACTTCCACAAGTTCCAATAATCTATTGAGTCAAAGTTAATCGTGACGTATTGTACGTCACGCGCATTGGTTCATGTTAAGGATGGTTACCACCAGGTTGTCTATTTTCTTTCCCTTATTATTGTTCTGTTAATTTTGGTTGTGAATTGGTCAATTAGACACGCTTCAGTGAAATATTATCTTAGGTGCGCAACCCAGGGAAATACACTAAAAGTCATAGTGGGGTCCGCGCAAATAATACACGTTTTCATTGCCTTTAGTTTTGACTCCTATTGATTGTGTTGCTCTTAATATACTTATCATTAGAACTTATGTACTATTGAATGCTCTGGCAGTACGAAGGGAATGTGACCAGACATAGTACTTTGTGACACCTGTTGCTTAGCCATCAATTGCTGTTATTAACAGCTGATTATCTGAAATGTTTTATAGATTCTATTTACAAAGTCCATCTAGCAATACTGATTTTAGTTTCATGTATATCTTGTTCAGACCCGGCTAGGCTGGAAACAGGTGGTGGTGGTGGTGAAGATGGTGGAAGATGGTGAAGATGATTGAAGATGATGAATATTATGATGATGATGATGATGAGAAGAAAATATGATGATGATGGTTATGAATATGATGATGATGATGATGATGATGTTAAATGATTAAGAAGATGAGAAGATATTATTATTATTATGACGACGATGCTGTGATATACACACGCAACGCGCACGCGCATGGACACGCACGCACACACACACACACACACACAATCACACAAGGAAGGAGAGGGAAATTAAATTATTTTATAGAGGAATAAGAGTCGAATAACTCACCCAAACTTTGCTGTCTCTGGTTCCAACTCTAGAAGTTCTCGGATTGGGGATTTGGGAACGTTAGTGCTGAATTGCTCTGTAAATCCACAATTCAAAATTATGTACTCTTACCTAGAAAACATAGTCCTTTAGCACTTGGGAGTTGGATGGAAGTTATGACTGTGACTCTTTGACTATTATTCTCGATTTTTAAATTTTTAACCTCGATTTTTCAAATCTCTATTCTAATTAATCGACATTTACAATTTAAATCTTTATACATGCCATCAATATCATGTTAAAATTATGTTATTAATTTGTGTAGAGTAATATATTTGAATTAAAAAAAACTAAAATGTGTCAGTGCTTAAAAAATATCCAAACAAAACATTCATGTTTGATTGTTGCAATATCACTAGGATTGACAAATTGTTGGTAGTAGAGTTAAAAGGAAAAAAATATGCTAAAAACGGTCATAGCTCACAATTAAATACTAGCCTATTCTCAATGTTTTGTTTGGATACCAACAGTTTTGATTAACTGTGATTGATATATTGCAAATGATGGAATGAAGATCAATTCTTAGTTATTTCGATATCAGTAAGAACCTAAGAGTATAAAGGGAGTGAGATTTACATCCCTACTTATAATTAGATCAAATTAATCCAACTATTTTTTTTGGGGGGTGGGTGGGGTGGTCTAAGGCATCACTCTCGTGTTGGTTGACCTGCTAATGATGAGATCTGTGTTCCAATCCTGGCTGTTTCTAATGAGGGTGGTTTTTCCTTAAATGGTTTCCCACTCTCCTTCCACTCAACAGGTATATTACCTCTAAAATGCTTCCGTCCACATCCATACCTCAATAGAGTAATTATCAAATATGCATTTGACCTTAATAGGTAGTAAGACACGGTGATAATAAATAAAGTGTATTGTGCACTATGTGCTATGCTCTATTTATTATGCGTCATGCATGATCTAAGCCTGCCCTGGTTGTTAAGTTGGTGCAGAAAGTGGCATATGTTTGTACATTGTTTAAAGAGAACAAGTGTTGTCTTTATATACTAACCTATTTCTGCCTTCATCATTCGGAAATAGACCCGCCATACAGCGTCCAGGGACATGTTACTGTCCAGGAAGATGGCCCCCGCCACAGACTCAAATACATCGCCCAGAGCTTTAGGCACTTCCACATCCTCGGCTTCCTCACATTCCTCCTCCTCGATCAGGTAGTACTAGCAACACGACAGCAACAAACACACATTCTTTCTTTACCTGGCTTCAATAAATATTGAGAGGAGGATGGAAAAAAAACAACTTAAAATGTAAAAAGTAACAAAACAAAACTAATTTTTAATTTTAACAAAGAAAAATAATCTATTTTATTATGTTTTAAAGCATAATGTAAATGATTAATAGCTTGGTTAGGAATTACGATAGTAAGCATGTATATTTACCTACAAATAAAGCATTCTCGATTCATACATTCATAAATCATTTTAAAATGATATAATAAGCAACTGTTGGAAACATTTTTAAAATTCCAAATAGGGTCGTTAATTAGACGAAAATACATATCAAATAATAGCAGCTAAACAGATAATCAATTACAGCTCATACTGAGTTTTGTCGTTTTGCTTGGTTGCCAGTACTTTCATTGAACTTAAGAATAAAAGTATTGAGAATCGTTATATTAAGATCAATTCTCGATTCTTTTGATACCAGTAGGAAATGAGAGTATCGAGGTATCGAAGAATCGAGTTTGACTTCCTTAGTAGTAAGCTTACCTTGATTGGTTCCACTATGGTGTAGCTTCAAATTGAAAAAGTGGGCATTGCACACCCCTACAAATAAGTGTAATTATGGCAACATTCAGTGTGAAAGAATATTTGTCCATCACTGAAACAATCAGTTGACACGCAGCTCTCATCATCAATTGCCTGCAGTAGTTCAGTGTTTGCCACCTTACTCCGTCCTAGAGACTCTGGGTGTTTTGGTAACAAGAGCAGGAACGTACCTCCTCACTGATGGTGTGACCGTTCTCCTCCTGGATGCGTACAAATCTATCAACCACCTCGCTCAGCCCTGGGGACAGGTGGCGGAAGTACTTGTGAAAGCTGTAACGCACGGCAAGAGACGCGAATATGGTGTTGTTGACGAGTGAGGAGCGCAGGTCGGTGAGTGCTCCAGGTGAGTGTTGGCGAGTGTCCTCTAGAGGTGACGCGTTATCAAATAATCTGCAAGAGGGTACACAACAGATATGGTTTCTTCTTGGAATGAGTTCCTCACATGAGAGTAAGCACTGGTTTTCTCAGCCTCTCTCCATGCACTTACTCTAAATTACCTACCTCATCCTTATCATTTATAATGAGACCTTAATAATCCTTGTGATAAATATACGAGTGTATATAAAAGTTGTTGGAGAAAATCTCTTTTAAGAAAATCCTCTTTTCACTTTTTGAATTATGTTTTGTTCTATATGGACGGGTACAGGAAAAATGAAGAAGAACCAGTCAAAAGGAATGTGCAAAAGGGAACTAACGTTCATGTTCGTTGTCTATGTGTTTCTATACCTATTTCCTGTACTTTAAGATAACAATTTGCTTTTCAATTAAAATGTTAATAATCTATTAAATAAAATATTTAGTGAGCAAGAATGATTGTCTCTCATGGAAATAACCAATCACAAAATCTGCGCCCGGGTCTGAAAGAATCAGACCCAACACTTGTTTCCTCGGGTTATTTCATTCACCATGGTGTCTACTCAACTTGACCAATGAAATCCCCGACCTTTTCCCTGATTTCCCCTGATCATTTCCTAAAATTCCCGACTAAAAAAAAGTATATCACATCCTACTAACTTGCCCCCCCCACCCCCTTCCCTCTCGTTTTTCTATTAATCTTTTTTATAAATAATAAGAAGTTGTAAAATTTGTATTAAAATTGTTTACTAAGAATTAAAAATATATTACACAGCTACAAACAAAAAAATGACATTATAATTTACTGATGATTATTGTATATCATTTTCCCGGATTTTTATTGTGATTTATCTACTTCCCCACTTATTCCCGTTTTTTCCCGATCACTTCAAATTCCCGGCTAATTCCCGTTTTCCCTGATTTTCCCGGATGGTAGACACCCTGTTCACTAAGTAAATAATTACTGGTGTAAATTGTATGGTTGTGCTGAATCCACCTTTTTGGTTCAAAGACGAATCGAAGTTTGAATATTTTTATATATAATTTTGAGTAAAAATATTATGATAAAAAGCTAAAAAAAATTAAGTAAAAAAGAATACGTTCTGATGTAATAAAATAATTATTCCCCATTGTAATCCTTTAATAACTCTAAAGGTGTGGAATCCTTGAATTGTTCTTTCCTGAATAATATCACGCCATCATTGTACCATGGTGAAAATTATAATGATTATTCCAATTGTTATAATTGTTGGTGTGAAGTGGTGGAATAATTTTGATAAACCAGCAATTATAATAATGCTCCGATAGCTCCTGTTAATGGTCATGGTCTTTGATTTACTATATGGAAGAGGTAGTTATGTACTGACTAAATAGGAAATTTATTTTTCTCTTAGCACTAAAATTTGTAGCTTATTTCCAACATATAAATGCTATATTCACTTTACCTTTATATTAAAAACACTTTATGTGTACAGTTTGAGTGAGTAGTTAAAAACACCATGCATTTGTTTTAATATCATTTGATTCGTGTTTCACTAACCTTTCATACACAAAATAACAATTAACAAAACACAAGTGTTAATGGACATTCGTGATCAAGAAGGTTATAGAAAAATACAAGTTTAAGTTAATTAGGCGGGTGCATTTATAGGTTTGAGAAGTCTAGTGTTACAAAATTTTAGTTTTTCTGTTTTACAAATCAACAAGGAAACTTTTGATTTTATAAAGCCATTTAAATATTGCCATGTGACTTACTGAAAAAAAATTGATTCTGATTTTGAAAGCACCTTTAGTCAATCTCAAAAATAATACAACCTTGATAATAATAATTTTATTCATGCATTAATTCTTCACATAATCTGTATAGAATAAGCAATTTTTTTGTATATTTTATTTGATTTTATTTTTAGTAAAATATATAAGAGTTTGTCTAAATTAACAGCAGTTTTCGTTTATAAGTACTTACTATATGTGTACATTTTTTAAAAATAATTTAAGGAATGTCATGTTTCTTGCATTTGTGCTCAACTATCTCTCAACTCTGCCACTAGCCTATGCATTAACAGGAATTTGAATTAAAAATAATGATGCATGTAGTAAACAACTAAAATGGCTGTGTGTGTGAATTTTAGAATATTAAAAGAATATTAAAAGAATAATACAATTACCTCATAAAGCGAAAAGAGGTTTTCCTTATTGAGTTATATCATTATAATTTCGTATCCAATGTCCTTTTCCTGTGTTTGTCCTTTATTGTTATACCTTTCACATGTTCCTCTCTATGTGTCCTATCATTCGTTACCATTTTCCTTTTTCTCCCCTTTTGTTTTTTTGGTTTTCTCTTTTAGGAAGTTGTGTATGTGTTTCACACTCCTCCCTGATGAGTTCCGATAGAATGAAACCTAGGTTGGGGGATTGGGCGGTGACGATCAAGAGGCAACCATTACCTCTTTGTCCATTGGCAGCAGTGTAAAGTGTGAACTGTGTTCTTCTTTTCATTGTAAAGGCCATATTGTGTTTGTCCCCCTTTTATATGTTTCCATCCCCCTTTCCTATACCTTCTTCCAAATATAATATAATAAAATAATATTTTCAATATTCAACAAACACGTCAAAAGTTTAATGAAACACACTGAAAAAAAACAAACCTTTCATTATTTATTTTAATCTACACTCTCAAGAGGAATAAATTCATCTTTGGTTGTTAACAATCAATGTTTGTGATCAAGGGGGTTAGAAGTTTAATATTATGGCTGTCTTGAAATAAATGTTATGGACATTTTACAAGTTCCACCAAGAAAATAAAGAAAACTTGTTCTAAGACTAAAAACGATAAAGATCTATTTTATTTTATTTCTTAGGTGACCTCGCGGTCTAGGGGCAAGATGTCGGACTTTTGTGCTGGGGGTCCGGGATTCAATCCTCGGTCCCGGCACAGATTTATCTGATTACCAAACCCTTCCTTCACCTCTGACAAGACATCTTGTGAATGTGGGGAATGCCAGGCCTCCACCGTGGTTCGGATTCCACGTTAAACTGTAGGTCCTCCATTTCATCTCACAATCACCCTACCATTACACATTAGCGTAAGTGCGTACAACCTGAACGAGTAGTAAGACACGGTGCTAATAATAATATTTAATTTCTTGAGGTAATTTCAGTTCCTTTTTATTCGATGTAAATTAATATAAGTGTAATATAATCACTAGACTTCAAATAATACACCAAGCTTCGAATAGCTGCAAAAGCAAAACATGGGTTCTAATTGAATAATGAGTACATCAATATTTGCTCCGGCTTCGAATTTTTTGAAGCTTCGTACACCCCTGGTAAATTGTAAATTAGGTGTGATAATTAACAATGACAGTGAAATAGAAGTGAAATGTTGTTCGTTACATCGGATCTTTGAGACTTGTTCAGTCTCTGAACTGTATATATTTAATATTGTAAAATAGCCTTTATGTAATAGTTTGTTTAACCTAGTTCATTTTTATTTAGTTCCCTATTTTTATTGGTTGGTTTGTGTTAGTGGTTCTTTATTCTTTGGTTCCCGCCGTTTTTGAGTTTTTCCCTCCTTTTTTGAGAGTGGAAAGGAGGGGGAAAGTAGGTCGTTTGTTCCTTTTGTTAGTCAGTTCAGCGTGGGACTCTGTACGTGTTGGGTGTCTGCTATGACGACTGCCTCTTTTGTTGTATAAATCATTGTTTATGTGTGAGTCTGTGCTTCGGGCCCTAAAGGGGCCTCTTTGGTCCAAAACCACAGCCAATATTCGAGAATTGCCGAGGAATTAACGACCTTGTTCCCTATTCCTTCCTATACCAACCCACAAGGTAAACCTCCATTTTCGCGGAACCTTATTTAGCAAAGGTAAGCATTTATTACATTGTTATATACAGTCCACTTTTTATCGATTTTGTTGTTGTTTTGTTGCTAATAGTTTGGTGACTGGAAAGATCAAGACTCTTGACACAAAACAATCCTTGCGCCCAACTCACCAAGCACAGCATCCCCTAGAAACTCCAGTCTCTGATAGCAGTCGGTGAGTCTGTTAGGTGAATAAGAGGCGTGTGTCAACGACTGCAGCAGGTAGCTGCGGTCCCGGAACCTGTAGCCTATACGGCGCTCGAACGCATCATAGCCATTCAACAGGCTCTTAAGCTGGCATTCCGGATTGGGTACATTGTAGAGCAGGGGCGACTTGGGGGCTTTAAGAGAGCCGTAGGTCACCTGGGGACAAGTAGCGGGGTCAGTGATATCGAACTATACGCCAGAAAACATAGGTCCAAAAGTGTGCATTTAAAACCCAACAAATACACCATTTGGACGAATCCATCATTTTGTTAATCTGAATCATTATTTTACCTATAAATCTTGAATCATGAAAAAAAAAAGAGGAAACATAATATAATAAAATCAAATAATATGTCTCTTTAGGGAAAACTAATTTTGGCTTTTTGAGGTACATTTTGTAATAGTTGGAAGATAGGAAAGATTGTCAAAACATTTTGTTCCATTTGATAAGTTTCTAACAATCTTTCCTGTACCTTCTTTCAAATATAAATGAATAAGATGATAGCCAATATGCAAGTGAGAGGAGAGGAATGGAACCAAATAAGAGAGGAAGAATGGTGGAGAGACAGTGGAAGATAGTCATTTTACTAAATAGACCCTTCACAGGGTAGAAAGAGTTTAATGATGTTTATGATGATGATAAATCATTGTTCTGGAGTCTGGTTGTTAAGTTTGTGCTATAATTATATTGTTTGAATCTCAAATATTCAAACCTGGTGGAACTCTTTAAGTATTTGAGGATACCATCCAAACATAAAACATTAGTACTTGGTTGACAGTTTAAATAATCATAGCTGAACATGAAGTGCGTCACCTGTCCGTCAACATCGTGGCGAGGCAGCACGCATATACCAAGCCAGGCCATGAACAGCAGGGCCCCGCGTGGACCACACGAGATGAGGTATGCCCCTATCAGTGCCTCGACGCAGTCAGCCACACTCTTGTCTGGTATGCTGTGTTGCGTCAGCAGGTTGTACGGGATGAAGCAGGGCAGAGACTCCAGACTCAACGGAGTCCCTCCAGGGGCCGTGTTGGGGTTAAGCTCCTCGGAGCGCTCTTTCACCAAACGGCAGATCTCCTCCCTGGACAGCTGGCGCAAGGCTGGTAGGTCCGCCTGACAACACCGGCATTGCCCCTTTTAGTTTGGGGCTTAGCAGCTCACATACATTTTATAACAAACATTAGGGTTTGTATTGGTGATGGTTAAAATACAAATATCGAGTATGAATCATTTTACCTACCAATCCTTATTCATTGCAAACATAAAGAGGATAATTTTCAAATGTTGTCACCATTTTTTTTCCAACCCAGTATTTTAGTTACTATAGAAAATAAAAGAGTAAATAATTAAATCCAACAGGTTCAGCGTAAACCGTAAACTCTCAATTTGGAAGGAGGGTTTTACTGAGTGAACATTTTTTGTTTACCTGGTTCCAATGACTAGCAGGGACCCCTGCCTCTATTAGGGCTTGCTCCAATTCCTTGGGGACATAGTAACATGGAGGGAGCCAGTTGTCGTGAGGCTCGAACTTGGTGGCGATCATACTCTCCCCAAACACCTTCCTGCGTCCGAGACGGTACAGATTCAAGTTGCTCACCTGGGGACATGCCGCATGTTAGAGCAACTTACCGGCTTCAGTTTGTCTAAGACTCTATAGCCCTCTTAAGGCAGCTGTGTAAGCTGATAAAACTACTTTCATGTATTCATACATCAAGTCTTATCAAATAGAATAATAATTATTCTCCTGATGAATAATGTAAGTGAAACAGTTAAAGTCTGTTCACGATAGGCTTTTACCTGGATGACAGTTCGAAAATCATATGTTTAGGTTTTGGGTTGCCAACACTTGTAAAAGATCACAGTTTTGTTATAAATGTAAAGATCTCTAATTACCTTTTATATATTACATTTAAAATAATGTAAACTTAAGTTTTCTCATACTATTTTATTTTTTAAATAATTTCTTTTTATCCAACTCAAAACAATATTCTAACCATAATTAAAAGTACTTATTTTTCGTTTTGGAACGTTACTAATTTTGTGTAATATAGTGCACACATCAATATCTTTTAATACAGGCATCGTATTTACTTGGAAAAGATAAAATTGTTGTCATTTTTTTACATACATTAAATGATTTTATGATTATTTTATCATATTTTCAAATATTTAACTTAATAAAATATTTTCATCAACTGCGTGTCTGCATCATTGTAAAAAGACTTATTTACCGTCGTGTTCAACCATATGGTTTAAATTCGTCAGTCGCCATTTTGAAGCTATGTTCGCTAGAAGTTTTTGTGAAAGTGGTGTTAATATTTATTTTTAAGGGGAATAAAACTATAAATAAACTTTGTGTATGACCTCAAATAAATATATAACTAATATTGGCCTAAATTACTGTGGTTAACTATCACATTAATATATTACCATCTGTTTTCATTACAGTCATCCAAAGTGATACATGTCAGCTGTTGGCGTAGTGATATATTAGGGATTACTTCTAGTAACATTTCGAGCTGTCATCCAGGTAAACTTAGCTCGTGAATGACTTATAGAATCACTTGTTGACGCAGGCTTGGTAAATGTTGGATGAACTATATTCTCATACCGCAGAATCAATTACATCATTAATAAGATGCCAATTTTTGTGTTCTTAATTTGTAAAATAATGAAGAGAGTAACTACATGAGATGGTAAAGGAATAAGCAAGGCTAAGATGGCATGGTCATGTAAAGAGGATGGAAAAGGAAAGGATGCCAAGGAGAATTATGAAGATGAAGAGTGTAAGGAAAATACCGCAAGGGAAACCAAGAAAGAGATGGGAGGAGCAGATAACAGCAAGTGTGCGAGTGAGAAGATAAGAATGGTGGAAAGAAAACGGAAGATGGAGACATATTACTGGACACATTTGATGATGATGATGATGATGATGATGATGATGAATGATGATGTAACTGTGAAAGTGACTAGAATATTTAAGTGTGAAGATATAGAGAGTGAAGTTTATTTGTTGTCTATCAACACTCCTTCCTTCCCTATTACTTACACTACATTACTCTACAGTGTTGCCACATAGTTTTCATATATTGCAATCATTGTAGAACACCTGCGGGGCTACCACCTTCAGACTGTACCTGTTTGGAGCGGAGGTGGCTCAACTTCCCTTCATGGATGGTGTCGTACGTGCAGTACAAGTACGTAGTGATGGCGTACTTTAGGAACGAATCTCCGATAGTCTCCAGGCGCTCCAGATTGATTCCGTCATTGGCATTGGACATGGTCAGGGCCTGTGTGCGGAAATAATATGTTTGACCATTTTCAAAGGACCTGGCCCATGTTTTTTGCTGGTGGCTATACTTTTGTTAGTGTGTATCAAGCCTGTCTGAAGAGTTTTTATTATTGTATACAATTTATTTTAAGGGATGTGTGAAGTTTTGAAACATTGTTTCAAATACTTGTCAGTTTTGACTCTGGCTTTGAAAAACAATTTCAGTTGATTACATATTTATGTCAAATTTTTGTTATTTTGCAATAACACTAGAGCCCTGTATCCGACACTCCATTTTATCAGACATACACATATAACCTGATAGTGATGTAAGGTATAATATGGTGGCATGACTTCAATTTTGTTCATCACCCCGTCTTACTACCTGTTCAGGTTAGACACATATATGATAATTACTCTAATGGGGTAGAGATAAGGAAGGAAGCATTTTAGAGGTAATCTACCCGCATTCGCGTGGAAGGAGAGTGGGAAACAATTTTGGAAAAACTACCCTCAGTAGACCCGACTATATATTAGGACTGTCAAACTCGATACCCTTGATTCTTATTAGTATCAAAAGAATCGAGAATCGATCTTAACATTATGATCCTCGCTAGATCGATTCTTAGTTCTCAATAAAACTGCCAACTGAACAAATGGTGACATTCAACATAAATAATAATAATTATTTCCCATATTAGTTTTGTCGCCGTTTCACTTAAATGCCAGCAAATTGTAAATATACCATAGTGGCCCGAATATAGTTAAAAGTTAATTGAGACTGTCAGAATACATGATTCGATTCTAAACAAACAATTGATATATAATATGTAGACTAGGGAAGGAAATTTTTCATAATATATCGATATATCTATCATTAATTGATATATCACAGCGTGTATATCGTAAGCTACGATATTCCTATCAAATTAAAATGGCTGTTCGCCTAAAATTATATTCTTTGTTGCTTTTCAATTTTTAATGTTATATTCAGCTCTTTGAATAAGACAAGTTTAATAAAGATTGAACAAAAAACAATTTAGTTAACAAAAATAGAGCAGAAAAAAGTAATATTTTAATTCAATAGATTATAGCGTAGTAGTATCAATATATTGTTGCCAAAACTTCACCACTAATTTATGGCGAGCTAATGTGCCTAGGATCAGTTATGGCGGCTGACTTTATATTTTTAGAATGTGTGAAATGTGTTCTTCTTTCCAATATAAAATTCGCAATTTATTATATTAATTTCAAGTTTATTTGAATTTATTTTAGTTTTTAAGACTTTTAATGCGCCAAATAAATATCTATAAGATTCTGATATTGAAGTTTCAAGCGGCCATGTGTTTATAATGGTCGAGTCCACATTTCCCATTGAGGGGGGAGTAAGGTATCAGGCATTTAGATTTTCTATACAACAATGCTAGGAAAAAATAATGAAAAAGGAAATGTTCAAGAATCGAATAGCGGAATCGAAAAATCAAGGTTGAACTTTAGAATCAAAATCGAGAAAAACATGTATCGTGACATCTCTCTAACAGTATGAGTAGAGTGAATTTAGCCAGTATTGGCTACCATTGAATGATCATCTAGAGGTAACAGGATGGGGAGAGTGAATTTAGCCAGTATTGGCTACCATTGAATGATCATCTAAGGTAACAGGATGGGGAGAGTGAATTTAGCCAGTATTGGCTACCATTGAATGATCATCTAGAGGTAACAGGATGGGGAGAGTGAATTTAGCCAGTATTGGCTACCATTGAATGATCATCTAAAGGTAACAGGATGGGGAGAGTGAATTTAGCCAGTATTGGCTACCATTGAATGATCATCTAGAGGTAACAGGATGGGGAGAGTGAATTTAGCCAGTATTGGCTACCATTGAATGATCATCTAAGGTAACAGGATGGGGAGAGTGAATTTAGCCAGTATTGGCTACCATTGAATGAAATCAAGAGAAAGGACATTCATCCGAAGAGAAGAATGCAGACCCCAGAGTTCAGGCCACATCTCAACCGATGTACCTGCAATATGATGGCAGGACTGGGCCCCGGGTGTCCCTCGAGATCAGGCTGAGCATCAAAGCTGAACATAGCGACAGAGTCCTCCTGATCGTCCTCATAATCCCCTGGATCCGACGAGGCCTCGGGGTCCTCCGAGTCAATACACACCCGCTGTCGCTGTTGTCCTCACTGGTTGTCGGGAGTATCAAGAGAGGAAGAGGTGGAGCATCAGTCAACTCCAGTGTCTCCGCGGGGCTCACCGACCCCTGGAATAACATCCAACATTACTACAGAGCGAGCGTTGATTTCCTCTTGACTGGTTGTAATGTATAATGGCGGCAATTAGCAAGTTAAACTAGGCAAACAGAATAGCTGTGAAAAGGATTATCAAAACTGGTGTTGCCAAACGCAATGACTCTATACCCTCAATACTTATCAGTGTTAAAAGAATGGCTCTTTTTATATTTGGATATTTAAACTGCACTTTCTGAGCCGTAGCTTATACCTGGGACAAACACGACACCCAGCCCCCAAATTCAACATTGTGAAAGAGGAAACCCACATTTGACACATGATACATTTTTTGGCCTTGCCGAGAATCAAACACGGGACCCTTGGCTCAGTAGGCATATATGTTATCGAGCAATAAAAGTGTCAGACAAGAATCGATCTCAATATCACAATTTTCAGTACCCTGATTCCTAGCTATCAAATCCAAATGGAAATATTTTGGAACTCTGTAATTTTGTTGTTGTTTCCCTTATTAAATCTATTTGTCAAATTGTAAACGTAGTCAGCATGACCTTCATGTTCTAGTGACCTCACACACCCATTTGTTTTTACTATTAAACTCTCTTTTTATAATCTATTTAGAAAACACATAATAGTACGTTGTATAACTAAATAACATGTTGTTAGTGTGAAATTGGATGCTTGAAAAATCTTTAAATTGTAAATGTTGAAGAGTTGAAATTTAAAATTTGAGTTCAACTTTGGTAATCGTAATCTAAAAAAAATTGTGACATCTTTGATCAATTGAAGTAATTTAAATCTGTGTTGGCTGGTTTTCTGCTGAAAAACAAATTATTTATTGTATTACCATATCATTTTTCTTTCACTGTGTTTGGAAATGGCCTACACTTTACAGAAAAATGGAGGTTTCAAAGTTGTCAATTAATACAGTTAAAAAACCTTCAGTGGCCGAAAAGTTTAAGGAATCACTCTCGTGTTAGATTGGCTTGCTGATGACGGGGGTATCGAGGTTCGAATCTCAGTTGGGTCTACTGAAGATGGTTTTCCCTAAAACGTTTTTCCACTTTTCTTCCAACCAATACAGGTAGATTACCTCTAAAATGATTCCTTCTCCAACATTAGCCCATTCGAGTAGTTATCATACATGCATACTACTTGTACAGGTAGAAAGATGCTGTGATAAGATAAAAAAAAATTACAGTAATTTTCAGAGCACTTGATTTTTCTGTTGAAGAAGGGACCTGATGTACCCTGAAAATAACTGTATTTATGTTTTGTTGTGTTCTAATTGTGAACTTTTGGATCTACATTTTCTTGGTAAGTGTACACCTTGTCCTTCTTTCAATGTAATTAGATACAACCGTTTTGCGACAGCCAGAAGTCCTGAGTTCAATTCTTGTGTCCAGGTGCCACTTTTCAATCTAAAGAATTAGTATTTATCTTTGTATGAGTGTAAGCAATATTGTGGTATGGATATGAAGGTTAAAATCCTACCTGTCCCCCATTTTTAGTTTTCCTCTGAATCAGCAGAGGTTCATGGCTAAGGACCATCAAACCGCTCTCTTTGATGAGCAGAAGATTCTTCTCGCAGGCCTCGTGGAACTGTAGAGCATACTTTTCAGTGATCTGTAGATATTCACAAGAGAGCCTGTTTGTTTCAAGAGCACCAATTTGACTCGTACTTCCACCAATAGATAATAAACTTACAAGTACTTAAAACATCCGGACATTCACCTACATTTGGCCAATAAAACGCTTGTAAATTAAACTGCAATTGAGGACCTTGCAGTAAGAAGAGGGCAGCTCCATTTTTGGTCAAATTTCAGATGTGTACTTAACTTAAGAAATAAAATAAAACTTAATCCATGACCTTTTAAATTCCCAGTTTTTTTCCAGGTTTTCAAGATTTTCAGGTTTGCTGGCCACACTGTTATATTAATATTTCCATTGCCACTCATAACTTTTTCCGAGATTCGGAAGTGAAATTAAGATTTGGATTCAAGAATCGGATTTGTAAAATAGTGGATTCGACCCAACTCTAATCAGAACAGAGATAATTGAACATAAATGAGTATTTTAACTGCTAATATTTTTTTCGAAGCTCCATGCCTGCCTATAGATACCAATGTTTCGTGGTGAGTCACCTTCTCCTCATCATGTAAGTTGTCCTCGACCTCCCAGTCCCAAGGGATGTCATCCTGAGTCCGGAGGTGTCGCTACTGTTCTTTTCATCTCGAGACTTTGCATCATCTTCCACTGCCTCCGCCACATCCCCTTTGAACTCAATACGAAGACCTGAGGGACCTGTACACCCACCCAGTCTTACAAACATTACATGATAACAAAATAATTGTCATTTTAGCAAAATATATTTCCTAGGGATGGATAGAAGCACTATTTTAACTCAGGACAATATCAAGATGGGAATTTTGTAAAAAAAAAAAAGATCAAGACGCGAGAACGAGACCACTTCCTTTGAAAGTAAAAAGCAAAAATGTGTTTATTGAAGTAGGCCTACATTTTTTCTTGTTTCACAGAGCAAATGCCATTACTTACCTTTGACATCACTGCTGTCTGAGCGATCATAGTCACCGCCCAAGCAATCACTGTTATCATCTTCACTGTCGAAACCATCCACATCTGGCTCAAACCCCAACCAGGAGGTGGGGGACCCATACCGCACCCTGTCCTTGCCTCCCAGGAGGGTCACATTGGACGGGAGGGCACAGCTCTCTGGGTCAAACTCGTCCACTTCCAGAGCGTCTGCCGCCATGTCGTTGGACCAAGTGCCGATCTCCATCCAGTCTTCGCTTATCTTACTCTCTTCCTCAGCCACTATGTCATTGGCCGTCTTCTCAGGGCGCTCAACCTCCTCGGGCTTTGCCGGCACTGTGTCCAACCCCTGCGCCTCTTCGGTGGGGTCGGCTACCTTTTCAGACTTTGCCTCGGAGGCGGCTTTACGCGTCTCCTTTGATTTGCGAAGCACATCGGCAAGACTCCAACCAAAGTTAAGCGGGGACCACTTGAAACCCGGGGTGAGTTCCTGGGTACCAAGCGAGATGCTGCGTGCCACCTGACGCCGGATCTGGTCTGCCAGTAGGAGGGCATTGACCCGGTACAGGATGCAAGGCAGGCACACAGCCTTACGCCAGAGAGACGCCGGGAACGGGTGCACAGTGCAGAGCTCCGGTACCAGGATCTGCTTCTGCTCTAGACTCTCTCGCTTGGCGCGCTTAGTCTCTTCGCTGCTTGTAGGAAGAGCTTCACCTTTGCGGTTCACATAACTGCAGACAAATATTACACCGGCTTAGAAACAAACTTTGTGTATATCTCTAAGAGAAGAGAATAGAGCGGGTAAAGTGGCTGATGAAGTTCTATTAAGGGCAACTGAGAGGGTTACATGAAAAGAAATGTCTTATTGAGTGATGTCATCAAAGGCAAGGTGGAAGGAAGAAGGTGACCAGAAAGACGACAAATACAACTGATGAATGACTTTAAACAAGGAAAGAAGTTGAAGGAAACTGATAAGACACGCTGGAGGACTCAATTTGATAAAGGCAATGTTAGCAAAATTGTTCAAAATTATATTTCAACGCAACCCGGCACTAGAAAGCAAGAATGAGATGGTATGGCCATCTAACGATGATGGAAAAGGAGAGAAAACCAAAGAAATGATGAAGTATATATAGGGACAGACCAAGAAAGAGATTGGAGAAGCATACAACAGCAAGTGTGCGAGAGATGAAGAAAGGAAGTGATTAAAGGAGGAAGAATGGGGGAAGGAAAGATGGAAGCATTTTAATAAACTGACCTGACCACGGGCTGGAAATCGTTGATGACGACGATAACTATAGAGCCCATATCACAGTATATTTTAAAATAATTGTTTTTCATTTATTGTTTCTAAATATAGTTAAACAGTTAAACCGGTCTCAATTACACAGTTTTATATTGAATACTCTTAACGCACCAGGCTGCGACTTATGTATGAGGGTTGGGACAGGCTCTCTTAAGAATCAATGTGAACAAAATCTATACTGAAGAAAAAAATACATACCAAAGTTCACTTATAAGACTTGCATGGATTCTAAATTTTGAATCTGAATATAAATCTTCCCAATATTAATATTATATTTGAAAGACCCTACAGGAAAGTTGGGGGAACAAACACAATATTACGATTTGAAATTTCAATAGTTCATATACAGGCTAAATTTGAATTCAATTTGATCTAGATACAATTTGAGTTTTTAAGATCTTGGATTCCTCCAGGTTTAAGGTTTATTATCTTTATAAGGATGAAACGTTACCTAATGACTTGGCTTATTGTGTTCTCCTATATTCAGGTTCAAGAATAACTGGGTTCAACTAATTTTTAGTCATAATGTAATAAACTGCCAGAGAGAGAGAGAGAGAGAGACCAACCGCGGGGTGAGGAAGTTGAGTCTGGCCGACGTGTGGTCTACGTCCAGGAGCGGCTGTCTGCTGTTACTGATCTGGAGGCCGTACTTCTTGAAATAATACTCGTCAAAGGTCTTGTACTCTGAGCCTGGGAAGGTGGACTTGGGTGTGAGATGGGCGCAGATCTCCGCCACGTAGAAGTAGTGAGGCTGGTCCTGGTTGCGGTACCACGGCATTATGACCGCGTCATGGTACCGGCTGCTGTCAAACACGAACCCCGCCCTCTCCTCTTCCTTTACCGGACACGGCGTCAAGTTGCGATTGTCGTATATGCGGTCCAGGAACTCCCAGTCTACACAAGCTTCACTCTCCTTGGCTGAAACAAAACAAGGTTGACTTCATGTTCGAGTATAACTCTTGATAATGTATGGCTGATAACTAACAAATAACATTCAACCCCCCTCCAATTTCCTTAACATTCTGGTACACCCTAAATTGCCCGACATAGCCACAAACATCAGGCCAAGGGTTCCTACCCAACCTAGGTTTCATTCCTTCGGAACTCAACAGGAGGGAGTGTGAAATGCGCAACAAAACTTCCTAAAAGAGGAAATCAAAAACCACAAAAGGGAGGAAAAGTTCTCAAAAATATTCAAAATTAATATAACAATTTTTGGTGCCTCAATTCTTAGCTCTCAATAAATTAAAGTTCTGATATCTAAATGAAGAGCAATAAAATTTATAATTGGGTTAGTTAATAATTTTTTATTGTGATCATTATTGGTTACTTTGTGACATTCAAGTGCCAGTTAATCGTAAATGTACACAACATGACCTTTCAATTCCAAGTATCTTGCGTGGATTAAAAATGGCTTTTGTTTAAGTTTTGTTCCATTATTTTCACTTTATAGATGTTTTTAACACAGTACAGTTTGGTATGAAAATAAAAATATCCTACTTGTGTGTGGCTGGTTGCGTAGAAGAGACAAAGTGAGACGATTCACACAATTCATCGATGTCCATGATTTCATTTTGTTCCATTAAATGTGATGCACTTTCCCCTTTTCTCAAAGAGTCACATGAACACATAAATAGGAAGAATTACTCACTTCTCTTGATGGTGGGGACGATGAAGAAGCAGTTCTCTGACGAATCAGGGTCGAACATCATGAGGTACTTCTGTAGCCGCAGCACGCTGGTGAACGTGTAGTTGAGGAAGGTCATGATCTTCTCCAACTGCTCCTCATCCAGAACCACATATGCACCTGATAGCTCCAGACCCACCCTTACCTCTCCGGACCGAGTGAAGATGGGGAAGGGACAGATGGGCGGAATGGGTTTGAGGGTGAGGATGCCAAACCCTTGTGGGAAGTCCTCAGGTGGGTATATTCGCCTGCCCCTGGTGTTCTGCTCCTCGGGGAGCGGGCAGGTCAAGACCATCCCAATGTGGTAGAGGTAGGCAGGACGGCCTGGAGTAGGGCGACAATCTGTCAGGGCCTCAGCGATCCTCTTGTAGTAGTACTGGCGCCGCTTGGTAGTCCCCGGGCGAGGTTCTAGAGAGTCCCTGGGGACCATTTCTTCCAGCTCTTCCAAGGCCAGGGTGGAATCCTCCTCCCCCTGAAGGCGGAAACTTTCCTTACCTGGAAGAGTGAGTGAATCATTTTAAAAAACATTTTAAATATAGTGTCTCAAATATTTCAGGATGTTATCATTTCTGGCACAAATTTACAATTTATGTGTCATATTTGGTTAAAATTGGTCCATTTGTTTGGCAGTAATCATAGAGCAAAAAGCCAAACAACAAGTCAAACAGTCAAGTTAAAATAAGATCTCGCATGAAAATATATCTATAAAATGTCTAATGATTAATAAATAATTTATTTACTCACAGAATGCAGAACTTATTGAAATGGATGATGCATACCTTAGATTAAAAGTGGAGTTGGGAGGTAAAGATCATAGTCTATGGTGTCACAGCAGAAATCTGGACAATGAATGTGAGAGGAGTCACCTCTAGAAACAGGAGTACAGGAGATAGTGGAGGAAGCAGGGCTGAGATGATCAGAACGCAGTGTACCTATGGGCAGTAGGTTGTCGTCAAGCTCCTTGGCCTGATGCAGGACTCGGCAAGCCTCCAGAGCGGCAACACGTCGAGCTAGTACCCGACTAGGGACCGCCCCTCCGGTTATATCTTGCTTCACCGGAGAGTTGATGGGCAGTTGCAGGGAGCAGCTGTAGAGTGTGCGATCCTCATGCACCATCGACCTCACCGACCACAGTGGTGTGAGGCGTGTGAACGTGTCGCTGGGCAGCTTGGCACAATACCTAGGCATATACACATAATATCATGTTTGGAGGAGTTGACGACAAATATAAGATGTATTAAATAAAATAAAGCACACTAAGCAAAATATTTTATGCAATTGAATAAATATGTAAGAATTGTAGAAAATAAAGCAGAAATAAAAGTAGAAATTACCAACGCAAGTTCAACTTCTCATTCAGTCCACATCTCATGATAAAGAAGGCATATGGCATCGTTTTCTACAATTCTATCATATTTACTTAGTTACATATTATATTCAATTCATATAAATAAGTGTTAAGAACAAAAAATACAAACATAATATGACATTCATGATATATAATATTATATCCCTTAAAAAAAATTAAAGTGAGGTTTGCCTATATTCTTATTTATTTGTCTATCTTAAAATGAGCCATGTTGGCATAGCCCAGTCTGTGTTTTACTTTCTTCTTCTGAAAATGGAGACTGATATATCCCAAAAATTGTATAATTATGTTGTTTTGTTGTGAACTTTAGGATCTACAGTTTTCTGCCCTTCTATCTTCGTTTCAATGTTTCCATAATATGAAAATGAAAGTGTTGAGAAGATGTAAGAATGAAGAAATGAAATAAGTTTATTTGTTTTTCTATCAAGATCCAACCCAGCTGATATTTCTTCTTTATCGCCATCATTACATTGCTTTACAGCGATGCCACATTGCTAGGCAGCTACTTGTTAATTTATTTTACAAAAAACATAAGACAATAAAGTACCGCCTCGAGAAATACAGAAACAACAAGTTTAGATAACGGCCCAAACTTATTCATACCAACCTGTTGACAAGAGCCACGGCAGTGGCGAGGTTGACAGAGGCAGAGGTGGAGCTGTTGGCCGGCCTGTATGGCTCAACGGACCCGTGTAAATGTCCGCGTCCTTCTCCTCGTGTTCGGGCGGCTCCTGGTTGGCGCACTTCCTCACCAGCATCTTCTCTATCTCGCGGTACTCAGCCAGCTGGCGCAGGAACGTTTCTCTGTTCCCTTCCTCCATGACAAGAATATAATGGGAGTCCGCCGCACGTGCCCGGCCTTTGGACTGCGCGTAGGAGCGGTAGCCGGTGGGCAGGTCAAACCTAATTACCAGGTTACACTTGGGAAGGTCCATTCCTTCCTCAAGGACAGAGGTCGCCACCAAGAGGTTGCATTCTCGCATGCGGAACCTTCAGAAGTGAGAACAAGACAAGGTGAGAGCTTTCTTCCCCCCTTTACCCTCGAGTCCCAATACCTTCTGAGGTTATGCACATGTGTATTAAACACGCTAATGTGCTAAGTAGGAGGAAGGTTGAATTTAAGAAAAGTGTACACACATTAGCGAGGAGGGAGAGTGGGAAACAACTTAGGGAAATCGACTCTGAGTATACAACCGAGATTCAAATCCTGATCTTTCAATCATTGATAGTCCAGTCTATTGTGAAGGTGACGCCTTAGACCATGCGGCCACCAAGGTGGATCAATTATAATTAACATCTTAATAAGTGTCATACCTCTTGAGGACCTCCTCTTGTTTTCGGTGCTCAGACTCTGCCTCCCGAAGGTCAACGGCAGGGTCAGCGATCTTGTCCACCGTGAATTGGGGGCACAGGTATGACAGGTCGTCGTCATGGTGACGCACATCCTGTCAAAACAACAGAGAAAACCATCCTCTCTATTACTTGACTTGCTTCCTCGAACATTTGGGATCGAAAAGCTTGTTTTTTGTTCAGGAGCTTAGCACACAAGTGAAGCTACTAACGGCATTTAAAGAGTAGACTCGGAATTGTGTGCACTTCATAAATTTCCAAGCCATGTGGAGACTTCCAGCTCCACATGGATTGTACCAGTTTCTCAGAGAACTCGACCACTCAACTCTCTTCAATAATGCCAATGACTAGTATCGTATTTTGTAATAAATAAAATGTTAAATATAGGATATTAGAATTATCTAACCCTAAACAGTGGATAAAAAGTGTAAACAGCAGTTGATGCGAAGTGTTATCAGTCCCGACTTCCCTCTCTAGTGAAAGTCTCTAAAATAGCCAACATAGTAATGACTATGGTACTTCAAGGTCGTCGCTTTCACCCTATGTAGCCATCAGCAGGGGTTGTTATTAGGGATTCGCAAATCTTTGAATACTTTTGACTCCGATTCGAAAGTAAAATGTCAATACGACAAATACAAAGCGTTGTTAAAAAATAATTCTGAGTTAAAATATATATTTATGTTAGGTTTTTTTCCCTCTATTTTCTGCTGCCATTTCTATAATAAATTTTCTAAAACAATTAAATTAGATTTTGTGATAGTAACTTTATTTATAATTTTAAGACTAAATATATGTTTAAAATTAGAGCAATTTGTAAATTATATTATTACTTAAATGTATGTAACTATGCAAAGTATATCATTTTCATCCAATAGTAAACTTTTTTTTTGTAATATTTAAACTTTGATTCAACTTCGGAAATTTCTCACATTATCTGATTCGATTTTGTTTTGAATTGAAAAAGTTGACTTCAGGACTAATAAATAAATAGTTATAACTACCCTTCATACAATATTGTGCACTGCAGTAGTTAGATTGTTGTTATATTCACAGTAAAGAGGTTTGTACACATTAAACTGTGTTCTCAGCAGCAGGTAATGTTGTTACAAACAGGAGGGAATCTCATTTACCAAAACATGTTGAACAGTTGGTCTTCTTTCACTCCAACTTTATAAATAAAGTGAATAATAAACTTAAATATCTAGTAGGCCACAGGCCCTTAAGTCTTAAATCTATTTTGTATGAATCAAAAGTGAAACATTTATTTTAGATCTAGTCCTATAGGCCTTCAGTAACTTTTTCAAATAAGTTGAAAATATTTTTGTGGGTTTTTTTTCTATTAGAAATTAATATTTCTGAAAATTTAAATTTTAAATAGTAGCCTAGATAAATGTAAAAGTGAGAAGTTGTAAGTGTCCAGAAATGAAGACAGAAACTGTGTTCAAATAGGGTTTTTCACATCCACTACTGTTTCCAGCCTGTAGTCTCGGTCGATTTTTTATTCAAGCCCTATATTTTTAACTACCGACTGGCTAGGCCTGTCATAGGTTCATATGCCTTATAAATAATCAAACTTACGACTAGGACAGACAAAACATCCAGTCCCCGACCGTTTATTCATAATTGTGAAAGGATAAATCCGCATTTCACCGATGATAATTTTTTTGGCCAAACCGGGAATCAAACCATGAACCTTTGCTCAGTAGACACACATACTACCGACTAAGCCAAGGTCTTGGATGTCCAAACGGTTTGATACAAAAAAATCTAGTTATTTTTCTAAATAACCGACACTTCTTAACAACAAAGTTTTTTTTAGCCCTAAAGGTGTGTCTGCTATTAGGACATTTAATGTATTGCCCATTTGGGTGGTTTTAAAATTATATTGGTTTAAGTTTAAAGGGTGATGATTGAGAAAATCACAGTATGAAAACTCCTATAAAAGCACCCGGCCAAGGAAGATTTAGACTAAAACAAAACCTTCGAGTCTTATTGCCCGGTGAGTTGTATTTTGATTTTCATAAGCAGCTTGTTATTTGAAAATTGGAAACTCATATTGCCACAATGACAGAAATAAAAATATTGCATAGTTATGGTCTTAGGTCTATTTAGTTAATAAAGCAAAGAGAAAATATATGATAATCCATAAGGAAATATTATTGGAAGCTTTTGATAACTTATTAGATAAACTTAAAATTTAATAAATCAAATGAATCATATTTCTAGAATGACAAATGTTAGTGACTCTTAATCAATGTTGGTGGTCGAAAATAGACTTCCTCTAAAAATCAAGGTTTAGTAACCGACTTAATGATAACAAAATTTTACTCACGTTCAACATGTTGTAGAGGATCTTGGCGGTGAACCTGTGCTTTGCAAACACGATGCAGCAAAGTGTGTCGGCGTCATCCTGGTAGTTTCTAGGTGGGCGATTTGTTTGTTCCCCTCTGGCCCCGACCTTTCCATCCTCACGAGTGAATCCTCGGCGGTTGAACCTTGACCACCTGTGAGGCCGACCCCTCGAAGGGGAAGAGGCGATGTTAATGTTCTCGCCCTCGGCCACTGGAGAGATGACCATCTTTGTGGCCTCCAATTTGATGGGATATTGTTGATTAATGTTAGTAGCCCCTGATTCTCTGTCAACTTTGTTGTCGTCTCCCGAGATGTCCCCGAGTTCATGTTTTCTAATATTTTGGCACCTTTGGTGACAATAGTGTTTGAATTTGTTGAGTTATGTGGGTTATCGTTGTAATCATTGTTGAAATTACTATCACTGCAGTTACAATCTCTTGAGTTGTCGGAGTTATTATATTTACTCTCGGTTACAGAACAAGCCAAGTCCGGATCACAGGACGGAGTTGATATAGTTGTACTTTCATCCAAATTTAATGTACATATATCACCTAATTCTGAAGATATACCATTAACAAGCTTTTTGTAGTCATTTGATTTTGAAGGGATTCCATTACAAAGTATTATTTTGCTGTCAGTCCGAGAACAGATGATACAAGGCTTGTATGCCGACTCATTTTCTTCACAATCGAGATAAAGATTTGTTTTATTTCTACAAGAGCTATTGGCATGATTTCGAGTTTTGTCGAGTGAGCTAATATTTGCCTTAGTGTCAACAGGTACCAATGTTATGTCCAAAGACCTAACTTGTTTATCACAGTTACAACAAAAGTGTTCCTCATTTACTTTTTCCTTCCCGACGCCGGGTGTCAAATTTTGACAGTTTTGTAAACCGACCAAAGCCAGATCTTCACTCGTATTCACCATGTCATTAAAATTAACAATATCTCCATTTGAACTTGTATCGACGATGGTCTTTGGTGTAACTATCTTTAAAATGCCGTCCCCTAAAAAGTGATTATTACAACGAAAGTTTGCGAACTCTTCCGATTTACTAAAACTTTTGCAAGGAGTTTCAGATTTTGGATTAATTTCCTCAATTTGAAGCTTTGACCCAAACGATTCGTCTTTGTCCCTAAATAAAACTATTCCGTTGCGAGCATTGTTTACAAACTTCTTGAGGTTTTCTTTTTCTGTATTGTTCACTGCCTGAATAATTCCGTTAGATAAACCATTTCGATTCACTTTACAAATGTCATCAATTACTGTCCTAATGTCGACTTGCGATGTAACTTTATTAAAATCCGCGTAATCTGTGTGTGTTTGTACATCCGAGCCTTGGACGAGACTTACGTTTACGTCCTTAGTTTTAACATCACTAAAATAATCTAATTTTCTAATTTGTGTACATGGTTTATCCAACATAGTTTCTTCAACAATTGAACTAACACAAATTTGTTTTCCTACCATATTAGCTTCTAAATAATCGTTACATAAACATGTTTTCATCTTTGTACCCAATAATGTGGCTGACATATTTTGTTCCATATTTACATCAAGTTCCTGAACCACAGTTTCGACACAGCCTTTAGCTTCTTCAGCAATTTCTTTTACTAAAATTACTTCCTTATTATTTGATGAGTTAGGATCCGAACTGTCCAAACAGTGATCTACACCGTAACAATAGTTTTATACATAAATATATCTCTAGAACCTTTATCTACATTGTTGATAATAGCTTTAGCCTCAGATGCATTGTTAGAATCTTTAGCTACATCTTTACCGATGGTTTCATTTTCAGATGTATTTTTGACAATGGCTGTTTTTCCAAAGACGTTCTCATGATCCCTAGAAGAACCTTCTTCGACCTCTAAGTGGACATTTCCTTGGCTGCTGCCCTCCATGATGGAGGTAAGAGTGGTGGTGATTTGTTTCTCAGGTTTAAAATGTCGCAGGATTTCCAAAAGACGCAGGACCTTAGGTGACGAGAATTTGTAGATACGATCTTTCTCTCCAAACGGTTGAAAATAGTCATCACAGATCGCTCTGGAATATTGAAAAGGAACTATAAGTCATTCACAAGCTAAGTCTACCTGGATGACAGCTCGAAATGTTACTAGAAGTAATCCCTAATATATCACTACGCCAACAGCTGACATCTATCACTTTGGATGACTGTAATGAAAACAAATGGTAATATATTAATGTGATAATTAGCCACAGTAATTTAGGCCAATATTATTTATATATTTATTTGAGGTAGGACACAAAGTTTATTTATAGTTTTATTCCCCTTAAAAAAATATTAACACCACTTTCACAAAAACTTCTAACGAACATAGCTTCAAAATGGCGACTGACGAATCTAAACCATATGATTGAACATAACGGTAAACAAGTTTTTTACAATGATGCAGACACGCAGTTGATGAAAATATTTTATTAAATTAAATATTTCAAAATATGATAAAACAATCATAAAATCATTTAATGTCTGTAAAAAAATGACAACAATTTTCTCTTTTCCAAGTAAATACGATGCCTGTATTAAAAGATATTGATGTGTGCACTATATTACACAAAATTAGTAACGTTCCAAAACGAAAAATAAGTACTTTTAATTATGGTTAAAATATTGTTTTGAGTTGGATTAAAAGAAATTATTTAAAAAAATGAAATAGTATTAGAAAACTTAAGTTTACGTTATTTTAAATGTAATATATAACAGGAAATTAAAAATCTTTACATTTATAACAAAACTGTGATCTTTTACAAGTGTTGGCAACCCAAAACCTAAACATATGATTTTTGAACTGTAATCCAGGTAAAAACCTATCGTGAACGGAATATATATTAATTTACAAACTCCTGATTCAAAAAAGAAAGATAACTTTAGCTTGAGATAGATCATTAAAATCTACAGATCTCTTGACTGCTGAGGTAAATCGGAGATTGGGATGTTATTTATAGTGATCGGTAAAGAGTAAATTAAAACAAGGGCTTCATCGGTTACATTATTTCTATCACATTGTATCACTGAAAACAATCATTTTTAAGTAACAATATATTTTAACTTAAATATTATAATAATCAAAAAATTTACCAACTAAAACACAGTGAAGAAAATACTATATTTCCTAACCAGAAATGTGTGTGTGCTTTTCCGTCACTAGCTTGTCAATATTTGGAATTATCTTCTTTGAACATGCTACTTTAAAAGTGAGCATATGTGAATGTAACATAACCTATTCATGTCAAGAATTTTTTTCTTGACTCATGTGCATTGTCAGCATTATAGGAAAATGGAGACTTGAATATATAAAAAAATATTTTCCCTGTCTTTGAAACATTCAAACCACCTGTTGAAACCCTCTTGGACGTCGAGGAAAGATACCCAAACCTGTTTTTTATTCCTTTTAATGTAACATTAGGCAGGCTTAATACTGTTGAACTCTTTGTATATAAAATTGTTACTTATAAAGAGGATGGCTTTGCTAACCATTATTATGTTTATGTTATATTTACTATTTAAAAATATATTTGAAAAAAAGGTAGTTTATTTTGTAATCATTTATGTGGGACACAAAAAACCGCTGCAGCCTGAAACTTTGAAACCACTGGTTTAACTTTAGACGAAACACACCTCTAAGGAGACTGAAATTATGATTCTCTAATTCCTACACACCTAAGTTTTAATCCTAATCCTTTGTTGTGCGCCACTTTGTGCTCAGCGCAGCGAGAAATTTTGAAACCATTCCACAATAAAATTGTATATTTTTTTTTGCAATCACGTCTTACTACCTGATCGGGTTATACATTTATGTACTAATTACGCCAATGGTTTAAGATATTAGGAAGGTTATATTTATAGGAAATGTACCCGCATTTGCAAAGAAGAAGAATGAAAAATTATTTTCAGAAAACCACCCTCAGTATACACGACCGAAATTCGAAACTTAATCTCCCAGTCATCTGCAGCCTAGTCCATTGCGATAGTAGCGCCTTATAGAATGCAGTCACCGAAAGGGGTAAAATTGTAATTTCAAATAATGAGGTGATAAGACGAGAATACACACCTGATCCTTATCATGACTGAGGATACCATGCACAGCAGGAGAAAGTGCCTCTCGTATGGAATCTTCACCTTTAGCTTTTCAAGGTGAATGAGTAGAGCTAGTGCAGCTTTGTCTGCGCACCACGCACCTGAACGCACACAGAGGGTCCTTGTGAACACTTTACATCAACCTTGGCAGTTATTTAGGCGAAAATATGTTAACCAAAGTGTTTTCAAATCAACAATAAACGTTATATTTGGAAGAAGGTAGAAGAAAGGTGGATAAAAACATATAGAAGGGAACACACACAATATGACTGTTACAATGAAAAGAGAACACAGGTCACACTTTACACTGCTGCCACTGAACAAAGAGCTAATGGATGCCGCTTGAAGAACCTTGATCATTACCACCCAATCCCCTGATCTAAGTTTCAATCTATCGGAACTCATCAAGAGAGAGAGAGTGTGAAACAAACAATGCATCTTCCTAAAAGAGGAAATAAATAAACACAAAAGGGTGAAAAAAGAAATTGGTGATAAATTATAGCCATGTTTGACATTAAAGACGAGCACAGTAAATGAAAGCTTAATTTAAAACTATAAACTATTCATCCAGTGATGAAACACCCACCCAAGGTGTGCAGGACATCCAGGAAGTCAGATAAGATGCTTTGGGGGTCTATCTTAGGGTCTGGGATGCCCTGGAGCTCCTCCAGGAACTCGTCCTCGTAAAGTTCTGAAGGGTCATAGCGATGGTCGTCAAGGAACTCCCGAGCGCCCATTATTACTTGCTCGAGTGTCTCATCGAGTGTGCTGGGCGTGTGAGGTGCGCATTCCACCACAAGCTCGACGGGCTTGCTGCAGTACCTGTATCGCAATAAGAGACAAGAAATTGACTGTAATTTCTCGCACTTACAAGCCTGGACTAGAGATCTTGCTTACCAACTTGAGTTAAATACAAATAAAATAAAAATATATATTAAAATGTTTCAAATCTAATCTGAATAGAATATTTTATCATGGAAATGTTTCATATTTATGATTTTTTTTTTCTGAATAAAAACCAAATCAGATATTAGGTTAGAAATAAAAACATGATATTTTATGGTCAAATAAAATAATGGATCTTTGCTCATTTCTATAGAAAGATTTATAATCCTAAAGTTTGGCTTTTGGATTCAAATTTTAAATTTAAATAACATCGAACGCAAATTTGGAATCTATTAAGATTTGAAATGTTGACAGTTTCAAAATTTGAAGCACCACAAGACCAGACAATGTGTAAATACTTTCCCCTCTTCTTTACCGAAAACCGCTCTCCTCTCTCTCTCAAAAAACAGCAAGCACTCTCCTCTTCTCCACCTCTCAAAGAGCAGCCAGAAATAATATTTTCTCTCACTCCCAAAGATCATCTTGCAATCACCTCTTCTCTACCTCCCAAAATGCAGCAAGCAATATCTCTTCTCTCACTCCTAAAGGGCAGCAAGCAGTCCCCTCTTCTCTCATTCCAAAGAGCAGCAATCAGTCAGCTTTTATTCACCACCAAAGAGCAGCAAGTAATCTCCTCTCCTCTACTTTTTCAAAGAGCGGCAAGTAATCCCCTCTCCTCTACTTTTAAAGAGCAGCAAGTATCTCCCACTTCGCCACCCTCCCAAAGAGCAGCAAGAATTCCCCTATTTTCCACCTCCCAAAGAGCAGCAAGCAATCTGCTCTTCTCTGCCTCTCAAAGAGCAACAAACAATTTCCCCTTTCCACCTCTCAAAGAGCAACAAACAATTTCCCCTTTCCACCTCCCAAAGAGCAGCAAGCAATCTGCTCTTCTCCGCCTCTCAAAGAGCAACAAACAATTTCCCCTTTCCACCTCCCAAAGAGCAGCAAGCAATCTGCTCTTCTCCGCCTCTCAAAGAGCAACAAACAATTTCCCCTTTCCACCTCCCAGAGAGCAGCAAGCAATCTGCTCTTCTCCGCCTCTCAAAGAGCAACAAACAATTTCCCCTTTCCACCTCCCAAAGAGCAGCAAGCAATCTCACTCACCTGAGCACAGAAACAATGTCGCTAGCAGTCTCAGCCGTGCTGTGGAGCGTCATCTCCAGTCGTCGCAGTTCCCCTCCAGTCTGCTGGGGTCGCAGCTGCTGTTGAGGAGCGGGGCTGTAAGTCCCAGAATCCGAGGACACTGAGTGCATGGTGACACAAACTCCTTCATGATCTGTCAAACAAGGACAGTACAGGTCACACCATTGTGCGCTTACACACATTTATTGCTATCATCGTATGCATCTATGTGCCTTTTGGCAATAGTTCCCCTTTGTTGGAATGTGTGCCATAAGCATCTTTCAACATCATTCGTGTAGATCTCTAGCCGTTAACTTATTACTGTGAAGGGAAAATCAAATTTCATCAATGATAAAAATTAATGAATGATCTAAAAAAATGGACATGGCCTGTAACCGAACCCGTGGGCAAACCCACTACTGACCGAGCTGAGGTGTCGGACTGCTTGCAGAGGTTAGTTAGTACCAGCTATGGATCTAGTCCATGGCTAGTTAGTACCATAGATTGATGTAATCCACTTGTTCTGAATTAAAATCTTCATTTTACTACAAATCTCAAATTTGAATCTTTTATGTTCTAGTTTGATTTGAAATTCATTTTTAGTCGCCATGGAAAATATAAATCATTACAAAATAATAATAATAATAATATTTATTTTTGTAATTATGTGAATTAACATTCAGTTAAGTAATAAATTTATGGTCTGGGGTCTGGTTGTTAAGTATGTTATGTTAATTTGAGGGGCTAAATCATTTATAAGCTTAGAGCTCTATAAAAATATGTAGATTAATAATTTTAAAACAACAATCAAAATTCAAGTTACAATATACATTATTTCAAAACTTTGAAACTGAAATAGTCTTGTCTCGTTTAAGAATTTATGCATTTATTTTATTGGTGTAGGGACGATGAAGGTATAATTTAGAGGAAATGTAGCCACATTTGTATGTAGTTAGAGTGAGAAGCTATTTAAGAAAAATCGTTTTCAGTACACCTGGCTGGGATTCGACTGCTGACTAACCAGGTTATATGCTTGGTCTGCGTACCCCCTCAAGTTGTTAATAACATTGATAAGATATTATCTACAAGGTCACCTCCATCACCCCCCTTTCAGATGTTACTAACCTGCCTCATGGGGTGTTCCCGGAGAGCTCTGTGGCACTCGTCCAGCACCAACAGATTCACCTCGGACATCTGGAGGAACTGGCATTGCAGCACATGGAGACATACCTCGCTGGTCATCACCAGAACCTGACAAACAGACTCAACTTCAGAACCACAAACCATGGAGTGAAGTTCACAAGATAATGTATCAAGAATAACTCTTGGATTCAAATATAATTTTCCCAGATTTTTATTGTGATTTACCAAATTCCCGACTTATTCCCATTTTTTCCCGATCACTTCAAATTCCCGGTTTCCCTTATTTTCCCAGATGGTAGACACCCTGTCTAAAGTAAAGTCTTCACTTATTAATGCAGAAGAAAGTACTAGCTCTTTGTCACCCAAAGACACTATCGTGAGTCTAAGCATAAAATCACTTTAGTGCAGAAGCATCACAAAAGCAAAGACAGAGCAAATTTTTCTTCCATTCAAGTTACTGCTTGCTTGAGTGAACCAGTGATACCTAGAAATGAATACCCAGTGGCTTGGTGGATTCAAAATGAAGCTCGCTTTTCACTATTAAGTGTAGCAGCATTTCCTCACTATCGCAACAACTCAACACCAAGTGAAAGTCTATTCTCAACAGCAGGTAATGTTGTTACAAACAGGAGGGAATCTCATTTACCAAAACATGTTGAACAGTTGGTCTTCTTTCACTCCAACTTTATAAATAAAGTGAATAATAAACTTAAATATCTAGTAGGCCACAGGCCCTTAAGTCTTAAATCTATTTTGTATGAATCAAAAGTGAAACATTTATTTTAGATCTAGTCCTATAGGCCTTCAGTAACTTTTTCAAATAAGTTGAAAATATTCTGTGGGTTTTTTTCTATTAGAAATTAATATTTCTGAAAATTTAAATTTTAAATAGTAGCCTAGATAAGTGTAAAAGTGAGAAGTTGTAAGTGTCCAGAAATGAAGACAGAAGTCTACTTGTTTTTATAAAGGCCTCATCTAACTCTCCTTGCTGGTTGGCTTCCTTCCCTAGCACTTAAATTACATTATTTTAGGCCCCGCAGTGTTTCAATACAGATTTTATATCAATTCAAAAAAAGAATCATCTTCAACTAGGAGCAATTAAAGTGAAAAGGGAAATATATAGTACCTTACCTATACAAGTGACTTGATGTTAGTACTATTATTTCTACTTGTAGTGGAAACAATGCTCAATCAAACTCAAACTCAAACTCAAATTATCATGTATGTGTATAGACTTAACAGGTGGTAAGGCACGATGATAAAAAATAAAATAAAGGAGAAAATACCAAAGAAAATGATGGAGAGGAATAAGGAGAAAAAAGACCATAAGATAGACCAAGAGAGATGTGGGAGGAGCCGATAACAAAGTGTGCAAGTGAGAGGAGAGGAATGAAAGTGATTCAAGTAGGAAGGGTAGGGGAAAGATGGAGGCCATTTACTCAACTAACTCGTCTCAGGTTAGATATAGATGATGATGATGATGTGATGTGAATAATGACACCTGGACAAGGGAATTAAGACTGGGACCCTTTACTTAGCAGTAATGTTTTACCAGTGAGTTGTCCAGGATTCGTCTCGTTCCCACGATAGTTCTTGCCTCATAGTTCATGGCAGAGCCTGTGATGGACATGTGGGAATCATCGGCTACCTATTACTGAGCTGTCATTGAAATCACCGGCCCCGGTGACCTAGTAAGTGGCTTTATGCCGCCATTATCACGGCGACATTGTACATGTTACCACTGCAATGAAGTCACAGCCGAGAGAGAGAGAGAGAGAGAGTTACCTGGTTGAGAGAGATCTCGTAGTCCCAGAACTCAATGTCCCAAATCTCGTCCTCGTCCATAGACGTGTACTCAGCCACGTTGAGGTCGGTCAGGTGGCGGATGTATGACGCTTGCTGCGTTGCGAGCGCTGCAGTGTCCACCACGTACAGGGTCCTCTTTCCACCCTCGTTCCATGGCCTTAAGTAAGTTTTACACGAGTACTTTCTTAACACCGAGTTACATTACTAAACACCTCTTAAGACTAACTCATATGTATGACCAAACACTGAACAGCGATATTAGTTGCAGGAATCAAGTATCTGGGTACTAATGGGGCCCTATATTAGTTGCAGGAATCAAGTATCTGGGTACTAATGGGGCCCTATATTGGTGAATAAGTAGGGTTCTTTATAGCAATAGTTGATCAACCTCAGGACAAGATTAATAAAATAAAACCTTTTACAAAGTTATTTATATTTTACAATATTATTTGGCGCTGCCTTACAGCTAGAAGAGGCTAGCAGAAGATATCAGTAACACCAACATTGTCTGAAAGTCACTGTTGTCAACATATCATAACCCGAGAATGCAAGTGTTCTATGTCCAATTTTTCACTTTTGTGTAAAAGAGCATTGAAGTTTGACCTCGTGTATAAAACCAATATTACTAGATAACAACTCGAGTTTGTATTTTCTCAAGTAATTATATAGCCGTCTCAATTTCACCGCAGTTGAATCATATGCATTCTAAATAAACCTAAACACCAAATATCTCAAATTTAACAATTTTGGAGATCAAACACTTGCATTATCGGGTGATCATGCTGTAGTAGTTTATCTCCAAAGGTCTCGGCAAGATGAGTACAAACTCACCTGCGGACAGAGTTAGCCAGTTCTTGGATCAACTTGGTGGCGATGAAGATTTTCGCCGAGCTTGTGCCCAGACAAACAATGATGTTCCTCTCCTTCGCGGCATCGAGCAGTTCGACCTGACACAACAAGACTCATGACGTGGGAAGCAATTCAGCCTCGGCAGTGTTCAATATTAAAGATATATTGGGGTTCAGACACTGGCCAGACGAATGAATGATTGTTTAGCTCGAAATGTAGACCATGTGTGGTGTGGGTGAGGAACCAGTTAGTCAACCTTTGCTCACTCTCAAATATAGTCCTAGGTGGCAAAAGTTGCACCTGTGTAAAGTGATATGAGCTGAACCAGTGGTTTTCTATTAAATTATCTTATCATTGTTAGTAATGGTACAGTAGCTCCATGGCTTCTTTGGTGCTGACTGACAGCTCACAGCTGACTTCTGACAGTCAACATTTAGGTATGTATTTAAATGTTGACGGTCAGAAGTGACAGCTGCTAAACACATGTTTTAGCAGATCATATGGTTTGGCGTAGGGATACATAATTTAGTATGGTAACTTTTCAAAGGAATCAGCTGTCACTCAGCACCAAAGAAGCCATGAGGCTACTGTAGTTTGATTGAGAGGTAAGTTACTTACAGTAATGACAGTATTTTTATTTTCGCAGAAATTAATGTAAATGTGAAAATTTTCAATTAAAATCACCAATGAACTCAAAAAAGTGGGTCCGTTTATCCACATGCCTGTTTGTTTCTTTATCTGTACCTGGAGCCGAAATCATTTGATGGATTTCAATCAAACTTGATATTTAGATATTATATGGCCAAACATTGAGACCAAATTATAATTTTGATTCAGCTCTAAAATTAAGAGTATCAAAGTAAAATATAGCTCCCTTATTTTTGAAAAATTTGCTTCTTTTTTTAAAATGGTTGTAACAATTTTGTTTGCATCGGGTATCTTGGTAATGTTTTATATGATAAATAATTAATTACACCCCGAGTTTCACATGAAGCCCATTATTTGAAAAATGGAAACTTATGTTGCCCCAGTGGTGAAATTAAAAATATTGTAATTATATTTACCTTCTTAGTTCATTTAATTAACGATGTAAAAATAAATGTTACCAAAATCCATAAGAATGTATCATTGGAAACTTTTGAAAACCTTTTGAATGAACTTTGTAATTAATAAATCAAATAAGACATTTCTAGACTGTCTAATTTTAGCTTTCAATCAATGTTGGTGGCTTCCTATGAAAATCGCAGTTTGTGTTATTTTTTCCAAAAAAGTCAAAAGGTAGTTTTTATTTGTTTTTTAATCTATCAAAAATGGCCTATTACAACTTTGTGAACCTAGTTTTGTTTGAAAGGTTTACAAAATGTACAATATAAATCAACAAACATATATGCCTATTTACATACTTGATATTCTCTCGGCGTGAAACATTTTGTGTGGACATTGTCGGTGAAGTGATAGGCCATCAGCAAACCCCCTGAAACACAAACAAAGGTTTTATTTAAGCTCACACAACGCTAGAATCTCAACAAAAAGAATAAGTGTTGAGGTTAGAGGTCATTACTATAGTTGAATGTCATGCGGCAAAATAATAAAATACAGTACTGTACATAATAGTTGCAGTTAAAGATTACTATTTTTTTTAATCACCATGTGTTACTACCTATTCGGGTTATAAGCTTATGTACTAAGTAAGGTAATAGTTTTTAAGGATGAGGAAGGTTACAACCCAAACGGGTAGCAAGACATGATGCTAAAAAATGTTATATTAAAAGGAAGTGTACCCGCATTTGCATGGAGGAAGAGTGGCATACCATTTAGGAAAAAAACCACCCTCAGTACACCTGACCGAGATTCGAACTTTGATACCCTCATCATCGGCAGTCTAGTCTATTGTGAGTGTAGCATGCAGCTACCGAAGCGACTTTGAGTGTATATTACTTACTGCCTTTGGGATTATTAATGCATCATAATATGAATTAATTTTATAAATTATGCCAAGACATAGAGAGGCAAGACAACCAATAATTAGTGCTTCGGGTACGAGTGACTATCTATTCCAACCCCTCTGGTCCATAACATAGTGACAGATTTGACCGTCAATATTTCTTGAGATTACTTTGCAAATATAGCTTTCTATAAACAAGCAGTTGCTTTTTGGAATAGAGTTTTAGCAGGCTTACTCACTTCCCTCACCTTGACTTGGGGGGGAGGGCAGAGGGGGGGGGTTGGAACTTTTTCTTCTTTAGTGTAAAAGATTTTTTTTTTCTGGATTCAAATCCATTCTACATGTTTTAATGTTTGTGATAATGTACAGCTGATATACTTTTTTTTTTTTAGGAAAGAAATGGCTTAAAATGGGACGATTAAGGCGTACTATACCCCATCTAAGTAACCTTGTGTTTTAATCCAATGTCAATGCTATTCTTTTTTGATGAATAAAGAAATCGGGGCCTTGTATTTCACAAGGCCAACTTATGTTTTAACCCATTCTTTCTTAAAGATGTGTGTGTGTATGTCCTGAGGCTCATAAGATTTCACAAGCTCAATTTTTTGCTTTAAAGGACTCCCTTTCGGGATTTATATATCTGTCCACTTTAAAGTTTGTAGCTTTTTGAAATTAATTAATGCACCCATCCATGATAAAAGATAAATGTGAAAGAGGAGGAAGCCTTCTTGAACATTCCCTTTAATTAGCTATCAAATAAATGCATTTTAACTATTCAAACCTGTATCTCACTCAAATTATTCACAATAATCACAAATATGTATTATCAACAAATACATTATATTATGTTAACGCAGTAAATATATTTATATAAGTTTACAGTGGACATACCCTGCTTCTGTTTGTTGTTTAGCAAACAGCAAACAGGGTAGCCAACACAACCTTAAAACTATTGAAACAATTCTCAAACCAATGATATTAACTAAAAAGGCAATTTAACCTTGAATTTATTTAGGTATCGACTGTTTCGTCTAATTTCTTGTGGTAATTTATTAAATAATTTTAGCCCCTTTAGCTTTATTATTATTATTATTAGCACCGCGTCTTACTACCCGTTCGTGTTATACGCACTTACGCTAATGTGTAATGGTAGGGTGATTGTGAGATGAAATGAAGGACCTACAGTTTAACGTGGAATCCGAACCACGGTGGTGGCCTGGCATTCCCCACATTCACAAGATGTCTATTTAGCTTTATTGAGATTGAATTTTGAGGTAGTTGCCTCCCACTCCCCAATATTTCTCGGACAACAACAAAAAACTAAATGTAGGTCAACAAGTATTATTAACTTTTGATTCTAATAGATTGTTCATGGAACACTATGGCTTATTGATTAAACATTATGTACAAATATGTTATTTCAATAAAGTAAACAAAGTAATTTTAGTTTTTTTTTTTTTAATATTATGCAATTGGTTTAAACAACAGTTATTGTTTTTAACGTTGTAGCCAGTCTCAATCGGAAATTCTGGAACTGTGTCCAAAGGTTGCTTGGCATCTCCGATAGCTAATCACAACTACCCATCGTTGATCTCTTGCAATTATGAAATTGTAATTAGATATTTTATAAATCGAAGTGTTCATTTGTCTGTCTGTCTGTCTTAATATTTTTTGTGAATGTATGTGAATATTAAGTTATCGTATTTTAACTAGAACCCTGTCCAATAATGGTACACTGGCAGGAATGGTGGGTGACCAACCCTTCGGGCTCATTTCTGGGAGTTCCGAATATGAATTGTGTCAATCTGGTAATATTTCATCCATACTCGGTAAGAACTAACGCTTTAGTTCTCAACGCTACAACAATACTCTGCTCTTCAAAATCAAACAGAGCATAAAGTGAGCTAACTTCAAAACGCTACCATAAATGAGGAGCACTATTGGCCTATAGTGGGTTTTTTTTTGTTTTTTTAATGAATTTGAGCTTTTTCTTATCATTTTTTAAACATTGTGTACCTATGCAAAATCAAAATAAAATAAAAAGTTTATAACAAGACAACTTTTTGATGTCTTACTTTAAATATTTCAAGAGGTATATTTGCGGTAGAACAACGTTAAAGACCCTCCGTGACAATAGATGGTCTTGCCGTGTAGAAACTGTGCGTTCTATATTTGATAATTTTTAAACTACATTGACAGCTTTGAGTGAAATCTCAGAAACTGCTAAGCACCCAGGCTACGTGGCGAAACCAAAGAGACTCGACCTTTCCACAAGTTTGTTAACGTTTAAAAGAGCTAGCCTGATATAGTAATTACATTTACATGACCAAAAGTTATTCAATGTTTACTTGGGTTCCTCAATCAATTTTTATTATTATTCACAATACATTATTTACCCAATTGATGCGAGTATTATTTTTCAATTTTGCTGGGAAAGGTAGGACAGTTGTTAATGCTAGAACTGCTGGACAGGATGAAGGGTTTTTGGATGAATCAGTGACAGTGGATGCGCCAGAACCTCCAGAAGAATTGAACCAACTGCCTAGTTCTTCAGAAACAAGTGCCACAAGGAAAAGAATACTGTAGTACCACGAGTCAAACTTGTAAATTGGGTTCGTTGAGACGAGTAGACCTAACAACAAAACACAACTTGCGTAATTTGCGGCAAAGTGTTGCCAAACAGTGCAATGTTCCGAACAAAAATGAATACGCCGTCATTTTGAGGGGTTTCTTCCAGAATGCAAGGGCACACCGATTGATTTCTTCAGAAAGGAAGTACGGGGAACTTACACAAGACCATAAAATTATATCCTATCACTCAAAAACAGTTGATGAAAAAACCTTTGATGGCGTCCTGCCAAGATGCTTCAAGCCGGCGAAGCCCAAATACCATCGCTGAAAACCTTATCAAGCCTTACGTAGAGGACATTGTTATTGTTATTATTAGCACCGCGTCTTACTACCCGTTCAGGTTATACACACTTACGCTAATGTGTAATGGTAGAGTGATTGTGAGATGAAATGAAGGACCTACATTTAACGTGGGATCCGAACCACGGTGGAGGCCTGGCATTCCCTACATGAGGACATTGTTGATTGGACGAGAGATAGAAAAGCTACGAAAATAGTTCCTTTGTCAAATGACTCAATCTCTCGACGAATCGGGGACTTAGTGGAGGACGTGAAAGCTACTTAATGCTTTCACGAACAAAATTCACTTAATTTTCGCTCCAATTGGCTATTTGGCCGTGTCGGCCATTTTAAAAGTATTTGTGCGCTACCATACTTGGAGTCTTTTCAAGAGGACACGATCCGTTATCGATTGACACAACTGGTGATGACATTTTCAAATTGATAGGCGCATTTTTCACAGTGAGTGGCATCCCATTTGATAACTGCTTTGATGGGTGCACAGAAAGTGGTGATAAGGCCAGGTCTTGGACGAAAGTGTGAGAATTATTAATTTTATCAAATCATGACCCAGTAAGGTTTACCAAGGGTAGATTTTCCTAAATGGTTTTCCACTCTATACCTGCACGAAAATGTGGGTACACTTAACTTCCTCGTCCATAAATACAAATATCTGTTTTTTTTTTAATGCGATTATATCTGAAGTGTCTTTCATATTGTTATCAAAATATTGTTTAGTTGTACTATCGTAGGAAAACATTATGTAGTTACAACAATAAACAACACTGTAGTCCAGTGATAGTTTACCTGCCCTCTGTGTTTCTCAACCGGGCTTGGGACCGGCTTGTGGCCACATTACCCGAGTTCTTTGGGACCTTAAGATGATAACAAAATCACGTCATCCTCAGAAAGTCCAAAAGATAGAAGTTCTTGTATGGAAGAAAAATAGCCTAGTTACAGGGATAAACCTACAGGGTTCTTCTAATTTGTAAAATTCTTATGTTTGATTATAACGCACCATTTTTACATGCTTTGTTATTGTTTTAAATACAATACATTTTTAATGGCATTACTTTTAAGTATTGTTTAAATTGAAAAAAAATATTACCTGTACACGAGAATCGAACCAGAGACCTTAGGCTTATTACACCAATGCTCTTATTAGTGAACTGCCAAGAGTGGTTCCACGCCCAAGGTCATTCTTTACTCATGTTTTAAGGCAGACGAGCTTTGCAAACCATGAGTGAAGAATGGGTAGCTCAGTGGTCACAGTTGAATCTCGTTGACCCTACACTGTCTTAAACTAGAATATAGTTGAATCTCGTTGACCCTACACTGTCTTAAACTATAATATAGTTGAATCTCGTTGAACCTATACTGTCTTAAAATATAATATAGTTGAATCTCGTTGACCCTACAATGTCTTAAACTATAATATAGTTGAATCTCGTTGACCCTACACTGTCTTAAACTATAATATAGTTGAATCTCGTTGACCCTACACTGTCTTAAACTATAATATAGTTGAATCTCGTTGACCCTACACTGTCTTAAACTATAATATAGTTGAATCTCGTTGACACTACACTGTCTTAAACTATGATATAGTTGAATCTCGTTAGACTTACAGTGTCTTAAACTAGAATATAGTTGAATCTCGTTTACCCTACACTGTCTTAACCTATAATTGAGTTGAATCTCGTTGACCCTACACTGTCTTAAACTATAATATAGATCAATTTCGTTGACCCTACAGTGTCTTAAACTATAATATAGTTGAATCTCGTTGACCCTACAGTGTCTCAAACTATAATATAGTTGAATCTCGTTGACCTTACACTATCTTAAACTATGATATAGTTGAATCTCGTTGAACCTATATTATCTTAAACTATAACATAGTTGTATCTCGTTGACCCAAGACAAACTTAAACTATAATGTAGTTGAATCTCGTTGTCCCTACACTGTCTTAAACTATAGTATAGTTATATCTCGTTGATCCTACACTGTCTTAAACTATAATATAGTTGAATCTCGTTGACCCTACACTGTCTTAAACTATAATATTGTTGAATCTCGTTGACCCTACAATGTCTTAAACTATAATATAGTTGAATCTCGTTGAACCTATACTGTCTTAAAATATAATATAGTTGAATCTCGTTGACCCTACACTGTCTTAAAACATAATATAGTTGAATCTCGTTGACCCTACACTGTCTTAAACTATCATATAGTTGAATCTCGATGACCCTACACTGTCTTAAACTAGAATATAGTTGAATCTCGTTGACCCTACACTGTCTTAAACTTTAATAAGGTTAGATCTCGTTTATCCTACACTGTCTTAAACTATAATATAGTTGAATCTCGTTGACCCTACACTGTCTTAAACTATAATATAGTTGAATCTCGTTGCCATGATCTACAGTAACGACAGTGGGAGAAGTAAGATGGTATATTTAATAAAAAGTGAAATCTGAAAATATTCCACCCAAGTTGTCTGCTCTAAAATTCTCTATATTGAGGAATATTTTATCAGTGCATAATTTGGAACAATGATTTTACTGCTCATCCAAATATACCATCTCCTGAACCGGACTATGGTTTGGAAGCTAGTAATCTTTATTATGTCCTGAAAATTACAGACATGCCACCAGCACCTTTAGAAATATTATAGCTCATAAAATGGTATTGAAAAACAAACTGCCTCTCCAGATTGTGCTCCTGTTGCCGTAGTTATCTACCGTGCACCGATATGTTTTTGTGTCCAAATGATGATTCTCAAAAGTGTGAAAACAGTAGCCCTCTTTATTCCCATGATGATGAATACTGTGATTGTAATAACTTAGAATTATAACACAGCATTTACAAACAATATTTTAACGCACAATAATAATTTTCTCTTATTTGTATTGTGTATTTTTTCTATTTACACTGAATAACAAATGCATGAGCAAATTAATTATATTTTGTGAATTACTGTAATAAATATGGTTCAGTAAATGTTTCAACTTATCTTTTTTTACTTTCCAAAACAAAGTTTTTGCAAGAACACCTAATTTCTCGCAAGCCTTGAATGTAAAAGATTTTTCCTGATGCTTTATTTAGAGTTAAACACAGTTATTTTTAAAGCATAACATTTTTAGAAGTCAATAATGCCATTGAACAAGTTTAGTTATTACATTAATGTTCACATCTGCTGAGGGAATATTAATCTAATGTTTTCATAGCTCTGGGACCCTTAATGTTTGTGATAGGGAGGCCATAAATATTTCAAACTAAATAGTATTATAGTTGTTACCATTAGTAAATCTAAAAACATTAATTTTCTTACTACCTTAAAAACTAATAGAAAAAAGTTAAAATGTTTAGCGTTTATTAATATTTCTGGAGATAATAGGTTAATTACATGCTGTCAGCCAAATTGTAGAAAAATTTATTAGCTTTAATTTTAGTTAGTGTGGACTTTTATATTACAGAATCTATGGAAGTTACAGTCAATAATGTTGTAACAATTAACATGAGATTTACCATTCCCCTGCGCCACACATCCCTGCCCTACAGCCCTCTCCCCCCCTCTCCCTCTCAACTCATGATTTTTGGAAGTGGCAACATGTGTTTTTGAACTATATGGGGTGCCAATTAATAACTTAAAAAAACAAGGCAATACTGTATCACAAATTCACATGGCAAGCCAGTTACTATCCCCCGCCAGGAGAGTCCAAAGATTTGATTTTTTTGTATCTTAAATAATTATTTTTCTCGCTAATCTTATAGGGTGCAAAACGCCATACTTGGGTGCAAAATGGTGAAAAACAGGAATTTTATTTTTGCATTAAAAAAACCAATTATTGAGTTGGGGGTGGGGGGCTACACTTAACTTGCCCCCCACCCTACCTTTTTCCGTTTTAAATATTTTTTCTTGAAAAACTATTCAGGTGCAAAACGGTGCAAAATAGGACATTTATTTTGGCATTGAAAAAAATTACACTCAGTGAGTGGAGGGCTAAACTTAACTAGGCCTCCCCACCTTTTTCTGTTTTAAATATTTTTTCTTGAAAAACTATTCAGGTGCAAAACGCCATACTTGGGTGCAAAACGGTGCAAAACAGGACACTTATTTTGGCGTTGAAAAAAACCCCAATCAGTGAGTGGGGGGGGGGCTACGCTTAACTTGCCCCCCCTCCCCCCCACTCTTTTCCTTTTTAAATATTTTTTCTGGAAAAACTATTCATGTGCAAAATGCCATACTTGGGTGCAAAACGGTGCAAAACAGGACTTTTAAGATGGCTTGAAAAAAATTCAATTATTGAGTTGGGGGGGGGGGGGCTACGCTTAACTTGCCCCCCACCCTACCTTTTTCCGTTTTAAATATTTTTTCTTGAAAAACTATTCAGGTGCAAAACGCCATACTTGGGTGCAAAATGGTGCAAAACAAGACTTTTAAGATGGCATGAAAAAAATCCAACATTTTGATAGTGGGGGGAGGGGGGGCTACCCTTAACTTGGCCCCCCCTTAACATAAACAGTCGTACCGTCTCTTGGGTTGGGGTGCAAAACGTAATACTTGGGTGCAAAATAGCTGCAAAACGGTGGTGTATTTAAATTTTAATTTTGAGGAGGTGGGGGGGGCCAACTTAAGTGATTTAACTGACCGTGGTGGTGAGGCCAGGGCCTTACCAAAATGCATGAAGGATTTTAATTTCGTTTCTTGATCTCTTGTTGCTAAGAAAGTTCCTTCCTAGTGTGGCATTCTAAGACCCTCCAGTTCAGCAGTGTGAACTACAAAGTTGTAAAAAATGTGATGAAGTTTTACAATCTTTTATAACTGATGATTTTTTCACTCAACTTTTCAATCATTGCGCCGAGGTAGCCGAAAAATGTGGATTTAAGCCAACAGAGTTGAGAAAATTCAGAATCCTAGCAAAAATCTACGGTGAGAATAAAGATCCATTTGAGACCATGGAGCAGTTTTACAGATCCATGATATTTTCCCCTATTATTGACATTATTCTCTAAGAAATAAGAGACAGGCTAGCTGAAAACAATTTGGACGTTATGAATCACTTGAGTAACGTACTGAGTGAAAATAAAGTTGACCCAGTGTAGACCTATTATTGCAACTATTACAATTTAGACAAGGAACGTCTCACAGCGGAGCTAAAGTGTTGTTTTTACGGAATGGCAACAGTAAGGAAGAAGTGTGTTAAGGAAAGGGCAACAAGTAGTCTGTGGAAAAAAAACAACTGAAAGGGTTTTTTCTAATTACTTTTGAGCTTTTCTGACTATTTTACTATTCCTATGAATTCAACTTCTTGTGAACGTTCCTTTTCATGTTTGTGAGGGTTAAAAACATATTGTAGTAATAATTCAAGACAAGAAAGCTTAAAATTCTCGGCGTTTTTAGCCATTGAACGTGATACAACCATCATATTTCAAGAGTGATAAATTATTTCAATATAATAAAAAATAGAAGGTTTCTTTTTAAGTGAAAATGATTAACTAAGTTATACTAAAACTGTGATTTAATCTCCTCAGTTACTGTAAATTATGTATTTTAATTGATTTATTTATTTATTTTCATAATCCCTGTCATCATTTACTAACTAAACTCTTTGTAAAAGCTTAAAATTTTGAGTTTTTGTTTTCCTAATTTTAAATATTTGTACAATCCGCAAATAGTAATTAAAGTAAGTGACACTATTGATTTTGTTTTTAAGTTGAACTTTCTCATAAATTTCTATTGACCTCCCTTCTAACTAAACTTATCCCTCAACATCCCCCTCCTCCCCTTCTAATCACAATCCACGATAACCTCTTTTCATTTTTGGGACATTTAAAATGTTTTATTATATTACGGGTCCAAAATTATTTTCTCTGTATTAGGACGTTTCATAAAATTTTATTTTCTTGGTTGATATCTTCTTGATTTTTTTCCAGTCTGAACCTATTTTGTAGAATTTACATTTTTAATTATAATAACTATCATATTTAAATTGATTTTGATATTGAAACTGTACCAAATGTTAATATTTTCAGAAATTCAGGATAAGCTTAAAAGGGCACTTTTGAGGCTACTGTTTAACAAAAATAAATTGTGGAAGAGCCCCTTTCTCCTTTAAATGGGGGGAGGGGGGATATAATACCCAATAGATTGTCTAGTACTAATCCCTCCTTTGTTCAATGTTTGCCCCCCCCCCCCCCCCAATCGAAATGATGAAATTCTGCCTATGCATATGTGTATAACCTGAACAGGTGCTAAGACACAGTGATAAAAATAACTGGACCATAGTAAAAAATGTATCTGACAGTTGTAAAAGTTGCTAGATCTATTTTCACGTATTCATACATCAAGTCATATGATCCACAGCTATCTATCGGTTTCCCGTCATGCTTGGAAATCGAACCCTGGACCCTTAACTCATTAGGAAGAGATCACGCTACCGACTGAACTAAGATGTCATACGAAAAAGTTTTTATTTAGATCTATTTTCACGTATTCATACATCAAGTCATATGATCCACAGCTATCTCATTTGATAGATATTAACAATACATAGAAAATAATAATAATAATAATAATAATAATAATAATAATAATAATAATAATAATAACATAGTAAAATGTTATCAGTGTTGATGATAAAAAAATATATTTGCATTTTATAAAGGCTCTTATGAAGACTGGACTGTAGTTTACTATAGAGTTTTAAACTAAAGTAATAAATAAAGAAAGATGCTAGATGTTGGCACTTGGGGAAGGAAGAAAACATCAAAAAAATCTGACCATTTATTTAATCATTTTTATTTTATTTAAATGTATAACATTGCTTGAAAATTAATGAGTTGACACTTAACATATTTACTGGTGGAGAGTGTACAAATGTATTCTCAGGCCGGTTGGAAGGTATACATGTACCACTAAGCGATGCTTACGGTGTAAGTTTAACCCACCAGAGTGAATCATATCTAAATAATGAACATTTGTTGTAGATAAACTAGAATTCACTACATTCATGTTTTCTTGTTAATGGGTTTGGAGCCATGGACTTAAATGAAGCAGCATATATTCTTTAACTGATGAAAATATAATACTCTTTGGTTTTATTTCATTTTCATGTTCCCCAGGCCTTGTAAGAACAGGGGAAAAAGGGGGAAAGTCCAATGTTATCTCAAATTGAGTTATTGCTGCCACCTGTTAGAAAATCTTGACACCTTTCTAAAGCTCTTGAGATTATGGTTAAAAGGTTTCTGTTATATTTTAATGAATTAAATAGTATTTGCTGGGGCCCTTATGAGGTTTGAGATATTAAAGTTGTGCTGGAGAATATGGGAAATGTGCAGTCTCAACGTTTGTGAAAAGGGTTTTACAGATGTCAACGGGTAGAGGAAATTAAGGGAAACCCCTTCAAGTAGATTCTCAAGGTGTCGAGTGTTTGAAAAAATTCCAGGGGAGGATAATTATATCTACCTTGCCTACTAAGTGAAACAAACCTTTTCTGAAAAACAACCTTAAACCCAACATAAAAAGTTACAAACACAACCTAATGTGCATATTTATCTCAAATTTGTGGGGGAGGGGACGATTGTTAAATGGAACCTTCTTCACTCCTTAGACTAAACATAACATTGAAAATGTGTCAACGGAATCCTCCCAAGAAAAACGAGATGGGCCCTCTTAGGAATGAGGTGAAGGCGTCGAGCATGTCGAACACACCGTCGAGCATGGGTATGGGACTGGTAGCCACACAGTGTTGCCACGACACGACAACTATCAGGAGGGTGGTCAGATATACAGCGCTCGTGACAGACATGGTCCTTCTCGGGACGACTGAAAACAAAAGAACAATACAAATGTGTCTGACGTCTACCATTCACTTTTCAATCAGTTTCATGTTAAATGGACGGGGAGATGGTTTAAATCTGGGTTAACTTTACTATGGGTGAATTTTCATATATAGTTTTCCACTCTCCCTCTCCTCAAATGTAGGTACACATACTCTAAATTCAACCTACTTCATACCTAACACATTAGTGTAATTAGTACATAAGCGTATAACCCAAATGTATAGTAGAGAGCCGATGCTAAAAAAACAGGACAGACACAATCTTTTAGGTGCCATTGAAATTCTCCTAGATCTGCAGATTCACTGAAATTTTAGGCCTTTTTTTTATACATTTTCGTCCTAATTAAATATAGACCTATTTCTAGGGCCTGTGTTTTGCTCTTTCCCTCTCCGAGTGTCCCCACTTCTAGTCACATCACAGTAAAATATGGTACAAGCAGGAGTGCGCTGATATCAAAAAGTCCGTGCCGATAATAAAACAAGACCAGGCCGCCACCGTGGTTCGGATTCCACGTTTAACTGTAGGTCCTTCATTTCATCTCACAATCACCCTACCATTACACATTAGCGTAAGTGCGTATAACCCAACGGGTAGTAAGACGTGGTGCTAGTAATAATAATAAAAAATAATAAAAAAAACAAGAAACACAGCTAATACATAACAACTTACTGATAATATTATGATACCGATGATTCACAGCTTGTTGCTAGATTTTTTTTTTTTTTTAGTTGCAACCGAGCTGTGATTAATAGTTCATTTAGCTGAATTTTAAGACAAACGTAAATGACCGTTGTCGAGTGCAACACAGTGATGCTTTCCTGCCTTTGAAGAGCCCCGAGGGTTTGGCTTCAAGTCTCAGTAGTGGGAAAGATACCAGGAAATAATGTTATGGAAAACTAACGTCAAGCTGTGAAGAACATCAGATCACAAACCTGGTTCCAGTTGGTAGAATGATGCGGAATACCGTGTACCCTTCCTACATGAAAACGCCTTTTGGCCAATAAAATAAGACTTTACATCATTTTTATATGTATGTTTAAATGTGTGTTGGCTTTTAGCAGCCTAACTGGTGTTAACTATCATAGAGGCTAGGGGAACAAGTTTTTTGTCACGCTTTTTACTACTCGTTTCGGTTTATATATATATATATATATGATAATTACTTTAATAGGGTAGGGATAGGAAAGGAAGTATTTTAGAGGTAGTGTACTTGCATTTGCATGGAAGAAGAGTGGGAAACTATTTAGGAAAAAACACCCTCAGTAGACTCGACCAGGCTTCTAATCTCGATTTCCCCATCAACAAGGCCATTCGGCCACTTAAGTGGGCGAGAACAAGTTGATTAGGATATGAGTGGTTGAGAAAATTCATCTCCGATGCATCAGGTCGAAGCATGAACCTCACTTGACTCTTGAATGTAACATTTATATATATGTTTACTTCGCTTATACTTAAATATAGCAATATTAGCTTGACAGATTCCACCGTGATGAGATAAGGACCTAGTTTAATCTGTCGAGGTAAGACTGTCATATTTCAGGGTAAATAAAGTGTACATTATACATTAATGTACAAGTGATGTATTCACTTAGCAGTCAAATGTTCACAGCACTGTTAGTTCGACTTTGATCTGTGAGGTCATGGGTCAAGTCTAAATACGAACTAGGAGCTATTAGGGTGGTTTCCTTTGTGTCAGTAGGCAAATGATGGTGCAATTTTACCTTTAAATACGCTTCTCATCCCTAGCCCACTAGATTAAGTAATTAATAAACCCATCAAACAAAAATATGTGAGTTAATTAAGAGGAGACCATTTTAAATAACCAATCAGGATTTGAACTGAAGAAGACCAATAAGATTAGTGACCTTGGACATGGGTGTAATTGTTGAGGAGTATATTTCTCCTAGAGAGAGAAAGGTTTGAATCCCAGTGGAGGATGACTATGTGATCTTCCTGCAGCGTGTGTGAACAGTCCGAGTATGGGTGATTCAGTGATCCCTGTTCACTATAAGTGTGATCCCAGGTGCTAATAGCCCTCATTCCTAAGAATTTATTAAAAGAACAAAGAAATACCTTAGAAATCTAAACAACATAATATTTTTTAAATTGAAAAATGAGACCCGGACACGGAAATCAAACCCAGAACCCTTAGCTTGGTATAACAATGCTCTAACCACTGAGTTATCCAGGCGTCGTTTTATGCTTCAGGTCATTCTCTACTCATATTTTAAGGCAGAGTTTGTGATGGACGTGAGGAAATAGTGAGCTACATATGTGTGATCTATTAAACTAACGAGCTATCAGATAACCTAGCCATCTTCGATTTGAAAGGGCTTTATGCTGCTAATCGTAGAGTCCTGGATGGCTCAGTGATTAGAGTATTGGCGTATTAAGCCAAACGCCCCAGGTTCAATTCCCATGTCCAAATGTCATTTTTCAACTTAAAGAATATGATATTTAGATGCGGCAGCTATAGCTGTAACTAACAAATATAATAGCGTTGCTATTTAATCAATCTTAATTAAAGCAAGGCTCAGTATTTACTCACAAAATGAAGTACAGGTTGTTAACGAGCCAAGGGTAAGATTCAACTGTAAAAGACAAGAGTTTATTAGTAGATGCGAGAGCGTGAAGGTTTTCTAGTCCACCAAAAGATCTAATGACACAATTTGAAACTTAGCAAACATTGAGGAGAGGTCGTGTGAAATTAACACGCATCACGACACGTCTTAGTATTTCACGTGATAGCAGTAACTCCAATAACTGGAAGAAGACTAGGTCGATATCTGAGCCATATTAATTAACATTAACTAATAATTATTTATGGACGAGGATAGTAAATACCACCAGCTACACAAGTAATGTTACATGATTATAATTACTAACAGATAGAATTTCAACTTTTAACGACTTGAAATTATTATTTAAATAAATCAAATAAAAACAAATATTCTCATAGTTATTATATATTATAATTTAACTAATATAAGAAGGTTGGCTCAGTAGCAGCCTTACTTGACTTGGGGCAAGAATGAACTGTTTGAACCTCAACCAGGGAGATCTCGAAGACTTTTAAAACGCCAACGGTAACTTTCACCAAATGTAGTTGTGAGATTAGTTATCCAGCATCGGTGGGCGTGCGGGCTAAGCCCTCATCCAGTCTGGTTTGTTCGATGACCTAGAGGATGGGGTTTAAATCCTGGCGGTGTGAAGTTAGTTTTCCTGCACAATCCCTAGTTTCTCTATTTTCATCGGTTCCTCTACTTAATTGTTATTGGACCACTGTGCAGTGCACTATAGTGGTTAGATTACAAGTTAAATGGGCTATTCACACACCCCATGAGTTTATGACGTTTGTGATTTTGGCCGGGCTGTAACCTCACTTTATATATTTTACTGTCGTACTATTCATATGATTTCCCCACTTCTAAGTATAATCATCAGCATGGATCATGACCTTTAGGACTAGCAGCCCAACCTTTGAGTCTGGTGCTCCTTGAATCAGGCGCTGAAGGATCCAATAATGACAGTGAGATGTATGCTGGACATAGCTAATGTGCAATCAGAATATGAGAGTGAGTTGGGTGAAAATAGTGACAAGAGGGATGGCAGTGAGGTCAATGAATTACAGATTTATCGAAAAGGGAGTGATTTTAAGGAGGAACAACTTTCAGTGAATCAACGAGGTCAAAGCAGGGACAATGTAGCTTTGCCCTTATGGGTACAATAAGAACGTGGAAAGCTTTTGTGCAAAGTGTAAAAACCTCCATACACCCAGAACAGATGAAGGATATTTGTTTTGAATGTGCAGAACAAGACGGATCAAATCAAAAGATTAAATGTATGTTATATGACAAGTAGCTTTTACAATAAATATTTTACAGATAATACTGTACTTGTACTTGGTAATGGTATTTAGGATGTGGAGAAGGCATATGGTAGTGTGGATATAAATAAAGTTTGGAAAGCGGTGGAGGAGGCTGAAGTAGAAAGAGGAGCAGTGATGAAAGTGAAAAGCATGTATGAGGATAACAGGAGTTGTGTTAAGACAGAGAGAGGAAGGACGGATTGGTGCTAAATAAAATAAATGGCGTGCCCTTTCACCATTACTATTTGTAATGGTAATGGAAATGGTCACGAACAAAGTGGCAGGAAAACTCTGGGAGGGAAAGAATGAAAGCCATGATGTTTGCTGATAACTTGATGATATGGGGGAAGAAGGAAAAGGAAGTACAGGAACAACTACAAGAATGGAATGAGGAAGTTAAAGAGTGTGGAATGAAATTTAGCATGGTAAAGTGTGAAATGATGGTAATGACAAGGAAGAGGGTAGGGCCTAATAGAGCTATAAGGTTGGATGGAGTAGAGCTGAGAAAAGTACAAAACGTAAAATATCTTGGAAGAGTGATTGAGGAGAAAGGTGGAAGTAGAGAGGAATAATGAGAAGAGAACAGCAGGGAGAGTTGTTCTACAGGTGTGTAAGAGACCTGCTATGAAGAAAAGAAGTACCCTTGAAGTGTATAGAAGTGTTGTACAGGGCGTACTTTGCACCCATTGTCACACACGCAGCAGAAACGTGGACATTGAATGTAAGAGAGACTAGGAAAGGGGAGGCCATGGAATGAAGTTTGTAGGGAGCATGTTAGCTGTTGCAAGAAGAATCAAGATTAGAAATGAAGTTGTCTGGAGAAGAGTTGGGGTTCTGGGAGTACATGAGATAGTAGAGGGAGAAAAACTGAGATGGTATGTAGTAATACTAGAATTGAAACAGAGAGGATGCCAAAGAAAATGTTAGAAATGAAGTATGTGGGAATAAGACAGCAAGGGAGGCCAAGAAAGAGATGGGAGGAGCAGATAACATAAAATATTCAAGTGAGAGGAGAAGAATGGAAGAAATTAAATGAGAAAGAGTGGTGGAAGTAAAGAATAAGATGGAGGAATTTTACTAAACTGACCCAACCACAAACAGTTGATGATGATGATGATATGAATGATATTTTCCCACATGATAGTGTAGTAATATTTGATGATGATTATTATTATTATTTCAGTTAAAGGAGAATTATTATTATTGTATCACTTAAATCTAATGAGAATTTAGTCGAGGTAATATCAGTTTTAATAGCTTTTCCTTTTTTTTCTGTAGATAATCACAGGTTAGAATGTCAGTTGCTAGGGATGAGTTGTTAGTGTTAGATACTCGGTTAAGTTAGTTTGTAAGTTGTGTTGTCAGCTTTTCCAGAAAGTAAACATTAAACAACCCAAATAAAGATTATAAATCAATTAGTTTAATAGATAACAATTGTTAAACTTCACAACAATGTAACAAGCAAATAGGAAGCACAGACAAAAATACATTATTATTTTTATGAAAAAAAAGAAAAAAGAAAAACATTTTCAACACATATATTTTATTCCATAACAAAAACACATTATGTTTAGTTGCCGTGTCAATATTTATATGACTAGGAGAGGATGGAAATGGTTGCCTTAACTTCTCTTTTATGGCAAACATTACAAAATTTAGTTTATAACATTTTTAGTTAATTTATTTTGAAACAAAATAAGAGATTTTATTTAATGAATAACATCAATATTTATATTTCTAGTCAAATGTAATCACAATGTTTAGAGGTAAGTGATATAATTACTACACATCAATAATTATTCTTGTCAGAAACCATACAGATATAGAAAGTCTACCTTGGACATGTATTGTAAACACGAGGGAATTGTTAAGGCTAGTCTACAAATTCTATTGTTACACTTCCTAATTAGCTTAGTAAAGAAAGTTAAGCCCTGAAGACTCAACGGCACAATTTACTGTACAAGATGTTGCGGCCACGAGATCTGCTCTGCACAACTCATTCCACGCAATAACTTATGAGCAATAGAACATGTCCTGTATCAAACATTTTTATTGTATTAATGTTGAGTTGTAAACAATAGATAGCCCTGTTTTGTAGAGACTTAGTTTTTCAATTAATTAATTAATTAATGTATATTTATTAATAGCTAAACATTTGATCAAGATAAACATAAAATAAGCTCATAGTAGATAGTCATAACCTTTAGGAATGATTAAATGATTATTTAACAATAAATAAAGGTAGCTAAGACATTGTATCGTTCAAACACAATATACAATCATCCGTGATGTGTGAACAATCTCTTGGTAAAACTTGTGTGCAGAAAATAAGAACAAGAATTTGTTCAATTTATTGCACATAATCTTGTATAAGAAATTGTGTTGTGTCCAACAAGCTTTATAGTACATAGATTACAGTATTTTTGCTGAAAAAATAAACAAGGCAATTACCCTAAATAATGTGTCAGCTTATCAATGAGAAAGTCTAATGATGGGTACAATAAAATGCATTGAGCATAATGGTAGGGTCTATTTCTAATACAATTCATTGGATAAAATAATATTTCTATAAAGTCAACAAATTAAATAGTCACATGGTTTCCTTAAAGAAAATAACTTATCAAATTAAAACTTGAACTTTTAATAGTTCTAGGATCACATATCGAAGGTAAGTAAACGCTTAAGTATTATGATGAGATGTCACAGCTTTTCAATCTCATTGTTTGAGTCAACGGACATTTACTTAATTACAGGCCAATTTTCATAGTAAGGACCTTTAGAAAATAGAAACATAGACAGTGATGATATCCAACAAAAGGGACAGCTGCATATCACCTGACTTGACATATCAATACGTGAAAGTAGATCTAATAATTTTTAACACCAAATAAGGTTTTTTTTAGCACCGCGTCTCACTGCCCGTTCAGGTTATACACTTATGTATTAATTACTCTTATGGTTTGAGTGATTAAGAGAGTAAAACCAACCATCCTTAAGACACCCGACCGAGATTCAAACTTTGATCCCCTCACCAGTCTAGTCTACTGCAAGAGTAACACATTAGACTGTGCAGCCACCAAACAGGCTCAAGTAAGGTTCTTCCCAAGAAAATTGGACTATAGGTCTACAATCAACTGCCTCTTCTATTCTCATCACGTTGATAAGATAGGGACATATTGTAATCAGTTATGGGTAGATTGCCTTACACTGTAAACATAGTGCATCCTTATAAACAAGAAAGGGTAGTTTTACCAACCTCCCTCACCCCCTTTTAACAATCCTAAGGTTTTACACCGTGTACGTCAAGCAAGCTGATACTTACATGGCTTAGTCTGAGCCTTTACGCAGCCACGATATCCGCCAAACAACCGAGAGACAACTTTAGCTATGACAATGTCAGCGCCAACACAAAAAGACAAACTGGAGTAAGTGAGGCGACCAAAAAAACCTGCCCGGAATGCTACGGCCGGGGATACTGCGAGGAGATAGATGGAGACATCAAGTGCTTGTGTTTCGAGCAGTTTTATGAAGGGGCAGACTGCATGACTGAGGTGAACCATTGCAAGACAAACCCGTGTGAGAACGATGGCGACTGTCAATCCGTCTGGGGGAACTATTTCTGCAAGTGCCGGAAAGGGTTTCACGGTGTCAACTGCACAGAGCAAGGTTTGATAACAGGATTGTTTGCTAGAACATTTACACAAGTATTTGCTTTTAATAACCTATTAAATGTTAAAATAACATACGAGAGAAAAATATTATCTTAAGTTTTAAGCTCATAGAATTATTCATAGATTAAAATTAATTAGATAAACTTCACCCTGCCTTAAACTTTGTTTTTATTCGCGGAAAACAAAACAGTGAAATCTCCCTTAATGGTCATCTCTGAATAGTGGATTCTTCTTTATAAAGAACAGTTTAAATTTCACCGGCAAAATAACATTGGCTCTTGAGTTGAAACAACCTCCCAATAACGTGCTTTCTCAGTAACGGAAACACTGCTATAGATGCATAGAGATCTCTAAATAGGGACAATAAGTGAAACCACTTGTCCATATTTAGTATTTGACTGTAGAAATATCATTGTGTCGTGCTAAGTACCCCCTATAGGGAGAGTTTTCTAAAATAGCCTACGTAGAATTGACAATGGAAATCCAAAGATCGTACCTATCACCTCTTCCGAGCCATCGGCGAGGGGAGGTGGTTGTCCCAACATTTAGTCTATTATTAAAGTGTGCACATATACAGTAAATAAAGCCTACATTTAACATTTTATTTTATTTACATATTCTGTGTACAGTATTATATACAGTAAGTACATACAATATGTAATCATTCCTGCCTATAACACTGCACAGTGCAGTAATTAGATTGTTGTAGTTAATATCCACAGTAGATAGGTCATTTAGATTAAACAATGTAAAAACATTGGTTTTTTTTAAATAAATTAAATTACTTTTCAAATAGCAGATACTTCTTAATAACAGTCATTTCTTTGATCTCGGAAGGAATACGCTGTTAAGGTGGGGATAATAGGAAACACAGGAAAAGACCAATGTGTTTGAAGTTTTTACAGAAAAACATTTTTTTTTTGGTCAAAATAAATTAAATTCTTCAATAGAAACATAAAGTTTAATTTTATTCACGTGGTGATATTAACGTTGTTGAATATCTGTCGTGAGCATAGTGGCATTAGATGACAAACTTTTTAAACGAAGTGAAAAAGTCATTTAAAAAGTTTTGTTTAAATCCCAGGACACCCCTGAGGAATATTCAATAACTGTTGATATCACCATGTGAAGAAAATTAAACTCTATGTTTGTATTGAATAAATATTTGATTTATTTTGACCAAAAATATGTTTTGACATAAAAACAGCAAAAAACATCGGCCTTTTCTTGCGCCTTCTACATTATTACCTTCCACTGTAATACGAGTCATTTATAGAGCATATTTTCCCATACATAAGATAATTGAGAATTATTTGAATTGTCGTGATTGGTAACGATTGATTTGCTTTTTATTGCATCATTATCTTTTTACTTTTTTAATGCCCGACTAATTTTAATGTTCCCAAGTTATCCTCATCGCAAGCAGCCTTGAGATGAGAGAAAAGATGTTACAAGCTGCTTACTCTTGACGTACTGTACAATATGTTTTGTCTGCTAAAGGCGAGATTAAGAGGGTGGCGAGACCACAGTTCTTGTACAACTAGAAGTCAGGGTACCCAGCGAGGACGCGTTCATCCTGCTACTGGATGGGGCCAAAACCTCAAGCATGGGGGAAGAGTTTTCTCTCGACTACGAGACAGGGACAGGGATGAAGTTCTTCGCCAAGAAGTTAGAATTGATAAAGAACCCGAGGAAGCTGGCAAAGAAATACGAACTGGATCCCTTCATTCTGCACCACTTCCCCAAAGGTCTGGCCCACATGAAGCTTTTATGTGTCGATTGTTATTTTTAAAGGAACTTAACCCACAAGGGGTGTCCTTAGCACCTGGAACCACTTCTATTACAAACCAAATCAGATGTACACTGAATACTTTCAGACCAGGCGGAAACAAACTTTTCATTCTCATCTGAACTCAAAGCTAGTCTTTAGAAAGTTTTTTTTTTTTTTTCTTTGTCATCGTGTCTTTCTACTTGCTTAGATTATACACCTATATACCAATTACGCTCATGTTTTAGGGATGAGAAAGGTTGAATTCAAAGCTAGTTTACCCACATTTGTGTTGAAGGTGGAAAGCAAATTAGAGAAAATCACCCTCAGTACATTCAATCGGATTTGGACTACGATCTCCAAATCACCTGCAGTCTAATGAAAGAGTGACGTCTTAGACCATTCAGACCACCGAAGAGGGTTTGAAAATGAATCAACGAGTGTGATAGAATCATCCATTTAATGTGTTAATATAAAGGGCTAACCAAAAGATTTAAAAATTAACCAAACAATAGTCAAAAGTAAACATAGCAATTTAGTTTGAAGGAATAAATTAAAGTTCTAAAGTAAATAATCTAATATTCCATTTTATTATTTAAAGGGGATCATTTCTATATGGGTTTATGTTTTTAAAGTCCATCATGAATACATTAAATTAAAAATAAGTGATTAGAGAGGAGGACAAGAAACCATTTCCCAAACTTTGACGGCACGCATCTGTTAACCATCTTGTCTTGGTTTTCCAGAAAATAAAATGGGGTACATAATTCGTGGCTACTCCTACACCACAAACGAGGGCCCTGTTTACATCTCGATCAAGATAAAGAACAAGAACACGGTGCAGTTTGAAGGGAGGTACCTCGTCGTGCCCAAGAAGAACCCTTCCTTCTGTACTCCAACAATCGTCATGCAGGACTGGTACGAGCTTGTCTCCTCTCTGTACCAAAGACCACTGGGTGATGATTCAACATCCTCTCACAATGCAAATGTTGGGTCATTTCCTTTGAATCTATCCCTTCATTATCTAAGGCTGTACTTTAAAACACCCTACTTATCCCATCTTCTTGGACTGTTAACTGTATTATTCACCCTCCTAGTCCTGTTCCTTCGTGTAAGCTAGTTTCAACCCCCCCCCCCCCCCCTGCTATTCTGTGCTAAGCCCTGTAGTATGTTTTTATCTGTAAACTTATGGTTTATTCATATAAAAAGGATTGGGATGTTTACACTTTGGATGAGTTCATTCATTGTAGAGACAAATTGGTTTTGTTTTTTTTGCGCACGCGTCTTAATACTTGTTCAGGCTACCCGAATACTTAAAACCAATAAGTTGGGAATGAGGAAGTTGTAAAATTTGGAGAGCATCTATTCGCATTTGCATGGAGGTATATTGGGAAACAATTTAGGGAAAAACACCCCGGTACAACTAACAAGGATTTGAAACCCGATCGTTCCGTACTATATATAAAAATTTTATTCAATAACATTATTTTATTCCATTAACTATTCAAATCAGTAAATGTTGATACTTGTTAATTCATTGTTTAATTTATATCTTACTCGCTTCTGTGGCCATATGGTCTAAGACACTCGTTACTCTTGCAGTAGACTAGACTGCCAATGATGGGGAGATCAAGGTTCAAATCTTAGTCGGTGTACTGAGGGTGGTTTATTCAAAAACTGTTTTCCACTCTCCCTCCACACAAATGTGGGTACACTATCTTTAAATTTAACCTTACTTATCCCTAAAACCAGTATCGTAATTAGTACATAAGTATGTGAGAATCAAGTAAGGGGGAGTAATCACGCAAAGTAGGGGAAATGTGGCGCGTGAATGCCAGGCAGTCAGCGAGGAGAGAGCTTGTGTTGGGGGGGGGGGGGGGGGGGTCAAATATGATGTTCTATGAACAAACTATTATTATTAAGAAACAATATTCAAAATAATTAAATCTTGGAAATCAAAACTCAAAGGAATAAAACTAAACGACTGATGGTTTTCTGTATAATAGTTTTGAAAGTGCATATTAAATTCCCCGTGAATAGATATTTAAATTTGAGCCGCAGTTTTTAACATCCAGGGACTTGTTGACAGCAGTTCTGCCCCACCTGCCAAGTCATTAGCTCTCGAATGTCGAGGTTTGACCTCATGATAAGATGTAGGGAGATTTGATAGAACATTTGTTCCGGCGCGGTCTAGTGCAACCGAGTATGACAAGGCGCCCATGTACAAGAGGGGAGAAAGGTTCTCGGTGAGAAGCAAGACCACACCAGAGTGCACCGACCAGGAGCCCCAATTGTCCCAGTACTGGTTCCAATACAACATCTCCGATGATGCTCCTGTCCCCACAAGTGAGTATGTCCTGTGCCACATTGTGTGCGCAAACACATGCGCACTTTGACCACTATGGTGAAGACAATGACAAGTATCATCCCTGACATGAGAGCTCAATTCTGGCATAAAACTCAATCTCTGCTTTTAGAGCGTTTATATAGTTAAAATGATTTTCCACTACCTCCAGGCATTTTTTGTTTTTATTGTCGCGTCCGACTACCTGTTCAGGGTATACACCTATGTATGCTAATAATTACACTGATAAGGAAGGTTGAATTTAAAGGAAATATACCTGCATTTACCTAGAAAGAGAGTGGAAAATTGTTTTGGAAAAACTTTCCTCAGTACACCTAACTGAGATTTGAACACCAAACTCCCCATCATCGACAGTATAGTCTATTGATAGAGTGATGCCCTAGACCATATGATCACCGAAACAGGTACAAATTATGTTGTTTAAGTGTTATGACATGAACACGTGTGGTGTTTTTTTTTAAAGCTCACCAATAGTGAACCTTGACTCATTTGAACCCCAACACACCACATGAAGATCACGTATGTATGCTTGACAAGAGTCATAAGGTCCTCAGGGTTGGTTGTTCAGTGTCTGAAGCGCTCAACCCTGACGAGGTCCTTTTAAGAAACACAAAACTAGAAGAATACCAAATAAGTAGTTTGTATTAAATTTTTTAGAACTAATAAAATAAAAAGGCAGCTAGGTTAAGTTTGAACAAAACATGACAAATACACATAAAGTTTTTTTTTAATGGTTCCCAAACTTGACATCTTTTAGGTGACACCTTCAGAGCATTGGACACAGACTGGAACTCACCGACAGAATACGCTTTCCAACCTTTCACCATGAATTTTGGGTTTTATCTGATGAAAGTAGCCGTACTTGAAAAAGTCAACGAGATAATGGGTGCACGAAAGAGTTCTTTTTGGAACGAAAACATGGTGAGAAGCGGTCGCACTAAAAACACAATTTTAATAGCAGTCCCTATCTCATTAACGCCTCATTAAATTAAGCTCCTAATAATGTTTGTGATTGGTACAGTTGACAATGCGCAGTTACCAATAATGACTCTTAACCCAAGAGCCTCAGGTTCATGTTCCAGAAATGAGTTCCATGATTAACTTTTTCCTACATTTTGAGTTTCTCTAACATTGGTGTATTTCCTTAAATGTAGCCCTCTTCAATCTGTTTATTTAGCCTAGAGAGTATTTATGTTACAATTTATATTTATTTTTACAACGAGCACCTGAAACTATAATGTGTTTATTGTGATGTACCAGTGCGGTTTCCACATTGTACCAGCCGACTTGGTGGCGTGCATGGTGGGCGGAGAGAGTGGCACGGTCGGCGTACATCAGGAGCTGCGGCTAAGTGCGGAGCTGTCTTACGACCCCAACGAGTCTCCCTACAACCAACAACACCTGAGATACAAGTGGTCCTGCTCGATCTCTAAACACTCTGAGGGGCAGTACTGCAAGGGGAAGGGTGTACAAGTGGGGACAGGTTTGTCCACTACATTCCCTCCAGACAAGGCCATCGTGTCATACAATTTTAGCACCAGGGGATACACTTTTAGTGAGCTCCTAATTACTCATGACCCCACCTGCTTTCATACCAAGTGAAGACTAAATTAACAACCCAGTGAAAGTCAAGCCAGAGTCGATCAGAAGTAGTAGGAGCACAACCTCTTAACGATGATGACCACAGACAAGGCCAGATTCCCCGAATCCACATTTGATTAGAAACGTATCACAGAACGTGGTGTAGAAACGCGTATGATTATATTTATTTTAAAGGGATTTTTCCTTGCATCTAACATACCCGGGTTAGTTAGCATAATTAGATTAAAGCTACAGCCCTTCACTTTCATTATGACCACATTAAAATAATCAACAACGTTGACACTACGCACGGGATCAAATTGAGCGCGCGGGCTAAACACCCTGGGTTTTATTTCAATTTTCAACATGTAGATTAGTGTATTTGAAACATACTAAGCCAAGATTAAGAGCTCTTTATAAATAAACACACTAATGTAAATTATAGACTGTTTTGTTACATATGGAATAAGGTACTGGAAAGGTTGATAAAAACATATAAAAGGGCAAAAAAAAAAGTTTTTTACAATGAATGGAAGAATACAGTTCACATGTTACACTGCCGCCATTTTAGAATAAGGTAGTGGCAGTCTCTTGAAGAAAATCGATCGTTACTGCCCAATCCCTCGACCTAGGTTTCATTCTATCGGAACTCATCTGGAGGGAGTGTGAAATACGCAACGCAACTTAGTAAAAGAGGAAACCAAAACACACACAAAAGGGAAAAAAGAGGAATTAGATAAAGAACTATTGAACACTTAGATAGGAACATATGAAAAGAGCAAATACCATAAAAGACAAACACGAGAAATGGAGAGTGGATGCGAATATATATCTCTTTCTTGTATCTTTTTTCAATGTATAACAATACAGGCCTACTTCAAAAAGTTTTCCTTAAAGATATAAATGATAAGATTATGTAATATTAAGTTGACAATGTGAAGTCATCTATGTGAAAGGGGGTTCCCGCAAACATCCCAACCTTGCAGAGGCCAAGCCAGTTGGTCAAACTACAACCTCTGACCCCCGTGATATTGTCCCCAGGTGTGTTATTGTCCATACCCAAGGACCAGCTGCAAGTGGGCAGTGTTTATGAGTTCATGGTTGAGGTGTGGAGCACCAAACCCCCTGTGCCAGGTACACGGTGAATCCCAGTAATGCGACCAAGAAAGTGACAGTCATCGAGGGTAGACCCGCCATATTGGCCCTAGAGTGAGTCATCGGAGCAGTGTGTTAAAAAGACTGAAAGCCCCAAGGTGGTGATGGGAAATATTACTTTTTTTTACCCTCCACACATCATTTTACGGTATAAACTACCCCCTAGTTTGTAATTTATTTCAGTTGAGTAAACCTGTCCGGAGTATTATCAACTAAACCCTACTGACCCGATTTCACCTAAGAATTGCAGTTCCAAAATGTTCCAATTTTAAGACCATGGCAGTGGTCTCCGGGTCAAGGGTCTCCACAAGCCCCTTAATAACCCTCTCTGCCCCCCTTCCTCCACCTATCCGGAGTAGAATAGTTACAAGTCTGGTAAACATCAAATAACTTAGGGGCCACCCACATCGCTGGTCACACAGTCTAACACAGCACTCTTACACTATCTTCTGATTTTTCCAGTGACTGGGAGATCAAGGTTTGAATCTTGATTGGGTGTACTGAGGATGTTTTTTCCTAAATGTCTTGCCCCTCTTTCTCCAGACTAATGTAGGTACATTTCCTCTAAAATGTTGCCTTTCTTATACCTATTCCATTGGAATAGGTAATGGATGTGTACAGCCCAAAGAGGTTACAAAACATGGTGAAATAAAACCTCGTTGTGGGCTCTTCATAGGTATGTGAAGAATGTCGGGCCGTATTTCCAGTCAAACCCGGAGGAGATAGTGTATCTGAAAGTGGTCTGTGAGGCAGAGTGTGCCGATACCATGGAGGAGATGAAGTACGAGTGGATCTTCGAGCCGGCCGAGGGGAGCAAGAAGACGTTGGACTGGAAGCATGACACTCAGTTTGGACAGAACACTGACAAGCTGCTTATTCTCGAGAACAAACTGACCCAGAGTGAGACGTACCTCATCAGTGTCACAGGTAGAGACAACACCTGGGCCCCGCAACCCTAAAACATTCCTTTAGATTAGCGTTTTCTGAACTGTGGTTTGTGTAACACCAGACAGGTGAATTTAAGTCGTAAAAATATTGGGCTTGATAAAATCTTATGAATATATTACGACTGAGTCTAACCAAGAATAAAACAGATTTAAGCCGTGATAGGCTTATACAACAAGGATGTGTCCAAAAATGTTTGTATTAAATTTTTAAAGGGGAAACCACCATTTTGAAAAATGACAATTTGCATCGGCGGCAATTTCTCGAGTTCCACTAAAGTGATTTAAATTCAAGAATCAAAGTGTTACCAATAAATTCAAATTGAATCCGCAATCTTTATATAATTTATGTTAGTCGATGAATGTATGGACACTATTATGACTAAGGTTATGGAGTCGACGCCAAGCCTTCAACTCCAACTCTTATATTTATCTGTGGTCCGACTCCAACTCCTTCAGAAATGACCAAAGTCGGTAGATTAATTAACTGTAATAGCAAATTTACTGAAGTAAAATGCTCCACTATAGATCACTTCTTGGGAAGCTTAGGCTATGTGGTGTTGTGAATTTATTTATTTGAATAAATTTGTCAATCCAAATTACAAATATTGATCCTAAAAAAAACAGTATAAAGTTAAAATTGTATATTTATCATATTTTGCTAGAATATTATATCGTTAAGTTTTTATTTTGAAGTTGGAGTCAGTAGGCCTACATTTTTACCGCCTCCAAATCCAACTCGGGTTCCACCCAAAACTACTTCCGACTCTGTCCACAGCCTGATTAAGTCAGGTTTCTCGATGTTACGAAAAATGTGGTTCATATTTCTAAAAATAGTCTTAATCTGGATATTTGCACAAAAATCAAAAACGTCTGAACTTATAACAACTTCACTAAAAACTCTGTGACTTGGGTGATTTTTTTTTCACCTGAATACGATGCTTTATAGTTAAACTTAGGTGACCTGGTGGTCTAGGGGTAAGGTGTCAGACTTCTGTGCTGGCGGCCGGGGTTCAATCTCGGTCCCGGCACAAATTTATCTGATTTCCAAACCCTTCCTTCACCTCTGACAAGACATCTTGTGAATGTGTGGAATGCCAGGCCTCCACCGTGGTTTCGGATTCCACGTTAAACTGTAGGTCCTTCATTTCATCTCACAATCACTCTACCATTACACATTAGCGTAAGTGCATATAACCCGAACGAGTAGTAAGACGCGGTGCTAATAATAGTTAAACTTAAAACAATGTGTAAAAATAGATGTATAATTACATACCGATATGTATCTGTCATAGAATAAAATAGTTGGAAAAATTGACCCAAGCTGTCAGGGCTAAAATGATCGCAAATATGACGCAATTAAATCAGAACTCATTTGTATTGTGTCATGATACAAACTTAAACGTGTAGGGTATAAGTCTGGTACTCAGTAGAATTTATACACTGAGGTGGTTGAAAGTGGTGTCATAAAAATAAAAAATTTGAATTTGAAACCCTAAGTGTGGACCTATTATGATTCACTTTTATTAGTAGTCTAACATTTTTATTAAATTAGCCTGTGAAATATTGAAATTTAAACCAGCTCATTATTTCATGTTTTAACTTTAAGATATTAAATATTTATTAACCCAAAACCTCCACCTTAGGGGCAAAGCATTGCTGACATTAAGATCTGTAATGGTTCATCCAGCAGATAAATTAGTTTTCGGAAGCACAAAAACTGGGCAGCAAACCTGTTACCAACGTATCTTGGAACTTACTCGTCTCAAAGTGTTCATGGACGAAACAAAACAACCTTTAGTTATCCACAGCAAGTCATCAAACACAAATTATTAATAAGCTCAATAAACACCGCAAAGTAGAACATCAGTTGAATGGCAAGTCTAAACGACACACAAATGGTAATTAACACTTCTTTTGATACTTGTAATTAACATTAAAACTTGTTAGCATAGGTTGAGGATGGAACTCTTTTAACACTGTGACGTGAGTTGAAGTCAAATATAGAATAAAACTTTCTAAAGTGTCCTTTCTTTTTTTGACTAGGGACTTGTCACATGATTCCTCACATTCAGAAGGTAAATTAAGTACCGGTATTTAATAAATAAATCACATGTTATCAGGAATACCAATCCTGATATCAGACAACATGTCTCCCTTCCATGCTATGGAGAAGCAGTAATGCTTCAACAATTGAACAAGCAGTTCTTGTTCGTCAAGTAGCTCTATCTGCTCCATTTTATGACGCTCACTCGAGGACAGGGCGGAATACATGTCTACCATGTCCCACGCTTGCGCGCCGTCCCAACCTGCCTGCACAAACCTTTGCTTCTGCGAGTCCAAACTCTTGCAAGCGTTGACCCCAGCGAGGAGACAACCCCTGGCCCTCAGGTTCGACGTCATCATGTTGCCGAACCTGTCGTCCATGTTGACTTGCTCATAGTTGACAAACAGCGCGGTACGGAACTTACTGGCGAAGAACGACAGGAGTTGATCCACCTTTTCCGATTCTATGTATACGAGGACGCACTCTGTAAGGAACAGCGTGGGGAGACTCTCGTTCACTCCCGCTTCGGAAAGCTTCATTTTCAACTGTTCGAGGTCACACAAGTCCACGCCGACCACGTGATAGTCGTTGGAATGGAAGTCCGTGTTGCTTATCATAACCTCTCCATCCCCCACCTGGATCATGTCTAGCAACAATTGACTTTTCTTGATGAAATGGCACTTCTTGGAAGTCACGGCTGGAAATCCAACTCTACAAAGTTGGTGATACGTATCCCGGCTTCTTTGAGGCGCCAATATAGTGTGTCAAAGCCAGCCCCCAAGTTAAGGATTTGACAATTGCTACCAACTCTTTGCAAGAATTTGTGGATAAACATCTCTACTCCTTTTACTCTCGCGTAGTAGCCTCGGTTTATTTCGGGTGCTTTCCTTTCCGAGCTCCGAATGAACAGAGAGATAAAGGGATCTTTCCAATAGCCAAGATTTACTGCAGCTCTTTTACACAAACTTGCATCATCGTTTGTGGCTTGCACAGCCTCTAGACTCAATGCCGCCATTTTATCTGACAGTGCACTGCACAGTTAAAAGAAAGATAAAAATATAGGTACCTCCAATTTCTAATAAGGTTCAAAATATATTCAATTAATAGAACAGAATGTACACAAAAACAAGACTATCACAGTGTTTACATTTTTTTGAGGGAACCATTTTGAAACGAATCAGAGCTACCAGCTTGAAAAATTATAATTTGAAAAATACGCTTGATCTGATTAGATGTTAGCGATAGTTGTACCGTTTATAGTAAGTATGTGCATGATTTAGTTAAATTAGCAAATCATTAATTGTGGAATGAAATATAGAAAGATACAGGTGAGTTTTATTGAAATTAAAATATTACCACGTGAAAACAAGAGAATGACAATGCTGTTCTGACCCCTAAAAACCCCTCCCTAAAAGGTAACCATGCAATTAATATACCTCAGAGTTGATAACATCCAAGGTGGCGCTTGGGTTGGCCAGAAAATCCTACCTCCTTGAAGTTAGGGCGTGCTATGCCAAGGAAAATAGACGCATCTAGCGTGCGCCACTCTACTGCTCCATAACTTTAATTATATTCCTAGACTTATCTAAAGTGTTTATACAGTATATCGTGATTTTATGATTATTTAAAACTTGAAAAATTGAGAGAAGCTAATCAAACCAATTTGTAAAAATATTAATTAATCTATTATGCATAAAAATAGCTTATCAAGCATATATCCACTAAAAAATTAACTAGAGCATTTTAAGGGGGGTAGATAATTGGTTAATTAGAAACAATGGACTACTTATGCCCTAAAGTACAGTAAAAAAGTAAATTTATATTATAAAGAAATGCCCTTAAACTTACTGCGTGAAGCTATTTAGATAACTTCATTTAATTCCAAGAGGTCTCAAATTTAACTACGTACCATTTAGTAGCCTAGTTATAATTAAACCTTAGGGGAAGATGAGGGGGTCATTGTCCCTGGGATTATTTTTTTTTAATATGAGTTAGAAAATTCATTCCGTCGGGAGAGGGGTGCATTTTTTCAGGGGGAGCAAAAGGCTCATACACACATAATTGTTTTAAGTTAATGTTTTTTCTTTGGCACCATGTCCTACTACCTATATTCAGGCTATACACATATGTACTAATCACGCTAATGAGTTAGGGATGAGGAAGAATGAATTTAGAGGAAGTTTTACCGCATTTCTGCAGAGGAAGAGTGGAAAACCATTTTGGAAAAACCTCCCCTTAGTCCACCCGGCCGGGATATTAACCCCTATCTCCCTGTCATCAGCAGTCTAGTTTAACATGAAAATGACACCTTAGACCATGTGGCCACCAAAGCAGGTAATAATGTGTTAATCAATGGACACTTTGAAGCATCCTCACTAAAGACACTGTTGTTCACAGGTGGCCACAAAGACCGTGGCCAGGCCACCATGAAACTGAAAGTGAACACCCCTCCCACCATGGGCAGGTGTGCCATCACCCCAGATTCCGGGAAGAGTGGTGTCACCAAGTTCCACATCACCTGCGAGGGTTTTATCGATGAAGACAAGTTCCCGCTGACTTACGAGTTCTTCCAGGATGCTGACCTTGACAATCCAGGGCTCGGTATTTACAATGTATTTTTTTTAAGGAAATAAACTTACAATTGTATAGAAGAATGGTTAGCCAAGGGGGAAACGGGGGTACACTTGTTCATTCACTACCCATGTGAATCTGAACATTCTGTAAAGTAAGATGTATGATGGGATCATCTATATTAATAAAATTAAAAATTAGTTTTTCCTGTTTTTCATGAAAAGTGCATGATATCTACCTCATGCTGAGAACTGACACTTTAAAATTAGTAGCCCCTGTGTACAAATATGTAGCCTACACCTAGAAGCAGGAATTTTACATTTTTAATTAGATTTTTTTTTAAATTTATTAAAAAATAGGCCAGAAGAAATTAAATCAAGATTTTTTTTTCTGTTTGAAGTAAATAAAAATGTAGTCCGGGTACTTTTGCCATATAATAAAGTAGGGAGGAACATTTATCAATTACAAACATATTTTGCTGCAATCAACATTGATAACATTTTACTATATTATTATTGTTATTTTATAGATATTGATATCTACCAAAAGTGACAGCTGCAGATCACATGACTTGACGTGCTTAGACACTTAAACTTTTGGCCACCCTAGTGCTCCATATAATTTGCCGTCTGGTTTTTAACCATCCTACTAACAAATTAACGGGACAGGATTTTTTTTTTTTCACTAAAATGCTTGGACTAATTCATTAATATCTTAATTAATTTACTGTATTGACATTATTTCATACAGTTTTAATAAAATACTATAATATTTATGACAGAATTACACATGTAGGCTTGCATATACTTAAAAAAATCACAAGTGTGGATTTTTTTTACCAGCAAATGTATGACGGTTTATAAGAAACTTTAACCGCGCACGTTTATTTATAATTCATCAAGATTTGCTACCTTATGCTGAAGCCTACTTAGCCTACTGATAAATCAGCCCCTGCATGAAAGTAAATCCAGGGAAACCTTACAGTTGTCAGATAAGGACCTTGTAATGGAAAATGAAATATAGCTCCTTTAGTTTCTGGTATCCAGGAGCTGCCAGAGACGTTGAGTTTTTGAATATGTCTTTCTTGTCCGTGTTATTCACATATTTAAACCAAAGTGGTGGGGATGAGAAAGGTAGTATTTAGAGGGAAATGTATCCAAATTTGAGTGAAAGAAAAGGGAATACTATTTTGGAAAAAAAAACCTCAGTAAACACAACCAGAGTTAGGGGTTATTAAAGGTTATAACTCAACCATCCGACCAAGGGTAAAACCAAACTAGACCAGGTTGACACTTTAATCTGACACACTTAAGAGCATTCCATATAAAAAAAAGTATACTTAGCGCCTATTATTAACCGTGATGATTCTGGGGTGGAAAGTGATGTAGGGATGTCAAGAGGTCAGCTGTTCAAATCTCTCACCTGAACCTGCTGCAGGTGTTCTGTTGTCCTACAAGTTGGTGCCAAATGCGCCCAACCTGGTGCTTATGGAGGGGAAGGAGGAAAGTGGCTTCAAGACCGAATTGACAGTTCGTGTCAGCGACCACTGGGGCATGAATGTGCTATACAACTTCACCGCCGTGGTCAGTCCAAGCTCCCATACAGGAATCTTGTCTGCTTGGTCTAAGACGTTAGACTCACATTGCTCTAGGTCACCATTTACTGAGAGGTCTGATCCTCGGCGAGGCATATCGAGGGTGGTTTCTCCTTCCTCACTCCATGCTAACGCCAGCACACTTTCTTAAAACTACCCTCTTTCTCCATAAAACTTAAATTAAGTCAGTTAATAAAACCTTTGTGTTAAAATGTAATAATAATAATAAATAATAAATAATAAAACTCACTAAATCTTAGAAACTCAAAATAAGCCAAAAAGTGTATCATAAAAGTTTAAAACAAAATTGATGAGACAAGGTTTAGAAAAATAAGACAGACAAAACTGTAAATAAGTCAAATCCACAATCCCAAATTTGAATCTGACTCTTAATAAACATGTTAGATATAAAAGGTTTACTTTACCATAAAATTAAAATAGTAACTAAATGTTGACATTTTTTGTCATAATATATTCAGTTAAGTAGTAAATTAATGATTTGGTTGGTAAGTTAATTTCTAAAACTGTTGAGTTGAATTACCAAAAAGAAGTAAATTATAATCAATTCAAAACAAATTTTATCTCAGCATTTGAATATTTTTTTAAATTATTATTGGTAGAGAGAATTGAGGGGGAGTTACGTTTGTGACCTTTGTCAATGACGCAGGTGAAGCCCATAACCGACTCTGATGACCCTGAGGAACTGCTGAAGTCGGTGACATCTGTGTTTGACGGGAATGATGGTGACGGGTTCACCTCAGTGAAAGTCTTAGTGGAAGGGGGGGACATGTCTGGTGAGTGGCACATACACTTTCTGCATGGCTCTTGCACGGGAAATCACATTCTTTTCGTTCATCCAGGGATTAGACACCTGTCTCCTGGGTCAGTCAGTACACATATAATATTACCATATTTCTTAGATTATAAGTCACACTTTTTTTCCTATTTAAACATCACCTAAAAACAGGGTGCATCTTAGAACCAGTTCTTTTCTGACCAACGCTCTCAATGGCTCAGAAGACGATATATTAGGGGATGGTAAAGATAAAGAGGATTCATAAGAACCAGAGACTGATATGGAGTCAGAAGGAATAGATGAATAACATACCTACTGATAAATAAAATGCTATTGTTGTTAGTAGATTGAATTCTCTAATAAAAAATATTTTAAAAACAAAATGGCAAGGAGATTGAAGCCAGGACTTTTGGCACATAGATCAATGACAGGAAAGGCAAATGTTTGATTCCTGTGACCAAGTTGTAATTTTTAATTTATTGGTCAGTTAACAATCCTATTGAATCGATCAAAATGTTGGCAATATTGTTTTCTCTGTGAAATGTTTTAGGCTGATGTCTGCTCAAGGTCATACACACAAGCCTCCATGAGCTTTTAAAGAGATGTAAATATCAAATTATTTGTGATACATGGGTAGTTTCCCCGTTCAGCTTAGAAAAATATAGTTTATTTCATTTTAACTTTAAAAATTGCATGACTTTTGACCACTGTATAGTATGTATTATGTTCCTGTCGAGGGAAACGAGTCGACATTAGGCCCACTCTTTATCTGTTCACGGCAGCCGCTGTCCGCACAGTGTCGGCTCTGGCAGACGCTCTGGACCGTGTTGAAGGTGACGACACCGAGATGAACGACACCAAGCAGGAGCTTAGGGGGAAATTTGTCGATGTGCTGGAACAGGTGCGACATCGTCTCCCCACCATTTTGATATCGGATTGCCCTTAGTCGTGGTCTAAACCACACGTGAGGTGGCTGAAATCTGGTCACCACCATAACGACATCGCCTACTTGGTGAACTCAAAGCTATTTCGCGAAGCGGGTTGCATCTTGGCTTGATGCACTTGAGATCTCTAAGCACTATCAATCACACTTAGACACTGATTTTTGTTTTAAGCACCATTTGGCTTATACATCTGTTTACTAATCACACTAATGTGTTAGGGATTAAGAAGGTAAGCATTTGCGTGGAGGGAGAATGGAAAACACTTTGAGTAAAACCACCCTTAGTACACCTGACAGAAATTGAACTGCGATTTTCCCATCTTCAGCAGTCTAGTCTATTTGGAGAGAAGTTCCTTAGACCATACGGCCACCAAAGCAGGTCCTAGACGCTATCGTATGAAATACAAGGAGTGGGAAGGAAATTAGTTGTCCATACTGCAAGGTTTTTATTTATCTGCTTATAATATTTCCCCTCTTCTGCTGATGAGTATAAACACTCGCTCTACATTTAAAAATTACCTTTTTTTTTTTCTTCTTTTTCTAGTTGGACATTTGCTTCCAAGGACTTTTTTAATCTACATCCTGCAAGAATATTCCTACAGGCCATTTATTGAATCAAACTTATAATAGGATTCCAGGCGTTTATAATACAATGCTAATTTACACACCTGTTAAAATATCAATAAATTATAAGTGTAATATTTCCCTGCGCAGCTCCCCATGAACAGCATGATGGCAGTAACGCAGATCTCCACTGCACTCCAGAAGGTACTGGGGAACGAGTACGACACGGTTGATGATGAGGGCGCCAACACGGCAGCCAATGTCATCGAGGACATCACTATAAAACTGTTTGATGAGGTGGTGACCCATGACACAGAGGACCTGGTATCCACCAAGGATATAGAGACTGTCGTGAGGTGAGTACAGCCCATCATGGATATAAATACCATCATGAGGTGATTACAGCCCATTATGGATATAAATACCATCATGAGGTGAGTACAGCCCATCATGGATATAGATACCATCATGAGGTGAGTACAGCCCATCATGGATATAAATACCATCATGAGGTGAGTACAGCCCATCATGGATATAAATACCATCATGAGGTGAGTACAATCCATCATGGATATAAATACCATCATGAAGTGAGTACAGCCCATCATGGATATAAATACCATCATGAGGTGAGTACAGCCCATCATGGATATAGATACCATCATGAGGTGAGTACAGCCCATCATGGATATAGAGACCATCATGAGGTGAGTACAGCTCATCATGGATATAAATACCATCATGAAGTGAGTAAAGCCCATCATGGATATAGATACCATCATGAGGTGAGTACAGCTCATTATGGATATAGAGACCATTGAGAGGTGAGTAAAGTCAACCAGGGATATAGATACCATCATGAGGTGATTACAGCCCATTATGGATATAAATACCATCATGAGGTGAGTACAGCCCATCATGGATATAAATACCATCATGAGGTGAGTACAGCCCATCATGGATATAAATACCATCATGAGGTGAGTACAATCCATCATGGATATAAATACCATCATGAAGTGAGTACAGCCCATCATGGATATAGAGACCATCATGAGGTGATTACAGCCCATTATGGATATAAATACCATCATGAGGTGAGTACAGCCCATCATGGATATAAATACCATCATGAAGTGAGTACAGCCCATCATGGATATAGAGACCATCATGAGGTGATTACAGCCATTATGGATATAAATACCATCATGAGGTGAGTACAGCCCATCATGGATATAAATACCATCATGAGGTGAGTACAGCCCATCATGGATATAAATACCATCATGAAGTGAGTACAGCCATCATGGATATAGAGACCATCATGAGGTGATTACAGCCCATTATGGATATAAATACCATCATGAGGTGAGTACAGCCCATCATGGATATAAATACCATCATGAGGTGAGTACAGCCCATCATGGATATAAATACCATCATGAGGTGATTACAGCCCATTATGGATATAAATACCATCATGAAGTGAGTACAGCCCATCATGGATATAGAGACCATCATGAGGTGATTACAGCCCATTATGGATATAAATACCATCATGAGGTGAGTACAGCCCATCATGGATATAAATACCATCATGAGGTGAGTACAATCCATCATGGATATAGATACCATCATGAGGTGAGTACAGCTCATCATGGATATAAATACCATCATGAAGTGAGTAAAGCCCATCATGGATATAGATACCATCATGAGGTGAGTACAGCTCATCATGGATATAAATACCATCATGAGGTGAGTACAGCCCATCATTGATATAGAGACCATCATGAAGTGAGTAAAGCCCATCATGGATATAAATACCATCATGAGGTGAGTACAGCCCATCATGGATATAGAGACCATCATGAAGTGAGTAAAGCCCATCATGGATATAAATACCATCATGAAGTGAGTACAGCCCATCATGGATATAGATACCATCATGAGGTGAGTACAGCTCATCATGGATATAGAGACCATCATGAAGTGAGTAAAGCCCCCCGCACTATCCTCAACTTTCACTAATCAATACTAGATCTGGTTGTGAAAGGAATGTTTGTGGAAACTGTCCAAAGATTCTGCCCCCCCCCCCCCCTACCGGAATGTTGTTTGTGATCTCTTTCCAGTGCGGTGATGCAGTGTACCGCCACACTTATGTTCACGGCGGGGAAAGTGGTGAGCGACCTCTCGCAACCGGACACTGCCGACAACACTGGCACAACCGCCCCGGATCCAGAGTCACTGTTAGGAGGCGTCTTTGTCAACACCAACCTCACTGATGCAGACTACCCGCTGTACGAAGACCTAGACCTGGAAGTCATAGCCATCAAAAATAATGTGAGCACGCGCCAGTTTCTACCAATGTTTATATTGGCGGTGATTCTGGCGCCTGGCGTCTACTGATTGCCAGAGAAGATTCAAACTCTAATCAACTGTTAAAGAGAGTGTTTTCCAAAACACCCCATTTCCCCTTTTTGGGCCATGCTCTATCCCAGGGATGGGGAGCCTGCGCCTTTTAGGTCACATGTGGCCTCTTAAGATGTTCAGTGCGGCCTTTTCCCGCGTATTCTGTCAATTATCAAGATCAATAGAATAGAAACTTGAATAAACTCTTTCTTTCAAGGGTGACCTGGTGGTCTAAGGGTAAGGTGTCGGACTTCTGTGCTGGGGGTCCGGGGTTCAATCCTCAGTCCCGGCACAGATTTATCTGATTACCAAACCCTTCCTTCACCTCTGACAAGACGTGTATTAATCACAACTTGTGAACTTGGGGAATGCCAGGCCTCCAGTGCGTATAACGGGTAGTAAGACGTGGTGCTAATAATAATAATAATAATAATAATCTTTCTTTCAAATATTTTGATATTTATAAAAACTGTTTTAATGTTTTACTCCATGAATACACAGAGTGTATGGCTTTATGTGGAGAGTAGACCTCTAAACAACACAAACAGTCATTATGAATATATGACAGATGTTCGATGGTTCTCGAGATAAGGCATTACAAGGTTCTACTGGAATTGTTACACCCCTGTTGCACCTTTTGTGATATATTACTGCTGGTACACAGGCAGGGCTGCAGCTATACGTACAGGGGTGTATCAAGTATGACTATTGACCACTCCAGCAGAACATTGTGAAGGCATTATCTAAAGAACCTAGAACATATGTTCATAATGACTGTGTTGTTCGGAGTTCTACTATCCACAACTCTAGTTACTTCTCGCATAAACCCATACACTCTGGATATGAGATATATTGAAAATTGAAAATTGTACTTGTTGAATAGTTGAATAAAAAGGGGGGAAAACAGTAGTATAAAAACTGTTCAGTACTGTATGTGTCCCTAAAAAGACATTAACTTATATCTTGGTAAAGTACATCTTTATAGTTTTGGCAAAACTTACTGTACATATGGTGTGCAGCCTTATGAGGTATTGGTGAAAGAACACGCGGACTTTTGATGTCACAAGGTTGCCCACCCCTGGTCTAGCCAATGTACCTCTCCCAAATCTACTTTAAAAAGGAACAAATTATTGTAAAGTGTGAACGGTCGTTCCATGGCTCTAGTTGTAGGATGAACAAGGGCCACGACAGACGGGGAAAGGAAGGGTAACATTATGTGACATGTTCAGTTCCAGACAGTGTCAAGGAAGACCCTGGCCTCCATGGACACCCTGGGGTCCGTTCTGGCTCACCGTCTGGCGGAGGGGGAGAGCCCTACCATCATAGATATAGGGAACATGAACATGTATATTAAGGTGAGGAGTCATTAAACAAAGTGTAACCTGCTTCGGTGGCCGCATGGTCTGAGGCGCTACTCTCGCAGTAGACCAGACTGCCGATGACGGGAGATTTGTGGTTCAAATCTCAGTAGGGTGTACCGAGGGTGGTTTTTCTACGCTGTCTTTCACACAAATGAGGGTACATTTATTCAAAATTCATCCCTAGCTCATTAATATTAATAGTACTTAGTCTTTTAAACCAAACAGGTAGTAAGATGCGATGCTAAAAGAAGAAAGAACAAGATCAGCATTAAAGTAAAAAATAATATAAATGGGAGACATTCGCATTTTATGATTGTCAGGTTTTATAAGATTAGGACTTCAATTCAATATTTGAGATTTGGAGGTGAAATTAAGATTTGGATCCGAGATAAAGGGGGTCTAGGTAACCAGCTTTAATAATTTGGGGAGGGGAATAATTGTATGTCTTATTGCCAGTACTGGAAATAATCAATTTGAACTAGCTCAACAATAAAACAGGATTAAAAGGGTGAATTTCAAGAAGTTGCATCAGTGTTCAATTGTGGAAAGAAAAGAGTGTCCTTAATTCAGTTTGTTCCGACTGTAGGTGAGCCAAAGAAACAGAATCCCTTGTTGTTTGTGTAATAGTCCTGTGGCCTGACCTCGCGTGTTGCAGAGTGATCAGCCGACTGCCTTTGTTGGAAAGATTCTGGGTGTGGGAGAGAAGGACCAGGTCGGTGTCAAGATATCAAAGGAACTGGCCCAAGAGCTGGAGTCCAAACATTCGCAAATCAACATCCAGGTAAGATACACATTACCGTCAACTTAATGGCATGGATTCTCTCGGGAAACTAGGAGCCATCATACCCCATGGTACCTCACTTTCTACTCCACACTACCTTATACTTCACTCCACTTTCTACTCCACTACACCTTCTACTCCCCTACACCTTCTAATCTGACTCATTCTTGCATTCGGTCTTAAGAGTTGCCTGGTTTCTAAAACTACAAGCTTATTAAGTTTGTAAACCTAGTAGTCTAGTGAAGCCTCCGATCCTTCTTCAGTCCAAGCCTCCAAAACGAAAGTCCTCAGGGTGAAGGGTGTTCCAGGTGACGATATCCAAGGACAACATGTTCGCTTGGTACGACTCTGGCAGCGACATGAACACGGAGGTGATGATGGTCGACATTAAGGACCCCGAGTGGGCCGGGGAGGTCGTAGCCCTCGACTCGACGACAGAGTTCCTCGACATTTTCATGAAAATTCATCCCGAGGAAGTCGTCATGGTGAAAGGCGAGGCCTCTGCCCCGGTGGGTGTCACCAACCCAGAACTCCTAGAAGATCACATCACCGTACATAGGCTGACCACCAACAAAGGGGATTCGCTCTACATCGAGTTTGATCAACTCAAGGGAAAGCTCCAGGTCGGGAAACCGACAGAGAAGTCTTTAATTTAGTTTATTAGGGGTGTGCGAGGCTTTGAAACTTCGACTTGGCCTAGAAACAAACATAAGCTTTGACAAAAATTCTGGCTTCCAAGCTTGGCCAGTAAAAATATTAACAGTTAAAAATACTCAATCTATGTTCAATCATCATCATTCTGAACTGTTTTATACATCACGAAATAATATTCATACCTGAAGTAATTGAATTGTGTGTTGTGATAATAATTTGATTCATCACATTAAAACAAAATATTACAAAATTGTTTGTAATCAAACATTTTAAAATCAATTTTAGTACTAAAGTTATTAAACTACAATCAATTAGTACATAAAGTTTTTAAAAACTACAATCAATTTTAGTACATAAAGTTATTTTAAAAACTACAATGTAATATTTTTTCAAGCATAAAACAACTAAAAAACAATATTCAAACTTTGATTCGGCTTCAAATTGAAAAAGTGTACTTCGCTCACTTGTTACTAATACTATTACTACTAGGTATGTTATTAAAATAAAAATTGCCTAGTGGCATATATGTACATGGAAGAAGGTACAAGAAATGTGGATAGAAAACTTATAAAAGGGAACAAACACAATATGGCTGTTACAAATAAAAAAAAAAAAAAAACACAGTTCACACTTTACACTGCTGCCACTGTACAAAGAGGCAATGGTTGCCTCTTGAAGAAATTCCATCGCTACCACCCGATCCCTGACCTAGGTTTCATTCTCTAATTCATTCTGATAAGTTTCGGTAGAATGAAACCTAGGCCGGAGGGATTGGGCGGTAATGATAGATTTTCCTTCAAGGGACAGCCCTTACTTATTTGTCCAGGGACAACAGTGTAAAGAGTGAACTGTGTTCTTCTTTTAATTGTAAAATCCATGTTGTGTTAGTTCCTTTTTATATGTTTCCATCCTCTTTTTGTGTACCTTCTTCCAAACACATAATTATACAAAATACCTTAAAAAAAGTGAAAAGATGTTTTCCTTAAAGATATGTATAGTGTCTTATAAATACATGGAAACTATATGGCAACACTGTAAATTAATGTATTGTATGTGATAACTGATAAGGAAGGAGAGTTAGAAACAAATTAACTTAATTTCTATTAAGGCTTAACCTAACTCTCTTTTCAGATTGGTTCCTTTCCTTTCACTTACAGTGGCCCCATGGCTTCTTTGGTGCTGACTGACAGCTGACAGCTGAATTGTGACAGTCAACATTTAGGTTTATACCTAAATTTTGACTGTCAGAAGTGACAGCTGTTAAACACATGTTTTGGCAGATCATATGGTTCGGCGTAGAGATACATAATTTGGTCTGGTAACTTTTGAAAGCCGTCAGCTGTCAGTCAGCACCAAAGAAGCCATGGTGCTACTGTATATAGCTTAAGGAACTTCTAAACCTAATGCTTACTTACTTGCCTCGGTGGCGTAGTTGGCTAACACGCTTGTCGTGTTGAGCTCGACTCCTGAGGACGGGGAGATCGATGTTCGAATCTCGGTCGGGTGGACTGGGGGTGGTGTTTTCCTAAATGGTTTTCCACTCTCCCTCCACGCAAATTCGGGTTCACTTCCTCTAATTCAACCTTCCCAATTACTAATCCATTAGTGTAATTAGTACTTAAAGCGTATAACCCGAACGGGTAGTAAGACGCGGTGCTAAATATTATTAATGCTTACTTTATATTTTGTTTATTATGTTTTAATTCAATAGTTGTCACATTTCTCAGTCATTCCTGGAAGAAGAGTTAGTTAAATGGAGTAACTTAAAAAAGATAGACATGGTTTGTTTTTGTTTTGGTGTACAATACAAAAAGATGGATAAGGAACTAGGTCTGCACTTTAAACTAGGTAATGAACGTCTTCAGCTGCGGTAGGAATGCTAGAGTTCCTGACTCATATAAAAGTGTTGTCACTTGTTCCTGCAGGTGGTAGTCATAGTGGACTGACTGGGAGTTGTTTTTTTTGCAGGTGGTAGTCATAGTGGACTCGGAGAGTTTGTCACTTATTGTTTCTGCAGGTGGTAGTATGATGGACTGGCAGTGAGTGTTGTCACTTGTTGTTTCTGCAGGTGGTAGTCATGATGGACTGGCAGTGAGTGTTGTCACTTGTTGTTTCTGCAGGTGGTAGTCATGGTGATCGAGAGTTGTCACTTTTGTTCTGAGTGGTAGTCATGTGGATCGGAGAGTGTTGTCACTTATTGTTTCTGCAGGTGTAGTCATGTGGACTGGCAGTGAGTGTTGCATATTGTTCTGCAGGTGGTAGTCATGATGGATGGCAGTGAGTGTTGTCACTTGTTGTTTCTGCAGGTGGTAGTCATGGTGGACTCGGAAGTGTTCATGTTTCTGCAGTGGTAGTCATGTGGACTGGCAGTGATGTTGTACTGTTGTTCTGCAGGTGGAGTCATGGGCACTGCATAGTGTTGTTTCTGCAGGTGTAGTAAAGTCAAGTGGACTGACAGGAGTGCTGTCACTTATTGTTTCTGCAGTGGTAGTCATGGTGGACTGGCGCGGAGGCTGAGGACTTTCCTCTTTATGGAGAGACAGTTCCCACAGAGCCCCAGGAGGGTTTGGTCATCAAAAGCAAAGAGTCAGCCACGCACGACGATGCTTGGTTCTATGTTGCTGTCTTACCTCATCATCCCGCTGAGGTGAGAGCTAGAACCATAGAACTTTGGTGCAACCAAGATTCGAACCGAGGACCTGGAGGTGTGCAACGATCACTAGACCCTCACAACTACACTTTTACAGAAATCAATGACTACACACTCATGATCTATCTGGTCCAACCTGAGTGAGAATGTTGTAATGTTGGCAGACCTTGAGGAACAACACAGAACAAGTGAACATCAGTGTGGACTATTCGTTCAAGGTGTTCACAACAAGATGCCAGTACTGGGACGAAGTGTACACAGAGTGGTCCACACACGGATGTAAGGTAACAGGACATCTGGATGTAAACGAAACATCCGCAACATCCGACACATCATATAAGCTGTGGGGAAATCTGAAATATGAGTCTACTTGACAATCAGCCAATATTTTACATTACAGTTTGTCAGAGACAATGGCGGATCCAAGGTCTCTTGTTGGGGGGAAGGGGGATTTGATTGCTTTTCATAAGATCCTTCAAATACCTATACATTTAATCATTTTAACTAATCAAGAGTTTAATTAATTAATTATAATAATCTGAAATTTTTTCGGGTGCTCGAATTTTGGATGTACTTAAGGATTTTATATAAATCTTAATATTTGTATATTCCAAGTTAACATTATCACAGTAACCATTCGGTCCCTGGATCGTACAAGCCGTTTGACTCATCGGTCATAGTTTGATTGAAGCCCCCTCCGGGACTCTCCCACTCTCTGCCACAGGTGGGTGACCTGACGAGTCTCACTAAGCTCCACTGTAGATGTCAGCACTTGTCAGCGTTCGGGGGTTCGTTCCTGATCCCTCCCAACAAGCTCGACCCCATCCACGACGTTATCTTCTTCCTCACCGTGGTGGACAACCCTGTCGTGGTATCCTTTGTCTCCATATTACTCTTCTTGTATGTCCTGCTGCTGGTCTGGGCACGATGGAAGGACAACAAGGACCAGAAACTGGTGAGGGATCATATGGGCTATTAACACTTGGGATTTGTTGTCCCATGAGGTGTTTTGTAATTATATTGTTTCTCCAATTTTTCATCACCTCTTATTACTACTTGTCCAGGTTGTACGCATATCTGATAATTATTCTGATGGTGTAAGGATGAGAAAGGAAGTATTTTAGAGGTAATTTACCTGCATTTGCATGGAAGGAGAGTTGTAAACCATTTAGGGAAAAGCACCTTCTGTAGACCCGACCGAGACTCGAACTCCAATCTCTCAGTTTTTAGCAGGGCAGTCTAACACAAGATTGACACCTTAGATCATTCAACCACTGAAGCTGGTCATTATAAATCAACCCTTTTTATCTAAATTAACCCTCTTCGATGTTCACATGAGCTAAGGCGTCACTCTCACAATATATCAAGGCCTGTCGATGATGAGTGGATCGGGGTTCAAATACCGGTCGGGTGTAATGAGAGTTTTTTTCCCCCTTTAAATGATTTTACAGTCCCCCTTCACGCAAATATGAGGTACACTTGCTATGAATTCAACCTTCTTCATACATAACACATTAATATAATAGCTGCGTAGACCAAACACGATGCTAAAAAAAAGTATAATTTGTTTTTATGTAACAATACCTCATTTTACTAAAAGAATTTTCAAAATATTGTACATTTTTATACAAAAATTTTAATAATTGGTGATAACATGCAAATATAAGATGAAGAAAATAAATGTATTGAAAAATAAAATTATATTTTTTGTTTCGGGAATTATCGACGATTTGTCTTGAGACATTACAGAAGAATCTCCAGTGTCCAGGAGACAGGGAAATGGGATATAAAAATAATGTACAAGAGAAATAGGACAATATGATGAAGTTGAATGGTGACAGTCCTGTTTACCAACAACTTGAATTATACAACATGGTTAGGACATAATAAACGCGGAACAGTACCGGCATTCGCCTGGGATTAGAAGGGAAACCACATCCCTAGAATCCAAAGTCAGGAGAGTCGACTACGTATCGCTGATGGTTCGGTTGTAATTCCAGAGAAGGATGACCTTCCTGGAGGACAACATCCCGGGGGACAAGTACGCCTACGTCGTCGTCGTGTTTACCGGGAGGAATAAAGACGCCTCGACCACGGCCAAGGTCGCCATCAAGCTGGAAGGCAGGAGTAGGAAGGGGAAGGTGAGAGAATCGGGGTTTTATAGAATGACTGCCATTCGCTCGAGGGAGTATGGAAAATGTTGATCTGTATCAGAACCAGGCACGGTATCTATGCAGCCAACACTAGTCTTAAACTTTCTAAATTAAGAGAGGAGGTAGTGCATAAAGGTATATAAATAACCAAAATATAATATTTTTTCAAGCATAAAACAAATAACAAAAGATATTTTAACTTCAAATTGGTTTCAAGAATATTTTATATATTTGATTCAAGTTCGTTTGAATTGAAAAAGTGGATTTCGCACGCCCACAATGAGTTATGAGGAAATGTAGCAACATTCTTTAATCCCTTTCTTCCTTAGCCTCACATACTTGTTGACCAACGCAAGAAGCTGTTTGAGCGTGGCTCGGACGACTGGTTCATCATGTGCACGTCTAAGAGTCTGGGGGAGCTGCTCTTTCTTCACTTGTGGCACGACAGCTCGGGGACCTCGCCTGCCTGGTAAATACACCGATATTGTGACTTATTCATATCCATGGTTAAGAAATATATGGAAACAATGTGGCAACACTGTAAAGCAATGTAATGTAAGTAGAGAAAGAAGGGGTGTTAGGTTAGGCCCGGAAATGTGAAGAGTGTGTGAAAAAATTGGACATATCTAACCGATAGAAAGTTTACTAGATCTAATTTTATGTAGATTCATACATCAAGCCTTGTGATCTGCAGCTGTCACTTTTGATAGATATTATCAATACATGTAAAATAACAATAATATAGTAAAATGTTATCAATGTTGACCATAGCAAAAGATGTTTGTATTTTTTAAACGTTGCTTCTTATGGAAATTGTAAGGTAGCATAATGATGCAAGACTTTGTGTGCTAAGACAAAGGTCCTCGATTCAATCACTGGGACCAGGTGTCGTCCAACTAAACAGAGTGAAGTGTGTCAGGTTTGACGGCGAAGTGACGATTCGTCGATCGGGCCTGTCAATCCCGATACCTCTGTCTGGACCGATCAAATGGATATCTGATGACAGGTTCTGCGAGAAGGTGATAGTCCAAGACATCCAGACGAGTCAGATATGGACCTTCATCGTGAACGATTGGCTGTCCGTCGTGCACAAGGACGGGAAGGTGTACCGGGGGGTCAGCCCAGCGACCGAGGCAGAGCTCAACGATTGGCGGAACCTCCTCCGCGACCACGCCTACATCACCATGCGGGAAGAACACATCTGGCTTAGGATATTCACGAGGTCGTGTGACTGCCGCCGTCTTGTAAACACACACACACACACCCACACAAAACAGAGTGTCATTTAGTAGCAATGTCGGAAAACCCGTATCGGTGGGCACAAACGTTGTGGCGTTAACCTCGTCTGTTTGGGTTTGTTGGGGGTGGAAAGATCATGGCTCTCGGTCGGGTTTACTGGGGGTGGTTTTTTCCCCATGCAATTGTGGGTACATTCCTGCTATATTATACCTTCATCCTCCTTTACCCCACTAGTGAAAATATGCAGATAGCCTGAACGCAGGTGAGGGGGGGGGGGAAGCTGTGAACAAAAGTAAAAGTAAAAATAAAAATGAAACTTGTGTTTAAAATAAAGACTTAGACATGATATTGTGGCGATACCCTAATTTTTGTAGGAAGAACAGTATTTGGTGGTTATTAAAAAATTTTAATATATTCATACATCAAGTCATGTGATCTGTAGCTGTCACTTTTGATAGATACTACCAAAATATATCAAATAACAATAATAATATATTGAAATGTTATCACTGTTGACTACAAAGAAATATGTTTGTATTTTCTAAACTGTTCCTTCAATCAAAATCAGACTATGTGACTTACATCATGTATGGGACAGTTACTACTCCCCCTCCCCACCTCACCATAAGATGAGTAGCACCTTGTCCACCTGCTTTGGTGGTCACGTAGTCTAACATGCTACTCTCGCAGTAGACTAGACTGCCATCACGAGGAGATTGAGGTTTGAATCTCGGTCGGGTGTTTTAAGGGTGGTTTTTCCAAATAGTTTTCTTCTCTCCTTCCATGCAAATTCGAGTACAATTCCTATACATATAACCTCTCTAATCCCAAAAACCATTAGCAAAATTAGTACATAAGTGTATAACCAGAATGTGTAGTAAGACGTGGTGGTATTTTTTTATTTATTTTTAATAGCACATGTTAGTTTGGACGCTCTAGTTAGAGTGCCCCCTCCTGTATGTTATGTTACAGACATCCCGCAGTAATTTCACCCGCGTCCAACGAGTCAGTGTTGCCACTTGTATCCTGATGACATGCATGCTGGCCAACATCATGTTTTATGGTGTCCCTGATGGCTCTCCATGTGAGTGATTAGAAACATACTTGTAAGGTGTGTGTGAAAACTATGACTTGACTTCGAAAATAACACATATTCGAACTTTAATTCAGCTTTGAGAATATTTCATATATTTGATACTTGTTTCCCGTCAAAATTAAAAAGAGGGGGTTTGAACAATCTTAAGCTATAGGCTAACAACTTTAAAAACATTCCTTTGTTATCAACACCCGTGACCTCCTGATTACAATGGAGGCAGAATCCAATCTTTATCTAGGAATAAAACCAGACCCACAGAACATTAAAGGCCGCAGCATCCAAAATGTTGCGTTTCCTTCTTATGCAGCTGACCAAATTGATATCGGCTCCATCCAAATCTCCATGGCCGCTGTGATGATGGGCCTTGAGGGGGCGCTACTGTCGTATCCAATCAACCTTGTCATCATTATATTATTCAGGCAAGTGCTGGGACAGCTAGTGGCACAACTTGGCTTCTACCAGCCTGACAACAAGTCAAATAACGGGGACATGTGATTACTCTAATCCTCAGTCTTGTAAAGAAAACCTCTTTCCACTTTTATAGGTACATTTTGTTACGTATGGAAGAAGGTACAGGAAAGAGAGATGGAAACTAATAAAAAGGAAACTAACACAAAATGTTTCTTACAAAGAAAAGGACATAATTCAATTCCTCAATTCAAAGACGCCATCAATTGTAAGATGCAACTTAAATTTTCAGTACCACTAACAAAAAACAAAAAAAATTAATTCAAAGAAAATAAATAAAAATAAATGCTAAACTACCGGTACCCTATATCTAAGATATTTTTTTTTCAGAATTAAATATACTAAGAACAATAGTACCTTATTTATCAGTAGGTATGTTATTCATTTCTTCATCTGATTCTTCTGAACCGCCTTTATCTACATTTTCCTATAATAAATCATCTCCTCAGCCATCGAGAGCATTGTTAAAAAAAAAAAAGAACTGCAATTCTAAGACACATCCCGTTTTTAGAAATGTTAAATGGTTAAAAAAAAAAAGTATCTTAGAATCAAATAAATACAGTGGTTCACATGTCACACTGCTGCCACTGGAAAAATAGGTAATGGTAATGATTGATTTTCTTCTCTGTGGCAGCAGTGTAAAGTGTGAACTGTGTTTTTCTTTACATTGTAAAAGGCGTGCTGTTTCTGTTCCCCTTTATTTATTCCCAACCCAGTTTCTTGTTGTCCTGTATTTAACGTCTATTTGTGGGAAGGAGCTGCCATTAATCCTTGGAAGACATTATTACTTTGCATCTTAAAATGTAACAATAACAGTTTTTCACTAGCTTGTCCTAATAGCATGACATGACTATTCACTTCTCAACAATTATTTGACTTTGTGTCAAAAATTAAACACAGCCATTTTATTGTCTTAGTTCTCCATTCAACAATGTTCACAATTACTTATTTGATAGAACTTATAAAATTGGAATCCTTAATGGAGTGTATCGTGGCTTCGTATCCCTGAGGATCTCATGAAGGGTTCGTTCTTTGCTCGGGATCCTGAACGTTCTAAGGCAGAGCATGAGCGGTTCGACATCAAAAGGCACACAGGATTGTTTAGTGACATTGTTATGACACAGGAAGTCCACTCCCTTTGAAGAGGACCTGAGGGAGGGCATAACCCAAGAAACTACCAGAAGAGTACAGCAAGCCGGACGGTCCGACGCCGCCCCCAAGGAGTCGGATGGTGAAGAGAGGAAAAGAACGACCAGGTCAGAGCATTATCTTTATTTGTTGTTCTGTACAGACACGCACAACACGAGACGGAGTCTCTGATTGGAGGGATACAGTCAGGCTGTGAGACCAATCAAAGGAAGCACATGATCAATTGTTCCAGACTTGTATCAAGTAGACCATAGTTAGTTATCGTAACTGTTGTTAGTATTTATTTTATTTCATTCATCCCTCTATCTTTCCCTTCATTTTCTGTTCTTTCCTCCACATCTGTCCACCTCTCTGTCCTTCCTTCATACATTCGTCCTTCCGTTCTTTCCTCTGGTCCAAGCCCACTGTGCCCATGACAAATACTTAAGAACTGTTGATAATACCAAGTAGATAAAATTAAATTTACCTACTGGAGCAATATTCGGTCTATTTTGAGCAAAAAAAATTTTTTTTGCTCAGGCATAGCATTCGTTTCAGTGGTCACATAGCCTAAGGCGCTACTCTGGCAATAGAATAGACTGCCGAAGACAGGGGGATCCCTGTCGGGTATACTGAGGGTGGTTTTCCACTCTCTCTCCATATAAATGCGGTTACACTTTCTATAAATCCAACTGTTTTAATCCCTAACACATTAGTGTAATTAGTACATATGCATATATCTGCCATCTCGAGACGTGTGTGTGTGTGTGTGTGTGTCGTGGTTATTAGGTTGTCGTGGTTGGCAGCAGTGTTCTTGAGTTTCTTCGCAATGGACCCACTTGTGTCAGCGACAATGGAGAAAGAGAAGACCCAGGAGGAGAGGAGGGGGCGCACAAAACAGATGTGGGGTAAAGTGCGCAACAGCCTCCGCGGGTCTCGGAAGAAGAAGGTGTTGAGAAAGTACTGGTTCCCCAGTTGGTGCATCATCTTATCCTGGCAAGCCACGCTTTATGCTGATTATTAACAATTCAAACAGGGTGAGAGGCATCACACTCGCATTTATCTAAAGGAGAGATGTAAACCTACCTCGGTGCAGTGAGCTGGTGTTGAAACACAGACCTACGAATAAGAGTCAAACACTCTATCCAGAGCTTTAGCAGAATCCTCTGACAGCAGAACTAACTCCAGGCAATAGAGCTCCCTCAACAACTCTGTTGTGTATGAATATCAGAGAACAAGTTTTATGTTTGTCTACAGTACAATCTTCACACAAAAAAAAACCTCATCTGAGAGCTATAAAAGCTACTAGATCTTCTTTCACATATTCATACATCAAGTCATGTGATCTAAAGTTGTCACTTTTGTTAGATATTATCAATACTATAAAATAACAATAAATGCTTGGATTTTATAAAAGTCTATTCCTGTTAGAATTGGACTCTAGTAGACAATTTGTTAGCTCTCTGCACACTCTTACTAAGGATGCGAGTGATGTATTCTTGTCGGATGTTGCAGGGTTCTGTGCATCCTTACCATCCTCCTCTCGGCGTACTTGACAATGCTCTACGGACTCTCCTATGGAAAGCTCAAGAGCCTGCTTTGGATGAGCTCAATATTTTATTTCTTCATAATAAGCTTGATCGTCATTCAGCCAATCAAGATCATAATCATCGCACTTGTACTCACCTGGCTCTTCAAGGTAACCCATGAATATACTCGCGTAGCGCTTGGAAGAAGCTCGACTTCTGCCCTGCCGGAATTAGAACTAAAGTGTCACAGATTTTGTAAGTTCTGTTCTGAATAACAGTAATGTTGATTGGAGCTGGAGGAGGAATATAAATGTGAGGTTTCTCAGGCGCACCACTATAACAACAGCACCCGTGTGTCCTCACAGCAGCAGCACAAGTATTCCAAGTACGAGTGGGACGTGTCGATGACCCCAGACAACGTGGACAAGTCTCATTTTGAGTCCATGAACTACTCGGAGAGACGCAAGTACTGGCAGCTCTATCGGCCCATGACCTACAACCACTTGCAGGTACCACTACACACACCTCTGTCCATTTCACAGTCAGGGGTGAGGAAGGTATAATTTATAGGAATTATTATTATTATTATTATTATTAGCATCGCGTCTTACTACCCTGTTCGGGTTATACGCACTTACACTAATGTGTAATGGTAGGGTGATTGTGAGATGAAATGGAGGAGCCTACAGTTTGACGTGGAATCCGAACCACGGGGGAGGCCTGTCATTCCACACATTCACAAGTTGTGATTAATACACGTTTTGTCAGAGGTGAAGGAAAGGTTTGGTAATCAGATAAATCTGTGCCGGGACCGAGGATTGAACCCCGGCCGCCAGCATAGAAGTCTGACACCTTACCCTAGACCACCAGGTCACCCATAATTTATAGGAAATTTGGCTGCATTTTCATAGAGCGATTGAAAAAAACCATTTATGAAAAAATCGCCCTCGGGATTTGATCAGCGATCTTGTCATCGGCAATCCAGTCCAGTGTGAAAGTTACGCCTTAGACCAGGCTGCATCATTACGTTCCCCCCCCCCCCCCAGTTTAGTATCTATATTATTTTATTTGTTTGGGTTTTCTGGGAAGTTGTATCTTCGTTTCCAAAATGCTTAACTACTCATCTTGTCTAGTGAGTGAATTTTTTATTACCTTTTTTATTGTAAGCTGTTCCTCTTTATGTTATTTTTTATTTGCAACTCTATACTGAGTCTACCCTCCCTCATGAAAGATATTCCACTCCATAATCTCCTTGATACTTAATTTATTCTTTACGTTATAATCTACACACCTTAATTTACGAGCTTACGTCTATTTTACCCCTTACCCCACCATTCTATCCTTATGTATTCCGTAATTCTTACTTTTTAGGTTACTGAACCTGTGTGTAACTTTAGCTTAACGAATTTTAAAGGCAATTAAAAAAAAAAATCTTCACAGACTTCCCATAAGGCCACACATTTCATTTACAGTAAATTTTGCCAAAGTATGATAGTGCACAAACCATAGCTAAGAATGATAAAAGTTGTTGATTTTTGTTTACATTGTACTTTATAATTAATTATATTTTAATTTCAATTAATTGATTAAAATATACTAAAAGGCCGCACTGAGTGCCTCTAAGGTTGCAGGTTCCCCATACCTGACTTAGAACTGTGCGACTCCCATGAGTGTTACATAACCGACATCAAGTATTTTGCGACATCAGTGGTGGCTTGGCGTTTGAATCTTGTTGCACCCTACTGTAATTGACGGGGTCATCAAGGTTCGAAGCCCAACTGGGTTTACTGAGATTTATTTCTCCACGCCGGCTAATTTGGGTTGCACTCTTCATATTGGCTCCTCAGATTAAGCTACTAACAAAACTTTGTTGGATGAAATTTATTAACAAAAGCTTGTGAAATGTCTACAACCCTCTGCGAGATCTCTCCTCTTGGTGTGTATCAGAGAGCGCGTGAGAAGGAGAAACTGAGCCTCAAGTTGTCGGAGATGCTGTCCGACCTGATCATGTACCTTGTGTACTTTGTAACGTTGTACTGGGTCGTGCTAGCCAACAGAGACGACATGTTATACTACAGTAACAACAATATGTTGAACATGGTCATCTTCGGAAAGTACACCAACAGCCTTTCCTTTGAAGACATCTACAGTGACGAGACGTGAGTACGCTACCTTGAGCAATGTTTTTATTTTTTAAGGTACTTCATTATTATGAAATGTTCCAGACCATTGTAGTAAAGAGAATGTTCACTTGCTGATGTATGTGCTGTACTGCAATCATAATTTAAATGGATAACTGACAAGAATACATAAAAAAAAAAACTATGCCTCCAATTCACAATCGAACAATACCGACCGAACGGATATCTGTTGGCGAAGATAGTGGGAACTTCTTCAGACAGTCATGTAGTCAGCACAATGAACACCCGTAAGTTAATCTCAGTTTTCCAGATCAGAGCCATTACTTTTCCACTCGAGTAGCTCCTCATTTGTCCTCACGAAGCTGAGTTGACCCCGTTCAAGACTCATTGCTTCACAGAAAATTTGTAAGCGCCGGGAACAGAACCCAGGTCCTTTATACCTGTAGCCAGTAAATCTTGAGCACTAGATCACAGAGGTAGTCTGATGTAAATAAAGTATTTATAATTAAAATAAATTGTTTGTAATTTATTTGATAGCAAAGCATAGCACAAAGATGCTACGAGGGCCGTGTTTGTAAACACACCTGAGTCCAGCAGCGTAAACTGTCAAAGCAAAAATCGTCACCTAGTTGTTTATGCCCATATTTAGTAGCGTTTTTACTGTACTGCCTGATTTCATTGTACACCCACAAAATTCTCGCTCTATCGTGATTCAAACTGGTTTATCTCTGAAGGAAGTGATCATTGTTTTAAGCACAACACCTTGTTCTTGAGCACAGTTGAGGCCATCGTATTTTCAAACCTTTGTCCTAGTACCCATTTTCCTTATTATTATTGTATTTATATCCATTAATTAAATTGGAATCATTTGTTGATTCATGATCAAGTATTTTAAGATGTCAAATCGTTTGTCATTCAGTAAGAAAGATGTTCTCTTGACAGGGGCCAGATTTTATCCCAAAGGCATACCAAATCTGAGCAATAGAGAACACTAGCGCCTCATGGCTGAGTGGTTAGGGGTTAGGAGGACCTCGATTTGATCCAGAACTCTGCCTAAAATACTTTGTTTTATTAATCATGTAATGAAATCTCTTTAAATATGTTTGGGTGGATTACACTACTATTGGAGCGTGCTGCTTTAGGTTAAGTTAGATTGTAAGCAGAGATCCAAGATCACACTTAAGATTGTATATATTAAGTACACAAATAAAAAACAGAGTTCAAAGGGCTATTTAACAATCACATGCTGATTAAACTCGCCCTAAAAGATAGAAGGGCCGACTGGGACTCTGGGGTAGTGGAATTTTGAGGGGACCCCCCCTTTCACACAAAATGATTAACTTAACTTATGTGAATTATTAATGTGTAGGGGTTTGCGAAGCTTCGAATCTTTAACTTAGCTTCAGATCAAATATCATTCGACTTTGCAACGAAAAAATTTCCGGCTTCGAGCTGTTAGCAATGAATATGCATATAAAAAATCTTAAGTACAATTGAATTATAATATGTGATAATAACTGTATTTATCAGAATAAAGAAAAATATCACAAAAAAAATGAAAAAATTGTGCAATAAAACATTTTACGAGTAATTTTAGGCATAAAGATATAAAAATAATAACAATATACAGTAAATTATAAAATTATAAAACAAGTAACAAAAAATAATCAAACTCCGATTCGGCTTTGAGAATATTTCATATATTTGATTTGAATTCGCTTTAAATGGAAAAAAGTAGACTTCGCACTCCCATATTGATTTGTATTAACATATTATTTAAACTATGTACACAAACAAATTATGAAAATTTATTTCCATTATCTTTAAAATACTAACCAACCTTTAAATGAGTCTGGTTTAGAAAGTTAGTATAAAGAAACAAAAAAAAAATTGTATTATATACACATGTGTTGTGAATGCAGCGAGACTTTCTGATGTAAAAAGAAGCAACTACCTGTCTCTTATCACAACCTCATCTAGGACATACATGAAATGTCGAGTCTAACAAACACGATTCACTGCCGCAGGTTCAAGGAATATATCAGCAAGACCTTGCTTCCCGCCATCCATGGGGACGAGTGGTACAACGGAGAACCGCTCAATGCCCCAGGGATAGGCAAGGACACCATCTCCTTGCTGCTGGGAGTCCCACGGTTGAGACAGTTGCGCGTTATCAACAGTGAGCTTTCCGCTCTATGATCTTTTCTTTGTAAAAATATTAAGGCTATTGGAATTTTAAAGATAATGTTTTGTTTTATTTTAAATATAAGTCTTTTTTAAATCTTAGAACATTTAATTTTTTTAAATATAGAAATCAATGTTACAGACACTTGCAAATCCCCAGCTTGCCTCAGGTACCCCATGTTTGTATTTGTGACAATGTTACCAATGTTACAGACACTTGCAAACCCTGACTCACCTTGACCCATGTTTGTAGTTGTGACAATGTTACCAATGTTGGAGACACTTGCAAAACTCAACTCACCTCGGCCAATGTTTATAGCTGTGACAATGTTACCAATGTTGGAGACACTTGCAAACCCCAACTCACCTCGGTCAATGTTTGTAGCTGTGACAATGTTACCAATGTTGGAGACACTTGCAAACCCCAACTCACCTCGGCCAATGTTTGTAGCTCTGTAAATGTTACCAATGTTTGAGACACTTGCAAAACCCAACTCACCTCGACCAATGTTTGTAGCTGTGACAATGTTACCAATGTTGGAGACACTTGCAAAACTCAACTCACCTCGGCCAATGTTTATAGCTGTGACAATGTTACCAATGTTGGAGACACTTGCAAACCCCAACTCACCTCGGTCAATGTTTGTAGCTGTGACAATGTTACCAATGTTGGAGACACTTGCAAACCCCAACTCACCTCGGCCAATGTTTGTAGCTCTGTAAATGTTACCAATGTTTGAGACACTTGCAAAACCCAACTCACCTCGACCAATGTTTGTAGCTGTGACAATGTTACCAATGTTGGAGACACTTGCAAACCCCAACTCACCTCGGCCAATGTTTGTAGCTGTGACAATGTTACCATTGTTGGAGACACTTGCAAACCCCAACTACCTCGGCCAATGTTTGTAGCTGTGACAATGTTACCAATGTTGGAGACGCTTGCAAATCCCAACTCACCTCAGTCAATGTTTGTAGTTGTGACAATGTTACCAATGTTACACACACACTTGCAAACCCCCGACTCACCTCGAACCATATTTCTAGTTGTGACAATGTTGGAGACACTTGCAAATCCCAACTCACACCGACCCATGTTTGTAGTTGTGACAATGTTACCAATGTTACCAATGTTACAGACACTTGCAAACCCCCAACTCGCCTCAAGCCCATGTTTAAGAACTGCTACAGCGAGTTCAGCATAAGGAACGAAGACAGGAATGATTACGGAATGAGATGGACCCCGTTCCGGAAGGCAGAGTATAAAGAGACCCGCGCTAGGGACCCCTGGCTGTACAAGACCACCTACGAAACAGGGAGCTTGATTATGATGGGTGAGAAGTTAGCACACCATCTTCATCACACGAATTGCATAGACATTTCTTTTTTTAATAGCTTACCTAGAAATTTATATTTACTAATTAATAAATGTATTTTTTATGCAAGCAGCTGATTAAACGATGAATAAATATCATCTTGGTCCACTGTAGCGCTATAAAGGGAAATGATGTAACCATCACCGTTGGAATGCAAGATCTCCAGTTTGCTGACCATTCACAACCAACCAATTTTTATGCATAAACACTAATCACAACAACAACAAAAAATAGAATTTCGTATAGACAGTGACATAAACATATATTTTAAAAATGATACCTGGGAAAGGGAATCAAACCTGGTACCATTGGTTTAGCCATTGAGCTGTCCAGGATTTTTCTCATACTCAGGGTAGTTCTTCCCTCGTATATTAAAGCAGAGTCTGTGATGGACGTGTGGAAATCGTCGGCTACTAAGAGCTATCATTGAAACCACAGCCAGCAGCGAGTAGGGAGTGACTTTATGTTGCCGTTATTAGTGACGTTGCACATTAAATGAGAATAACACGGAAGAAACCTAATACTTGTATGATTAATTGTACATGACTAGCGAAGCTAGGAAGCTAGAAATGTTCTATATCAGCGGTTCTCAAACTGTGGTACGCCATGAGAAACCAAACAAAACAAGCAAATTAGAGTTGGAAAAAATATAGGACCTCATCAAATCCTATAAATATATTCTGGCTAAGTCCAAACAAAAGTAAAATGAATTCAACAAGTGGTTGGAGGGGCAGCAAGACTGATTCGAGCTCAGACAGCTGGCAAAGCCACACTCTGCATTATTATTTCCTTGGGCTCCATTAAAATGTACCAAAATAGTAAATATTCGGCATTATTTTAGTGGTACTCCGAATTATGGAGATTGATGGTGGGGTACACCATTCAAAAAGTTTGGGGAACCACTGCTCTAAATGTTACAAATATGGCCGTATTAAGTACCATATTCATAAATTTGAAATATGACACATGAGCACGAGAAACAAACCCTGGACCCTTGGCTCAGTGCGCTAATGCTCTACCAATAAGCTATCCATGATTTAAATCCTAGTTCAATCAAAAATAGTCACTTAAGTGATGTTAAAGTATGACAGAATAAAATGAGTCACAGTTTACCGTAAGTGTAATCCCAGGTTCTTAAAACTCCCCCTTGTGTAAAAAAAAAATAATTTAGAACCAAATTTCAAACCTCATTCTGTTTCTGGTAAAGAATGATGAAATGTTTTTAAGGTGTATTTGCGACGTACCCCGGAGGGGGTTACATAGCCCCGCTGGGGCGGACCCGCAACAACTCCATGATTGTGTTAGAGTTCCTCCTGAAGAACAACTGGCTGGACCACCATACTCGCGCCATATTTATAGAGTTCACCACGTACAACGTCAACCAGAACTGCTTCAACATCATCACGCTCTTAACCGAGAGGAGCCCCACCGGGTCCTGGGCCACACAGTTCAATGTAAGCCACTCTCAAGGGTCGGGGTGAAGGGGGGTAGTGCACTTTCACTAAGCTAACATTCCTAGCAACTGGTCATTTATGGACCAACTATAAAGAAGAGAGCTCGGAATGTAAAATAAGTACACCTGACCAGGTATACGCCTGAACAAGAAGTTACCATTGCCAATCGCCAATATCCATACGTAAAGTCATGTGATCTTCAACTGTCACTTTTGATAATCAATACAAATAAAATAATAATATAGTTAAATTTTATCAATGTTTGTATTCGACCTTTTTTTTAGTAAGCGTCTTACTACTCGTTCAGGTTATAAGCTTATGTACTAACTACACAAATGATTTTAGGGATTAAGGCTATGTTTATGCAAGTGTACCCACATTTGCGCAGAGGCGGAATGGAAAATCATTTAGGGAAAACCCACCCTCAGTACACACAACTGAGATTTAAACCTCAATCTCCCCTTCATAAGCATTCTAGTCGACTACGAGAGTGGCGCATTATACGCGACCACCAAAGCAGGTTTTATAAATGTAACTTGAGAGATGTATGTTTGCTGCTCAGATCAAGACGGTGAAGTTTCTGTTTGTGAACTCGGAGATGGGCTACACCTTCCTCATCGCCTTCGGCCTGTTCGTCGTCGTGTTGCTCCTCTTCGTGTGGAGACAGTGGATCAAGGTATGGTCCATTCCTGCCCCACATTCCACTGGACATGTTCTCAAAACATAAACAACCACATATGTTTCTCTGTTTCTGATATCCTACAAGTCAAGTGTGATTTAATCATGTCATAGTACCTGTTTGGGTCATAAATTATTATTATTATTATTAGCACCGCGTCTTACTACCCGTTCGGGTTATACGCAGTTGGGTCATAAAGTCATCACGCTAATGGGTTAGGGATTTGCAAGATTAAATGTACCCACATTTGTGTAGAGTTGGAGAGTTTATTTAGTTGAGGTTTTCAACGTGTTTTCTAAACTGACTGATAATATCAACACACGAGAATTTCTGTGAGCGAGACCAATTTTGCCGGGAAAGGTATTTCCACATACTTTCCGTGGTTCTTTCAGATGTTACAATCAACATGGGACCAACTGCTTTAATCCCCCTTCAAAGAAAGTTGTGCTATCGATTTTTATCACTCAAGGAAAATCCACAGCCCTGGCGGCAATAGAGTTGAAAACTATTTAGTATTATTATTATTAGCACCGCGTCTTACTACCCATTCAGGTTATACGCACTTACGCTAATGTGTAATGGTAGGGTGATTGTGAGATGAAATGGAGGACCTACAGTTTAAAGTGGGATCCGAACCACGGTGGAGGCCTGGCGTTCACAAGTTGTCTTGTCAGAGGTGAAGGAAGGGTTTGGTAATCAGATAAATCTGTGCCGGGATCGAGGATAGAACCCCGGACCCCCAGCACAGAAGTCCAACACCTTACCCTAGACCACCAGGTCACCAACTATTTAGTAAAAAACCCACTTTAGTACACCGACCGAGATTCAAACCTATATCTCTTATCATTGGCAGTTCGGTATGTAGTGTTTAGTCCCATTGGTGTGCCTCAAAGGGTCAGCAGGTGTGGTGTGCTGCATTGGTTTGGGCGAGAATAAAAAAGAAGGGAGAAAAACAAAATTAATGAAAAAAAAATCTTTTAAAATCCATAATCGACTATTTTTAAAAATAACACAACTACTAGAATTTAGGTATTGAACTCTTAAACACAATCTTAATACATGCTAGTTTAATGAAAAAAAGCTCTCTTTAAAAAATAACTAATGGTGTTCCTTAACAATTTTAGTGCCTTGTACAGAAGGTCGTGAGTTGTAAAAGGTTGAAAATAACTACTTTAGACCATTCGTTCACCGAGGTGTGTTTCTATAAAAGTTAAAATCTGGATTCACTATATCTTGGCTTTGAACCACTAAAAACCATATAATAAATTTGATTTTGTCTAAAAAAAAAAAAAGCAACAAACTCCACAGTAATTACTAATTGTTCACTCTACTTTCATTTGTGCAGTTAAAGCGCACCTCCATACACTCGTACGTGAAGGATGTGTGGAATTCCATCGACGTGCTGGTCATTGTGCTGGCGTTCACATCAATAGGGATCTTCTTCGTACGCAGCTCGTACGTGTTGATGCTGCTGAGAATCATGCATGAGGCCGAGATGAACGAGTACGTCAGTTTCTCGACTGCCACTTACTGGGACTTGCTGCTGACCCTGCTGATAGCACTGCTTATAGGGTTGTCTACCATCCGCCTCTGGAAGCTGCTTCACTTTGGACGTAGCTTCCAAGTTGTCGAGACCACATTAGTCGAGGTCAGTAAACACTTTAATTTTATGAGCCTGTGATGAATCGAACTTTGAGCTCGAACCCTTAATAGAAACAAGGGTTCGTACTAGACAACTTTATGGACCTGGCAAATTCAAACTTGTTGTAACAGGTTACTTAAATTGGGTCTGGGTATGGAAAACTCATTGTTTATTCTTCTTTCAAACCCGTCTCTGTGGCGTAGTTGGCTAACGCGCTAGTCGTGTTGAGCTCGACTGCTGAGGACGGGGAGATTGAGGTTCGAATCTCGGTCAGGTGAACTGGGGGTGTTTTTCCTAAATGGTTTTCCACTCTCCCTCCACGCAAATGCGGGTTCATTTCCTCTAATTCAACCTTCCTAATTCCTAATCCATTAGCGTAATTAGTACTTAAAGCGTATAACCCGAACGGGTAGTAAGACGCGGTGCTAAATATTATTATTATTATTCTTTCAAACTATCTGGATATTGTTTGTGAAATGTACAACCGATATTTGTTATTTTCACTGTAAAAATATTAATGCAAACATAATTCCAGAGCCAACCACTTTTGTGGTCACACAGTTTAAGGTGTCACTCTTGCAATAGACTAGACTGCCGATGACAGGGATATCAGGGTTCAATCTCGAGTCGGGTGGTTTTCCCTTAATGGTTCTCCCCTCTCTCTCCACACAAGTGCGGGTGAACTTTCTCTAAATTCAACCTTTCTAATCCTTAACCCATTAGTCTAATTAGTACATAGGTCTGTAACCCGAATGGGTAGTAAGATGCGGCTATCAATTTTTTTTTCAAAGCCATTAGATTGTTTTCTTTTTAAAGAAAGTATTTTTAATGGTAATAAAACAGAGGATTGTTACCATATCTTACCACTTGTTTGGGTTACAAGAAAACTTACTAATTACATTAACATGTTTGAATCTAGGGGAAGTATAACTGATTTGTTGTGGAGAATCACTTAGGAAAAGAACACTCTCAGTGTATCCGACCGGGAGTTGAAGCCTTGATCTACCTGTCATTGGCAGTCCAGTTTATTGCAAGAGTGAAGTTTTAGACCATTCGACCACTGAAGTGTGGCATTTTTTTTTATTGTCTCGCGAATTTGGAAGCAGTTTCTATGCATGATACCAGCCGAGTTTACAAGGAGAGTAAGGCAGATTTGAAAAGCTGCAATAAAGTGGATTTTCAATCCTCTCTCCCGGCGAAATGTTGGGGTAGCACCGACACTAAAGTGGAATAATAATAATAAAATAAAGTATGGTTGGGTTATTAGCAAACAGGACTTCCTCATGATGAACATTCTCTCACCCGATATAATTGGCAAGTGTTTGAACCACACTCTTTTAGACGATCTAAAGGGTACAAGTACAGATGAGCGCGTCTGTCCTTTCAGTGCCGGGGGAGCCTGACGGCGCTGTTCATTTTCTTCGTCCTGCTGATCACTGCCTATGCGACCTACATGCTCCTCTTTATGGGGGGCACGCACTACAAGTTCCACTCACTGTACTACTCGGTCACCACCATCGCGACGTCCCCACTATACCTCGCCTTCGATTTCAACTACAACCTGCTGCAAGAGGGCGACCGCTTCTGGGGCCCCATCATTTACACCACATTCAAGGTGACATAGACTCGTCTGCTGCGTTAAGTAAGCGGACAGAGGTTTGTTAAACTCATTCAGAAGGATGGACTTCTAAATGAGGTCAGGTCGAGACTCCTTAGGTTAAACTTCGACATCCCAATAACCCTTTCATCTTATAAACATTTCCAAGGCAGAGGAAAACTTTGATATATTATGAACATGTTTTGAGATATTTCATTAAATATGGTGTATTTCAACAAACAATGTTTACATAACAGTCAATAAACATTATTTTAACCCTGACTGCTTATGTTTTAGAAGTAATTTATCACCAGAGATAAATTCAGATGTCAGCAAAAAAACCATATAGTGGGCTTTGTTTTGTTTCTCTCTAAATCTTTTTTTTTACATAGCTACCTCTAGATAGTTTAAAAATTAAAAGTATTTCTGTGTAACAACAATATATTTCACTTCACTTCACATTTAGAAAGTGGGCTTGGCCGCCGCCCCTCATTCACATAATATTAGAGTATGTAGCATGTTTTTCCTACTACCACATACACAAGAATTGAATGGTCCCAAGTTTGGTTAGTTATTTAAGGTGCGACAGAATAAAATACCAAATTTCCTTTTGGTTCTTATCTTCCTTCTCGGAGTGAGTATCTGCTTGAGGAGAGGAAATACCTCCACCACTCTATTACTTTCCCTACCATGGCGTGTGTCACTCTTTTGGTTGAATGGTTTTCTATATTCTGAACGACAAACAAAGCACAGACCGACCAGTAGGAGTGTTCAAGGGTTCAGACGTCTGTTAAAACTGCCACGCTTCCACCATACTTGCAAATAGTTTGTCGAAGCATGGTTTTTGTATCCGGGAACATCCACTTAAAGTAAGTAGAACACAAATGATATTATTGCGGAATATATCATTTTCATTCAATTCTCTTCTTTGGATTCCTTTATTTTAGTTTAGTATTTTGTGCAGATTATGGTTTATAGATGTCATTTTACTTGCGTGACATGCTACAAATATATGTCCTACCGAGTTAACTCTTCTTTGCGTATACCTTTCCAAAAGTTATTTTCTTCATTTGCACTTCTGTATTTGATACCATAATGTTTTCAACATTCTTTTTTAATACCACATTTCAAACGATTCTAATCATTTCCTTTTTGTTTCACCAACGGTCCCTATTTCACGTCCATAAAACATGTTGATAAGACATTGTTTATTAACTTATGTGCCTTTTATTTTTAAATATTTTTCGTGTACTTTCAGAACCAATTGATTGTATCAAAACATGACTTGTAAATTAATTTAAAAATAGAGCAGACAAAACACCCAGCCTAATTCTTTATTGCATGTCCATGACGATATATTTTTTGGCCTTGCCCGGACATGTTACCGACAGATTCTGATAACAAACCTAATGGTCTGTTGTGTCCCCAGGTGGGCGTGTGTATGATCTTCATGAGTATGTTTGTCACCATCATCATGGTGTACTACAACATTGCGACATCAACGTGGGGCTAAGGCCTAAGGAGTACACCCTACTGGATTATATTGTCGACGAGATAAAGCTACGTCTCGGGTGGGTCTGCCTTCTCGTACTTGAGTCAGCATAGACCTTCAAGGTGTCCGCATAAACTAACAAAAAATATATTTAAAAATAACATTAACACTGCTGCCAATGTTTGCACCCAATAGATTCCAGTTTAAATGGTTAATGTGATGTCACTCGCTTCGGTGGTTGCATGGTCTAAGGGGATACTCTTGCACTAGACTATACTGGGATACAGGGTTTGATCTCGGTCGAGTGTACACAAGTGGTTTTCCTTAAATGCTTTCCCACTCCCCCTCACACTCTTTCTCCATACAAATGTGGGAACACTTCCATTACATCCAATCTTCCTCATCCCTAATCCTTTAGCATAATTTGTAAATAAGCATTTAACCAGAATAGGTAATGAGACATGGTGCTAGAAATAAAAATAATAAGATATGTAAACTTTTTATTATTTTGAGGTATTTTCTGAACCGAATGATTATATCAGCACATGACTTACAAATTAACTTAATTCTAGAACCTACACAACACCCAGTCCCTGCATTGTAACCCCCACCTATTGACCCAAACATTGTTTGTAATCTTCGCAGCTACTTCACCGAGAAAGAAAAACGACGCCTGCGCGGTGGGGCTGACCAAGAGCCACTGATCCAATTCGTGGTACCCAAACCAGAGAACCTGCGCCATATCAATGCCGTTGGCGTGTCCAAATGGAGAATGCATGCCATAGCACGGCTCACGATCGACAGAGTGAAGAAAGACCGCCATAGTAAACGGCGTATGAGGATAGGTTCGATGGCTGCCTTGACGCTCGGCATGTATCGCGAGTCGGAGGGAGGGGATGCCGAGGAGATCTTCTATCGCGGTGTAAAGGACAGACAGCCTTTCCTTGTCCCCGAGCAGACACTGGAGGAGATGGAGTTAGCAATCAACAAGATGGCCACAGAAAAGTTGACCAGGAAGAAGCTGGAGCACGACATAGAGAAAGATGCGGACATTCCGAATGCGAATCTAGAGTACATGTTCAACAATAAACTTGACAGTTTGATGTTGGCCGTGAGAGATTTAAGGATTATGGCACAGTTAGAGCAAATAAAGCATGTGGAGGAATAAACCCATAGTTTGAAGAATATTAAATGCAGTTGGTAGTGTTATAGATATACTTTATAAATTATTTTATCTATTTTATTATATCCATATACTTAAGTAGATTGTTTCATTTTTGTTTGTAAACAAAATAAAAGAATCAATGAAAGAAATATCAATATTAATCTATATTAATCACATTAATCTGTGGATATATGAACGCTATTATAACAGGTTTCCTGGAGTCTTAAAAAACGTGATTGGCTCGAGCGGTTGCTTTGAGTAAAAATCACAAAAACGTTTTAACTGTTGCTGGGCTAATGGTCTGGTCGTTAAGTTTGTCCTATATAATTATGTTGGGGTTGAACCACTAATAAACAGTATTATAACTCTTAAACAAATCATTCAAAATTTGAAGAAACAACCATCTTGATATTTTCTCATATCTCCGAGTATAGATTCAATGATTATATCCTTAGAAGCTATTGTACTTAAACTGAACCACCTTCAGCTGAAGACTGGTACATTTCCTTTAAATTCACCCTTCTCTCTTGTAGCCTTAGATAAGCATTTTTGTTTGTGATGTTACTGAAATAGATAAGGAAAGATTTTGAGGAAATGTAGCCTCATTCACACAAGGTAGGGTAGGAAAACCATTAAGGAAAATAATCTCCCTCAATACATCCAATTGTGATTCGAACCCTGAACTCTTATTTTAGTAGAAATCAAGTCTCTAACATGAGAGTGATGTGTTAAGACCGTGTGACAACCGATGTGGGTGAGAGAAGTGTGAAATGTTAGTAGTACACACAGGAGTCACGTGCACAAATCAGATCAAAGGAAATTTGTTAAATTTAATAACTTGCCATGAGATATTTTTGTGTTTCAATAATACAACTCCACTTCAGTGGTCGAATGGTCTAAGGTGTCCCTCTCGTGTTAGACTAGCAATGACGTAGAGATTAAGGTTCATATCCTGGTCGGAACCACAGAGAATGGTTTATCTTAAATGGTTTCCCACTTTAATTTCCATGTGAGTATATTACCTCTTAAAATGCTTCCTTTCTCATTCCTACCTCATTATCAGATATGTGTAAATTATAACATGAACATGTGGTGATAGAAAAAAATATATTTTACATTTTGTGGTGGAGATATTTTCAGAGAGTAGCTTATAATTAGGGGCCAGGCCCCACAAACATCTTTCAACAAAAATATATATATATTTCTTTCTTAATATTTTAAATAGAATATTTTGGAAAAAAATAAATAAAAGTGGGACACCCATTCACTACACGCAGTGAATTATTGGATTTGTTATACAGTATTAAAGTCAAAATAATTCATTCATCGCTCCAAACACTGTGTGAGGACTATACCAGGCTGTTCTCGTGACTGAATATATAAGCTAGGCAGGGTCAGCTTGACAGGCCCTTTAAGAGAAACCACACCCAGTGTGAGCTGTCTCTCAAGGTTAATCCCCTTAACATTCTGGTGACAGCTTTACACTGAAAGGGCCAGCCTGGGTGGGCCCGTTATATGATAAAAGTGGTTTATAGTTTGTTTTTGCGTGTGTGTGTTTTATATTGAGAAGACCCAATAAGTAAGATGACGTGTTAAAATGAATAAAGTAAATCCTTTATAAAAAGATTGTTTTATTCATTACAACTGCAAGAAAAACTTTAATAAATCAAATGACTAGAACACATCAGCCTAATGATTTACATTTATGCAGGTGGATGGCAAGAAAAAAAGAACTTTTTCTAATACTCTGTTTGGTAAACAATTGTGGTTAACTGTGAGTGAAGAAAAACGAGCTTATTTTGATTTTATTGTTTATTATTTGGTGGTGAGGGGTTGTGGACAAAGATAAGCTGTAAGGATTTTAAACATTTAAGTAAAAGAATTAAAAAACATTAGGAAGGATGCATTTCATTTGGAACATGCATTTAAGTTTAAAATATTTGTAAAGTAAATATTGCATCACAGATAGATTCCGCAGCCAAATTTTCCGTCTATAAACACAATGAACAAGTGTCAAAAAATAGGCATATATTAGGCATAGTAATACGAGTAGAGTGACTTATTATATTCTGGTACCCATGAACTGGTATAAGAGACAGATGCCCCAACTTATGTACAAGTAATGTCATCACTTGGTAAATTCAATCCAAAACCTGTACTATTTTATTCTTTCTGTTTGTAGATTTGTTTAGTGATTTTTAAAAACTAAGAAAATGTAAGTGAATTTAATTTAATAGTTAACACATAGTGAGAAAAGATCACAAGCCTACCGGTAAGCCTTGACCCAGCTGGCCCCACCAAAAATAAAGATCACGCTACGCCACTGTTTATAATATACATTACACGATGGTGGTAATACTCTAAACCTTCATTGATCGTCGATTTATTTTATTTTTACATATTAATCGAAAGCAAAATTAAATTAGTTTCCCAACAAAGATTCGAACAGTTTTAAGCAGAGATTATGAGAGTTAACACAAGGTTATATAAATATTTCTACAATGAAGACTTACAAGTGTTTACAACCAATCATTGTTTGAATAAAAGTGTTCCAGTGTTCACTGAACTAATTGAGCTAAAAGAGTGATACACACAAAAGATTCCTTTAGCTAGTCTCAATCTCCATGGTCACCGCATCTTCCGGCAGTGGATAGGTCCCCGCGTCCTCCTGCACCTCTTTGGGGGCACTCGACTCGTTGAACATGAACTCGTCCTGATACTCTTGGAGATACTGCGCAGACCTTGCTTCATCTAGGAACAGACTGTACACTCTCTTTATGTCTTCAATGGCCACCTCTGCGCTCTTCCTCTTCCTGGCTACAAGGCTCGACGTTGTGATGAGCTGGATGGCATAGCGCAGGGACGTCTCCATTGCTATTCGTGTCAACACGATCAGGCATCCTCGGCGATCTCACAATCCTCCTCCTCGCAGCGGATCTTCAGGATTTCTCTGAGATCTTTATCCGAGTAGGGCGACGTCGGCACAATGATCATCCTGTCTAGCAGGTCAATGGGAATTCCATGCGGGGACTCATATTCAGTCCCTCGTATGCGGGTGAAACCTCGATTGGTGGCCATGATAATGACCGGGGCCATCTCGTTCTCCAGTGCTCTGTTGAGGAATGAGAAGCACTCGATGTCTAACATGTGGACCTCGTCAATAAAAAGAACCCCAGGGACAATCTCCGCTTTACCCTCCTCACGCCATTCAGCAACTTTGAAGTTGATCTGGTCTCTGACCTCGTTCTTTATCTCACCGGTATCGCCAGAGAAGAGCGCCAAGAAGCCATGTGTACGGCTGTTGATGACATCCACCTCGTGGAGCGTCACAGTGTGTACAACCTCTTTCCTCTTCTGTAGCTCCCCTTCAGGGCACTGGATGAACCTTGTCTGAGGTCCCGTAGCATCATAGTCTCTCGCTCTCGTGTACGAGCGACCCAGGCGACTGATCTTCCCGGTCGCCTTGTCGATGGTGATAACATCACCGGCTAAAACCTTTTCTTTCATCAAGGAGTCGATCATCTTACCGCCCAAGTCGTAGATGGTTTCCATATCTGCTGTTTTAAGAGTGAGCTTACCAACCTTAGGGCTGAGCCCCGAGGCAGCCCTGTCCACTTGAAGGTCTACAACCTCCCCCTCAATGATTTCAGTCTCCTCTCGATCCGCACCCCTATGGACTTGCGTATCGCCTGGGTTAGACCCTCCGTTTTGCTCATCTCCAGACTGTAGATCTCAGAACCGGCCATCGAGGTAAAGGGGGTGTCCGAACCGAGCGCTTGGGCCAGCCCCATCGCGATGGCCGTCTTGCCCGTGCCGGGTTGACCCGCCAACAAGATTGCGCGTCCGGCTATCTTACCTTCTTTAATCATTTCAAGGATAACCCCTGCGGCCCGCCGAGCCTTTACTTGGCCTACCATTCCTTGGGACACATGTCTGGGGTCCAAGCTATCATCCAGGCCAAGCCCTCGGATGTGGGAGTGGGCGCCAATACGTTCAATCCGAGTGATCTCTCGCACTTCCTGTGCCTTCGCTACTGCTATTGCTGCCATCTTTCACTTCATTAGTTTCTGAACATAACAAAATAATCTATTGTTAGAAATTGACATACGCTTGTAAGTGTTCATTTAGAAACTGTCCATGCTTCTTAAAAACATCAACAGCATGGCCTCAAAATAATAATGGCTTAATAATAAAAACTTGAGAAGATAAAGTAGACAGACTGGGTGACAAATAGAGAAGTCCTAAGAAGAATGGGTGAAAAGGGAACCATTATGGATGTAGTTCTTCAGTAGCCTACCAAGCAAACCGGATCAGACATATCCTTATGATGAACTATAGATATATATATTTAGCACCGTGTCTTACTACCCGTTCGAGTTATACGCGTATTAATTACGCTAATGGATTAGGAATTGTGAAGGTTGAATTTAGAGGAAGTGAACCCACATTTGCGTGGAGGGAGAGTGTAAAACCATTTTAGGAGAGAGAAAAAAGTTCACCCGACTGAGATTCGACCCTCGATCTCCCCATCCTCAGAAATCTAGCTTCAACACGACAAGCGTGTTAGCCAACTACGCCACCGAGGCGGGTTATGAGGAACTGTCTTCTGTATGATGTCATAGAAGAAAGGTTGAGGGAAAGAGAAACTTAGTCGAGGAGGAGATTCAAATATTGGATGATGTGAAGAATAAAATGCTTGGCGATAAAGGAAGCAGAGGACATGGTGCAATGGCGATCTAAGTTCACTTACAAAATGAATGTAGGCCTACCTGTCAAAAAATGTATAGGTTATTATTTATTTTTTTAAATAGTGTCTAGCATACAAACTTTTTTTTTGTTATGGCTTGATAAAGAAATCTTGTCAACTGGTAACATTATTAACATAGTTAGGCCTTGGTCATAAAAAAAGTATTTATTCAACAAAATAAACAATTAAAGTGTTGACCCCACCTTTGTTAAATTGTGTTAACCTAAATTACATTACAGCACATTAACGTTTTTATAAAAAAAAAGGGGGAAACGCTTGTATCTAGGACAGTTTTTTTATAAAACCACTGTAAGTCTCTTTGTGTTTCACACATTTACAAAGTTTTTATACTAAAAATAGAGTACTTTTTTCCTTGTATTTAAGTATTTTTTTTAATCAATTGAATATATTTGGGTTGTACCTTTGGCCATATATCTGCAGGCCTACAATTTTAAATAACCCTGTTTAACCTAGTTGTGTTGTTCGAGGTTAAATTACTTAGTAGAGCAAACTACTTAAGTGTACAACATTTTCATTTAAATATACAGTAGTAGTCTTTTAATAAATAAAAAAAACCCTTCCAATATAAAAATAAGAACATTATAAAAAAATAGCTTGGTTACATTTTTTAAAACAAATATCTATATTCAATATAGGCTAGGCTACAAAGCCCTACAGTAAAATAGTATTAAATTATATATGCCTAGTAACAAAGTAGTCTTTTTATATTAGGCCTATTAGTTAAATTTTAGTGATTTATCCCAACAAAATAGAAAATACAGCAACCGGACACTAGAACATAAATTAATCACTAAATGCAAACAAAATCAGAATTAGATAAATAAAATCATATCATCATGCTTATTATGTTTTCTAAGATTTGTGGGGGAAAATGAAGATTTTGGTCAGGAAAAACGAGATTCGAACCATTGTTAATGTCAATTAGCCTAATAATATGAAATAAATTGGGAACTAAAAAGCAACCGTGTTTTAGGTACAAACATATATATATAGCATTGGTCTACATTGCTAAGGTGTGATTAGTAAAATATCTAATAATTAAATAAAAAACCACAGTAAAATGAATAGTTAGTGTACATAAGGACATGACTTTGTACCTAGTTCTATGGCAACTAAGTGGGAATCATTTTTACAAATGAACTATTAAACTTTTTTAAATGTTGTCAACAAAGATACTAGAGCTCCAGTGTGGAGAATGTGTATCCATTGGACAATTGATCAATTTTTAGCCGATTTGGCTGTAGGGCTAAAATCAACCTTTCAGATTTAACCATTTATTATATCTAAGACATTAATGCATATTTTATAAGGTAAATATTTTATAAAACAATTGAAAAGCATATTATTATGTGTCATCAAAGTCTAGAAACTTCCGCCAAATCACAAACACTGGTATATAAATACAAACATTCCAAACAATTATATTTAAAAATCATTTATGGAAACCTCTCAAAAGTACATTAACTATAATTAAGTAGGTAACATCACATAATGCTTTAAAACTCACATAATTATACAATAGTTGAGTTAAAATTAATCAATCTTGACTTTGTTGCAACTATTTCATAGCACGTGTTTACAAATGGCGGTATGCGGCATTGCAGCGTTCGAAAACAAACTCTGCCAACTGTTGAATAAATAAAATATTACTCTTAGAGTTGTCATGTATTTAAAAAAAATAATATTAATGAGGTGACACCAGCTCAGTGATCTCAATTATATACTGGATGGACATAAACACACTCCTTGCAACGGACCAAATCGTGACCCTAAAGTTTGTCGTCTGATTACTAGCGAGGGGATAGATTTAACGATTTATTTCACTGTTCTTGCGTAAAAACGTGTGTCTGATGAGTAAAAGTGTTTTTTTTTAAACTGTGAAGTATTATACCCCACTTGACTGAAGACACCTTTACATTAAGGAATATACAATTCAGTTTTAAAGGTAATATTGTACAATTAAGAATAAAATATTTAATACATTAAAATAAGTAAATTACACGCATGTTGTTTACATTCTGCCAAAGCTATAATATATTTAAAATTGATTAATAGCTTGTATTATGATGGTTTAAGAAATAATATATTTAAAGTTACTTAACTGGACGAGCCACCGTCATTGCGACCTTCTTTATAGTTCCGACCGTGTCCAATAGATGATTGAATAAACTATCTCATCATAGTTGCAATGGTAGCCAAGAGAGGTCCATCCATACATGCTTGTTTTCCCCAGAGGTCTTGAACTTCCGTTATGTAGTTGAAGTCTCCAATCAAGGTTCAGGCCTGTCCAAAAGCTATTATCACACGACAATTTCTTGAACTAGAAATCAAGTGTGGTAGTTAGCGCCTAGATACATGTATACTAGCTAGTACAATATAAACGTAACGCTGCTAGTTTGGTACTAGATTCTGATGCAAATATTTATGGAATGTCAGAGATTAATCTTGGGTGCAGCAGCTGCATTAATTATTAATATTAATAATAATTTTTGAGAGGGAGCGTAGGAAAAGAATATGAACACGGGACTGGCTGTAAATACAAATAATGGTCGCGAGATGCTAAAAATAATACTTTCTAAGGTTAGGTAATAAATATTCGGGGGGACACTGACGTTTAGTATCTCCCTAAATTTGTATTCATTTATTTACGATGTGGTCAGAGGCCCCTAAGCCCATGGGTGTCCAAGTAGAGTATCCTTGATACACAAATGTTCTTTTTTAAGGCTACGCCCACTTTATATTCTAAAAAAAAAACCACCCAAAGTTGGCATGCTATCAAGTTAATTTAAATTAAAATTGGGTCTAAAACACAGTTTGTCGTTTTTAAATGACATTTTTTTGTTAAATATATTATCATACTGTGCCAATTTGGTATTATATAAACAAGGATTTTTAGAATAATTTTTTGCCAACAACAAAATCATATCCGATGACCATGTTGGCGCCATTTCTCTACACAGTCTCAGCAAGCATTCATTGGTCGGAGCTGGTACGAATATAGCGCCTGTTCTATCCTCACAACTAGTATGGTAGCCAGTACCAAGAGGAAGAACCAGTATACAGTAGCCCCATGGATTCTTTGGTGCTGATTGACAGCTGACAGTTGACTTCTGAAGTCAACATTTAGGTATATACCTAAATTTTGACTGTCAGAAGTGACAGCTGCTAAACACATGTTTTTGCATATCATATGGTTCGGCGTAGGGATACATAATTTGGTCTGGTAACTTTTCAAAGCCGTCAGCTGTGAGCTGTCACTCAGCACCAAAGAAGCCATGAGGCTACTGTACTTTTTCTGATTCACACGACGCTAGATGATGACGTGCTAGCTAGTGTCGTGTGATAAGGGTTTTAGCTTCGTGTGTCGTGTTTCTAGTAACTCCCCCTCCTCCATCCACAAAAAAGTTTGATGTTATTAAAATAGTTTGTATTTATAGTCCCTAAACCAATTTTCAGCCTGTAAGGTATTAGGAAATTCCATAAAACAGAGAAAAGGTAAATATATATAATATAAAGATTAGAAGCCGTCCTTTATACATATAGGGTCGATTTCTCCCCAACCCTTCGTTCGATTTCCTTTCCCAAAGAACTTGATCTGTATAAAGGTTCAAATAACAACTTTGCTAAGTTTAAATTAAATCAGTTAATGTTTTCAAAAGTTATCGTGAGACATTCACTACAGACAGACACTCACATGCAAATCTGTGGAGTTAAAAATGAGAACTTGCTTCGCTCGTTCAATAAATCAAACCACGTGATTATGTTTTTATTTGTTTCTACACTCTGATAATATTTACTATATCGTCTATACAGGGAGCCTAATATACGAGTGCGCAAACAAAAACTTCCCATCCTAAATTGTTTCCCCCCCTCTATTACCTAGGCAAGCGCGGTGCCCCGTGCGGCCAACCGTTTGTACACCCCTAAGGGCAGCCCTGAATTAAAATAAATAAGTTTTATAAATTATATTCAATTTAGTGTATTTTTTTTTAAATTGACAGGAATTATTAAAACTATTAAATAATTTATTTTGACAATTTAGTAGAAGATTGTTTTAATGTTTCAGAACTTCTGCCATCACCTTGACCCGTACTGAGTGTGAGGATATTCTCCTACAAATAGCAGCACCCTGGTAATACGTATATAAGATTGACTATGATTAATTAACTTGGGTGTGTACAAGGATTGGGTGACAACTTGCCAATTGTTTGTGAGGGAGGGAGACAACTGACAACTGGATGTATGAGGGCGAGAGATACAACTGACAACTGGATGTATGAAGATTAGAGAGACAACTGACAACTGGATGTATGAATAATATAGAGACAACTGACAACTGGATGAATGAGGGCGAGAGATACAACTGACAACTGGATGTATGAGGGTGAGAGATACAACTGACAACTGGATGTATGAGGGCGAGAGATACAACTGACAACTGGATGTATGAAGACTAGAGAGACAACTGACAACTGGATGTATGAATAATATAGAGACAACTGACAACTGGATGAATGAGGGCGAGAGATACAACTGACAACTGGATGTATGAAGACTAGAGAGACAACTGACAACTGGATGTGTGAAGACTAGAGAGACAACTGACAACTGGATGTATGAGGGCGAGAGATACAACTGACAACTGGATGTGTGAAGACGAAAGAGACAACTGACAACTGGATGTGTGAAGACTAGAGAGACAACTGACAACTGGATGTGTGAAGACTAGAGAGACAACTGACAACAGGATGTGTAAGTACTAGAGATACAATTGAACACTGGAGTTAATAGGAAGAGACAACTGACAACTGTTTGTATGAACTTGGGCGTTGTTTCTATATCCCCGCCACGTCACCTCTGCTCTTGTTTGGGGGCGACACTGATAGATGAGTAATAGCGGGCACCCCCTCCACCCTCCCTGGTATTATTTAAACTGTCACGTGCCCCCCCCCCCCCTCTTTCCACTCTGTAAGAGAGGTTAGTTCACCCTCAAGGCAGAGCTCAGTTTTTAATCTACCCTCAGCCTTGGTACAATCCTGGCTATTAGTGACTCTAGTCTTAGGGGATACAGGGAAGAGGGTGAGACTACGTGGAAAGTAGCACCCATGGTTGTTAAGAGTCAGGAGTGCTAAACAGTCATCTAATGGCCCACATGGCTAGAACACGATATATATATGTTAAGAGTCAGGAGTGCTAAACAGTCATCTAATGGCCCACATGGCTAGAACACGATATATATATGTTAAGAGTCAGGAGTGCTAAACAGTCATCTAATGGCCCACATGGCTAGAACACGATATATATATGTTAAGAGTCAGGAGTGCTAAACAGTCGTCTAAAATCCTCCTGTTCTTCAAACCAAGTTGAGCCAAGACCAAAAGTTGTCAAATATAAACTCAACCTGAAGTTTTTAAGTCAGTTTGTAAATCGTGTTCTGATAGCCAGGAGGGGAGCCTTGAACACGCCATATAATTTCCACCCATTCGGACTGGACGCATACGTAGGCCTACTAATTATTACGATAAAGTGCTAAGGACGAGAAAGGTAAGGTATTAGAGGAAACGTACCCACATTTGCCTGGAGGAAAGTGGGAAACTATTCAGAAAAAAATCATCCTCTGTAAAATCGACCAGGATTTGAACCCTTCCACCAGCACGCTCACCAACAATCCCCAAGAATCAACCAGAGGGTTACGTATTAGCGTGGGAAGAGTACGGGGAAAAAACATCCGAAAATCATCCGCACCGGTGGGCGTACGCAGCAAAGGTGTCAGTCTCGTCTTAGTTTTCTGGATGAATACAGAGTTGGGGGTTTGAATCCCGGCTGGGTGTAATTAATGAGAGGTAATTGGTTTCCCTAAAACTGTTTCCTAACAATTTTCCTCCGTGAAAATGTTGATACATTTTTACTCTAAATTCTACCTTCCTCATCCTGTAACCTATCAGTGTAAATATGTGGAGGTTCCGGGTGGGTAGTAAGACGGAGTTTGGAGAGGGGGATAAACCCAAATACACACATTTAAAATCACAAATGGTAAAACTCCCTCAAGTGTGACCTACCGGGATTCGAACCCTAATCTACCTAAAACAATTTTAGTTTGGCAGTTCAATCACTGCTGCGGGTAAATTACACAATAATATTTCCCATGGAGGGGGAGGGGGTAATTAGGACTACCCCACGACTAAAATAATAAAACTAAACTGAATATTATTTGACCACTCTTTATTTAAGAGCACAATATGAGCTATTTCATCCTCCCCCCCATAGGAAGCGCATGAATCGCTGCCAACACATTAACTAATAAGTGCACCCCCCTCTCCTCCGTTGTGAGTCAGGACTCACCCCTCGTGAGCCACGCTTGACGCTGAGTCAGGGGGTGGTGGTGGTGTGAACTGGCGAGATTGTTGGTGCTGCCGTCTGTTATTAGTCATTGTTGTTCAATAGACTACCTCCCTTTACCCTCTCGCGATGAGACAGGGTCTTAACTCCACTGGCTGAAGGGTGGGGGGGTATCGTTTACCACCCACTCCTTCCAGGCGAGTTCTGGGGCAGATCACCAACAGTACCATAGGAAGGACCTTATCTGAGAGATAAAACAACTATATTAGATCTACTTTCATGTATTCATACGTCAAGTCCTGTGATCTGCAGCTGTAACTTTTGATAGATATTATCAATAAGTATAAAATAACCATAATAATACAGTAAAATGTTATCAATGTTGACCGTAAAAATATATTTATACGTTCTAAAAGTGTATTTCTATGAAAATTGTACTGTAGTTTGGATCTATTATACCAACTACTTGTGTTAGTAGTAGCAGCACCGTCTAGGGCGTCAGTCTCGTAATATAATGATTTGCCTCTGACTGGGGATATAAAGCTTCGAATACCGGTCGGGTGTAGTGGTGATGATTTTTTTTACTAAATGGTTTCTCGCTATTCTTCCACGCAAATGTGGCTACATTTACTATAAATATTCATTTTCTCATCCCTAGCTCTGTCGGTATAGTGTCTGTCTACTGAGACCCGGACTCGATTCCTGGCATGGTTGAAAAATGTATAATTGGTGAATTGTGGGTTTACCCTTTCACAGTGATGAATTAACGGCCGGGGGTCTGGCTGTTGTGTCTGTTCTAAGTTAAGTTAATTTAAAAGTTGTATACCAACTTAATTAGTCGATTAAGAAAGTTCACGTTAAATAGCTTAAATATTTTTTTTAAATTAAAACAAAATCATCTGAATAAAAATAAAAATATATTTACACGGATGAATCGCCTGGTTCATCCCTAGTCTTGTAAACACCCCCTTCAATTTCTATTAGAGGGGTAGTTGAGGTCCTCTCAACCCTGGCCTGCTAAAGACCGGGGGGTAGAGGGGCTCCAGTTATTCACCGACTGTAAACTATACTTGTGGCGGAGGGTGGGGGGTGCATTAATAGTGACGTCATGATCCAGCTACGCATCTGCTGCAATTTGCAAACAAGGCGGTACAATGTGTCACTTCAGTTCAACCCCTATCTCATCCTTGCTCGAAAGGGATGAAGGGAATACTTTGAGAAATAGGATTTTTTTTAGTAACTATTAATAATTTCAATCCGCACCGGGTTCATACAGTTGTGGGATAGTTAGTTCTGCCATGTTATTAAATTATATACACTCGACTTAATCTAAGAGCTAGGGGTGAGATCTCTAAAATCTTCACAGCTTAAATGAGTTATAAATCCAGATATGGTGACATCTCATAAATACCATAGAAATATACTTCAAACTATAACACCAACGAACAGTTTTACTAACTTAAAATGTATTGCAGTTAAACCTCGTTAAATCGAACCCCGTAGTCCGAAATTCCAGATAATCCGAATACACTATTTGGAAAACGGGGGTTTAAAGTCAAGTCAAATGAAATATTATTATTATTTATATCATCACTCTTACTACCCGTTCGGGTTATAAGCACTTACGCTAATGTGTAATGGTAGGGTGATTGTGATATGAAATGGAGGACCTACAGTTTAGTCACCTAGAAATGAAATATATTTTATCGGTTAGCAAGCAAAAAGTTAGAAAATTATAAGAAACAGTGATATTTGATAATAAATGTTAATATTTACGTGTTCTAGTCATTTTTTTTTCCTGTAACTAAGAATTACAGTACGTATTAAACAAAGGGGATAAGGATGAGGTAGGAGAGGAAGTTGAGGAAACGTAATGACAGTCACAGCACAGAAACCACCCCCCATTGCCTGTGACCAAGATTCGAACTAAGTGACTTTTAAGGGTGGACCTGGAAGTGAATTTCTGTCACTATTAAAAATACGTCATGGTGAGATAAATGATCCAATGGTGGCTGGTTGGAAATAAACCAAGAACTCCCGTATTAGAGGATCGTCTTTATGTTATATGTCAGCATTTTATATCTCTTAGGTCTTAGAGATTGGTCAAGGCTTGTACTCCCTTGTAAGTGAGCTATATAGACTGGCCAACGCTTGTAATCCCTTGTAAGCTAAGGGAGTACACTCATTGACCAGTCTATATATTCACTTACAGGGGTACAAGCTTGACAGTCTTTATAGTTCACTTAAAGGAGTACAAGCGTTGTCCAGTCTTTATAGTTCACTTACAAAGGAGTACAAGCCGTTTTGTCCCAGGTTCATTTATAGTTCACTTTACAAGGGTATAAGTTACAAGCGTTTCAGTCATAGTCTACTTACAGAAGTATAGCGTTGTACAGTCTTATAGTCACTTAAGGTCAAGCGTGACAGTTTATCCATTAAAGGGAGTGCAAGCGTTGTCCAGTCTATATATCTCACTTACAAGGGAGTATAACTTGTCCAGTCTTTATCATTACAGGGGTATAAGCTGTCAGTCTATATATTCACTTACAAGGGAGTACAAGCGTTGGCCAGTCTATATATCTCACTTACAAGGGAGTACAAGCGTTGTCCAGTATATCTTAAGATATAGTCAGCTATATTTCACTTACAAGGGAGTGCAAGCGTTGTCCAGTCTATATAGCTCACTTACAAGGGAGTACAGTCGTTTCCAGGCAATACAGTGCAATCCAGGCAGTATCGCCTGAGTTTGTTAACCGGTGATTAACCCACCATAGCTCCCATATGTGGAGATTAGTTATGATTAGGCAACTCCCAATGACCATTAGTCAGGTCGTAATGAGAGCGCTCTTGAGAGTGAATCATCCGTCACTTGGAACGGGAGAACGTAGCTCGGGTTCTGATGACGGAGGAATGGCCCACTCATTGCTCACAGGGTCATTATTGAACGAAGATAAATGAACAATGGCTGAAAGTTTACCATGCGAGGGAAAATACGTCATTCGGAATCAGCTTTTCAAAGACAGACCAAAACTAGTTGGAGTCCTATGAGAGTCCTGTGAGACCGACAGAAATACTGAAAACCTTGAACACCACGTTTACCCAGCTTAGGTGGTCACGTGGTCTAACGTGCTACAACCGCAGTAGACTAGACTGATGATGACGGGGAGATCGAGGTTTTAATCTCGGTTGGGTGTGATTAGGTTTTTTCTCAAAATAGTTTTCCACTCTTCCTTCACGAAAATTCGGGTACACTTCCTCTAAATATAACCTTCCTAATCCTTAAAGCCATTAGCGTAGTTAGTATATATGCGTATAATTCGAACGGGTAGTAAGACGTGGTGTTAACAAAAACAACGTGCTGGGCTTCAGACGAAATTACCGATTTTTCCTTGGATTTTCCTAGGACAGCCATTCTTAGATCACTAGAGGAAGCCGTAGAAGGTGCACTCCAATTTTCATAGGGTGAACCTTATCTGACAGCTAGAAAAGTCACTAGATCTACTATCGAGTATTCATACGTCAAGCAATCTTATCTTCAGTTGTCTCTTTTAACAAATGTTATCAATATACATAAAATAATAATAATCCAGTGAAATGTTATCAAGGCCAGAGCCAGCCAGTAATTTCAAGGGGGGGGGGGGGTTTGGTAGGCACATCCTCCAATTTCCGGGGGTTAGAAAAATTCTAGATGATACACAGCTCTATTAGTTATCTGACGTGCTTTTTTTTTTATGGCAACATGAGCCCTTAACTGCCGAGGGCTAGGACAAATTCTAGATATTAAACACCTATAGAAGCTTTCAAAAGTTATTTTTATGGTAGCACAGCCCCCTAATTTGTACTTGTATTTTAATTTTGATATTGTTTGAACCATAAATAAAGCCATGTATATTTTGTTCATAATATTTCGGGTGGAGTTTGAACCCCCCCCCCCCCCCCGACTACGGTCTTGAATGTAATCAATGTTGAAGATAAAAATATATATGTTTTGAGTGTTCTATAAGGCTCTTCGTAAGAAAATACTCTTCTAGCTGTTATTTAAATTATGTATATTATATTATATTCTATGATCATGTTTTAAAATTCGTGTTATTGAAAATTCAATTAAATTTATTGATGTATATGTCGTAGGCGAATTGGTAAATCCAACCTATTGCAAAAGTCACCATCAATTTACAATGAGCCAGGCTGGTTGGAAAATAATATTAGATTTGCTTATCAGCCTGATAATTTTTATGCTTATTGCAATACGCCCAAAATAGTGAAGGTTTATTAAAAAGTCTACAGCAGCGGTTCCCAAACTGTGGTACGAACAATTATTCCCGATGGTATGCCGTGAGAAGCCAAACAAAATAAGCAAATTAAAGTCTTAAAAAAGGCCTTATAAAACCTAATAAATATATCACAACCCACCCAGTCTAACCTAAATGAAAACAGATATAAACAGTGGTTGTAGGGGCGACAACGCTGATTCAAGCTCAGACAGACGGTGCAGTCTTGTACTAAACACGCAAACGGTGGTACTTACTCCAAATTACGGAAATTGTTGGGGTAGTACATCAATCAAAAAGTTCAGGAACTGTTGGTATACACAATATAATATCTTTATCTTTCAGAATGTTCTTAAATTAACTTATTAAGTACCGTGCGTTTGCAGGGTTTGATTAAAAATCTCAAGTTCAAGTAATTTATAGAAAAAAAAAGATAAAAAATGTAAAAAAATCTTTTATGAATAAGTAAAGGTTATTGAAAAATAATAAGACAGATACAAATTTAATAGTAACCTCTCTTTTACAGAAGTGCATAGTGACATTTACCATTTCCAATCCACATTTTGCACATACAACTTTTTTTATTTATTTCCACACCGTAAAATGCTGTAACATTTTGATGCACACAATAATTGGTTTGCCTTCTTACAGGCACATTTTTTCGTTTAACGTGGTTTATATTGAGACTATATTCTTGCAACTTGCATATCCTTGGCCCCCCAAACCTTTATTCTTTACTCGCAGCTTCATGAATAGTGACATATTTTTCTGGGATGTCTTCAAGAATGTGTGTGCTAGAAATCTAGAAGTAACTTCTATTAAACTGGGTCGTAATATATTTATTAGATTTTATAGGGCCATTTTTTACGACTTTAACTTTACTTACCATCGGGAATAATTGTTCGTACCACAGTTTAGAAACCGCTGCTGTAGACTTTATAATAAGCCTTCTCTATTTTGGGCGTATTGCAATAAGCCTGGAATCAACTAGACTGATTGAGCGAACAAAGATGCATTTTCTTAATAGCCTAAAACTGTATGGGCTGTATTGCAATAAGCATAAAAATTATCAGGCTGACAAGCAAATATAATATTATTTTCCAACCAGCCTGGCTCATTGTAAATTGACGGCGTCTTTTGCAACTAGACAAGTTTTCCAAATCGCATACAACATATACATATTTTTATTGGTACCGCGTCTTACTACCCTTTCGGTTTATACGCATATATACATATATGAACAAATATACATATATAAATATAAGTGATATGATACGGTACATGTAAATAGTTAACTAACCTTATTTCCAATCGCTTTGATTTTTTTCTTAACAAATTGTGGACCTAAGCTCAGAGTTGAAAGTCCTGTGGAAGCGCCTGTGAGCTTCGCAACCAGTGAGACAGTGCCGTGTCGCAATTTGCCTACTATAAGATATCAGGCTGTTTTAAAATGACGGACTTATGATTTTGAATCAACGAACCAAGACGAAATTATGGCTCCGTGGACTAGAACTCAAGGCTCCTAAGTACATAATTGAACTAAAAAAAAAACACCTAGGGTCAGAGTAAACACGTCAGCAGCCTGAAGAGGATACTAGTAAGTTTAGGAGAGTAAATATCACGCACGACTTGGACTTTGGAAGCCGGGTTCTTACCCAGGTTTGTGTGTTTTCTCATTCTATTTTAAATATAATGTTGACGTACCACCGTAACAATACACTCGTCTCATCCTTTTCACTTAAGTAATATTATAATACGATCACCATGGAAACGAAATTTATCTTACAGTTACAAAATTAGCTATATAAAGTATTATGTATTAATACGCCAATCCATGTAACTCTTTTAACAACCGTAAGATTAGGCTCTTTTTTAAAGGTCAGCCGCTTTGTATTTCCAGTCCCAAGGTCTTTTTTTTCTTTTGACGATCTTAATATAATATCTTGTGTCAGTTCTTTTGACACATTTAACGAGTAGGTCCCAGGGGCAAATAGCCCGTCTCGCAGAGTGACTCACCAAGTAACCCTGAGAGGGGAGAGAGCAGCTAATTACCACAAGATCAACAATTAGCTCTGGCATGACCGTGGCCTCAGCCGTTCCCACGAGCCTTGAGGGGAAGAACGGGACAAGTCACTCCCCACGACACGACAGACACAGGCGTCAGTCTCGTCTTGTGCAACGTGGAGGTCGGGACTCGAATCCAGGTCCGGTACATAGAGGTCTCCCCTAATCTTAGATCGTCTACTCACTCACTTGTCTTTCACGAAAATTATGGTACACTTTTTCTTTAAATTCTACCTTCCTCATTTGTATCACGCAAGAGTGAATATGCGGGTAACCCAAATGTGTTGTAAGACGTGACAGTGTTGCCAAATGTCACCGAGCTTGAATGTTTTAATAAGTTCCCTTTCGTTTGTTTACTTGCGGTGTGCCGTATTATTCCATGACTGGAGGTTTTGGGTGTAATTGCTGCTCGAGGTTAAGTTTGGTGATTGAATATTGCATTTGAACCACCCTGAGGTTAAAAAATACACATCAACTCACCGGATATAATGACTGCTTGTTTTAGGGGGTCCTGGTTTGGATCCAGTTTACATCTAAGTACGAGTGTGTGATAACATCCATATTTGCCTCAAAAGTCAGTTGTTAGGTTAAGTTTGCCCGTAAGTTACATTATTATAACCATAGTTTATTCAGACTCCCACAAATATAAACGCCATTTTAAATAAAAATAGATCCGCAGAATGTGTTCAATTTGTTTGGGATATACACATTTGTGAAGTTAATGAAAATATAATAAATAAAACAAAACTATCAACATTTTCAAAAATAAAATAGCCATGCTAAATAAGTACCATGACTCTTAAAACACTTGGGTCTACTAGCGCTCGGTAGGTGAACAATGAATCACCCGTCTCTCGCCCGTTTTCACCCTCAGATTTAAAACCTGACGGGAGTTCGAACCTGTTCCTTCGTCAGCATCTAGTGTTGAATGCTTCCGATAATAGTCAGAGGCTTTCCACAGTATGATTGTACCGATGACACACGACGGTCACCCTATTGGTAGCTCAACGTCCTATTTCAAACAACCAAAGAATTGCTATCATATTTGTCACCGTGGGCGACTCATCGCTGAGCCGATTGTGCAAAAAAGACAATAAAAAAAAGTCGTGAGAACAGAAACCGTGAAGGTATAATCAGATAAACATTTTGTTTCCTTGAACTTGCCGGCCTTGGATTGGGAAAGAAAATAATGATTTAGTTCCTGGTTTTGGCGCCTTGCGCTCTAGTGATAGCAAATATGGCAGCCTCTTGGAACAGCTGATGACGAGACTTCCAGTTACAAGAAGGATGTAAAGTAGAGAGGGGAGATTTGTTTATAGACGTGTCTTGATTCTCACAGAATATAAATCTTTGTTTAAAAAAAATTGAAGTTCTTTGTTTTAATTCGAATATTCGTGAGTAAGAATTCAACAATGACGAATGAGGTATACGTGTCATTATTTTGTTGGTATCTCTTTGGGAATTCAAAACATTTTTCATGAGACTTGGATGAATCGGAGTTATATTTGGATCTGATTAATCACAACGTCTATAAAATAACAAATGAGACTCTGAAATGAGACTAATTATAGGTTTCGCACATTTCCCTGATTCCCACAGAGCGCTCTCTTAGTCAACCCTGGTTCTTCAAAACACCTGTACGATCCGATGAGGACATCGTCCAACTTAGAGTCATACTGCCAACCACGTTATGGTCGCAGCTTCTGACGAAAATTGATGACGCTGCCATTAAAGAAAAGGTTGTTTCGTAATCCAGGTTCTTGGAGAATTGAGATGACATGTGTTTACAAGCGAATGGTGATCACGCATTTCCCCTCCTAGTTAATGTTTAAATACAAGACTTCAACAACACAAACTATGACCACATTAAAAAATAACATATTTATTTTACGAAATATTTGTTTGATATAATGATGATGTAAGTCTTAAGACTTGTTTATATTGTAATACAACATGTTCGCCAACACAATCCCAACAAGTTGTGTTACAAAATAAACGCATTCCCAACTTGTTGGGGATATTGGCCAACATGTTGGTGTTAAGCCTCGTTTACTATGTGACAAGTTGGACCCAACATGTCGGGAGACCACACACGAGGAAAAGTAAGCTGTCGCCAACTTGTTGGACCAACATCCTGGGTCCTCCGCCTTTTTTTAATCAGTCTACACATTTCTAGCCATGGATAACAATGTATTATTGGCCGTTTCTTCATTTATTGTGTTGGCAGGAAGTGTATATATATAAACGATAGCCCTGACTTACTCACTAGGAAAAGTAAAGATGTTTCATTCCGATGTTTTGTGATACTTTCTTTATGGCGTATAGTGTTACACTTTATCTATGGTGTAGTGTTACACTTATCTCTTTGGTGTAGCGTTACATTTTCTCTTTGGTGTAGCGTTACATTTTCTCTACGGTGTATAGCTACACTTTCTCTTTGGCGTAGTGCTACATTTTCTCTGTGGTATAGTGTTACACTTTATTTTTGGCGTAGCATTACATTTTCTATGTGGTGCAGAGCTACATTTTTTCTTTGGCATAGCATTCCATTTTCTCTACGGTGTAATGTTACACTTTCTCTTTGGTATAGCGTTACACTTTCTCTTTGGTATAGCGTTACACTTTCTCTTTGGTATAGCGTTACACTTTCTCTTTGGTATAGCGTTACACTTTCTCTTTGGTATAGCGTTACACTTTCTCTTTGGTATAGCGTTACACTTTCTCTTTGGTATAGCGTTACACTTTTCTCTTTGGTATAGCGTTACACTTTCTCTTTGGTATAGCGTTACACTTTCTCTTTGGTATAGTGTTACACTTTATCCATACCACATCCTTATTGGGGCCCATTTTAAAGGCTTAGCCTTAGCACCTGAAGAACAAAGCCGCGCTAACCCGATGTAGATGTTGGCAAATAAACCCATAAAAAGTGTCGTGTGTTTATTGTCTATACCTGAGTTAAATGTGATGAGGTCAACAGTTGCGTCACGGGCTAGAGAACTGCGCAGATCCCGACAGATGCCTCTGCCGTCAAACAGGGAAAGTGTTCTTGGAAACTAGAATATCTCCTGTACTTCCTAGTTGAATCATCGCCGAGTAATAGCAGCGCCAACTGAGACGACCAATCATGTCCAAATGAGGAACACGGCCGGCCGCCCGGCCTTGCAACGATCATTATACATCCCGCTACTCTATCGACCAACAGACAAGAGTAATTCACCAATGCCCCGCTTATTAGTCATCATAATACAGGATTATACATCTCCGACAGACATTTAGGAGACAACAGTTCCCTTGTGTAAATTTCCTTTGCGACTATCTGATAACTATTATTTATTAAATGTTCTGTCTTTCGACAGGTCCATTGCCTTGTCCAAATTGAGTCTTCTAACATGTTCTATCAACACCTTCATTTATCTTATTTCTTTGTTTGAGGTCATCAATCAGTTGCATTCATCTTCTTCTTTGCCTTCTATGACGTCATTCAATAAGACATTTCTTCTCTTAACGTAATCCATTCTCCGCATACAATTATTATACTAGAACAAAATGAGGAATACTCGTAAATAGAGATACCGGAATCTTTCTTTTAGGATATAGTTCAAATTGATCCAATTCGCTGGTATGAGCAGTTCATTTATCTAGTTCATTCGTTCCAGAGTGACCTACACCCTGGCGGGTGGAGAGTTCTGGGATCAGGGAACGTTTAGAAAACAAAAACATTAATAACGTTTTTTTTTATCAGCTCGCCTTACTACCCGTTCAGGTTATAGGCATAAATTATAATTACCCTATTGAGTCAAGGATGAGGAAGGAAGCAATTTAGAGATAATCTACCCGCATACGAGTGTAAGGATAGGGGGAAACCATTTTAGGAAAAAACACTTTCAGTAGACCTGACCAGGGTTTGCACCACGATCTCCCCGTCTTCAGCAGGCCAGAACAACGCGAGAGTGACGCCTTAGACCATGCGGCCACTGAAACGTGTATCCACTATACAGTATTATCATTATTTTATAGATATTGATGATATATATCAAAAGTGACAGCTGCAGATATCATGGCTCGACTGGAAAGTAGATCTAGTAACTTGTCCAGCTGTCAGAGAAGGTTCTTGCTATGAAAGTAGATCTAGTAACTTGTCCAGCTGTCAGAGAAGGTTCTTGCTATGAAAATAGATCTAGTAACTTGTCCAGCTGTCAGAGAAGGTTCTTGCTATGAAAGTAGATCTAGTAACTTGTCCAGCTGTCAGAGAAGGTTCTTGCTATGAAAATAGATCTAGTAACTTGTCCAGCTGTCAGAGAAGGTTCTTGCTATGAAAGTAGATCTAGTAACTTGTCCAGCTGTCAGAGAAGGTTCTTGCTATGAAAATAGATCTAGTAACTTGTTCAGCTGTCAGAGAAGGTTCTTGCTATGAAAATAGATCTAGTAACTTGTCCAGCTGTCAGAGAAGGTTCTTGCTATGAAAGTAGATCTAGTAACTTGTCCAACTGTCAGAGAAGGTTCTTGCTATGAAAGTAGTTCTAGTAACTTGTCCAGCTGTCAGAGAAGGTTCTTGCTATGAAAGTAGATCCAGTAACTTGTCCAGCTGTCAGAGAAGGTTCTTGCTATGAAAGTAGATTTAGTAACTTGTCCAGCTGTCAGAGAAGGTTCTTGCTATGAAAGTAGATCTAGTAACTTGTCCAGCTGTCAGAGAAGGTTCTTGCTTTGAAAGTAGATCTAGTAACTTGTCCGGCTGTCAGAGAAGGTTCTTGCTATGAAAGTAGATCTAGTAACTTGTCCAGCTGTCAGAGAAGGTTCTTGCTTTGAAAGTAGATCTAGTAACTTGTCCAGCTGTCAGAGAAGGTTCTTGCTATGAAAGTAGATCTAGTAACTTGTCCAGCTGTCAGAGAAGGTTCTTGCTTTGAAAGTAGATCTAGTAACTTGTCCGGCTGTCAGAGAAGGTTCTTGCTATGAAAGTAGATCTAGTAACTTGTCCAGCTGTCAGAGAAGGTTCTTGCTTTGAAAGTAGATCTAGTAACTTGTCCAGCTGTCAGAGAAGGTTCTTGCTATGAAAGTAGATCTAGTAACTTGTCCGGCTGTCAGAGAAAGTTCTTGCTATGAAAGTAGATCTAGTAACTTGTCCAGCTGTCAGAGAAGGTTCTTGCTTTGAAAGTAGATCTAGTAACTTGTCCAGCTGTCAGAGAAGGTTCTTGCTATGAAAGTAGATCTAGTAACTTGTCCAGCTGTCAGAGAAGGTTCTTGTTATGAAAGTAGATCTAGTAACTTGTCCAACTGTCAGAGAAGGTTCTTGCTATAGACATTGTGCTATAGCCATGTATTCCTCGCCAACCATTGAGGGTTTCGTAACCTCTCGAGTCCTTTCAAAAGCCCCCAGGACAGTAAACAGAGCACATGTTCCTGGAAAAAAAAAAAAAGACACGTAACTTTTGTTCAGGTATGTTGGCAACACAACCTGACGCTACCTGGAAATGCAGGTGTAGCAACCTTCCTCACGCAAGGAAGGTGGAAGGGATTCCTCCTCCGGCGGTGTATGGTCGAAGGCAGACATGTGTTAACTCGCTTTGCCTCGTTCTCAAGATTTGTCAATAAATAAACTCTTCTTTGACCTTACCCTCAAGTATACTTAGTTTACAATCTTACCTTGATTGATTACGCTATGAGCCTATTTTATGAGGCTATCTTATGAGCCTATCTTATAAGCTGCGCCATAGTGGAACCCTTGTTACTTTTAATGGTAAACTAAATGTACATTTCTCTTTTTACACAATATCTTACTCGCATGGTCGGTTATTTGTAGCTTTTTTGCGCAAATTGTGAGTATTTAAAAACAAATCAGTTTAGGTAAAGCGTTTGGAAGAAAGCAGACACGCACAGATTAGAGGGTGCGAAGATAACGTTTTAAAGACGAAACAAAGGTTGAAACTTTCTAAACAAAGTCGAAGTCGAAGATAAGGTTTTAGTAGTTATCACATTTTTTATAAACTTATAAATTATCCATTAAATGCATCTTGATATAGAGAAATATTTAGAGCAGGGTCTTCTAACTGGCAGCCCACAATACTTTTTTTATTTTTTGCGGCCCGCGAAGTTTCTTGGAAAAGTAATCTACCGTAGTAGAAATTGTTATTTTTAACCGAGAACCGGAAAGCTTTGACTTTCGTGGGGGAAAAAAATCCATAAAAGCTTCGACTACTGTTCATTCAGTTATAAACTTACTGTGCTCTCTTTTTTATAATAAATGTTTTTCCCACGTGAGTACTATTTCCTTCCGCTCTATGGTCGATACAGTAGCCCCATGACTTCTTTGGTGCTGACTGACAGCTCACAGCTGACTTCTGACAGTCAACATTTAGGTACGTACAGTAGCTCCATGGCTTCTTTGGTGCTGACTGACAGCTCACAGCTGACTTCTGACAGTCAACATTTAGGTATATACAGTAGCTCCATGGCTTCTTTGGTGCTGACTGACAGCTCACAGCTGACTTCTGACAGTCAACATTTAGGTATATACAGTAGCTCCATGGCTTCTTTGGTGCTGACTGACAGCTCACAGCTGACTTCTGACAGTCAACATTTAGGTATATACAGTAGCTCCATGGCTTCTTTGGTGCTGACTGACAGCTCACAGCTGACTTCTGACAGTCAACATTTAGGTACGTACAGTAGCTCCATGGCTTCTTTGGTGCTGACTGACAGCTCACAGCTGACTTCTGACTGTCAACATTTAGGTATATACAGTAGCTCCATGGCTTCTTTGGTGCTGACTGACAGCTCACAACTGACTTCTGACAGTCAACATTTATGTATAATACCTAAATGTTGACTGTCAGAAGTGACAGCTGCTAAACACATGTTTTTGCAGATCATATGGTTCGGCGTAGGGATACATAATTTGGTCTGGTAACTTTTTAAAGCTTTTAGCTGTCAGTCAGCACCAAAGAAGTCATGGGGCTATTGTACCTGCCCTGTGAAGATGCCATCGTAAAGTTAGAATAACACGCCAATCAGAGCAATGTTTTGACATCTCCTTGGGACCCACAACAACCCTCAGGCGAGCGGTCAGCAAGCTTGACCTCCTGACAGATACAAGGTTGATCAAGGCTGTTTTTTTTAATTTGGCGTATTATTTCACAAAATCTTTTCGAAGTGAACGTTGGTGAATTGAAATGCCCCCCCCCTCCCCTCACCTGATCTGATAGCAATGTATCAGACAGTTCGAATTGACCGCCCCTTTGACATGTCGCGGGCCGCAAGCTTCATACCGCGAGAGATGACTCACCGGCAGGTATCTGAGTGACGTCATCCCGGTCCGCTCGACTGCGCAGACTCAAGGACGGACGCGAGTGCTGATTGGAGGAGGTCGACAGCTTCAGCAGATATTAGCGCTCGAGGCGATATGGCGATAATAATTATACCTGTAGACTTTGCTGCCGGGACTTCCGTCTAGGAACTACAGCGAGACAAAGATATGTTGACACTTGGACAAGACATACAACTAGTATTACTATTGTTATTATTATTATTATTAGTTAGGTCAAAAGACACTTTGGTACGTATCGGTGGGCGTGCGGTTTAAATGTCAAAGCCCAGTTTTCCGGTGATGAGTAGAGATGTGAGGCGGAAAATATTGATTTATTATTTCTGTAAAATAATATAATTGATAATAATAATAATAATAAAAATAATAATTGGTGGTAGTGATTGTACTGGTAGTAGTAAAGTAACACCTGCTTCGGTGGCCGCACGGTCTAACGCGCGACTCCCGCAATAGACTATAGACTACCGACTACAGGAGATCGCCACTGCGGACAATTTTCCGATTCAAAATTACCCGGAAAATTTTCATCTCTAGGGATAAGTAGGGAAGAGTTTGAATCCTCGCTGGTAATTATGAGATTATTTTTCCTTATTATGTTTTACCACTCTCCTTTCTCGCAAATACAGCTACATTTCCTCTTATTCATCATCCCTCCCCAATTTAATCAGCCCGTACGGTCAGAAAGACTTGGTGTGAAAAAAAATAAAGAAAAGTTATCCATTATTGTCTTAAATGTTGCGCTAGGATGAGCTGACGTTTGAGAAGGGAAGTCTTAGAAAAAATGCACCCGTATTTACATTGATAATGTGTGATAAAACCACAGTGATAAATAACATATGGATACCACACCCCATTTCCCCTACTACTTATCAGGGCTATATGCTGACGGGGTAGGCTTTTAAATAAGGTATATTTTGGTGAAATACACAAACATTTGCATGGCGGTATAGTGGGAACTCATTTAGAGAGGGGGAAATATCCCCAGAACACCCGGCATAGATTCGAGCTCCAACCCCTTGTAAAATGTGAGTGAGATATCAACAAAGTTTTACCCGACTATAGCTCAGGCACTGAACAATTATTGTCAACCAAGAATACTCGACATGATAACAGCTCGCGCGGTTGACCTCTTTTTTTTTTCTTATTAATGGTTTGCTCTTTATCGTGTTCTAGTTTCTTTTTTAAAAAGCTTTTTTTTATTATTTTCTATTACTATATATTTCAACCAGAATTAGCTTCCAAGGGGAATCACCTGTCATCGATATTTGTGTTTTTCCTTCTTCCGAGTCGTTATTCAGCTGATAAAGGTGAGCTAGACACAAATCTTCGTAGGAAGGGTCTTAACTAACAGCTAGAGAAGCTACTAGATCTACTATCATGTGTTCATACGTCAAGTCGCGTGATCCGCAACTGTCACTTTTGATATATATTATCAATACATATAGGATAATAATACAGTAAAATGTTATCAATGTAACCACACAAAAAAAAAATACAGAACGTCGAAAATTCGAACTAATTGAGGATCGCCCAGTCCGGGCTAGCAATTTGTACAGATTTTCGAAAATACAGTAGGCCTAAAAAAATAAGCATAGACGGGATACTTAGAAAACTCAGTGTTGAGCTAGAAACATTTTCATTTTATTTAAACAATGAATTTACAGATACCCGCCCTCGGTGGCGTAGTTGGCTAACGCGCAAATCGTGTGTAGAGCTCGACTGCTGAGGACGGGGAGATCGAGGTTCGTATCTCGGTCGGGTGAACTGGGGTGGTTTTTACTAAATGGTTTTCCACTCTCCCTCCACGCAAATGCGGGTTCACTTCCTCTAATTCAACCTTTCCAATTTCCTAATCCATTAGCGTAATTAGTACTTAAAGCGTATAACCCGAACGGGTAGTAAGACGCGGTGCTAATATATTATTTATTTATAACTTGCAGATGGTTTTGTTTTCACTATATCACAAATTCTGGAGGAATATTATAAAAAAGGGAAAAAAGCGAATAAAGTATTGATTTTTTTGCGGCCATAACTCTGATATTGATACTATTGTGGTTATTTTTTTTTAATTATTAATTTTTCTTGGGGATCCGGATTATTGACGTCCTAATTATCAAAGCTCTACTGTATTTTCTAAAAGTTGTTCCAAAATTTCATTCGTAAGAAACTAAAGGCTTAGCTCAGCGACTAGGGCTCTAGAGGCCAGGTTTCGAACCCTACCCGTAGTATATCTTCTGTTGGTGCATTTCTCACTCCCCTCATCCTGTTAATTCAAAACTGGGAAAAGAAAACCCCCGATTTCTTCAATAATTATTATATTTTGGCCGTATCTTATTTTAATTGTTTGTTTTTTTCAAAAGTTTTGATTCAAATTCTAGTTCTGGGTTTACTGGGTAAAATTAATATTTCTGTTTGAGATTCAGATTTGTAAAATAGTGGATTTGACCAAACTCTAGTTTTTTATAAAATAGTATTCTATATTATTATAAAGTCAGTTCCTCGTATGCGGCCTAGGCCACATCTCCTGATGCTTCACCTGTCCTTGTATGCGGCCTAGGCCACTCTGCTTCCTTGTATGCGGCCTAGCCACTCTTTGCTTCCTTGTATGCGCCCAGGCCACTCTTCTTCCTTGTATGCGGCCTAGGCCACACTCTGCTTCCTTGTATGGCCCGGCCTAGGCCACACTCTGCTTCCTTGTATGCGGCCTAGGCCACACTGTTTCCTTGTATGCGCCTGCAACCTGCTTCCTTGTATGGCCTAGGCTTAGGTTTTTTTGTCCTCTGCACAGACAATGGATACACTACACAAGGCCATAGATGGGGGGGGGCGATGTTTGGGGGGTTTAAACTCCCTCAAAAATGTTATTAACAAAACATATATGGCTTTATTTATGGTTCAAACAATATCAAAATTGAGATACAAATACAAATTAGGGGGCTGTGTTACCATAAAAAGCACTTCAGAAGGCTTCTAGAGGGGTTTAATATTTAGAATTTTCCCTAGCCTCTTGCAGTTAGGACTGTTTAATTTAGAATATTTTTCTAGCTTCCGGCAATTGAGGGATGTGCCCACCAACCTGTACCCCCCTCCCCCCCTGAAATTATTGGGTGGCTACGGTCTTGATACTACATCCTCATAATGCTCCGGGATCGAACCAAACACCCAGACAATATGTTGGAGACCAAGGTCATACCAGGGCTACCGCAAGGTGAGAGTTTCTAACCTGATGACCCGTGTTCAATCCTGCCAATGCCGATACGTTTTTTCTGTTGAATACTGGAGCAGTTCCTTTTGTTTGACCCTCGGTCCCTTCCAGCTTCCAGTTCAATGGGGGGCCTAAAGCGTTTAGTTTAGGTTTTAGAAGACCTGGGTTCGAAACGGACAGTCGTAAGGCGCATGTCTTAAACAAGATACGAAAAAAATATATATAATTTGGGAACATTATCTTTTTCTGGATGTTTTCAAACCGTAGTATAATAGTATAGATACTATTCTTTTTATTCTGTAAGACTAATTTTCAAAACAAATCTCTTCGTAATTTCGTATAATAGATATTATTATTGTTATTATTGTTGTTGTATTATTATTATTATTATTATTATTATTATTATTATTATTATTATTATTAGCGTCTTACTACCCGTTCGGGTTATACGCACTTGCTAATGTGTAATGTTAGGGTGATTGTGAGATGAAATGGAGGACATACAGTTTAACGGTGGATCCGAACCACGGTGGAGGCCTGGCATTCCGTATAATAGATATCCAACCAAAATGTACACCCCCTTTTAAAATAGAAAAAAACTAAGCACAGAACCACACATATTTAGTAATTATTTATATACGGAAATAAATAAACAATGTTAATTATTGCTCTTTGATAGCCAGGTTTAGATAAATGATTTTATCACTAAAGTAAAACTAGTTCGTCTACATTAAGTTTTAAATCAAATATTTCACATATAGAAACATCGGTTCCATGGTGTAATGGTTAGCACTCTGGACTCTGAATCCAGCGATCCGAGTTCAAATCTCGGTGGGACCTAAACTTTTTTTATTTAAGATTCAATATCTACAAATGCTCTGAGGTCTATTAAATAAAGATGTTTTTCTTATACCTTTAAAAACACAATTAAATATTAATTAAAACTGTCATTGAAACGAAAACACATAAAGCGTGTTGTGTGAAACCACATTGTAACAATAAATTGTTTTACACTAAAGTTACATATCACGGTAGTCATTAAAAGTTTCATTTGTAAGAACCAAAGTATCGCGCGGAAGATTAGGGTTCGATTCCACAACGATTGATTAATATACGCTTTAAAATAAGCCCATAATTATTTGACACAAGATAGGCAGTTTTTATAACTTGTCTGCAGGCCAGGATGGCGACAGGACCTCCACAAATATTTCAACAAAAACAATATTTCTCTTTTGGCTTTTTTTTAAATTCTTTTGGGACAGGAAGTTTATTAATAGAATAAAAGGTTTTTTTAATTCTCGAAGCTTTGATACTATTTTCTGTTCTTATCAAGATAAACCAAAAACAAACGAAATAATATAACCTTAATTTTTGTGTTAAGCAGATCTAATTTATTGGGAGGCCGATATTTCCTTATTAAAATATTTTTTTTTAACATTGAGCTTTTAACAGTTAACTTTTATAAAAAAATATATATTTTTTAGCACCGCGTCTTATTACCCGTTCGGGTCATACGCTTATGTACTATTTACGCTGGTGTTTTTAAGTGTTAGGAAGGTTTCATTTAAAGGAAATGTTCCCACATTTGCATTGAGGAAGAGTGGGAAAACCATTTTGGAAAAACCACTCTCAGTATACCCGACCGAGATTCAAACCTTGATCTCACCATCATCGATAGTCTAGTCTACTGCAAGAGTGCCACCTTAAACCATGCGACCACCGAAGTGCGTACAATAATTTTTAAACGTTGAAAAGAAATTGGTTTAGGGCCTCAATGTTTTTTTTTTAACAGCTTGTCTGTATTACTCACTAAACTTTTCCGGTAATGAGCTGCGTGTGGTATACAAATCAGGTGTGACAACCTAAAGTGACACCCCACCTCCGTGATCCGTGACTACTCGACACCTGTTGCTATCACACATGATAACATACATCCGTGATCCATATCCGTCCTTCTGTCGCAGAGATTGTTAGATATGTTTTAAATTCATCACATGAATCATGACGCGTGTGTCAGGGATGAATGGAACGGGGGGTGGGAGGGAGGTTTGCTCTTCTCACTTCTCATAGCTTATAACATAACGATGACTAATTCTGTCACATCTGACCGACATAGAGAGAGAGAGAGAGGTAAGCTTCATTGAAACGGGAGTTCACCCTCTCTTACCCAACAACATTTTATTTTGGAGGGAACAAGGGGTGCATAGTGGTGGCACCAATGACTCACCCTACCCCCCCCCCCCAACACACCACTATTCTTAAATAAGACAGCTGCAAAACCTGAAGTTCACATGCAACAACCAAACTCCCCCCCCCCCCCCCACAACCCCCCTCATTTTTATTTCTAAATACCGGGTCTGTCCGTGAATTACAAAAGGTTTTTTTTGTTGTTGTCATACGGAAGAGTTTTTGATCGTTGACAAAAGTGGCGGTTGGTCGTTCCGGATTACTCACCCTTATTTAAGGGGGTAAAGGAAGCTCAAGTAATAGGGTCAGTGTCGATGACGCTAATTATGTCGAAACGTTGGAATTTAAATATAAATTTGTTTTGTTAAATTGTTGTACAAAAATGACTAAAAAAAATAATTAAATAAATAAAGTTTATTTCTTTTCATATATAAAACATCATCATACTATTAAAATACTCCATGGCATAACCACGTGATCCAGCTACATCGACCGAGCGGCCGCTGCCGTTAGTGAAGATAGTGCCAATATTTGCGGTTAGAGGGTGTTATGCGATCAGCACAACAAGCCCCACGGTCGCTAGCCTCAGTTTTCTAGACCGTAGCCGCTACTTCTTTATTCAAGTAACTCCTCATTTGTCCTGACGAGGCAGAGTTGCTCTGTTCCAGATCCACTGTTTCACAGAAAACTTCTGAAAGAACCGGGGATCGAACCTGAGACCTTTGGATATATATCCAGGAAGTCAAACCCCTTGACCACAGACAACATCATATTATTATTTTTAAATCACCGCATCTTAGCACCTGTTTGGACTTTACGCGACTATAATTTGAACTAATCCATAATTAATTGACACAAGGAAAAAAAAACCACTTTTTTTTAAAGGTATTTAACTCGCACTTTCTAAACCGATTATTTCAGCACACGACTTAAATACTAACTTGAATCTAGAATAGAAACAACACCCAGCTCTCCGCCGTTAATTTATCACTGTGAAAGGGGAAACCACATTTTTCGACCATACTGGGTATCAAACCTGGGCCCCGTAGCTAGGTAGACATACATATTACCGGTTGAGCTAAGGTGTCAGAATTACGTATAAATATAAAACTTGCAGTAATCGTTGAATTATATAAGCTATTTATCATAACATGGCTCTTGATGTCATTACAAAAACTGGACGAGTTTGCTAAAAAAAAAAAAGCATTGAGCTATAGATTTGGTCCAAAAATGACAAAACGTTTTAATTGTTGTTTAGATGAATTGAAACTGAATAGTGCGGTGCTACCCGGTCGCCTGGATCCGCTTGCTATGGGGAGCCTGCCCCCTTAAACCTAACCCAAGGGCCACGTCAATGCGATGTGATGACGTCATTTTCGAGTTCAACCCGCGTTCAAATCTGTTGTTATTGTTATTCCAATAAGAGAGGAGAAGTGTCGAATATTCTCTCGTGACGTCACTCGGGGGATCCGGGCTTGAGGGGGGGGGGGGGTCTGGGAACTTCCTCAGGGTAGTCCTGCATGACCAGTTTTAAGCCCGAATTAATTTCCATAATTTAAAATAAACTTATCCTTGTTAGGTTTTTTTTCTCTCTCTAGAACTAGGCTGCCATGCTATTTCAGCATTTAATGGCAACATAAGTGACCTGGCGGTCTAGGGGGTAAGGTGTCAGACTTCTGTGCTGGAGGTCCGGGTTCAATTCTCGGTCCCGGCACAGATTTATCTGATTACCAAACCCTTCCTTCATCTCTGACAAGACATCTTGTGAATGTGGGGAATGCCAGGCCTCCACCGTGGTTCGGATCCCTCGTTAAACTGTAGACCCTCCATTTCATCTCACAATCACCCTACCATTACACATTAGCCTAAGTGCGTGTAAACCGAACGGGTAGTAAGACGTGCTAATAATAATATAATAATAATAATAATAATAATAAAAGCAACATATTTGTTTCAAAATTTAATAACATGTAATTATGAGTTTTATGTGACGTGACTCCCAAAGAGTGGATCCACTTGTTAAACAATTAATTTAAGATTTATGGTTTAACTCCCCTGTTGCCATATTCCTCGTTCTTGAAACTTAGTGCAATGGTTAAAGAATTACTATACAAAAACCAAATATATGTATATGTAGAAAATATAATTGTTACTGAGTGTTTACAATTTAGTTGATATTGGATGGAATTTTTTCGCTGATTTTTACTATACTACAGTTATTATTTTCTTAAAATTATCCCAGAATCCAAGGGGTGCTTTTTTTTAAAAAGTAAGAACCGTTTTTCAATAAATATAGCAATTACTAAATATATTTTTGGATACATGCTTGCCCATAACTTTTGAAATTCCACGCGTTCGTTCGTTTTTTCGCGTTTGTGCGCTGACAACAATAAACCCGTATATTGGCAGGAATCAGAGTAAAGTAATTTAACTAAATACATATTAATTTTTGATGAATTCATCTATTGGGTCAGTGCATTATTTACATTTCTTTACGCATCATAATTTGAGCAAAAATACAATTAATTGGCAGCGATGTCGGTGATTTAGTCACACAAATCGTGTGATGGCTACAATAATCAGACCAAACATACCGGGAAATTAGATCCTTTCGAACACTTTTGTGGTATTTCGGTGATATGAGTTGGTATTCCTGGTCCTGAGGTTGGTTCTCATCAGGTCCAGTCCTTAGGACACCTTGCTATGGAATATGGCAGTCGTGAGGCCCCGCTGTTACCACCACTAGCAGTTGAAATTATGTGGACATGCGGGCTGTATGTCAGGCTCGTCTAGTCTTTGGTTTGCCGGTGATAGGGAAGGTGGAGATTCGAATCCCAGTTGGATGTATGTGCCTGATTAGTTGGTTTTTCTGCTGTCCCTTTATGCTAACGCGGGAACACTCATCTAAACTATACCTTCAAGTGAGTATGAGGCTGATAGTGAGTATGAGGCTGATAGTGAGTATGAAGGAGAGAGAGACTATGAGGGTGTGGAACCAGTAGAAACACTTTAAATCTTACTTATGACTAACTAACCAAAACCTAGTGACCATTGGGGTAACTCCTCTTTCGGGAAAATTACTCAAGGTACCAGCCGGGAATCTAGTCATGGACCCCTAGACTCGTAGCCAGGTACACTGACCACTACACCACGGTGGCTGGTAATAGACTGAAATCTAGCCTCTTGCTCTTCTTAATTCCCCCCTCCCCCCGCCTTCCCCCACCTCCCAAACTCAACATTCGTCTAGAGTCAGTGGACCCTGAGGTATTTTATCCCCCTCACGAGGATGTTGGTAGCCCTGACATTTGTAGCACAAAGGATTGAGCCCATGTTGGCAGAGCTTCTTGGAACCTATTTGACGTAATCCTCCGTTGAGAGAACGTTTTATTTATCGCATCCCTCTTTTTAGTGTGTGTGTGTGTGTTTTATTTGTTTTCTTTAGAACCGAGGCCCTTAAGGGGACTGTCTAGGTAGCTAATATATAGACACACAGACGCTACGTTTAGCAGGGGCTGCCCTTAGGGGTGTACAAACGGGTTGGCCGCACGGGGCCCCGCGCTTGCCTAGGTAATAGAGGGGGGGGGGAAACAATTTAGGGTGGGAAGTTTTTGTTTGCGCACTCGTATAATAGGCTCCCTGTATAGACGATATAGTAAATATTGTCAGAGTGTAGAAACAAATAAAAACGTAATCACGTGGTTTGATTTATTGAACGAGTGAAGCAAGTTCTCAGTTTTAACTCCACAGATTTGCATGTGAGTGTTTGTCTGTAGTGAATGTCTCACGATAACTTTTGAAAACATTAATTGATTTAATTTAAACTTAGCAAAGTTGTTATTTGAACCTTTATACAGATCAAGTTCTTTGGGGAAGGAAATCGAACGAAGGGTTGGGGGAAATCGACCCTATATGTATAAAAGGACGGCTTCTAATCTTTATATTATATATATTTACCTTTTCTCTGTTTTATGGAATTTCCTGATACCTTACAGGCTGAACATCGGTATACTTGTATAAGTACAAACTACTCTGATTATATCAACAAAGTTTTTTTAGTTTTCTTGGAGTGGGGGGGGGGAGGCATACAACTGGGAGCCCCACAAACTAGATTTGTCCGGGGACCCCCATGTTGTGGTATTAGATAAGGACGGCCCTGACGTTTAGTTTAAATATTGACAAAACCTTTAACAGTCCACGAGTTTGGTACGCGCTGAACTGAACACAAAACTGTCTTTCTTTCTATGGCCACACGCACACACACGCGCACACACACACACACACACACACACACACACACACACACACACACACACACACACACACACACACACCTTCTAAACAAAGTTTAACAGTTGACATTTTCCACTTTGAAATGTCCTATAGTCGACCTATTGCTGTTTATCATTAATAGCTAGATTTCGGGAAACGAAAGGTAAACTGGTTTAGGAGCGTAGAGTGGACATTATTTTGTCAATAGAATGATGTCATTTAAAACGACACAATTTTTTTTACCACCACGTCTTACTACCTGTTCAGGTTATACGGCTATGTAAAAATTACACTAATTGGTTGGGGATTAGTAAGAATTAATTTAGAGGAAATGCACCCGCATTTACGTGGAGGTTAGATTGGGAAACCATTGAGGGGAAACCACCCTCAGTGCACCTGACTGGGATCGAACCCCGATCTCCTCGTCTTCGGCAGTCTATTCCAACACGATAGTAGTGCGTTAGACCGCGTGGCCACTGAAGCGGGTCACAAATTGTATTGTCACTTGTATTTTACTCCTCCCCTGTTTGTTCTCCTACTGCCGGACAGTTCCACCCAGGAACGTTATAAACCCACTCTGTTTCTGGGCGTTTAGTAATCTTACTCGACTAGCCTAGCACTGAACTTATGTACTTAAAAGAAGAGGCTTTTTCACTGAGTATAGGTAGATGGGGGTAAATATTTTGAATATTAAATCACAAGGCTGATTTAAAATGTACTCTTGACATTAAATACACATAAGGCCTTTTAGAACGTTATTAGGAAGTTAGCTCCGGAAAGGCCCTTTATCTTATCAAAATATTACTACACAAACGGGTTTCCTACCAAAAGCATCGTATATCTTCATTTCCCTAGATTAGCGATGGGCAAACTTTTCGAGGAGTGGGCCAAAAGAAAAAAGGAAAATGTCAGGCGGGCCAACACAGTTTATTAAAAAGTTATAATAGTACTACAAAACTAGTGTACAATTAAGTAATATTAATTATTAAAATGTATTTTTATTACAATGATATCTGATTATAATACAATGTGAGTTGTCTACATTATTTAACAAATACTTGAATAAAACAGATACTTACCACTACTTGAATGAAGGAGTTTGTGAAAAGTATAACTGTTCTTATAAAAGTTTCTCATTCTGGTTCCAACTGGGTCTAAACTGGGACTATCAGAAATAAAGCCAAGTGACCATCTGTCAGTCTGTTTCTAACGCTATGTTTTCAAAGTTTCATGGTAGAAAACACATTCACATACACATACACACACAAATTTTATATATATATATCAAACATGGCGATAGCTTTGGACATGAGATATCAAATTTGGGAATCTTGATTTCGATAAGGACTTGTAGAACTCAAGTTTTGGGACTAGAGAACAATTGTATGGGTACATTGCAAATTTCACTTAAATAGCCGCGCTGCGCGAACAATTACAAAATATTCATGTTTATTTCGGTATACGCTCTTCGAGTGAAATTGATTCTTTTACCAACATTGCCGCGCGGTTGGTGGCATCATTCATCAACAGTGAGCGTACGCCTGGCGACGCTGGCATCATCCATCAACCGTGAGCGACGCCTGGTGACGCTGGCCTCCATCCATCAACCGGTGAGCGACGCCTGGCGACGCTGGCATCATCCATCAACCGGTGAGCAACGCCTGGCGACGCTGGCATCCATACATCAACCTGCGAGCGACGCCTGGTGACGCTGGCCTCCATACATAAACCAACGCCTGGCGACGCTGGCATACATCCATCAACCAGTGAGCGACGCCTGGCGAAGCTGGCATCCATACATCAACCGGTGAGCGACGCTGGCGACGCTGGCATCATCCATCAACCGTGAGCGACGCCTGGCGACGCTGGCCTTCATCCATCCAGTGTTCTTTGTGGTTTGCTTCACTCCTGGCGATGCTCCGACCTCTCATTCTTCGACAGGGGCTCTATAAACTGTCTCATTTAAAACACGAGAAGGTAAAATTTAAATTAAATGTACCAGTATTCACCTGGAGAAATGGTCCAACACAAACGTACGAACTTGCTCATATTGATCAAAAGTTAAAAAATAAAAAAGGAGTCATCAGTAAACTACCCATTTTCTACAAGAAAACAAGTACACAGTGTTATTCATAATATAAAAAATTTCACAGACACATATTTTGAACAAAATCGTTAAAGCCCTTTTCCAAAAATTTGCACAATTTCAAAAATCAGTCATTTGTAAACTATCCTTCATTTAAAGGCTATAGTCAAAATCACGATTTGACCCCGTGGTATAACCATAATATGAAAACTGGATATAAAGTTTGAACAAAATGCGTCAAACCGTTTAGGATGTAGCCTCAAGTACAGACAGATACAAAATTATTGTAAAATCCACTCTTTTTTTATGAGTTTGGGGGCAAATAATTTCGAGGTAAAACATTATCACAATTGCATTACCTTATATATGTGATAAAGTAAGCACAGTCACTCGATCTTAGCCGTCTAGTGTTTGATGTCCGTCTGGGGTAGATATATAAAATAAATCTATATCAATTAATTTCCGGAAGCATAGATCTATTTTTTTCGATGTTTTAGTACATTTCGTATATAAAACTACGCTTTGAAAGCTGTGGATGAAAATAAATTTATCAAGTTATTGTTATTTACCAGCTAGATTCCCCCCCCGTCCCCCCTTTACCGATTTTTACCAAACCTGTCTGCTCTTTTCAACAGACTTAACATTCAAAAGTGAAAAGTGACTAAGAATAGCCATTACAGAACCGTAGCCATTTTAAGGGTCCCACCTCGCTAAGCGAGAAATTGTCACGCAGAAGTTAAGACTCTAACGCAATTTTTGATTCTACGATGGGTCATTTAAAAATATTGTTCCTTCCATCATAAAGTCGAAAAATTCCAACAGGGTTATTTTTTTTTTCTTAACAACCCTATTTTTTGTGTTTTATTAATTTAAAAAAAAAAAACAGTATGAAAATGTAACGTTAGCTCGTTTTCAACGACTTTTTAATCATATTTACGCAGCTATGACACCAGTCTTGATGAAAAAAAGGGCTCTAGATTTAGCCTTTCTTTAACAAAATAATACAGCCATTTCTTTGTATTTGAGAACTAGAAGTGAGCTTTCCTCTTTACCTTCGAATAATTAGTTTCAAAGTTTTCTCTACCTCTCTTTCTTATTTACATGACAAAGAGGGGTTGTAGGTGAAGGGCGAAATGGAGTATAAGCTTAGACAGAATAGTTAATTAGTTCCGGAAAACGACACAGACCGTTGTATTTTAGGCCGTGTGGCTTGACAACGATTGATTCTTTCTCGCTGACCAAGTTTGCCGCCCTTCAAGCTCCTACAGACCAATGCCATTCAATATATTGTCGTAAACAACCGATATATCTATATAACTTGATGACTGTACCCCAGTTTTCGATATATACTTTGCGAAATATCGCTCGCTACATTAGGTAAAGTTACCTTCTCTGGTCTGTAGTCCAAATGACGCAGCATCTCAGATTGTTCTTTCTTCTGGAAGAAATCTCATCAGACGAGTTCTGCGCATGCGTCACTGCAATCGTGACCTTGAGAGCACCTGGAAATGTATCAGCTGGTCCCCGGGGCAGGTAAACACAGTCTCGGGGGAAATAACTAAAAACAAAAAAAAGTTTTGCTTTTTTTTTATTAAGGGGAACCTGATCCCCCCCTTCCCCTCTTCTTTACAAACAATTCTAACTCTTCTCTTTCTAAGATGGATTAGTACAGTCACAGTCAAGAAGACGGCAGCCTGTTAGCTCAATGGCAACGCGTTGTGCTTTGTGAGTTATAGCAGAGAGTTGGTAAGGAAGTTTTTAGATAAAATGCACCCACATGCACGTGGGGAAAGAGAATGGGAAAACTAACCACCAACAATGCATCACACTAAGATTCAAACACTACCCTCCCTGATATTGGTGACTTCTGAGTTGGAATGCCGCTGAAGGCCTTTTGATTACCTCTGATCGGTGGTCGTGTGGTCTATTGTCAGGCTGGACTGGTCGTTGACGGGGAGATCGAGGGGATCTACCCCCCCCCCCCCACCAAATGATTTACCCCTCTGCCTCCGCGAAAATGCGGTGTATTTATTCTTTAACTCTTGCTTCCTTATCTCTATTTCATCAACGTAATTAATGTACGCGTATAGCTAGAGCGAGTGTAAAAAAAATCAGGATTAGGGGTGGAGGTATTTCATCCTCACTACCAGCTAAATACTGGTACATTTCTTCTTAGCTACGACCTCCACCCTCTCCCTCTTTCGTTCAAGTCAATTGTGTCGAAGGAGGAACATATCACTCAGATAAAAAGGACATTCGTGCGATGACAGTATAACTCTGGGCAACCCGCGGATCTCCAGAGTAGAGCTGGTTGCATACAAGGGCAAGGTCAGGCGCGCTGCTGCTGGACAGTAGTGAGGAGTCAACAAACGCTTTTTATTCTTACCTTTTTGATTCCCCCCCCCCCCCTTCCTTACGTAACATCATGAAGATATTAGAGCTCTCTACTCTAAAATAAACGTATCTACCGAAGAAAAGTTTGATTTTTTTTAACCAAAAAAGCTTTTTGTCATAAAAAACTGAAAAAAAGGACCTTATTCGAGTTTCTTCCATTCCTATAAGTGGTGTCACGTTTAAAAGGAACTGCACCGACATTGGTTCAGAATAACTTGAAGCGGCCCGGTGTCCTGCCACACCTGCATGTCGGAACATCTGCCAGAGAGAGAGAAGTCTCACTTTTGGAGACGAATGTACTTCACGGATGCTGGAGCAGACTGTCCATATTGAGACAATGACATCATTCCGACTGGTTGCTGACATCACGGTCCTTACTTCGAGTACCGGGCAACTTCAGAACAATTTTCATAGTAAGAGCTTTCCTTGTTTGCCTGACAGCTAGAACCGTGTCTAGATCCACTTTCAATGTTCATACATTCATACGTCAAGTGATGTGATCTGCAACCGTCCCCTTTGATAGATATTGCCAATACATATAAAATAACACAATAATAATATTTTACTGTGAATATAATATTTAGCAACGCGTCTTACCACCCGTTCGGGTTATACGCTTTAAGTACTAATTACGCTAATGGATTAGGAATTGGGAAGGTTTAATTATAGGAAGTGAACCCACATTTGCGTGGAGGGAGAGTGGAAAACCATTTAGGGAGAAAAAAACAACAGTTAACTCAACCGAGATTCGAACCTCGATCTCCCCGTCCTCAGCAGTCTAGCTCAACACGACTAGCGCGTTAGCCAACTACGCCACCGAGGCGGGTTTGACCGTCAAGATTATGTTGGTATTTTCTAAAAGTTGCTTCTTATGAAACTTGCATTGTAGTTCATCGTCTCACAACCAGTTTGGGTTATAGGCAGCATTTAACTACGCTAATACGATAGGACTTACAAAAGTAGAATTTCAAAGGAACTGCACCAGCATTTACATGTCGGGAAAATGATAAACAACCCTCAGTATTCAAAACCCCAATCTTATGGTAACAGGCTATCCAGTCTAACACTAGAATGACGCACTAACTACATTTGATGGAAAGTTATCTTCTCATCCTGTACCCTAGACCTAAGTAGATAGCCATTAAGGCGGCCGTCTCTGTCAGTGAGAAAGTATCAATCTCCGTCAGGTTACGCGGTTTAAAATACAATGGGCTGTGGTGTTTTCTGGAACTACTTCACTATTCTGTATAAGTTCATACTCCCTTTCGCCCTTCACGAACAACCACCCTTTGTCATGTCAATAAGAAAGAGGGGGGAAACGTTACGAAGCTGTTCTCAAGGTAAAGAGCTCGCTGCTAGTTCTCAAATATCAACAAATGACTGTATTTGATAGAGGAAGGCTAAATCTAGAGCCCTTTTTCATCAAGTCTGGTCTCATAGCTCCGTCAATATGATTGAAAAGTCGTTGAAAATGAGCTAATGTCACATTTTCACACATTTGTTTCTATTAATAAAACGCAAAATAAAGGGTTAAGGGAAAATAACCCTGTTGGATCTTTCGACTTTATTCTAGCGTGAATCATATTTTGAAATAACGCATCGTAGAATTAAATATTGCCGAACGTCTGTGCGGCAATTTCTCGCTTACCGAGGTGGGCACCTTAAGTACAGTAGAGCGTGTCGTTACGTATTACATACACTCCATAAAACAAAGCCTAAACATTTTGCAAACCTTTATTCCCGAGATAATGGTTTGGATAGTGACCTTTGTGAAAGAAAGACACTTAGGGCCCTTGTAACTAACCCTGTATTGTTGCAAGAAGGTCTCTTAGGGTTCATGTAACTGCAGGGATGCTGTGTCAGAGACAAGATGGCTTTCAGGTGAATGAACACAACAGCTCAGAGCTTCATGACCTCTCTGGCATTCTTCGCAAGGTGAGGTCATTGCTGACCTTAGCCCCGTCAGCTGAGATACTGTACACTCCGTCCGTGAGCAGATGGTCTCATCTACTGATGTACAGTCTGGCTGCGAGCAGATGGTCTCACCCACTGATGTACTGCCTGGCTGCGAGCAGATGGTCTCACACACTGATGTACTGCCTGGCTGCGAGCAGATGGTCTCACACACTGATGTACTGCCTGGCTGCGAGCAGATGGTCTCACACACTGATTACTCTCCGGCTCGAGCAGATGGTCTCACCCACTGATGTACTCTCCGATCGTGAGAAGATGGTTTGATCCGCTGATGTACTGTCCGGCTGCAATCAGATGGTCTCATCCACTGAAGTAAGGTCCTCTAGACCCATAGTCAGTCTCCCTGACCACTCAGTCACAGACAGGATGGAACCAGGGTCCTCTAGACCTGTAGTCAGTCTCCCTGACCACTCAGTCACAGACAGTCAAGTGAAGTATTGTTAATGTGAAGGTGTGTGTTGCATGTAGTATGTGGATTGTTCCCATGTATGGATATGACAGGGACAACCTGCCCACTACTTGTTGCCTGCACACCATGAGGTCACCGGGGAGTACAGTCACGTCAACTGACGGTACATTCTGATCAAGAATAATGGACCTCCATCACACCACTAGATTCTATGGTTTCATTAGTATGTATTTAACGTGCACTTTCCAAACCGACTGATTATATCAGCACACGACGATATATCAGCACACGACTGATAGACTAACTTAAATCTAGAACAGACACAACACCCAGCCTTTAATTCATCACTGTGAAAGTGTAGGGAATCGAACTAGGGACTATTAGCTCCGTAAACTGCTTTCTCTCTTCGACGTTGAGAAAGATTCGATAAAAATCAAACTATTTTTTACTGCAGATCTGATTATTCACACAATTTTTTTTATATTATTACGAATATTAATAAGGAAATTAGTGTCAATAAAAGTAAGATAAATCTGAATTTAAAATAGTATTTTACCCGCCCCTCCCCCACATGATTGTATTTTGAGTCGGATGACCCGGGTTCGATTCTTCCCTCAAGATTCCTACCACCCGCTCGGGTTAGCCGCGTATTTATACCAATGGGGTGAGCGAGGATGACAAAGATAAAATTTAAAGGTAGTGTACCTACAACTGGAGCGGCGGGAAAACGTTTAGCACATCCAGCCGGGACTCGAACCACGATCTCTTCCATTTGTGACATACCAGACAAGACTAACAACTTTGTCCATGTGATCACCGGTGCAGATGATTTCAAATGGTGCTTATTTATTGAATTATGTTAAGTCAATATGAAAGTTATTTACTGACACAATCCAAATAGAAATGTAATCCTCCATTTAATTCATATAAGAACTCACCCGATTCGGTGGCCGCATGGTCTAAGGCAGCAGTTTCCATACCTTTTTCACTTGCTTACCCCTTGGTAGCCCATTTCCATAAATTGTGCTCTTAATATTAGCAAAATATTTAATTACTATAGTAGTAATTTCTAATTTATTTGTTGCAACTGAAAATAAATGGTCTAATAATGGGATTAAAAAGCAATATAATAGTAAGGTGATTAGGTGAAATATATTTATACATTCAAAGAGCAAAAGTTACAGTAAAAACTAACGCATTTAATTTATATATTTATTAATAATTATAAAAGAAAGCCCCTCACCATTTTGTTGAGTTAATTTAATAACTTTAGACTGATCTTTAGTCTTACAATGGCAAATGTCCGCCATTATTAAAATATTTTTGCGTACCCCCAAACTTCCTGGCACATACCCCACGTTGGGCACCACTGGTCTAAGCGTTCCCTCTGGCAATTGACTGGACTGCTGATGACAAGGAGACCAGGGTTCAAATCTTGGTCGGGTGTATTGAGGGTGGTTTTCCTAATCTTTTTTTTAGCATCGAATCCTATTGGGGTTATACGTTTATGGTTTTGGCAATCAGAAAAGTCTATTAAGGAGAAGTTTACTTACATTTGCGTGGAGGAAGAGTGGAAAACCATTTTGGAAAAACCTCAGTATACCCGACCAAGATTCAAACCTTGATTTTCCTAAAAGTTTAGTCTACTGCAAGAGTAGCATCTTAAACCATGCAACCACCAAAGCAGGTTATTTCCTAAATTGTTTAGTCTTCCTCATCTTTAACTCATTAATGTAATTAGTACATGTGTGTTAGCCTGAACAGATATTAAGACAGGGTGTTGAAAACCAACCTTTTAATTATTCCAAGCAATTGTGATATTAATTTTCCTTTCTGTTATCATAAATAATAAACTAAATCAATATTGAAAAAGAGCTCGCTGGTAAAAACCTTATTTAAATAGATTCAGGATGGTTTGTTAAAAAAATATATAATCAAACACATTTTTGATTTTAATGGATATTTTTACTGTATTCAAATCAACTTTTATAAGTAATTATTTTTTATCTGTTTTTAATGTCATTGTAATGACACGATTCATGAATACACATATTGTAATTGCAGTAGTAATACAAATGACACTTCAGTATTTATAAAAGTAGCAGCATGTGATCACATTCCATACATAAAAGGCACGTACTCGGACAATAAACATACAAGTTGCCTCAATATAATTTTGAAAGTATTCAAGACTTTTTTGCTATAAATAAAAAAGAAAAAGTAAGTCCTCTACTTTGCATAATATATTTATAAGTGCACTTTTATATTTCCAAGAGTTAATTGAATACTGAGAGGATTATAGACGTTTGCTATTTTAAACCAAAAAAATTGTTAAAGAGTAATAAATTGATTTACCATTTAAACATTACCAACTTATAGGTACTTTGTTAAAAATGCTAATTTTGTCAAAAAAAAAGACATATTTTGTAAATAATAAATGTGATTTTGTGGTGCCTGTAGTGATCCAAGAATTAACTTAAAAGGTGTTTTTATTTAAAATGTTTTTATCAGGTACACAGTAGACCCGGGTTATCTGCACCTGGGATTTCTTGATAATTATAGGCTTCGAAATGACATTAGAAAGACTACACCCGCAACAGAGGTCGAATTGTGCGTAATTAATGGATGTGTAAAATCAGAACAGGTACCAAGACACAAAAATATAATCCGCTTTTTGTTTCTATGTGGACCTTCCCACCCTCTTTCTAGGCCATATCTCAACCCAGTGGTTCAAGCAGAGCCTCAATCTGGTGAACAAGGTAATCCAGGCGATGATGAGGGGCAGAAACTTTACAGGTTTCTCGGTTTTTTATAAAGTCTTGTTGAGCGAGGGAGATCGAGTCATGAGTGGGGGGGAGGGGAGATTGGGGCCCCTTCGACATCTCAAGAGCAGCATGAGTCAGTGGAGGAGGTGGGGGAGTTAAGTCAAATAGGGCTCTCCGATGACATACCACTTGGAGGATATCATGGTGAGATTATGAATCACCTACTTCATCTGTCACTACAATACAAAAGTAAACATTGGAGGGGGGGGGGTATACAATAGTTCACCCCTCCTATCCTTTGAGAAGTTGATGACTAAGTTTGAAGCAAAGAGAAGTTTCATGGATTAATTTTGTCCAAAAATGATCTTTTGTCCTGATTGGATGAGCAGGCAAAATGGTTTTTTTAAAAGGCACCACAAACAATCAAATGTAGTCACCAAACCCAACTACTTCAACAACTAATTTAATAAAACAATGTACTTTTTATCTTAGATAGAATATGAATGCAAAAGATTATTATAGAGGAATCAATGTTTTCCTGATATGAATAGGCCTACATAAACCTGGAACTATAACTGAAATATAATTATTATTATTATTATTATCGTCTAGTATTTATGCATACAAATAAGTAGTATATGATTAGTTTTCAAAATAAATAAAATTATATACCACACTCACCCCCTTTTCAAGATATAAGGGACTCCGATAATTTTATACAAAATAATAAAAACTTTTTCTTAAATAAATGTATTTTTCTGTATATTTATTTATACATGTAAAAAAAAAGGTTCAAATCAATAAATACAAACATATTTTCAAGTAGCAATTTCTACAGAGAGAGAAAAACAATTCATTTTACTTTTCTGAAAATCAAAACAGAATTCACAACACAAAAATGGCAGACAATTTATCAACTTCAAAACAAAAGTGTCGATATATTTTGGTGATTAAAAAAAAAACCTTACTTAAATAAACTCATCTCAAATATTTTAGGATATTGTTCATCAAGAGATATATTTTGGTAACTGTCCCATCCACAAAGTCGTCCATCTAATAATAAGTAACAGTCTAATATATAATAAATGTTAATAATTCGTTTGCTACAGAATGTCATATGATGCAGTGTCATACATTTCAGTCTACAATACGTGCTTTTTTTTTGTGCCACATAAAAAAAAATCCCCACAATTAATATGGTACATTATCCAGATAGTCATAATAGGTAGATTACATAACACAGCCTTATAACCCAAATAATCGACTAGATTTACAGACCAATAACACATTCCAGTATTGAATAAGTCCCTTATCGGCAAACAAGCTCCTATTTTTTTTCTTCTTTTAATATTTAGAATGTTTCTTGTATAATATGGGGGAAGAAACGCTCGGCTCTAGTATTACATAGTATATACACAACTATTTACAAAAAACAACACAACTTACAAATATTTATAATGTACAAAACCTGACAAATAATTGCGATTATATATATATTTTTTTGGAAGATAGTCAAAACACAACCTAAATACAACTCTAAGCCTGTTTTTTTTTAAATTAAAAAAAAAATGTATACCATCACTTTTAATGCTCATAAGCTTCGTGTACACAAACTTTGGCGACTTCCAGTCAACTTAAATGGTGCTTATCCAAGAGAATTTATATTTTTATTGTAGACAAAATTGTATTTATTTATGGCTAAAAATGTCTAGTGGAAAATATTTGTAACAAACAAAACTGTATGTGATGACAAGAGGCTGTTTTATTATCTTTAACTTGTACCACTATCTGTCAGCGAGTGTGATTATTTATCAACATAATCATGACAACCGCCAATTGAAAAAAAATAAAAACTTGATTTTTTTTTGGGAGGAAAAAAAACCCTCAAACAATATGATTAATCTTATAAAGTGCTAGAAATATCTTTAATTGTAGAACATGTAAAGATGGCACTTAATCAGATAAATTAAAGTGTTATCAGTTTGTGATATCAGATAACCAACCAAACCTATTCATGATTGTTTGTGTACAGGTTACATTTTATTTTGAATACAATAAATAAATAAATTAGTAAAGTAATTGGTGGCATATAATATAAACTTTACTGGAAACTTTTCTTGGCATCATTAAATATTTTTCCAAGGAGCTAACAGTTACTATTTAGTGCAAATTATCTCCTACCATTAAAAATAAAAACTCATACAAATGAGAAGAAAATCTATTATAGATGCCTTTCTTTATTTCCTTTCGGTTTATTGGTAACCATTTATTTTACTGACATAATGAACCACATTTCGATGTAAAAACCAGGAGCACAAATATATTTGTAAGAAAGCTCTCGAAAGAAGTCCTCTGCCAAAAAACAAATAGTTCCTTTATAGGCTTATGTTGGTAGGCCTACCCCCCCCTCCCCCCCCGGTATCAGGGGCCGGTGATATGTTCCCTGCTACGCTTGCTTGCATCACTGGAAAATCATATCACATAACAAGAATAAATTAGAAAAGCGTAAACGATTCTGAAGAAACTTTTGCACCAAGGCTGACATTGTTACAAAATACCACTTGCATAGAGGTAATGGTTTATCTTCTTCTTGACCAGGGCCTTGTAGCAGTCGATGGCTCAAAGAGGACTTTTTGACAGGACCTTGGAGCATTCATTGACTAAAAGAGGACTTCTTTACAGGACCTTGGAGCAGTCGATATCTCAAAGAGGACTTCTCTGACACATGGGGAATTATTTCTCCATGGAGGAAGCTCTTGAGCCTACTATTCTAAATGAGTGTCATCTTCCTCAGACACAGGTTCTTGACATTATCTTTACCAACAGAGACTGTCATCTTCATTAGACCCGGGTTCTTGACATTATCTTTACCAACAGAGACTGTCATCTTCATTAGACACAGGTTCTTGACATTATCTTACACAGAGACTGTCATCTTCATTAGACCCGGTTCTTGACATTATCTTTACCAACAGAGACTGTCATCTTCATTAGACCCGGGTGCTTGAAAGTATCTCCACCGGATGCTTGAAAGTGTCTTCACCGTGAAAGATATTTTATCTCCGACCCAGACGCTCGATGGTATGCTCATCTCTGCCTGATCAATCAATTCACCCTCCTGTTCCTGTCTTGAGACCACCAGGTCGGACTCAATCTTCATCGTGCACGGGGACATGTCCTCTAGGGCGGCGAGAGGTCGGGCGCAGGCTCCTCTTTCGACGCTGGGATTATCCTACCTTCCGATCGAGAGTTGTATTCGTTTCTTCGCCCCCGTCGCGCGAGGGGGCGGCGCGCGTCGTCGACGTCGGAAGGAGGGTGACCGTTAGACGCTACAGCCGGACGACACCTCCTCATTGGACTGGTGCGCCCAGCGGCAGGATGGGTGGCAGCTCTTATCGGCGGCGGCTGGAGCCGGGGACGAGGGGGCGACTGTGTCGGGGGCGGCACGGAGTCCCTGTTCCAGCTCCAGCAGCTGTCCCATGAAGTTGAGGTTGGGCGAGATAATGGATCGCGCACTCTTCACGGCCTTGTAGGCCTCCACCATGGAGAGGCCCTTGTGCCTCATCATGTAGGCGATGGCGATGGTCGCCGAGCGAGAGATGCCCGCTTGGCAGTGGACCAATACGCTGCCCCCCAGCGTCCGGGCTTCCTCTGGAACAAAAGGTACATTATTATTATTATTTATTATATTATGTTTGTATAGAACGTGAACACGGAGCCAGCCTTTGGGACTAGAAGCTACTGAAGCGTCTGGAGGCGATAAAAACTAATGACACCTAAACAAAGTTTACACATCACCTTTAATGTATTCATACGTCGTAATGTTATCATTGTTTACTACAAAAAAAATATGTTATGTGTTCTAAAAGGAAAATGTCAATTCGTAAGAAAATCAAGAGTTTGGGTTAGGTAGAAGATAATACCAATAGTTCCATGTTTCTGTGCTCGCAAAAGAGGAAGTGAGTGTGTTTCAGAGGAGGAAACAGCTTCAAAGGGTGATTAGATACTAACAACCCTCGAATCTCCTGTTTGTTTTAAGAACTTCCTTCACCACGACCCAAAGTTAGTGTCTGGGTTTGGAAATGTGGGAGCCGTGACAGGATCACAGAAATGGGATAGCAGGGAACAAGATGGCTGAGTGACACGGAGGAAGGGGGATGAAAGGTTGTGTTGTGGACAAACGGATTTATTTGGGTGTGTGTTTAATGAGATATCAAGCCATTTAAAACATATATATATATATATTTAAAAAAGTTATAACGGTATTAGACAAAACAAAAGGAAAGTCTTTGTAGGAGTTTTTCACTCGCGTGATCGAGCGACGGACGCAATTAGAAACAACCTTGAAAAGAGAGAAGAAAACAGACCATGAATACAGAGTCTGTAAGGTTGAAGTTCGCTTGGCACGATTGGAGCCCGCAAGAGAGAGACGGGAGACTACCGGGCTCAGTGAGTCATCAAGGAAACACGCACGCGAGGGGAGGGGGGAGAGAGAATTCCGTCACACGAAGAGCCCGGGACAGAAATATCGGTCCCCAGAGCTGCACCACCCCGCCCAATCCTAAACAGAAGGCGGCGGCACAAGCAGCTTCCGGGCCCGAGGATACTACAAGGACTGGACACGACACAAACATTAAGTTTACAACAGTTTTCATAGCCAAGGGGTATTTTCTCAACGTACCAATCCAACGGAGAGAAATAGCACCAAGTCGTTTTATTTTGGAACCGTTCTTGAAACCGCAAGACACACGCGCGCGGTATAATGGGGCCGGTGGTTTGACCTAGTTTCCCTCAGAGGCACCGGTTGGCAGGCAGACTATATGTCATGTTCGTATAGTCTTGGGTTTGAATCCTGGACGTGTTTACGCCGTTTAGACTTAAAAGGACTTCCGATTAACCCCCACAAGCAAATTCTGGTACTTTTACTTTAAATTATAGCTTCCTCATCGCTATACCGTTAGTGTAGTTAAATGTGTATATCCTGGACGGGTGGTAAGACTCGGAGGGTAGAAGCCAATACGGAGAAGTCAGGTTTTTAGAGATCGCGAGCTTTCATAGGAATTGGACATGTACAAATGTTTTACAGTAGTAGGTAGGCGACGACCTTAAATTACGTAAGGATTCTTTTGGCGTTTGGGGATGGGGGGGGGGGGGTCGAGTATTTTCTTACAATGTGTGGAGGTAGTGGGGGATATAAATCCATCTTACATAAGGTTTTTTATCAACATTTATAATGGGACAAACCTTTTTTTGTCAGAAAGATATATTAGTTATAAAATTTCACTATGTTACATACATCTAATGTTACTGCAAATATTTATCCCTATCATGAATGGATAGGAGGGGGGGTGGGGGGCGAAGATCATGGATCAAAAAAGCCGAGTAATTTATGAACCGCCCCTTACATTCACTAATAAATCGAAGAGTGTTTTTTACTCTACACAGCATTTACACGCACGTGTAACACGTATAAAAATTACTTCACGTTTTAACTGTAGGGAATAATTATATCTCAGAGTTTGGCCGAGTACCAAAGATTATTATTATTATTATTATTATTAGCACCGCGTCTTACTACCCGTTCGGGTTATACGCACGCTAATGTGTAACGGTAGAGTGATTGTGAGATGAAATGGAGGACCTACAGTTTAACGTGGAATCCGAACCACGGTGGAGGCCTGTCATTCCCCACATTCACAGGATGTCTTGTCAGAGGTGAAGGAAGGGTTTGGTAATCAGATAAATTTGTGCCGGGACCGAGGATTGAACCCCGGAACCCAGCATATAGAGTGCACTGTACAGTGTACACTTAGTTTGACCTGTAAGTTACTAGGGTTGGTGTAGCTTATAAGATCATAGCGTAATCAATCAAGGTAATGAACGCCAGCCTCATGGTAGAATCTTAATTCATGTGATAACGTTCACGGACTATTAGCGCCCTGTTGAGTCACTCCACCAGACATCCTCCACCCTCCACCCCCCACTCCAGGAGATCACTAATAGGCGAGTAATTGCGGCTCTGTATTGGCTGTAGTTTTAATCAACTCTTAGGGAAGGGGAAAACTTAGGGGGGAGGGTTGGAACCCCACTAGGGGGTAGAGATGGCAGGGGTGCAATAACAAGCATGGGTAAGGGATGTTGACGTCATACATCCTCCGGCAGCTGCGCGGTCCGCTAGTACCCACTAGACGTAAAAAAAAAAAGAGGGTCGGCTACTTTTATTCATGTGTATCGCGTCTTACTACCCGTCCGGGGAAAAACATCTGTACTAATTACTCTATTGTGTTAGGGATGAGGAATGTTAAATTTAGATGAAGTGTATCAGCATTTGCGTGGATCGAGTAGAAAACCAATTAAGACACCCCACCCTCAGTAAACACAATCAGGATCGAACCCAGATTTCCCCTTGATCGGCAGTCTTGTATATTGCGAGATATAAGATTTAGACCATGCGGGACACCGAAGAGGGTCCTGTCAAATTTGATTAAACGTGACAACCTAGCCCCCACGACCACCGATACAGATATTTGACTAGATACCTTGATTTCCTAACAAAGAAGAATTTGAAGCAACTTTTAGAATTATTATTATTATTATTATATTATCATCATCGCGTCTTACTACCCGTTCGGGTTATACGCACTTACGCTAATGTGTAGTGGTAGGGTGATTGTGAGATGAAATGGAGGACCTACAGTTTAACGTGGGATCCGAACCACGGTGGAGGATCGGCATTCCACACATTCACAAGTTGTGATTAATACATGTCTTGTCAGAGGTGAAGGAAGGGTTTGGTAATCAGATAAATCTGCGCCGGGACCGAGGATTGAACCCTGGACCCCCAGGTCATCATACTTTTAGGAAAAGCAATTAAGTTTTTACGATCAACCTTGATAACAGTTTACTATAGTCTATTATTTACTGTTGTTTTACATGTGTTGTAATATTTATCAAAAGTGAAAGCTGCAGATCACATGACTTGATGTATGAATACGTGAAAGTAGATCTAGTAACGGTTTTAGTTGTCGGATATGTCCATTCGCAAAAAAATTGGGGTATACCAGGGTAAAAGGCCCGAGAACCAAATTAGTTCAAATCCTGGAAAGGAATTTTGATATAATTCAACGCGACGTAGTTCGCTAAAGTGTCGTTACGGGCGCCACTTGTACTAAACCCGCGCACTTTGATATTAAAAATACGTCAGGCAGAACAGAAAGTTGGCAACATTGAAATTGAAGCTTTGCAATGTCACCGATAGCTTAATTAGTGGTACACTAATTAGTCAATGGAAGTGTTAGCCGAGTCACGCCGTCTGAGAGACTAATTAGATACAAGCAGGATTAGACTTGAGGTTAGCAAGACTGACCGACGCGTGAAAAGCCGGATGCAATCGCAAGAATCATGTTTTCTTGAGCAGTTCCTTTCGACAACTTTATAATATCAAGAAGATACGGTATATTCAGTGCCGGGTCGTGGAGTGTTGTCAGGGTAAGCAGAGCTTGTTTAAACTGTACCTGTGAATTGTTCTCATCACTCATTGGTCAGGTATCAACGAACATACATTCCCATGTGAGGTATGTAGAACAGAGCCTAGGTATGATGGTCGAATGAGGGGCATAGTGGAGGTGAACATATTACTGGCAGTAGAAACAAGCTCTGCTTAGTCTGGCAATACCACACGACACGACATTGACTACATTCATATTTAACAAGCCAAGCTAGTTTTGATTAGCAAAGACGTAAGCCATTAGTCTTAAGTGGACTGAAAGAATAACTAGGTGAAGAAATGTGTCAGCATTAGCTCGAAACGGGAATATTACAACCCCCTCTGTCTCGTTATTCAGGGATCCCTGGTTCAGTTCCAGAGAGCTGATTGCTCGTGTCGACTCCAAGTAGGGGATGATCACACATTGTCACACCTGTCGGACCAAACGTTCAAACGCGTTACGCTAAACACACACACACTACACTCACACATGAGTCATGGGCCGGGTGTTGAACAAACAACCCTCCCACCCCTTAGCATTGTGCAGAAGGTGGATGAGTAATGCCCGCCGGGGCGGTATGAAAGGCTCTCATACAAAAGGGGGGGGGGGGGGTGACGGTTCTTTTGATACTTGACCGAGATAGCAGGCTCCTGCCTTGAGATGTGAGGCTGCACAGCTGTCGGCTCTGGTGACGGGAGCACTGGGTTCGAACCAGATCCTTTTTGAGAAAACCCTTTGCCAATCCCCCGAGGGTTATATTCCCGGCGAAGGTAAAAACATTTAACAATGAGAGGTCAAGTTGTTGTGATCCAATAATAATGGAGATTTAGTGAGCACTCTTGTGAATTGCCTCTATATAATATTTCAAAACACGACCTACACACTAACTTACACCTGGGAGCACATGCGTTAGTATCGTCTTGTATGGTTTTGACTGTAGCTAGAGGTTCAAATACCTGCCGATGGAGGTCAAAGTCACCCCCCTCCCTTCCATTCTACCCGAGCGAGTGCGGGCACATTTCCTCTCAAATTTCTAGTTCTTTAATCCCTAAGTTTAAATATGCGGATAGCCCCGATCAAGTTCGGAAAACCGACACAACCCTCAATTCTTTGCTGTGAACTGTGCTGAGGAATCGAACTCGGGGCCGCTTGTCTCAAGACAGAGAGAGCTAAGATGTCTCTCTGACCCGGATAAGAGAGTGACGAGAAGGGGGAGGGGGGTGCAGCGGAAGCCGGCGGATAGCTATCAACAACCAACAACGGAAACGGTCCTAGTTGTGGTCCTCCATTCATCCTGAGAGGGCCCCATTCACAAGGGCCCGACCCGGATGAGTCAGAGCTGCCTGCTCTGGTAATATAACCCCCTCCAGGAGAGGCTAACAGGGGGACACCTAGTGAGGGCAACAAGGACGCATGTTGAACACTCTGTCGCGTCAGCCTCAACTACCTCAATTTTATAGGAAGGGACTTTTAGAGAATACAAACACGTTGTCTACGGTCAACATTGATTATATTTTTGAAAAACATTATGAAATTTAATAAGGAAACAATATGTAATCGTAATAATAGTATTCAATGTGAATGAAAAACAATAAAAATTAATATTTTTTTAAAATAAAAAATTGGATTTTTTTGTTTTTATTAGTTTTCATTCACATTGAATTCTATTATTACGATTGATACTATTTTTATTTTATAATTGATAATATATATCAAAAAAGACAGCTGTGCCTTCAGATCACATCACTTGACGTATAAACACGTGAAAGTAGATCTAGTAGCTTTACTAGACCGCGCTTTAGTGGCCGCATGGTCTAAGGCGTCACTAACATGTTAGATTTGAGTACCGATGACAGGGAGATCGGGGTTCGAATATCTGTCTGGTGTACTGAGGATGATTTTTTTTTTCCAAAATGGCTTTCCACATTCCCCTTAAGCAAATGTGGATATATTTGCTCTAAATTTAACCTTACGCATCCTTAACTCACTAGCGTAAATAGTACGTATGCTTACAATCAGATTGGGTGGTAAGACGCGGATAGAAACGAACAACAGCTTTTAGAGGGGGCACTTCCTATGAAGATTGAATCCAGGCCACCGAAGAAAGTCCCCCCCCCCCAAACACACGCACGCACAAATACACACACTTATGAAACATGAGAATGTTCCTACACACGACCTACTACCCCAAGAACAAGGCCCCTTGGAACAGTTGGATGGAGTCTGTCGACTGGAATAGAACCAAAGGGCGTGGAGCAACGCCAGGTGATTCACCCGTTGAGAGAAGGGACCCCACGAGGGGTATCAATGGAAGTTGGGTCCGACCGAACTGAGGTAGTTTGTCTAATCAGGAGCTATCTCTCGCTCGCATTGACTCACTGTAGTCTCATCTTAACTCGAGTGATGGGTAGATAACATGTAGCGAGCGGCACCAAGCTTTGTGACTCAGTGGTATGGGGGGAGGATAAACTGCTGTATGGGTCACAGGCAACATGGTCCTGTGAGCTGTCTACGAGGGGAACCTCCCCATCACAGCCAGTAAAGGACTCCACCAGAGCGCTCGCCGCGTGTTTAGAAAGTGTCGCAGGTAGTCCTTGAGCGGGTTATGAATCATGGCCCGGTGTTGGTAAACAATCGTGATCGTGAGGCGCGTAGTTCCCTGAGAACCCGCGAGGCGCGCCCTCTGAGTCACAAGAATACTCCTCGTCCAGAGGACACTAATAAGGTTGTATTCAGAGGGAATGTACCCAAATTTGCGTGGAGGAAGAGTGGGTAGCAGCATCGGTGGGCACACGACATAAACGTCAAGCTAGTTGAGTCCCGGTTTGCCGGCGATAGGTCAAGATTCGTATTCCGGCCGGGAGTGTCCTCCCTTGGATGTTTTCCTAACCTTCCTACACGCAAAAGCGGGTGCACCTTCTATAAAACCTAGCTCTCTCTTCCCTTACCCCACTGTTGTAAATATGCTGATCAGCCGGTCGGGTAGTAAGACCCCTTCATCCACCTTATCTTTGAAATAGTGATTTTAATGTTGTCGATCACACAGTCCTCCCCTGTCGACCAGTGTGTTGTCGAACACACATAGTCCTCACGTGTTGACCAGTTTGTTGTTCATTACTTTGCCTGTCCCCCCTCCCTCCCCCCAAACGAAGAGTCGAAGAACATAATGCAATCCAAGTTGAGGAAACCTTAGGAAAGGGTGGGGGAGGGTTAGCCGTGATTGAAAAGGATCCTCCCCTCCCCGCCCCCACGACGCAACCCCCATGCCAGAACAACCGACCGGAAGAAAAGGAAACCCGCCGACATACGACACCGGAAGTGGTGTAATCTGTGTCTTTCAGGCCCTACAAGGCGGTCTCACACACTCACGGTGGTATCATACCATATCAGCGAGGGGGGGGGGCATGTTATAGTAATAATAAAACCTATGGGGGAGGGCGGAAGCGAGCGGTAAAACTAAAACAGGTTCACACGAACAAGTCGTGCATCACAAGATGTGGAGAAAACATGACCTGGTATCACAGGATTTGTCTGGAAGTAATTTAAACTTAAGGTGGGAGTTTAGGGAACGCGAGTTAAAAGAGGTGTTTTTTGCACTTTTTATAGTAAAACATTTATTTATCCAAAATAAATCAAACCTAAAGTATAATTTTCTCCAAATGGCGATAACAACAGTTGTTTAATATCTATCATGAGCATAGTGGCATTAGACGAGAAACCTTTTAAAAGAAAAGAAAAAGTTGTCATTAAATCCCTGGATACCCTTGACAAAATTAAACTTTATGTTTATACTGAAGCAATATTTGATTTACTTCGATAAAAATAAGTTTTGCTATAAAAACTGCAAAAACAGTGACCTTAACTCGGCAAGGACACGGCTGTCCTTAATTTAATCCCTCTCAAGGAAACATTTCATGTACTATGGGCATCATAGCTGATCTCATCCCCAATAAGAAATTACCAGGATTTATCTATAAATAAATAAAAGTAACACAAATTTGTCGATGTCAAAAATCACTTAAATTCAGAATGAAAATAATAAATAAATAAAGCTAACTTTTTCTTATCCTTAGTGTGGTAGCCCGACACAGCCATAATTCAACGAAGGCGGGAACATTTTCTGTTCTTATATTCCCACAACAAATTTTCAAGAAATGCTTTCCTTTTCTTACATTTATTGGACCGGTAGGTTAAGTTCTCTGATTTATGCTATACACCTGGTGTGTTTGTCGATCTGAAGATTTATTAAGGCTCGAGTAGAAATTACAAGATAATGGTTTGCCTAAGCGCTAGTGGAAAGCTTCGCATGCGTTAGTTGGTGGTTGTCAGCGTGACAGAAAGCTCGGCCCGTGCAGTTGTCAGCGTGGCAGAAAGCTCGGCCCGTGCGGTTGTCAGCGGGAAAGTGGCCTGCTGTTGTCAGTCTAGGTGGGTAGAGAATCGGCGGTAGCGTGAAAGTTCTGTTTAGTGACAGAAGCTGCCGTGCGTTGTCATGGAAAGCATTTTATTAAGCTCGGCTGTGTTGTCAGCGTGGGAAAGCTCGCCGTGGGTTGTCAGCGTGGCAGAAAGCTCGGCCCGTGCGTTGTCAGCGTGGCAGAAAGCTCGGCCCGTGCGGTTGGCGAAAGGTAACTTCAGAGAGATGTACGTGTTCGTTAAACAGTCCAGGAACATTATTAAGTGTTCATTAGTAGGTGTCAAAAGTAGAGGTCAAAAGCAGACGACTCATTTCACCCATTAGCCAACCTCGTTTGTAGCTTTTGTAATTTGTGGACAGACTAACATCGAGCTTGGGTCAAGTGAAAAAAAGGACACCCGAAGGCTAGTTTCCAAAAGGGGATATTTGCAAATAAGTTTACACATAATATATGGATTAGTCCTGTTTAGGCCTATACGAATTTTCAATCCTTTATTGACAGATATAAAAGTTACTAGATAAACTTTCCCGTATTCATACGTCAAGTCTGTGCGCTATAGGCTACTTTTGATAAATATAGTAAAATATTATCAATGTTGAGCGAAAGAAATATATTTGTATTTTCTAAAAGGCCCTTTTTATGACGAATGGACTGGATTGAGTTTCCGCCAGTGCCGGAAACACTAGAGAGGGCGCTAATCACAAGAAATGCGCCGATAAGCAACCAGCCGTACACGTGCGTGCACCAGAAAGTTGAACTATGGCCAGGTGAAAGGGGGGAGGGCGTTTCCTCCCCATCTAGTCGTTAAAAGTCATGCACTCGGTTCTTATTGGACTGTACCAAATTTCAAATAATGTTTTCATAATGCTCACTTTTTGTATTATTTCTCACTGTTTTAAATTAGCTTTATCCTTGCGACTGTCTACAACCAGACCCCATAACACAAATGTAACAAGTACAGACGAAACCCTGAAAAGGAATTTGAGAGAACTCCCCAGTAAGCACCCTAATACTCTCAGGTAATCACCCTGAACTCCCCAGTAAACACCTAAAACTCCCCGTAAGCACCCTAAACTCCCAGGTAATCACCCCAAACTCCCGGTAATCACCCTAAACTCCCCGTAATGAACCCTAAAACTCCCGGTAATCACCCTAAACCCCACCCTGAAAACTCCAATAACACCCTCTCTGTAAGCACCATAAACCGCCACCTATAAGCACCTAAGCTCCCCCTGTAAGCACCTAACTCCCCCGTAAAGCACCATAAACTCCCCCGTAAGCACCCAAACCCCCCTGTAAGCACCATAAACCCCCCTGTAAGCACATAAACCCCCCTGCAAGCACCCTAAACCCCCTGTAAGCACCATAAACCCCCCCTAGTAAGCACCTAATACTCCCTGTAAGCACCCTAAACCCCGCTGCAAGAACACCTCGAAACTTACCTGTAAGCACCAGATAAACCCCCCTGTGTAACACCATAACCTCGTAAGCACCATGAACCCCCTCTCTCAGCACCCGTAACTCCCCAGTAAGCACGAAACCTTGTAAGCACCATAAACCCCCCTGCAAGCACCCTAAACCCCCCAGTAAGCACCCGAAACCCCCTGTAAGCACCATAAACCCCCCCTGTAAGCACCATAAACCCCCCTGTAAGCACCATAAAACCCCCTGTAAGCACCATAAACCCCCTGTAAGCACCATAAACCCCCCCTGTAAGCACCATAAACCCCCTGCAAGCACCCTAAACCCCCCTGTAAGCACCATAAACCCCCCTGTAAGCACCATAAACCCCCTGCAAGCACCCTAAACCCCCCAGTAAGCACCCGAAACCCCCTGTAAGCAGCATAAACCCCCCCTGTAAGCACCATAAACCCCCCTGTAAGCACCATAAACCCCCAGTAAGCACCCTAATACTCCCAATAAGCACCTCGCTACTCACCGATGAAGTGGAAAGCCTCCTCGAAGTACTGTTTGATGTTCTGATGGCCAGAGTCGGACGCAGGCAGCTGTCGGTAAGTAATCCCCTTCTCCTCGTGGTAACCGGGCAGGTGTGACGTCACGTTCAGCACCCGAGTGATGCCCCGGGCCTTGAGCGTCTCCAGGTCAGCGGCCGTCGCGAGCGTTCCCCAGGTACAGAAACGGCAGAACCCGAGACGCCGGATGCGAGTCGATGTCCGGTTGAAGGTGGTAGTCCTCCTCGGGGGATGACGGGGTGCAAGGCGAGGTGGGGGGCAGGAGCGTGTCCTCGCAGTACTCCTTGTGGCGGCGGTGGAACTCCTTGTGGCCTCCTGAAACACCAGAACCTCCTTGTTAGTTCTCGCAACACTCCTTACAGCCTCCTGAGGAGCACACACACACTCCTTACAGCCTCTGAGGACAGATACACCATCTCCTTACAAACCTCCTGAGGAGCAGGACAGCACACACTCCTTACAGCCTCCTGAGGAACAGTGACACCACTCCTCTAACAACCTCCTGAGCGCAAAACACTCCTTACACCTCCTGAGGACAAACACACTCCTTACAGCTTCCTGAGGAACATACACACTCCTTACAGCCTCCTGAGGAACAAACACACTCCTTACAACCTCCTGAGGAACACACACTCCTTACAGCCTCCTGATAAGCTGAGACACGCTGGATTTCTGTTTAGGCTGCCACGTTAACTCAGAACTAAGAGGGTATTTATTACCAGAGATATATTTATATATTTACACCCGCCTCTATGGCGTAGTTGGCTAACACGCTTGTCGTGATGAGCTCGACTGCTGAGGACGGGGAGATCGAGGTTCGAATCTCGGTTGGGTGAACTGGGGGTGGTTTTTCCTAAATGGTTTTCCACTCCCCCTCCACGCAAATGTGGGTTCACTTCCTCAAATTCAACCTTCCCAATTCCTAATCCATTAGCGTAATTAGTACTTAAAGCGTATAACCCGAACGGGTAGTAAGACGCGGTGCTAAATATTATTATTATATATTTACACTGTGTCTTACCATCTGTTAAGGTTATACGAATATTTACTAATTACGCTATGGTTTTAGGGATTAGGAAGAGGTTATATTTAAAGTAAGTGTGTCCGCATTCACGTGGAGGGAGAGTGGGAAAACATTCAGGAGAAACTACCCTCATTACACCCGACCGAGAGTCAAACCTCAATTCCCACGTCATCTGCGGTCTAGTCTACTGCGAGAGTAGCGCGTTAGACCACGCGACCACCGAAGTATAGCATTTTGAAAGATAAGGGACTCGAAGTAACAAGTCTGTATTTTTTGCCTTCCCCGGTCTGCCCCCCCCCCCCCCCGTGCTAGGCAGGTGTAGTGGACCACATGTTGCTGTGTGTGTGGGGGAGATATACCATGATAGTGTCTGCGACATGTGGCCTAGTTTACCTGACAATTAATGGGGGTCTATTCACACTCAAAGCACAGTTGTCAGGGGAATAACACATTAACTCCATTACAAGGACTTCTATCAAAGTGTATACAGACTGATGCTTAGAAGACAAGATTCATTCGAAATATCTACGCAAGCTAAATTAATTACTTGTTCCCTTTATTACAGTACTGTGAAATGTAATTTCAATTAAACGACAAATGACTTGACAATTATTTCATTTATCCACTCCTCATCCTAAAAGAGCTATCTATATAAGTTGGGGTGGGGTTGGAGTTCAAAGCGATTAAGTTTACAGTTTTTATAGCAAAGTAAATTGCTTCAGTAGATTTGTTTATTTTAACTTTCTACGCAAGGCAACATCACCAGTTCTTGAATATCTGTCATGAGCATCGGAGAAATTGAGAATTAAATTTAAACTTATTTAAGCTTACTGGAGCAATGTTAAAAAAAAAATTCTATAAAAAAAACCTTTTGGGAATAATAAGCAAGGAAGGCGTGATTCTTTTTTTTCTGTATCATAATAAGAGAAATACCAGTATTTTTTTTACCATCCATACATAACAAAGGTGAGTTTCCAATCATTGCAAAAAATTAATATGGAAAAATAATTTTAAGATTGTTCAAAAAAATTAATAGACGGTATTTTAAGTGCAAGATGTTTCAGGAATCCGGAGTTTCATGCAACAAAAGTATGTTGTTGACGCTTGGAAGGTTAGGTTTTGTCCTGTTGGGATAGTTTTATGATAACAAAAATTAAACTACAAAGTTTTAAAATACGTTTGGTGCCATATTAAGACATTCTTTAAATTATGTAAGTTATTTTACAATAATAATTTTTCTATCATTGTAAATATTTTTTTGTGTGTGTGTATGGATGGTAAAAAACTATAACTTTCTTGTAGTATTAACCATTAAGAGAAAAATTAAAGAATCGCGCCATTCAAGCAAAGTACACTGGACGAGGATGATTTTTTAATAAAATGTAACAGCATTTTTCATCTGGACGAGGCCAAAGAGTTGAGCAGTCCAAAGGTAAAATCCACCCCCCCCATTTAAGCAGCGCGTTAACGTACCCCAGGTAGAGACAGGCATAAGTCTGAGGACGAGGCACGGAGACTTCTTCATCTTGCGACGTCTGACGCCGTCCCTGTTCCCGCAGCAGCCGACGGGGGACCTCACTGGACCGAACGACGCCGGAGAGAGACTGCGGGCGAGTCTGTTACTCATGAGAAGACAAACCCTCTCGACAATCTACCCTAGAGATCTTAAGAAACGACCCTCCAAACACGAGGTCAGACAACAAAAAGCGGCAGGAATATCGAGTTGTCCTATAAATGAATCACTTCCTTGAAACACGAGTCACAACTTAAATATTGTCAAGACACTGTGTACCTTTTAAAAAGATCAACAAATTATCAACACAAGAGTTGATTGCGATCACTAAAGTCACTGCACTTGAACAAATATCCTCCAGAAAAACAACTGTACGACAGATTTCATTTTCAAAACAGACTCTTTTTTTTTTAAAGTTACCTCGTCGATGTAAATAGCGCGGATATATTTGAAATAAAACGGACGTAAGTTTACGACGGCACGCAAACTGCTCTTGGAGTTAAATTTGATAATACTTTCCGACCGTAGAGTCGAGCACGAATGAAAACAAAACACGCCCGAACTACTCTGGAGGTCGAATAGACACAACCGGCGGAGATAGCCGAGATCACCCGAACAATGTGTGAGTGAGTCATAGCAGAGATATAGCCTCGTCATAGGCCGGTCGCTCTGACGTCACGCTTGACGCGCGTTTCAGACGTTTTCCGGTCAAACGTCTCGCGCGGACATGAAATTACGTCCCCCCCCCTGTTCCCAACGAGCGACGATAATAGCGGGCCGTACCGACAAACAAAGCAAGGCTATGTGGACATACAATAATTACTCGTTTGTTTACTTCATGTTTTTTTATTATTTACCCTTCCATCACATGCGTCTTTCGAGTTACGAGAACTATTGGGGTTGAATCATCTCGAGAAATGGACGACGGGCTGAGATCATCGTGAAAATGTTGGTTTTTTCCCCCATCGTGGTTTCTGGAGTTGTAATAGTTCCGGAATGTGCGGTGACTAGATAACACAGGCGCAGTAGCAGATGGGTTTGAGGAAACTTACGGGGATGACAGCAACGACAGTACTATCATCATCATCAGGAGTTTTAATTTAGTTTTAGGTGACCTGGTGGCCTAGGGGTAAGGGGTCAGGACTTCTGTGCTGGGGGTCCGGGGTTCAATCCTTGGTCCCGATACAGATTTATCTGATTACCAAACCCTTCCTTCATCTCTGACAAGACGTGTATTAATCACATCTTGTGAATGTGGGGAATGCCAGGCCTCCACCGTGGTTCGGATTCCACGTTAAACTGTAGGTCCTCCAGTGAAATTCGTATGGAGAGATAGTGGGATACACTCGGAACACCCTTATGAGATTCGAACTCCGACCTCCCCGACATAGTCTAGCCAGACTAGAGCAGAAAGGTTACAGAGCAAGACTTGCTGCTCGTCAGTAGGTCAGACACTTCTACCCAGAATATCCCGGCGGCGGCCGCCTCTGTCAGCGAGAAATTATCAATCGCTGTCAGGACACACGGCTTAAAATACAATGATCTGTGTCTTTTTATGGAACTACTTCTCTATTCTGTCTAAGCTTACACTCCCTTTTGACCTTCACCAACAACCACCGTTTGTCATGTCGATAAGAAAGAGGGGAAAGAAAACTATGAAACTTCCTCTATCAAGGTAAAGAGGAAAGCTCGCTGCTAATTCTCAATTATGTCAACATTTTCTTTTGTGTGTCCATCAAGTTACTGTATGTAAATCTAGAGCGCTTTTCACCAAGCCTGGTCTCATAACTCCAAAAATATGATTTAAAAGTCGTTAAAAATTAGCTAAATGTATTTTCAAACATTAATTTTTATTAATAAAACTAAAAAAATGGGGTTGTTTAGGAAAAAAGAACTCGGCTGGAATATTTCGACTTTATTTTAACGTTAACAATATTTTGAAATGACGCATCGTAGAATTAGATATTGCGTTAGGGTTCGGCCAGACTGCCAAGCGTGCGAGCGAGCGCGCAAGCGACTGGGTGGCCAAACTGGCGAGCGCGCGAGCGAGCGAGCGCGTAATTAGCGGACCCTAGTTAGATTATTATTAGCACCGCGTCTTACTACCCGTTCGGGTTATACGCACTTACGCTAATGTGTAATGGTAGGGTTATTGTGAGATGAAATGAAGGACCTACAGTTTAACGTGGAATCCGAACCACGGTGGTGGCCTGGCATTCCCTACATTCACAAGATGTCTTGTCAGAGGTGAAGGAAGGGTTTGGAAATAAGATAAATCTGTGCCGGGACCGAGGATTGAACCCCGGCTGCCAGCTCAGAAGTCTGACACCTTACCCCTAGACCACTAGGTCACCGCCCCCCCCCCTCCCCCCTAGTTAGAGAAGATGTCTCTGTCAAACACACTTAGTACATCTCTGCTCCTCGAAAATTCTTACAGAAAATATTGTGTATTTATAAAAAAGAAAAAGTAGAAGTGCATCCAATTAATAAATTGAGAAATGCGTATGGTACTGTACTGAAGTGTTTTAAAATCAGATTTGCCGCACCAGTGGCAGAATGGTGCGTTGCACTCGATAGCTTTTGACTAGGAGGCAAAGGTTCGAATCTTGGCTCAGTGAACTGAAGGTGATTTTTAAAACTTATTTATTGTTGTGGTTTTTTCATACTCTCTCCAAACTAATGGTGATTCTTATTTGTAAAGGCCTACTTTGATTATAATATTGAAGTATTTTAACATATCGGGTTTACATATATACATTATATTATTTATGGTCTTACCGATTAAATTAGGCCATTATTATTATTATTATTATTATTAGCACCGCATCTTACTTCCCGTTCGGGTTATATGCACTTACGCTAATGTGTAATGGTAGGGTGATTGTGAGATGAAATGGAGGACCTACAGTTTAACGTGGAATCCGAACCACGGTGGAGGCCTGGCTTTCCCCACATTCACAAGATGTCTTGCCAGAGGTGAAAGAAGGGTTTGTCAATCAGATAAATCTGTGCCGGGACCGAGGACTGAACCCCGGCCGCCAGCACAGAAGTCTGACACCTTACCCCTAGACCGCCAGGTCAGAGGGCCATTAATAGCAAGTGTGTTAAACCTATCACTGATAGAAAAAAGTCAAATATCATGTCAAAATGAAGTTTCCCCAGCACTCAATGAACCAACATACAATAATATTGCCTAGCGCCTGTAAACTAGACTGTACCGGGTCGAGCGCGCGCGCTTGAAAAATAGAACCAGTTCTATCTTTCAAGCGCGCGCGCTCAGTCGCTCGCGCGCTCGCTCGCTCCAGTGTGGCCACCCCCCATTACAACCAATGTGTTCTATTTTATATTTTAGTCGCTCGCGCGCTCGCTCGCTCGCTCAGTCTGGCCGTACCCTTAGAGCTGACCTGCGCGGCAGTTTATCGTTTAACGAGGCATGTATTAACGTAATTAATGTATATTTGTAAACAGAACTGAGAAGCAGTGAAACACGTGACTCAAGTTGGCCCGCCACAATGCGGAAAATTGATTTTATTTGATTATTTATATATATATATATATATATATTTTTAAACAATTTTTTGTGCTCTATTTGTGCTCATATGTGCCTGAACATGAACGTTAGTGCTGTGAACCTAGGCCTTTTATATAACATTTATTGAAGGCGAGAGGTGACCTGGTGGTCTAGGGGTAAGGTGTCAGACTTCTATGCTGGCGTCCGGGATTCAATCCTCGGTCCCGGCACAGATTTATCTGATTACCAAACCCTTCCTTCACCTCTGACAAGACATCTCGTGAATGTGGGGAATGCCAGGCCTCCACCGTGGTTCGGATTCCACGTTAAACTGTAGGTCCTTCATTTCATCTCACAATCACCCTACCATTACACATTAGCGTAAGTGCGTATAACCCGAATGGGTAGTAAGACGCGGTGCTAATAATAATAATAATAGAATGCCTCATTTAAAAGCATAATTTTTATGTTCGGGCACAGATGAGCACAAAAGGAGCACAATGGGGTGAGATAAATTATAATTTTATGTTGTGGGCTAGCTTGAGCTCAAGATGGCCCGCCACATTATTTAAAAGGGTTATACCTGGTGGTCTAGGGGGTAAGGTGTCTGACTCATGTACTGGGGGTCTAGAGTTCAATCCTCGGTCCCGGCACAGATTTATCTGATTGCCAAACCCTTCCTTCAACTCTGACAAGACGTGTATTAATCACAACTTGTGAATATGTGGAATGCCAGGCCTCCACCGTGGTTCGGATCCCTCGTTAAACTGTAGGTCCTCCATTTCATCTCACAATCAGCCTACTATTGTACATTAGCGTAGGTGCGTATAACCCGAATGGGTAGTAAGACGCGGTGCTAATAATAATTTAAAAGGGCTAGTTTCAAAGTACAAATGTTCATGTTCGGGAAAATATAGGCACAAAGAAAGCACAAACTATTGAAAAAAAGATACGCAATGTCGCGGGCCAACTTGAGTAAAGCAGTGAAATATATCTAAAACATGAGTTGAACTCTGAAACTACCGATAACAATCTAGAGAAACGTTATCTCCTTGCCAGCGGCGTGTATCATCTTATCAGCTGGCGGATAGGTTTCTCACATACATGAAAAAACTCGATTTCCTACGACCGGCTAATCCTCCCAATCATCTAGCCGACAGAGTTAAATGACTCACTCTTTTCAAAATCCTTGGCGTTAATCCACTCCCGAAGCGTTCACGAGTTGGAAGACAGCCCGACAGAAACTCTGACTCATGAAGTAATCTAAATAAACACTCGCAACATATATTATGTTAATCTGTTTTCCCACGGACCACAGCCATGTCCGTGTTCTCGAATGAGTCAGGAGGAGGTCAATAGGTCACTCTTTATTCGGAGGTATTTAATATGCGCTTTTTTAACCACTCGGGTTATACAAGTCCACGACTTACAAGAGGGAGCCAAGAAATAACGCCGCATCACTTAGGATCGGCCTCGAACGCCGCGGACGGTTCGAGGGTTAGGAATTTGTATCTCACTTTGAACCCCCCTCAAAAAAACCTCGCATCTAGAACACATTTCGAGGGGGGAAAGAGAAAATTCGATATAATTATTAAAAATAAATTAGCGACATCACACTAATGACATACTTCTACATTATAATAATTTTTATAACAGCCACTAAATAGTATTTTAACACCGACTTGGTGATTACATGACATATATAACGTAAGTAGAGATAAATTCAGATATGTCAGCATCACATAATATAGTGGGATTAGCTTTTCACTCCGGTATGGATGAGCACTCACACGACATAGTATGGGATGGAGCAAGACCCCTGACCACTAAGTTACAACAAGCCCCTGACCACTAAGTTACAACATGGCCCCTGACCACTAAGTTACAACCAGCCCCTGACCACTAAGTTAAAACATGGCCCCTGACCACTAAGTTACAACCAGCCCTGACCACTAAGTTAAAACATGGCCCCTGACCACTAAGTTACAACATGGCCCTGACCACCAAGTTACAACATGGCCCCTGACCACTAAGTTACAACCAGCCCCTGACCACTAAGTTAAAACATGGCCCCTGACCACTAAGTTACAACATGGCCCCTGACCACCAAGTTACAACATGGCCCCTGACCACCAAGTTACAACATGGCCCCCGACCACTAAGTTACAACATGGCCCCGACCACTAAGTTACAACATGGCCCCTGACCCCTAAGTTACAACATGGCCCCTGACCACCAAGTTACAACATGGGCCCTGACCACCAAGTTACAACATGGCCCCTGACCACCAAGTTACAACATGGCCCCTGACCACCAAGTTACAACATGGCCCCTGACCACTAAGTTACAACCAGCCCCTGACCACTAAGTTAAAACATGGCCCCTGACCACTAAGTTACAACAAGCCCCTGACCACTAAGTTACAACATGGCCCTGACCACCAAGTTACAACATGGCCCCTGACCACTAAGTTACAACATGGCCCCTGACCACCAAGTTACAACATGGCCCCTGACCACCAAGTTACAACATGGCCCCTGACCACCAAGTTACAACATGGCCCCTGACCACTGAGTTACAACCGCCCCTGACCCCTAAATTATAACATGGCCCCTTATCACTAAGTTACAACATGCCTCTTGAGCCACTAAGTTACAACCAGCCCCTGACCACTAAGTACAACATGGCCCCTTACCACTAAGTTACAACATGACCCTGACCACTAGGTCAAACCATTATACCCCTGCCGAGCACGTGGCAATTCAAGGTCAACGGTGTTTTTTAAGCACGTAAAAGAAGTTGAGGTTATGGAAAAGTTGGAGGATGTCCCTGCTTTATAGGCTACCCCACACGCACGGGGGAGGTCAAGAAGTGACCGCCCGATGTTAATTAGTTCTGTGCGCATGCCTCGACCGCGTGATAAGGTCATGATTAGTTCTCACGGGCCACGTGAATGTCCCAAGGTCAGCATTTTAAGGGTGTGGTGAGTGGGCTCACAAAACCTCATTTGAAAGAACGTCAATGTTTAAGGGGCCGCCTCGGTAAGCAAAAATTTTCGCACAGACGTTCAGCTCTAACGCAATATTTGATTTTACGATGCGTTATTTCAAAATATGGTAAACGCCAAAATAAAGTCAAAGATCCAACGGGGCTCTTTTCCCTGACCAACCCTTTATTTTGAGTTTTATTAATAGAAAAAAATTAGTTAAAATGTGACATTAGTTCATTTTCAACGACTTTTTTATCATATTTGTGGAGCTATGAGACCAGACTTGATGAAAAAGGGCTCTAGATTTAATCTTCCCCTAGTAAATAGTGTTTTTAATATTCGAGAAATAACAGCGAGCTTTCCTCTTTACCTTAGTTTCGTAGTTTTCTTTCCCCTCTTTCGTAATGACATGACAAAAGGAGGTTGTAGGCGAAGGGCGAAAGGGTTTAAGCCGTGTGGCCTGACTGATTCTTTCTCGCTGACCATGGCGGTCGCTTTTACACTTTACATTCAGATATTTTTTTGAATACGTATTTAAGTTTGATATTTTAACTTTATTATAAATAAGCCCGGCCGAAGATTCGAACTATCCAAACAGGTCCTTAATTCGGAGTCAATAAAATTAGAAATCTAGAAAGAAAAAAAAGAAGAGAATTTAACTTGAGCTTGCTATAGGAATTGGTCATAGAGAATTGCGAATAAACTTAATAGTTTTTTTAATATATTCATTATTTAATCATGGTTTTAAATAAATTTTTAAATTGGGTTAAACTTCCAACTTAGCCTAATGGTCTATTTGGATTTGATTCCGTAACATTTTAATTATAAAAATATTATATTTGAAACATTTTCAATTTAAAATATTGGATTTGGAATCGATAGTGAGTGCGGAACAAACAGGTAAAAAAAACACAAAAAAAAAAAAAAACGCATGCAGTCATAAACCAAAAACCTGCATTTTTTTTAAAATGTGACGTCACAAACGTCCAGATTTCTCCTGAGAGAGAAGGCCATTTGTTTGTCTCCATCTCACTCCTCTCTGTTCCAACTCATGCGCGATGGAAGTGTTCCTCCAAGTGGTGGACGTGGTGGCCAGGGAGGATCTTTCAGGAGCTGACTCAGACCCAGACAAGGAATGTCAGTCAGCAACTGACATTCTCATTACGTGAGTAACCTAACAGCACAAACGTCAAGTTCCGGGCACACAAAAGAAGAGACAATTCATCATCATCATCATCATCAACTGTTTCCAGAGTGTGGCCAGGCCAGTTTAATAAAATGCCTCCATCTTCCTCTATATTACCACCACTCTTTCTCCTTTAATTTTTTCCATTATTCTCCTCTAGTTTTAACACTTTCTGTTATCTGATCCTAACATCTCTTTCCCTACATACTTCATTTCCAACATTTTCTCCGGCATCCTCTATTTTTCCATCCTCATTACATGCCCATACCATCCCAGTCTTGCTTCCTCTACTATCTCATGTACTCCCTAAACCCCAACTCTTCTCCAGATAACTTCATTCCTAATCTTGTTTCTCCTCTTGACAGCTAACATGCTCCTCACAAACTTCATTCCCATGGCCTCCACTTTCCTAGTCTCTCTACATTCAATGTCCACGTTTCTGCTATATATGTAACAATGGGTACAACGCAAGCCCTGTACAACACTTCAAGGGCACTTCTCTTCTCCACAGCAGGTCTCTTACGCACCTATATAACAACTCTCCCTGCTGTCCTCTTCTCATTAAATCATATCTACTCCCACCTTTCTCCTCAACAGATGCGGCTCATGTATGAGCACTGCGGAACTGCAGCACCCCCTATTTCCACTTGATATTATCAATAATATTTAATATAATGAGCCCTTTTTTCTTTAATTCTTTATATTTATTTTTGTAGTACAATATATATTCCTTAAGCTTAGTATCAGTACTTCAGTAGCCATCCCCCAGTTTATGAAAAAGATACATAAATCTTTGTATGGAACTGTGCGCTTTACACTGCCAGCGACGTGGTGTTTGACTGTTGTGCGCATGCGCACATAGGAGGGAGGTGGGGAGGAAGGCTAAACTGACAGGTAGAGAGAGCACTGTTGCTCTCGCAGTGTCTGCTCTGGCGTGATGGTGGAAGGAAGTTTTTATTTTACTCAGCGTGTGTTGTGCTTAAAAACCGTGTATCATATTCTTGAATGTGATAAAGTGTAGAAGAGTGTAGAATTAGATTACTATTCTGCTTCCAGCTATTCTATTTGATTCATTTTTTCATATTTTTATTTAACAGAAAGACTAAATGCACTTGCAGTACTATCAATGGAGAAAAATTTCCCCAATTGTCATCCAGAGATCAAGGAGAAAATTATTGAACTTTTTGCGCAAATTAAAACAAGAAGAATAGCTTTCATTTTTAAATTAATAGATCAAGCTTGAATTGTAAAACTTAAGTTAAAGTAAGTAAAAGAATGTTGCTTTTTTTGTTAAGATTTTATCAAGTTCCTGAATAAATTTTCTTTTTTATACATGTTTTTTTTCTTTTACACAATTTTAAAACAAAGGCTAAAAAATTTCTGGAGCAGCACTCCCACTAATTTTAGCTACGAGCCGCCCGCCATTGCTCCTCAATCAGTCTTCAAAGATATTTTACGTTCTGTACTTTTCTCAGCTCTACTACATCCAACCTTATAGCTCTATTAGGCCTTACCCTCATTTCACACTATGCCATGCTAAATTTCAAGCCACACGGTTTTACTCCCTCATTCCATTTCTGTAGTTCTTTCTGTACTTCCTCTTCCTTCTCCTCTCATATCATCAAGTCATCAGCAAACATCATGGCTTTCATTTTTTACTACCACTTTATTCATAACTATTTCCATTATCATTACAAATAGTAATTGTGAAAGAGCAATCCCCTGCCTCATTCCATTTTTTATTTGGAACAACTCCGTCCTTCCACTCTCCATCTTAACACAGATCCTGTTATCCTCATATATGCTTTTCACTCTCACTCTCACTCCTCTTTATACTTTGGCCTCCTCCATCACTTTCCGAACTTTATTTCTATCAACGCTATCATGTGCCTTCTCCACATCCATAAATCATTACCAAGTCTTTCCCATATTTATAACTTCTTTCCATCAGCTGTCGCATGGCATTAAGTCAAGTGTAGACTTCTGTTCCCTAAATTCATGTTGTTCCTTCTCCCCCTTCATTTCACTTCATTCTTGATTTCTTTTCCAGTATCTTCTCATATATGTTTGTACAATGGTACATAAGCGTTATCCCCAATAATTTGTACACCTCTTCCTGTCTTCTTTCTTGAAAATAGGTATTATAACTCCTTTTTTCTAGTCATCCGATACCTTGTTCTGCTTCCAAACCACTCTCACCTCCCTGTATAACCATTGTATACCTACTTCACCTGCTACCCTTATCATTTCCACAGTCAATTCATCCACACCCGGTGCTTTTTCTTGTTTCATCCTCTTTAATGCGTCCTCCACCTCTTTCCATGTTGGACCTCAGTCCACCTCTTATTATATTTCTTCCTGCTCCTCTCTTTCACTCTCATTCCTTTCTTCTTCCAGGTTAAAAATTTTCTCAAATTATCTCATCCATTGTTCCTTTTATACCTCTTCTGTCTTCAAAGTTCTTCCTTCTTCATCTATCATCCTAACTTTTTGTCTTTTTTCTCTCCTTCTGTTTCTTACTTGGCTATACAACACCTTCTTATTTTCCTTCACGTCCCGTTCCAGGATTTCCACCCATTTTTTTGCATCCGATCCTTCCTGTTTTCCCGCTCTTTTCGCTCTTTTCTTCTTCTCCCTATATTATTCCTTTGTTTCCCCCTTCCTATTCTTAAAATTCCTTCTGAATGCTTTATTCTTCTCTTCTAATGCGTCCTTCACCCTGACGTTCCCCCAGGGGTGTCTTCTTCCACTTCCTCTTATTACTTGCCCTCTCACACACCTTCTCTGCCTCTCCCACCAGACTGTTCTTAAACCTTTCCCAGTCAACCTCTACACTTTGCATTTCATCCTTGGGTATTAAGCTTTTTACCTTTCTTAGGTATAGCTCTTTTTCCTTTTAATTTTTCTTTAGCGTACACACGCTTATTCTTCTTTTCTATCTTACTACCTCTCTCCTACATTCCCATCCCTTTATGTCTACCACCAACAACCTGTGGTCACTATCTAAGGTATTACTTTGATATTTAAGGTCTGCCTCTTAATTTCTTCATCCATGATAAAGTGATCTATCACAGATTTTTGCTTTCCATCCCAAATGTATCCAGTAATAATTACGACTTTCTCTTGCCTTATTGTATACCAGCTGTTTGCCACTTTAACTTTAGCTATAGGTGATGATGATGACTTTGCCCATCATCACCAATCCTCTCACCTGCTGGCAACCAACTGGCCAGACCCTGTTCCAAGATGGTTGTTCCTGGCTCTGCCAGTCTCCTGGTTTCCGCTGGGGTTCAACCCAAGATCCAACAGGTTACTCAGGCCCCGAGGTACACCACTTGACGGTGGATCAGGATTGATTATGAGAGACCCACTAGGTAGGCTCCTTGAGATAATGAGCATCCCTACCTCGTTAATACAGAACAGATGATTGTTCACTCTAATTTCCTAATAAAAATCCTTTTAGAAAATGCTTTTTTTTGTTGTTGCCAACATTGATAAAATGTTACCCGCTTCGGTGGTCGAAGAGTATAAGGCACCAAATCCCGGCCGAGTGTGCTGAGGGGGGTTTCCCCGGTCTAAGTGGTTCTCCACGCAAATGCGGGTATACTTTCTTTAAATTAAGCCTTCCTCATCCCTAACTGGTTATCGTAATTAGTACATAAGCGTATAGCCTGAACAGGTAGTCTACATACTTTATGGTCAATGTCTGACCCTTCTCTCCACCTGACTCGCTCTGAAACAAGTTAGATCTGGGGGGAGAGTATATTCCGTTCACGATAGGTTTTTACCTGGATGACAGTTCGAAAATCATACGTTTAAGTTTTGGGTTGCCAACACTTGTAAAATATCACTGTTTTGTTATAAATGTAAAGATCTTTAATTACCTGTTATATAATACATTTAAAATAACGTAAACTTAAGTTTTCTCATACTATTTCATTTTTTTAAATAATTTCTTTTTATCCAACTCGAAACAATATTTTAACCATAATTAATAGTACTTATTATTCGTTTTGGAATGTTACTGATTTTGTGTAATATAGTGCACACATCAATATATTTTAATACAGGCATCGTATTTACTAAGAAAAGAGAAAATTGTTGTCTTTTTTTTACATACAATAAATGATTTTATGATTATTTTATCGTATTTTGAAATATTTAACTGAATAAAATATTTTCAACAACTGCGTGTCTGCATCATTGTAAAAAAAACTTGTTTACCGTTATGTTCAATCATTTGGTTTAGATTCGTCAGTCGCCATTTTGAAGCTATGTTCGTTAGAAGTTTTTGTGAAAGTGGTGTTAATATTTTTTTAAGGGGAATAAAACTATAAATAAACTTTGTGTCCGACCTCAAATAAATATATAAATAATATTGGCCTAAATTACTGTGGTTAACTATCACATTAATATATTACTATGTTTTCATTACAGTGATCCAAAGTGATAGTAGATGTCAGCTGTTGGCGTAGTGATATATTAGGGATTACTTCTAGTAACATTTCGAGCTGTCATTCAGGTAAACTTAGCTAGTGAATGACTTATAGCTAAGTTGGCAACACTGACAACCTGTGTGGTTAGTTATTTAGTTATCTCGCCATAGGAGTGCTGGTAATTAACATCTAGAAGAAGATGTAAAACCGGTTCAAAGAAAAACATGCAATTATTAAAATCAAATTGTGTGTTGTACAAGTTTTTGACTCCATAAAAGTGATAGCAACTCGACAATAATGGTCTTGCAGATCCTATGGCTTGACGGATGGATACATGAGGGTAGATCTGGTAGCTGCACTCCTAACGTGTATGGAGTTATGGGTGCTTTGTGCCGCAACCTTGGATCCTCCCCTTCCTTAAAGGTGAGAAGGTTCTTAGAAGAGGACGAGGGTGCGACCTTCAAACAGCCTCCGGTTCACCTTGAGTGGTCACGTGACCACTCTCTCCATCTCTGTCTATAGCTCGAACACAAGTACAGTCATCCGATGATTTTCCTCTCTCAAGTTGATACGTCTTACTGCCCGTTCGAGTTACACGCTTATGTACTAATTACGATATTATGTTAGGGATGAGGAAGGTTGAATTTATAGGAAGTGTACCCACATTTGCGTGCAGGTATAATGGTTTACAATTTAGGGCGGTAAAAACTTCACTATCCCGACCGGGATTCAAAGCCCTAACCTCCTGTCTCCATACTAGAATGGACAAGCCTAACATCTAGTCCACATGACCACCGACGTGGGTGGTTATATATATATCTATATATATCAGGCGTCCGAGACTTGTTTCATCAAGATCCCGCAGGTTGGTTTGACAGCCGGTTGTTTTCTGGAGATGAGAGGACCGGCAATTAGGAGCCGTGACGTCAGGACGGCCCAATGTCACAGCGGCGCCCTTGAGGCCGTAATACGCACCTCCATACATAACAGCGGTCTGGACCGGAATGACAATTACTGTCGACATTGTGCCGGTGTTAGTCATCCTTCATTCATGAGAGCAGCTCCAAGCCAAGAGCGGCTTCCGTGATGGTCTTCCATAGAGGATCACTTTCACAACGTAATCGATAGTATAATAACATCGAACCCACCTGGCCACAGGCTTAGGGGTCCTGGGTTCGATTCCCGAAAGGGGGACTACCCCAACGGTCAGCAGGGTTTGATTAATTAGTCTTAAGTTAAAGTGTTTCTACTGGTCCCACACCCTCGTACTCACCCTCACCCTCACCTCATCTCATCGGGACAAGGAAAGAGCCTCCTAGGAAAGGAATTAGCACATTCGGGCGTCCCCTGGGCAGTGATACATTAGTACTGGATAATCTTTGCACTAGTGAGCTACGAATGACGCGCAATATTATTATTATTACTATAGTAAAATATTACGAGTTGGACCTCTGTGGTCAGAGTGCCTGGCTACAGATCCAAAGGTCCCGGGTTCGATCCTTTGTGCTTTTAGTTCTTCTGTGAATCAGTGTGTCTGGAACGAGGTCGTGAGGACAATTTAGGAGCTACGGGAATAAATAAGTAGCAGCTCTGATCTAGAAAGCTGAGATTAGCGACCGTATGATTTGTTGTGCTGACCACATGACAACCTTTGTACGCAAATGTCGGCACTATCTTCGTGGGGGAGGGGGGGGGGTTGCTTGGTCGGTAAAGATCACTCGCGGGCTGACTCCGTGGAAAGTTAAGTTTGTCTCTGTTGTTTTTTCTGTATTTTTAATTTTTATAACAAGAGGTAGCACCATTTTGTGTACGTTGCATCCATCCGCCATCTTGGATTGTTCCCGATTTCAGATTTTTTCCTCATAAAATCGAATTTAAACTCTCTAATGATCGGTAAGTGGGAGAACGAGCTCTGGGAAGGAAGACAGACAGACAGCAGGCACATCAGGGATTATAATTATATTCCGTATTGGCCCAAATATAGTGCGATATTTTTCTCCTGAAAATGTACTTTAGAAAACTGTACTCGTATTATATGCGCAGCCAATTTACCTTTTATTTTTCATGTAGAACCCCTTCAAGGTTTTAACGTCGTATTATGTGCGACAAGGCCGTAGTCAAGGGGAGGTTTGAGGGGTTCAAATCCCCCCCCCCTTAAATTCTATAAACAAAATATTATGTCTTTATTTATGGTTCAAAAAATATAAAAATTAAGGTACAAGTACAAAATAGGGGGCTGTGTTACCATAAAAAGCACTTTAGATAGCTTCTAGAATGGTTTATCATTTATAACTTTTTTTTCTAGCCTTCTGCAATTGGGGAATGTGGCCCCCAAACCCTCCTGAAAATATTGACTGGCTACGTACGGCCTTGATGTGCGAGGCCGACCTATATTCGGGCCAATACCATATTAATATTTCTTTTTAAATCCTTAATTCTAAACAAAACAACACTCATTTAAATATATTACTAATATATAAAATACTACTATTCCTTTAAGATATAGATAGTAACTTGTGTTAAGAGCGTGAATCAGCCAGCTACTGCGCACGTGAAACATGATAGGATAGTTTTATTTTTCTGTTACCTAGTAATCTCTTTGAACTGCCCCCCTTCAACAAACACAGTTTAATCTTGCAATATTAATCTGAGATGAGAGTTTTTTTGTTTTACCAACTTTGGGTCTACGGGATCAGTGGCTGCAGGATAGGGGCAGGGGAATGGGCCCTATTACCCTTTCCATCCTGAAAAGGCTACCCCAACTTGGACTACATTTTTACCCTTGCTGCCCTCATTTTTTTTTACAGTATTTCTCTTTTCTCAGATATTACGGAAATACGATTTTTTTAAAAACCCGCAAGGTTGTCCCTATTTGCAGGTGTACAATTTTTTTTTTCTAAGCTTTTCAGATAATTAGATAATTGTATAGAATAATTAAATTTCCATTTTTCATAAAACTGGCTCGCGTGAAGTTAAGTAATTGAATTTTTTAAGTCAGGATGGTTTGACCTTGACCTAGTTTTTTCATTCAAAGGCTTACTATCAGTGAAAATGTCCTCAATTACTCACAAATATCCCAGTTTTTTTTTGTGAGACTCCCTGTGTTTTCCCCGTTCTCCCGGTGCGTAGTAGCTCATATCAGAAGAAGACCCAAGTAAGCTTGGTATATCTTGATTACTGTCATCTATATAAAGGATGTGATTGCACACACACAATCTCCCAGGCAAGGAAATATTCTCCGGACGCTACCACGCCTGGAGAATCCCATGACACTTATTATCAAGGTTCCTGCAACATCTACAGACTCGTCTCCTCAAGTTGTATTCAGACGCTGTCGATACTTGGTACTGGGATTGACATCTCAACCCTCACGAGGACCCCGTGTAGAGGTAGATGATGACGCTGTCCTATAGAGACCAGTAGCAGGCTGATATCTCAACCTCACGAGGACCCCGTGTAGAGGTAGATGATGGCGCTGTCCTCCAGAGACCGGGCAGCAGGCTGATATCTCAACCTCACGAGGACCCTGTGTAGAGGTAGATGATGACGCTGTCCTCTAGAGACCAGCAGCAGCTGATATCTCAACCCTCACGAGGACCCCGTTAGAGGTAGATGATGACGCTGTCCTCTAGAGACCGGCAGCCGGCTGATATCTCAACCCTCACGAGGACCCCGTGTAGGTGTGTGTGTGATGCAGAAATCACCTCGACCACGTGCCGATGACTCAAAAGAGACGACAAACATATCGTCAGTGTCCAGAGGTCCTCGGTGCGTGACCGCGCAAACCAACCAACCAACCACCTCCCACCTCGGCGGAAATGTTCGCGTACTCACTCAACAGCTTTTATTGTTCATCGGATGAATCAGGCGTAACAGTGATTTCATTCTTCCTTGCAAACGTGTGACGGTGACTTTCAACCGACAATGTAACGCGCTGAGCCAACCCTTCTAGCGCGTTTGTTAGTGTGTCTTCGTGATCTATTTGTTCAAAAGAGGGAGGGGGACAACGTTGAAACCCGCATCGGTGGTGAAGCATTGCAATACTCGTTCCCTTGGGGTTCATCCTGTTACCCAGGTAGTACGATTCACATGGTCGAGTGGTTAGCGCTAAGGTGTCCTCCACTGTTATTCAGCCCGGTCACCAAACTACAACAGACCTACAGCCTCCAGGTTAAAATGGCTACGGTTCATTGAGAGAGGTCGAGTCCTTCAACACAGGGATCGTAAAGTGCAGTCCCGACTGACAGCATCGCTATCAAACAGTTCCCTTTAAAGATGGTTTTACTAGGAACAGACCAAAATTGCCTTCTAGTGTCAATAAACCGGCTTTAACAAAGATAGGTTCAGGTAGCGGTCTAACCTCCTTCCCATAAATCAACGCCCGCAACGAGCCTGTTCAAACTGCAAATTACAAAGAAAAAGTAGAATATATGCGTTCATTTTTTTTTTGTTCAAAACAATGCTTGCAAATTGTCTAGTTGTAAACAATCTTCAAGTCCGGGGACTGGTTACTTGTCTGAAAATATTTGTTTATTGATAGGGGTGAGTTGGGGATTGCTGGTACAGTACCTGGACTATTGTGTTCGGACCACCCCTTAACAGAACAAGCAGTGAGTTGTTTCACTAGGCAGTGCTGTTATCATGAGTTGTTTCACCAGGCAGTGCTGTCATCATGAGTTGTTTCACCAGGCAGTGCTGTCATCATGAGTTGTTTCACTAGCAGTGCTGTTATCATGAGTTGTTTCACTCAGGCAGTGCTGTCATCATGAGTTGTTTCACAGGCATGCTGTATCATGAGTTGTTTCACTAGGCAGTGCTGTCATCATGAGTTGTTTCACTAGGCAGTGCTGTCATCATGAGTTGTTTCACATAGGCAGTGCTGTGTCATCATGAGTTGTTTCACTATAAGGCAGTGCTGTCATCATGAGTTGTTTCACTAGGCAGTGCTGTATCATGAGTTGTACTGGCGTTATCATGAGTTATGATGCTGTCTCATAGTGCCAGTGCTGTGTATCATGAGTTGTTTAACTAGGCAGTGCTGTCATCATGAGTTGTTTCACTAGTACAGTGCTGTTATCATAGGTCTAGGCAATGCCGTAGAGTCTGTTATAGAGTGTATGTTTCTAGGGATTCCTTATCTGTGAAAGCTAGCAGTACTCCCGAGTGTCCGGTGTATCACCTGGCTAGGAGCAGGACTCGCGTAGGCTGAGTGTCTGTGTATTCCTGTCTGTAGCTAGGCTAGTGAGTGTCTGGTGTATTCCTTGTCTGTGAGTGGCTAGGTGAGTGTTGTGTATTCCTTGTCTGTGAGCTAGCTAGGTGAGTGTCTGGTGTATTCCTTGTCTGTGAGCAGCTGAGGCAGTAGGCTGAGTGTCTGTGTATTCCTGTCGTGAGTGGATAGTGAGGTGTGTTCCTTGTCTGTGAGCTAGGCTGAGTGTCTGGTGTACTCCTTGTCTGTGAGCTCGGTCATTAAAGTTTCCCAATTAACAGTACTGTGGTGTAAATAGCACGTCAGCGTCTGGAGGAATAATGTAGGGAGTGAGGTTGTGTACGTAACCATAGTGTGTGCCCACCAGGGAGCCCAACAAACACAGCCCTCGGCAGGTCGAACTCTGGACCCTGAGGTGACACTGACAAGTCACCATAATCGCGCAAACACACACACACACACACGAGTTATGTCATCCAAAGCAAGTGACCTTGGACCGTGAGACCGGACTTTTATCATCTAGTTTAGGTTTACCATATACACACGAATGGACCAAGGCCGTGGGTCGGTGGGATGGTTGACATTCCTGGGTCCCCCGTGAGCTCAGGAAACAGCTGATTCACAATATTTTCACTTTAACTACTCTTCGCTTACCCTGAAAAGGAAGCAGGCTAACCTTGCTTGGTTCCACTATGGTGTAGCTTAGAAGATAGGACCATAGTGTAATCAGTCAAGGTAAGACAGCTACCTTGCTTGGTTCCACTATGGTGTAGCTTAGAAGATAGGACCATAGTGTAATCAGTCAAGGTATGACCGCTACCTTCTAAGGGTTAACGGTGTGTACAGCTAAAATTCTGTCTAAATACAAAGTCCCAAATAGTTCACCGTTGTATTTATTTATTTTTAAGGCACAATGTGGGCCAGGTGACCGAGTATAACAGTATTAAGGTGTTATCAGACAAGGTAGAGAGATACCCCGGGACGTTTGGGACGTAGCCTCAACAAATATTGACCTAACGACTTATCACGGCAAGGGAGAGGGGGAATGATTCACATGTTGTGTGTGTGTTGGTAGTGTGTGTACAGGATGAATCACCCGATGATCCTTCACACTTAGCTCACAGATAAAACCCGAAGCAGGTCGGGCGCTACAACGAGACACCAATAAATGAGTCCTCTGTAGTTTCCAAGCTATCTCTCTCTCTTTCTCTCTTGGTGTTTAGGACAGGGTGATTTTACTTCGATAGGGAAATAATGACAGTATATTCCGTTCACGATAGGTTTTTACCTGAATGACATTTCGAAAATCATATGTTTAGGTTTTGGGTTGCCAACACTTGTAAAAGATCACAGTTTTGTTATAAATGTAAAGATCTTTAATTTTCTGTTATATATTACATTTAAAATAACGTAAACTTAAGTTTTCTCATACTATTTCATTTTTTTAAATAATTTCTTTTTATCCAACTCGAAACAATATTTTAAATATCATTAAAAGTACTTATTTTTCGTTTTGGAACGTAATGATTTTGTGAAATATAGTGCACAAATCAATACCTTTTAATATAGGCATCGTATTTAATTGGAAAAGAGAAAATTCTTGTATTTTTTTTACATACAATAAATGATTTTATAATTATTTTATCGTATTTTGAAATATTTAACTGAATAAAATATTTTCATCAACTGCGTGTCTGCATCATTGTAAAAAACTTGTTCACCGTTATGTTCAATCATATGGTTTAGTTTCGTCAGCCGCCATTTTGAAGCTATGTTCGTTAGAAGTTTTTGTGAAAGTGGTGTTAATATTTTGTTAAGGGAAATAAAACTATAAATAAACTGTGTCCGACCTCAAATAAATATCTAAATAAATTGGCCTAAATTACTGTGGTTAACTATCATATTAATATATTACCATCTGTTTTCATTACAGTCACCCAAAGTGATAAGATGTCAGCTGTTGCTGTAGTGATATATTAGGGATTAATTCTGGTAACATTTCGAGCTGTCATCCAGGTAAACTTAGCTCGTGAATGACTTAATCTTCCGTAACTCAGGTGTTTCCAGTCGGAGGGGAAGGGGCGGAGGCACGTGTTCGAAACAACGTCTTTTATAAATATTTATTTTAAGAATTGTACTCAAATGTTTCAAATTCAAAAATATATCTCGGAGGAAAAAAAAATCCCTAAGAATTGGAAGTTTTCCAATCGAGTGGACAACCTGTACACTCAAACTGTGACCTGACGAGGATGACGCCTTAGGGTTCGGCCAGACTGCCAAGCGAGCGAGCGCGCAAGCGACTGGGTGGCCAAACTGGCGAGCGCGCGAGCGAGCGAGCGCGTAATTAGCGGACCCTAGTTAGATTATTATTAGCACCGCGTCTTACTACCCGTTCGGGTTATACGCACTTACGCTAATGTGTAATGGAAGGGTGATTGTGAGATGAAATGAAGGACCTACAGTTTAACGTGGAATCCGAACCACGGTGGAGGCCTGGCATTCCCCACATTCACAAGATGTCTTGCCAGAGGTGAAGGAAGGGTTTGGTAATCAGATAAATCTGTGCCGGGACCGAGGATTGAGCCCCAGACCTCCAGCACAGAAGTCTGACACCTTACCCCTAGACCGCCAGGTCACCGGGCCATTAATAGCAAGTGTGTTAAACCTATCACTGATAGAAAAAAGTCAAATATCATGTCAAAATGAGAAGTTTCCCCAGCACTCAATGAATCAACATACAATAATATTGCCTAGCGCCTGTAAACTAGACTGTACCGGGTCGAGCGCGCGCGCTTGAAAAATAGAACCAGTTCTATCTTTCAAGCGCGCGCGCTCAGTCGCTCGCTCCAGTGTGGCCACCCCCCATTACAACCAATGTGTTCTATTTTATATTTTAGTCGCTCGCGCGCTCAGTCTGGCCGTACCCTTATCATGTATGATGGGGGTGAGTCATGTGTCTCTTACCCACCATATCGGAAAGATACCCCTTGAACTCTTTATCACCGGTACACTTGGGGTAACATATGTCACCCCCAACTGTGTCAGACACAGGGAAACAACCACACAAGTCCACTTCATGCTCACAAGGTGTCAATCAGTCTCGTAAACTTTTTACATTATTGAAACACAAACTACAGTAGCCCCGTGGCTTCTTTGGTGCTGACTGACAGCTCACAGCTGACTTCTGACAGTCAACATTTAGGTATAAACCTAAATTTTGACTCTCGGAAGCGACAGCTGATAAACACATGTTTTTGCAGATCATGTGGTTCAGCGTAGGGATACATAATTTGGTCAAGTAACTTTTTAAAGTCGTTAACTGTCAGCTATGAGTTGTCAGTCGGTACCAAAGAAGCCATGGGGCTACTGTAAGGAAAATAACCGTTAGGATTTTTTTTTGTGGAAGCGGTGTCTGCGGTTCACTTAAAAATTCTTTACAATCGAGAGCTTCTCCCGTTCTCTTCATAAATTAAGATGGCGAGACCGACGAAATGAAGGCGGTTGACGACCTCATACAAACCGTGTTCGGTTGTATTCATGCGCATCCTTTTACAAAATAAAAAAGTTTTTATTTCGAATGCCCCTTTATATAATTATAAAACCACATTTATTTATTTTTGTGTCCAGTTATAACAAGATACAAGTGTGAATAAAATACTTTTTAATTAATTATATCATGTACTATAATATCTTTTGTTGCCACAATCACGAAACAAAAAAAATATATTATAATTTTATTAATATATTTTGTTCTTGAAATTAGTAACAAAAAAAAAGAGTGACCTGGCGGTCTAGGGGTAAGGTGTCATACTTCTGTGCTGGGGGTTCGGGGTTCAATCCTCGGTCCCGGCACTGATTTATCTGATTACCAAACCCTTCCTTCACCTCTGACAAGACATCTTGTGAATGTGGGGAATGCCAGGCCACCACTGTGGTTCGGATCCCACGTTAAACTGTAAGTCCTCCATTTCATCTCACAATCACTCTACCATTACACGTTAGCGTAAGTGCGTATAGTCCGAACGGGTAGTAAGACGCGGTGCTAATTAATAATAATAAGAAGAAGAGTAAGAGTAACGAAAAAGCCAATCATACAATAATCCTTGGAAAGTATTGTTTGAAGTATTTATTCACACATTTTTTTGATAATATAATATTACTAATAAAATACTTATTACTTTCTTTATGTTTGTTATAAATAACCTTCTGGTAGCTGCCAGTTACCTCCTTCCCTAAGGTAGATATGGTGTATATAAACTAGAATAGCCCGTACGGGAGGCAAGACGTGGCGAAAGCAACCCTCGCCGTCAAGATCCGGAGCGAGGAGAGTTTCGTCCCAGAGGTCTCGTGTTCGTAGCTAACGTAGGCCAATAGTAACCGTTCTAACGCACCGAGTTGAAATGAATCTTACGCTTTCTGACTCCCGCAAAGTGCTCCCCATCGCTTCCTTGGCCGTTATAAGAGTTAAAAGGTGGTTTATAAGACGTGAGAAGATTTGTCCCTGTATGAGCTTATTTTGGTTTGTAAGTTTTTATTCGGCGTTTATTTAACAGCTTTGTGAAGTGAAGATGAGGAGGGTAGTTTCAGAAGAAACTCAACCTCACTAGCGTGGAGATGACATGGGAAACTAAGTGGTAAATCAAATTCGGAAGACCATCTCCTAAGTGAACCCGACCAAGATTCGAACCTGGGTGCCCCATCACCATTAACAGAGTACATTATGACACTGACGTCTCAGACGTGACCTTCGCAACGGGTGTATAAATTTGATTATAAGTACACGTTGAATACAATACCTTCATACACCCATTCGTCAAATACAGTCCCTGCATAAGCCTACACCAATCCGTCAAATAGTTTATTCCTATATAAATTCGTCAAGTACAGCTCTCCAAACATCTATTCGTCAAATACAATTTCCCCGAACACCAATTCGTCAAATACACTCCCTACAGACAACAATCCATCAAATACAGTTTTTCCAAACACATATTTGTCGAATACAGTTTTTCCAAACACCAATGCGTCAAATATAGTCACTAAAGACACCAGTTCACCAAATACAGTTTATTCCTATATCACTTCATCAACTATAGTTTCTTCCTATATCAATTAGTCAGATACAGTTTTTCCCAACACCAATTCGTAAAATACAGTTTCCTCTTATATCAATTCGTCAAATACAGTTTTTCCTAACGCCAATTAATTAAATACAGTTTCTTCTCAAATCAATTCGTCAAATAAAATATCTCCAAACACCTATTCATCGAATAAAGTTTCTCCAATCATTCGTCAAATAAAATATCTCCAAACACCTATTCATCGAATAAAGTTTCTCCAATCATTCGTCAAATAAAATATCTCCAAACACCGATTCATCAAATAAAGTTTCTCCAATCATTCATCAAATAGTTTCTCTAAACACTATTCCAATGCCATTCCAAGATAGAACCCACATATCCCAGTCTGATATCAAGTTGGACATAGTTCCTTGTCCCACTAACAGCCGCTAGTTTGATTACCATGCCCTGTCATCCTGATACGGAGATACAAGTACTTCTCCGTTCAGCCGAGTAAAACTGGCCTTGCATTCCCCTAACAACCTTAATAATAGTGTCAGGGAGATAGCCAGACCAGGGGTGTTCCTTGCCAGGGTAGGTTTCACGCGTTACCCCGGATGGACCTTTTTAAAACATTTAATCGAGCAAGAAAATTTTAAAAAAAACATGAAATCATCACACACACAAGTTTGTTATTATTTTATTAAGACAACATTTACTATTTTTTCATCAAAGTTTTCCAGAATGCGCTAGTCTAACGATACAATCAAATAGCCAAAGATATTATTTCTGCTTTTAGTGAGGATTACTCCATGCAATCCCTTACAATTATAATAACTGAACAAATGGATGAAATAAGCCAACTACCGAGTCGAAGGTGGCTGCGTTATCTTAATAAAAAAAAAATCACACATTTGTGGATTTTATGAATATGACTAACGATAGAGCTGTGGTTCACAAACCGTAGGCCGCAACCCCACCCGTGGGCCTTAACCTGATTGTTTGGTGAGTTGCGAAAAGTTTGTAATTATTTGAAAATAAAAAAATCATAAGAATTGGGGAAGTGGAAAAACAATAAAATTTAAAGGGGGGGAAGTGCATAGTAATTATACAAATAATGGAATACTGTTCGTCCATGTAGCGTGAAAGACAATGTCATAAAAAACTAACTAATGGTTTTAAGATGAGGAATGTTATAGTTGGTGACCTGGTGGTCTAGGAGTAAGGTGTCAGACTTCTATGCTGGCGGCCGGGGTTCAATCCTCGGTCCCGGCACAGATTTATCTGAATACCAAACCCTTCCTTCACCTCTGACAAGACGTGTATTAATCACAACTTGTGAATATGGGGAATGCCAGGCCTCCACCGTGGTTCGGATTCCACGTTAAACTGTAGGTCCTTCATTTCATCTCACAATCACCCTACCATTACAAATTAGCGTAAGTGCGTATAACCCGAACGGGTAGTAAGACGCGGTGCTAATAATAATAATAATAATAATAATAATAATAATAATAATAATAATAATAATATAATAATAATAATAATAATGTTATAGTTTAAGGAAGTGTACCCACATTTGCTTGGGAGGGGAGTGGAAAACAATTTTGGGAAAACCACCCTTAGTACACCCGAACGAGATTCAAACCTAGATCTTCCCGTCATTGGCAGTCTAGTCCAACAGGAGAGTGACGCCTTAGACCACCGAACCTGGTTCGTAGATTTGTGAGCACCCCACAGTACAGTGCCGGAGTGGTATAGTCCTGCACCCCACAGTACAGTAGCAGTGTAGGCTAGTCCTGCACCCCACAGTACAGTGTCAGTGTAGGCTAGTCCTGCACCCCACAGTACAGTGTCAGTGTAGGCTAGTCCTGCACCCCACAGTACAGTGTCAGTGTAGGCTAGTCCTGCACCCCACAGTACAATGTCAGTGTAGGCTAGTCCTGCACCCCACAGTACAGTGTCAGTGTAGGCTAGTCCTGCACCCCACAGTACAGTGTCAGTGTAGGCTAGTCCTGCACCCCACAGTACAGTAGCAGTGTAGACTAGTCCTGCACCCCACAGTACAGTAGCAGTGTAGGCTAGTCCTGCACCCCACAGTACAGTAGCAGTGTAGGCTAGTCCTGCACCCCACAGTACAGTGTCAGTGTAGGCTAGTCCTGCACCCCACAGTACAATGTCAGTGTAGGCTAGTCCTGCACCCCACAGTACAGTAGCAGTGTAGGCTAGTCCTGCACCCCACAGTACAATGTCAGTGTAGGCTAGTCCTGCACCCCACAGTACAATGTCAGTGTAGGCTAGTCCTGCACCCCACAGTACAGTGTCAGTGTAGGCTAGTCCTGCACCCCACAGTACAATGTCAGTGTAGGCTAGTCCTGCACCCCACAGTACAGTGTCAGTGTAGGCTAGTCCTGCACCCCACAGTAGAGTGTCAGTGTAGGCTAGTCCTGCACCCCACAGTACAGTAGCAGTGTAGACTAGTCCTGCACCCCACAGTACAGTAGCAGTGTAGGCTAGTCCTGCACCCCACAGTACAGTAGCAGTGTAGGCTAGTCCTGCACCCCACAGTACAATGTCAGTGTAGGCTAGTCCTGCACCCCACAGTACAGTGTCAGTGTAGGCTAGTCCTGCACCCCACAGTACAGTGTCAGTGTAGGCTAGTCCTGCACCCCACAGTACAATGTCAGTGTAGGCTAGTCCTGCACCCCACAGTACAATGTCAGTGTAGGCTAGTCCTGCACCCCACAGTACAGTGTCAGATTGGAAGGTGTGAAAGCGTGAGTCAAACCAGCAGAGCTAAAGTCCCCTCCACTGACAACCAGAGCACAATCTGATAGTGAGAGAACAGCGGGTCATAAAACAGGTCCTACTTTCTCCCCTTCCACATTCCTTCAAGATGACATACTCAGGGGTGTCTAGATACAAGGGAGATACTCAGGGGTGTCTAGATACTAGGGAGATACTCAGGGGTGTCTAGATACTAGGGAGATACTCAGGGTGTTTAGATACGAGGAAGATACTCAGGGGTGTCTAGATACTAGGAAGATACTCAGGGGTGTTTAGATACGAGGGAGATACCCAGGGGTGTCTAGATACTAGGGAGATACTCAGGGTGTCTAGATACAAGGGAGATACTCAGGGGTGTCTATATACTAGGGAGATACTCAGGGGTGTCTAGATACTAGGGAGATACTCAGGGGTGTCTAGATACTAGGAAGATACTCAGGGGTGTCTAGATACTAGGGAGATACTCAGGGGTGTTTAGATACGAGGGAGATACCCAGGGGTGTCTAGATACTAGGAAGATACTCAGGGGTGTCTAGATACTAGGGAGATACTCAGGGGTGTCTAGATACAAGGGAGATACTCAGGGGTGTCTAGATACTAGGAAGATACTCAGGGTGTTTAGATACTAGGGAGATACTCAGGGGTGTCTAGATACTAGGGAGATACTCAGGGGTGTTTAGATACGAGGGAGATACCCAGGGGTGTCTAGATACTAGGGAGATACCCAGGGGTGTCTAGATACTAGGGAGATACTCAGGGGTGTCTAGATACAAGGGAGATACTCAGGGGTGTCTAGATACTAGGAAGATACTCAGGGGTGTCTAGATACTAGGGAGATACTCAGGGTGTTTAGATACGAGGGAGATACCCAGGGGTGTCTAGATACGAGGGAGATAACCAGGGGTGTTTAGATACGAGGGGCAAGACTATAGGAAAGCTATAAACAATATATTCACCCTTTTAATCCTATTAGTTTAGGTTAGATAATTCAAGTCTTTGTTAGGTTGTTGATTGGCTCTAAATTTACTCTGCACGTAAGTTGATAAAGTTCCAGTAACTTTTCAACCGGAAAAATATATCCGTTTCACATCTTTATATGTTCGAAGATTTGAAAAATGACACCTGAACACGGGAATCAAAACCAGGACTATTTTTTTTTTCACAAAGCGGCTATATCCATAACATAAATATGATTTTACACGTTGAGTCTTGAAAGTCCCCAGTGTGAAAAGGGTTCTTAGTTGTATTCATACATATCTATATTTATAAGGCCTGTCATAATTTATCCGCAAGATACTTCTCGTTGAAGACATCATAAAATCTTAATGAGGGAAGTTTATTAAATAGCCGATGATGTGTAGTTATAGATAATTAGTAATTAGATGTACCCGCGGGTAGTATAAATAACTAATCACTTCTCTGTTGCAAGCGAAGTGCTGTTGGTGAGTAATCATTTTTTTTTATAAGTCAGAGATTAGATAATTAAGAGCGTTAATTAAAAGGTGGTGTAGCTTATATGTACAAGGCACTGAACACGCAAATGATATAATCATGACGTAGATTGTTATTTTCTGTGAAAATGTAAAAGGTTTTAAAACTATTTCGGTGCGTATAGAGGGAAATAAATAATATTGCTGTCATTTAGATGTGGAGGAAATCTTTATATAATTTATGTTGTTAGTTTGTGAAGGTAAAGACGATAATAGAACAGGGTTTCCGGTGTTTTATATATATATATACATAAAATTTCTCTCGACACCTCGGAGAGAGAGTATTGTGATGTCAAAAAAAAATCGAACTAGAGATTTTGATAGATTTCATCGTTTCATGAAACAAACAAAAAAAGTTGTTTTCACAATGTCTGTCCGCCTGTACCTCGGGCTAGAGCCGGAACTATTTTACCGAGTGGCCTGAAGCCTGGCCCCTGATGTTTTTATTATGTCCCTCCAAGGGGTTTTTGGAATTAGATATCCAACCCTAAATTTAAGGATGGTTTACTTAAGGGCAAAAGGGGGAAAGAAAAACCATGGTCTCAAAATTCGCTATAGCGATTTTGTTTGAATTTTATACCTAGACATTGTTTTTTTTATTATTATAAACAAGATGACCATTGGTATTTTCTCATGAAACTGACCTTAAGGGAATTTTAAATAAGGACATTTTTTTCATTTTTTTTTTATCATTTCACAGCAACTATTTGAGATACGAAATAATTAATCATTGTAAAGTTTTAGTAGGTTTAAGATAAAAATCTTTTATTTGAAATATATTTTTATAAAACCTAATTTATGAGTTATAAGTTTAAGCTAATATATATTCTTTTTAATTCAGGTATTTGAAAATGAATTATGCTCTTTGGTGGACAAAGATGTTTCTCTTTACTCTATTTTTCTGTAACAGTGTTCCCAGCTCCTGATGACATAGATTAAGTAACAGTGTATATTATTTCATTTATGATCTTTGGTGTAGTGTTTCTATAAGAATGTATAGACTTTTTTTTTATCTCTTTTCATAAATCTTATGAGTTTTTAATTATATTTTATTTTAAGATAAAAGAGAAAGTCTGTGCGGTCCACCGTGTGTATACACACACACACACACACACACACACACACACACACACAAAGCTCTTGAGCTGAGGATCTGTACAAAAATAACAAAACGTGTGAATAGTCACGGGGCATTATTAAAAACTTCCGCGACTTGGACAAATATAAAGTTGAAAACTTGGGCCTTGATTTGATTCCAAGTGGATATTTGAAGCATCTTTTACAAAATACAAATATTCATTTTCGGTCAACATTGATACAATTTTTACTATATTATTAATGTTCCCGTATTTTATATGTAGTTATGATATATATTTATAAAAAATGACTGATGTAGAGATCACATGACTTGCCGTATGAATACGTGAAAATAAATCAAGTAATATTTTTTCTATCTGCCAGATAATTTGTCCACTCGTAAGAAAATTGGGGCATAGTTATCATAAGAAGAACGCAAAGCTAAAAAAAAAAATATTCCATAGTATAAATCTTTTTTGACAGCTATTAAAGTTACTTAGATCTACTTTCACATGTTCATACGTCAAACTATGTGACCTGCAGTTGTCACTTTTGATATATATTATCAAGACATATAAAATAACAATAGGCCCAATGATATAGTAAAATGTTATCAATGTTGACCGCGAAACATGTTTGTATTTTTAAAAAGGTCCTTCTTGTGATAATTGGACTGTAGTCCTGAAGACAGGAAATGAAAGTGAGCAGTGAAAGCTTCACGCTTTCATCGCCAGGGACAAATACATTCTGTTATTACAATGTTTATACCCCTCGCGACTGTTGTTTTTGTTAAGTGCTTCGTAACCTAGTAATTAAAAACGAGCTTAAAAAGTGTCGTCGGAACTTGACAAAGCGACCTCTGCACCGATGGCCACGCGGACTAAGTAAGGTAGCCGTCTCGCCTAGTTGACGGAGAGATCATATAGGTTATAACTTCTTCATCCTCACCCCGTTAGAGTAAATATGCAGACAGTCTGAGCGGGTGGTAAGACGCTGTGCACGTAAGGAAAAAAATCAATCTACACAACGTCTTGTCTCGTAGAAGTTTTATTTTTCTGATACATGCACTCTTATATCAAAGAGTGTGCACTTTATTTGAAACAGACTATTTACGTTAATTCAAAGGTGAGTGTGCACTTATTTGAAACAGATTATTTAAATTTTCATTAAAGGGTGTGCGTTTTATTTTAAATAGATTGTTTACGTTATCAAAGGGTGTTCATTTTATTTGAAACAGACTATTTACGTTATCAGAGGGTGTGCATTTTATTTGAAACAGACTATTTACGTTATTAAAGGGTGTATACTTTATTTGAAACAGATTATTTACGTTATCAAAGGGTGTGCGTTTTATTTTAAATAGATTGTTTACGTTACCAAAGGGTGTGTACTTTATTTGAAAGACTATTTACGTTATCAAAGGGTGTGTGCATTATTTTAAACAGATTATTTATGTTATCAAAGGGTGTGTTCCTTATTTGAAACAGATTGTTTACCTTATCAAAGGGTGTGAATTTTATTTGTAACATATTTTTACGTTATCAAAGGGTGTGTTCCTTATTTGAAACAGATTGTTTACCTTATCAAAGGGTGTGAATTATTTGTAACAGATTGTTACGTTATCAAAGGGTGTATGCATTATTTGAAACAGATTTTTATGTTATCAAAGGGTGTAATGCATTATTTGTAACAGATTGTTTACGTTATCAAAGGGTGTAATCTCTTATTTGTAACAGATTGTTTACGTTATCAAAGGGTGTTCTCCTTATTTGAAACAGATTGTTTACGTTATCAAAGGGTGTTATTCTTATTTGAAACAGATTGTTTACTATCAAAGGTGTTCATTTATTTGTAACAGATTGTTTACGTTATCAAAGGGTGGTCTCCTTATTTGAAACAGATTATTTATGTTATCAACTCAAATTAGTCTTCACATGAGACCTGTCACAAACGTCGCAGTTGCTCACAACTACAGATTGTCTTGTAAACAATAATTGAAGAAGGTTTACAACTGTGTCCTTGTTGTTGATTAAAACAACTGATAATGATATGATCCAAACAACAGCTCATAGATTGTTTCCTCGCCTCCATCTTGGCGCTAATCACAGCTTATCTCAATCACCATCTTATTGCCTTATATGGCCGTAATTAGAGCTGGAACATTACCTGCGCCGCTCGATCACTCATTAGATTACTTCATCTTACTTTTAACGGATTTAACCTATGGGGTAAGGATAGGGAGGCTGGATTTAGAGGACGTCCACGCGCTTAGCGTGGAGAGATGAGAAATCACAAGTGAAAAACGACTCAGCGGTGCATCTGACCGAGAATCGAACCATGACCTGCCCAATACCGTCAAGTTTATTGCAAGCCTGACGCTTTAAGACTGCGTGGCCACAACTGGGGGTGTTCATTATTTCCTAAATATGTGATAAGAGTCGAAAATACTGCAACGTAAGGGTGAGATGTGGCAACCATGCATCTCTTAAGGCCTGTACTGTGATGTAAGAGTGATATCTGGCAACCATGCATCTCTTAAGGCCTGTACAGTGATGTAAGAGTGATATCTGGCAACCATGCATCTCTTAAGGCCTGTACTGTGATGTAAAGAGGATGATATTCTGGTGTAACCATGCATCTCTTAAGGCCTGTACAGTGATGTAAGAGTGATATCTGGCAACCATGCATCTCTTAAGGCCTGTACAGTGATGTAAGAGTGATATCTGGCAACCATGCATCTCTTAAGGCCTGTACAGTGATGTAAGAGTGATATCTGGCAACCATGCATCTCTTAAGGCCTGTACAGTGATATAAGAGTGATATCGCCATGCAAGTGTTTAGAAGTGATATCAGGCAACCATGCATCTCTCAAAGCCTGTACTGCGATGTAAAAGACAAACCAAGGAACATAAGTTGTTTTATGTCCCTGGACATTTATAAAAAGTAGTTTATCTTATAAATGCTATTGAAGGAGAGAACAGTTTTTTCAAGTCCTATTTATCAGGCCAAATTGACAAGGGCGAGCTTTGGACGCGTTTATCTCTAGTCAAGTAGTGATTTTTATTGCCTTGAGTTGTTAAACAACCTCACAACTATTTTTTATCTCAAAGAAACACACGATAACAATAACACTAACCGCTACATTGTCTACATTATGGTTTCCCCTGGCGCTTATACTCCCACTGGAACATTCAAGTGCAGGGGTGTCAAACTCAATCAGGTGTGAGGTCCGCATTGTATCATTAAGGAAGCATTGTGGGCACACAATAGGATTTTTATTTGTTATATTATACATTTTAAATGTTTATACAGAATTAAAAAGCTTACCTTTTCCCCCCCCCCCCCTTTCATTCTTAGAGTACAGTGATTTATATAAACATATTTTCTTTAGTGCAGACGCAAAAGGCAAATTAAAAAAAAAGTGTCAATTTACAATATTAAAAACAATTTCTAAAAATAAAAAATAGTTATGACAAAAACAGTAATAATAAACTTAGTTCAAAATTCAAATATTTTTTCATTTGGAATAAAATGTGAGGATAGTAATTTAGCACATCTACTGTTTGTTGGAAATATTGCATGTCACTTCCCACCTACTAAACTATCAAAATCTGGAGAAATATTTTGACACGAAACAATCCTCATTGTACTTTGTAAATGTTCATCTGTAAGCTGACTTCTTAACTTGGAACTATTCAATTTTGAAAAGTAGAATAACGGTTTGCAAATGTATATACTTCCGAACATTGATAGTCTTTTAACTGCGTTCAATTTGATTGTGGGATATTTATCACCCAAATACTTCGAGTCAAACTCTGGTAAGGATTTTTTCATAAATGTGTCTTGAAGAATAAAATTACATTGAAAATCAACAAATTCAAGTTGCATTTCTTCCTTAACATCAATTGAAAATGCAGCTGAGAACAAGAAAAACAAAAATGTATTATGTTGTAAATCCTTAAATCTGTCTTCAAACACTTTTCGGAGAGCTGAAATTACTGTAACATAATTAGTGAGGTTGGACGTATCATGATGCGTTTCCACACCCGTTTTGAGCCTAAGGAGGTGAGCAACATATTTCTTAGCAAGCTGTTTTTACCATATTTTGGTTTGGAAGGCTCTAAAATGGTCAAATAACTGTGTGATGATTTGGCCCTTTCCCTGAAGTTGAACATTAAGTGAATTAAGATGCTGTGTAATATCAACCAAAAAAAGTTAAATCTATCACCCAAGACTTGTCATTAAATTCCTTGAATGAACAGTTTTGTTCAGCCATAAATATTTCGATAGTCTTTCAGTTAAAAAAAATCGTTTTAAAACTGCCTCGACTCAACCACCTAGCTATGGAATGCTACAGCAATTCTGTATTTTCTTCACCAAAATCATCCAAAAAAGCGGCAAACTGACGGTGATTACTTGCGTGAGCACGAATACAATTTACAGTTTGTACAAATGATTGGTGACCTGGTGGTCTAGAGGTAAGGTGTCAGACTTCTGTGCTGGCGGCCGGGGTTCAATCCTCGGTCCTGGCACAGATTTATCTGATTACCAAACCCTTCCTTCACCTCTGACAAGACATCTTGTGAATGTGGGGAATGCCAGGCCTCCACCGTGGTTCGGATTCCACGTTAAACTGTAGGTCCTTCATTTCATCTCACAATCACCCTACCATTACACATTAGCGTAAGTGCGTATAACCCGAACGGGTATTAAGACGCGGTGCTAATAATAATAATAGTAATAATAATAATAATAATAATAATAATAATAATAATAATAATAATAATACAAATGATTGCATCACGTGGTATATTTATAATGCTTATGCGTACAAATCTTCCTGATGAATAATACAATCAGAACAGAGGATGGAGAGAAGCTGAAAGAATTTGTAGTGGAGAGTTTAGATGTGAGGGTTTGTAGAGAGGCGTCTTATGAAGCTAAGGAGGGGTAAGAGCTCCGAGAAACGAGGCAAAGTGGCAAATACAATCCCCAAACTCAAAATCCACAACGGGCACATAGTTTGTGACTGCGAGTCACACACATTCCTATTCTTCTTTCATATTTAGGCACGGACTCTCCTGTGGGCCGTATGTTTGACACCCCTGTTCCAGTGCAAGTATCCTGCAGTGACTTGTGGTGCCTAATCCAAGCGGACAGGATGTGGATAGTGAATTACTCTTGGAGAGAGAATAGTAAACCACAATGCATGTTAATAATAGGAGTCTATAAATAGTTCCGCGAAGAAAAGTAATTGAGTGTGATATATGAAGATCTTGGTGCAGTAACGAGCTATTCCACAACAATTGTAACAGTTATAGTTAGGCTAATATTTAATTGTCTTCCTAAACTTCCTTAACTAACAAAGCGCAGTAGAAATATCAATTGAGGTTAATTTCTGAAATAGTGATTCAAATTAGGGCAAAAGAAGAACTATTTAGGTTTAGATTTTTTTTTAACTTTAAATATTAATATCTTGAAGTTATTATTTTGTGGAACAGCTTATTATTATTATTATTATTATTATTATATTATTATTATTACCTTTAAGTCTTTCATATGAACATTTTTAAATGAAAAATAATTATATTAACATACCGTTCTCTTATAAGGTATATAGCTAAAAAAAATTCCTTACTTAATCCACCCTTACTAACTTTCTCCACACTTCCCTATCCCTGCATACTCCCTTTGCTTCAACAACATCCATACACCGAGTAATACATTATCTTTTATTCTTGAAAACTATTAATGTTTCTCTTTTTTCATACATTCGTATACAACATTTAACCAAGTCTTACAAGGTCTCTACTCCTTCCTTTTGATACACACACTCTACCTTCATATATTTTCTTCGTCACACTATTCACACTCGTCCTCTCAACATTACCAAATCAACGTAAGACGCTTCTTTCACATCGACCTGTTGGATTCCCTTTCAACCCGCATCATAATAACAATAATAACAACAACAATCGAGAGTTGTTTTAGACCCACTAAAGAGAGAACACAGGTGCTAATGACCCCGGCGCTCCGGTGTTTTATTCCTGTATAAACTGAGCGCAGAGCGTAGTTCTATTGTGGTCTATTACACACGAGGTGGTCGCTTATCAGCCGCTAATATCAGCCGTGCGGTGATTCGTGACTCATCCCATACAAGTAGGTACACTCCGTTCACAAGACGCGACCAGGAAAACACGAGGTGGTCGCTTATCACCGCTAATATCAGCCGTGCGGTGATTCGTGACTCATCCCATACAAGTAGGTACACTCCGTTCACAAGACGCGACCAGGAAAACACGAGGTGGTCGCTTATCAGCCGCGCGGTGATTCGTGACTCATCCCATACAAGTAGGTACACTCCGTTCACAAGACGCGATCAGAAAACACGAGGTGTCGCTTATCAGCCACTAATATCAGCCGTGCGGTGATTCGTGACTCATCCCATACAAGTAGGTACACTCCGTTCACAAGACGCGATCAGGAAAACACGAGGTGGTCGCTTATCAGCCGCTAATATCAGCCGTGCGGTGATTCGTGACTCATCCCATACAAGTAGGTACACTCCGTTCACAAGACGCGATCAGGAAAACACGAGGTGGTCGCTTATCAGCCGCTAATATCAGCCGTGCGGTGATTCGTGACTCATCCCATACAAGTAGGTAAACTCCGTTCACAAGACGCGATCAGGAAAACACAAGGTGGGCGTTCACCGCAGATGTGAAGTTATCGATTATTTTTTTAGCACCGCGTCTTACTACCCGTTCGGGTTATACGCCTATGGATGGATTAGGGATTAGGAAGAGTTAAGAGGAAGTGCACCCGCATTTACGTGGAAGAAAGTGAGAGAAAACCACCCTCAGTGCACCCAACCGGTATTTGAACCCCAACCTCCCCGTCATCGGCAGTCCAGTCTATTGCTAGACTGACACCTTGGACCATGAGGCCACCAATGGGGGCGTAAAATAAGCTTACTTCTCTTTCCACGATGCAAGACAAACTTTAAATAAATATTTTGTAATGGTCATAATAAAGGTTGATTCCAATTAGGCGAGCAATTTGATTTTGGAAAAATTCATATAATTGGAGCGTACGGACTGCGAGGTCCACTTTTTCGATTCCAAGAAAAATCAAATATAATTAAAATATTCCCGATATCAAATCGAAATTGAAATTGTTTTAAAAATTGTCCATGTTGAAAAATGTACAGAGTATATTTATATAACTTTATTCACTAAATATAATATACAAAGTTTAACAAATTTCGTCCTAAGTCTATAATCAACTCACTTCAACAAGTAACATTACTAAAAGCTCGCTTTGCAAATGAACGGACATTTGGATAATCTTTTAGAAAATACAAACAAATTTATTTTATTATTGTTGTTATTTTATATGTATTGATAGTATCCATCAAAAGTGACAGCTGCAGATCACATGGCTTTACTTACGGATACATGAAAGTAGATGTGATAGCTTTTTTTCTAGTGGTCAGAGATGTTCACTCGTAAGAAAATTGGGGTACACTTATTTCAGGCACGTGGGACATTAATATGATTTTAACGTACTGTATATTACACTTCAAAACTATTTTTTAAATTTAACAAATGTCTGTATTTTAGATGTCAATATTTTTGTTGCGCTAGTCATGTTGAGCTCGACTGCTGAGGACGGGAAGATCGAGGTTCGAATCTCGGTCAGGTGAACTGGGGTGGTTTTTACTAAATGGTTTTCCACTCTTCTTCCACACAAATGCGGCTTCACTTCCTCTAATTCAACCTTCCCAATTCCTAAATCCATTAACGTAATTAAAGCATTTAACCCAAACGGGTAGTAAGACGCAGTGCTAATTATATTATTATTATTATTTTTGTTGGCAACTGTTGAAACACCCGCTTCAGTGTCCGCATGGTATAAGGCGTCATTCTCGTGTTAGAATGGACTGATGATGACGCCGAGATCAGGGTTCGAATCCCGGTCGGCTCTACTAAGGTTTTTTTTCCCTAAACGGTTTCCCACTCTCCTTCCACGCAAATGCGGGTAGATTACCTCTAGAGTGCTTCTTTCTTATCTTTAACACATTAGAGTAATTATTATCTTTATTTTTTTATTATTTAGCACCGCGTCTTACTACCCGTTCGGGTTGTACGCATTAAGTACTAATTATGCTAATGGAATGGGAATTGGGAAGGCTTAATTAGAGGAAGTGAACCCGCATTTGCGTGGAGTGAGAGTGGAAAACCATTTAGGAAAAACCACCACCAGTTCACCCGACCGAGATTCGAACCTCGATCTCCCCGTCCTCAGCAGTCGAGCTCAACACGACTAGCGCGTTAGCCAACTACGCCACCGAGGCGGGCGATTATCATCATATAAGTGTATAAACTGAACAGGTAATCAGACGCGGTGATTAAAAAAAAAAAGTTAGCGCAGATTTTTTTTTTTCGGGGTGAAGTTGAAGTTGATGAATTTTAAAAGCTTCACATACTTATAACAGATAAGACATATTTCAGACTGTACTGTATTTATAGTAAGTAAAAATAAATTAGTGTGGTTTTTTTTTAGAGTATTTTCTGAGTGTAGAAAATATATCAACAAGGACATTTAAAAATATCTGTTTAATATGCGCAACGAGTGAAGAAATAATCTGGATAACAATAGAATACGTACCCAATTTAACGTGATCACCTTTAGAAAGTACAGGAATATAACAAACAGTAAAAATATGACCAACCCGTCTAAAATAACAAAAGAGTGGATACGGAATATAGGAACAGTTTCAAGTTGCGCCTGGCAATATAGAGCACACGCGAGAAAGATTTGATATCGACCGTGGCGAGGCATGAGTCATCCACCAGCAGAGGTGACGTCACCTGGTACCGCCCCTGGCAGGGTAGATAGCACGCCACACAGACCCGCAAAGCTAGGAGGTATCGCCGAGCTAGAGTCTAAATTCAAGGGGAAATTCTTAGGCCCAATCTTACAATGTCACGTTAAAGTCCTCGTAACTTAACCGTTTGTAAAGTATAACCGTCGGTTAAACTTAGCGTTGCGTTTTACAAAACTATTTTTATGTGCGCGTCAAATTACGGATAGGTGCCTTCCATTGGTTCTTAGCGTTAACTTTCTCGGAGCGCTAGATTTGTGTCAAAGCCTTTGATTGGCTTAACTTGACCATAGAGAGTATAACCAAGTCATTACAAAGTCTATGGAACTGTTATGAAAAATTCAATCAAAACGAGTTCAATTCTCAAATTTGTTGTGGTTATCTGCTATATTGTATCGTATTTATTTTCACGCTAAAATGTCTGTTGAGAATCATAAACGCGAACGAAGAGTAAATTTTAGCAAAGCAGATGAAATGTTGCAGATTGAAATAACAGTTAAATACAAACAAACCATTGAAAATAAACAATTTTATTGGTGTTCAATCCATTCAAGAATTTCTAACATTTTATTTTTGTTTGGACAAAAACGTTTAAAAAAATATTCCTCGTCATAAAATTCCAGGAAATTCTTTCGTTTCATTATCATCTCGTTGTTCTTCTAAGTCTTGAGTTTGATATAAAGCGTAACTCATCTTCAAAGTCGTCATTATCATACAATAAATAATCCATTTCTTAAATAAAAGTAACCTCACTTTAATAATAACAACAATCGCCTTGAAAACAATATGGCGGAGTGTTTAACGCTGTTAATGTGGACGTTATGTTTGCTAATCGGAAGGTAGACCTCGCGTTAACTTTACGAGCACATTTACGTGAACATTAGCGCTAACCAAACATTGTAAAATCAAAAGTAGTGGTCGTTATCGCTTAACCTCATGTTAAGCCCTAACGAATAGAATAACATGACATTGTAAAATTGGGCCTTAGTCTTCAATAATAAATCTGGGTGGCTACAAAAATATATTTTACAAAACTTCCTGATTTTTACAGGTTTTCCAGGAAACATTTTTCAATTTTCCCTGACTATTTTTTTCCAGTTTTAATGGTGGGTGATGACTTGTGTTTTATTTATTATTGATCACATATTAAAAAAAGGAAACATAAAGTTTTATCAGTTATTTAAAAATTAAAATTTTATTTTATTTAGGTAGGTCTATTATTAACTTTTGTTTTAGTGTTTAATAAAAGAGTTGAATTCAATATAAAAAAATATAATATACAACCAATGAATATTGAAACTTTGATGTTTAACAAATATAGTGTGACAATTTGAGTATGGAAGACTTATATATACATATATGACTAGATTGAAGATAAAATAAAACTGTTATGACATTATAAAAGTAAGACTATCTTACATAAAATACATATAACAAATAACATTTTAAAATGATAAATTAAAACAAATAGTTTAAGTCAATATAATATTAAGAAATATAAATTGATAATATTAAGGTTACTGATTTGTAAGATTGAAGAATAAATTGTAAATTAAAGTTATATTTTTAATTATTGAATTCTTATCTGAATTTGAGTGCCCTTGTTCCTTTTTCTCAAGCTGGTATGAATCAGCTTAAAGTTGCTGCGACATGTTTCGGCGTAACAAATGACGCCATCATCAGGCTATATAGTAGTTGTAAGATTAATGGGATATTTTAGACATATTTTTTAATTCCTTGACATTTCCCTGTCATCCAAAAATCCCCTGACTTTTCCAGGTTTTCCCCTGTCTGCAGCCACCACGAATCTCACTCGTATCGCTTTGAGGAGGGACAGACCCCCCCCCCTCCCCCGTATGTTATACCGTTTATCTTTCAAAGCTCAAGCTGCGTGTAAGACGAGCAGATGTTTCTTCCGGTGCCAGAATGGTCTAACTCTAAGAGAAAGCAAGTTTATAACGTTCCTGGGTGGAGCTGTCCGGCAGTAGGAGAACAAACAGTGGAGGAGGAAAATACAAACTACAGTAAAATTTGTGTTGTGATCCCCCACGCCCCATTATTAAATGATACAATTTCTGTTATGATCCAGTATATTAAATAACATAATTCTATCCACGCTCCTAAACCAGTTATCTTTCGTTTCTCGCGCATTTAGCAGCCGCCTAAGTCAGCGAGAAAGTATAAAATGTTGTCAGGCCACACGGCTTAAAATACAACGGTCTGTGTCGTTTTATGAAACTACTTGGTTATCCTGGCCAAACTTATACTCCCTTTCGACCCTAGCCTACAGCCAGCCTTTGTTGTGTCAGTAAAAAAAAAGAGCGGAAAGAAAACTACAAAACTTCTTATCTGAAGGTAAAGAGCAAAGCTCGCTGCTAGTTCTCAAATATCAACAAATAACTGTATTTGTTAAAGGAAGACTAAATCTAGAGCCATTTTTCATCAAGTCTGGTCTCATAACTCCGTAAATATGATTAGAAAGTCGAGAAAAATTAGATTTCACATTTTCACAGTCTTCTCTAAATTAATAAAACTCAGACTAAAGTGTTGTTATGAAAAAAAAAAAAAGAGCCCTGTTGGAATATTTCTACTTTATTTTGGCGTGAGCTATATTTTGAAATAACAGAACATAGAATAGAATATTGCGTTAGGACTGAACGTCTGCGTGGCATGTTATCGCTCATCAAGGTCCCCTTAATAACCAACAAAAATTTGTGATTGTGTTTTTTTCAGAGTGGAAAATGTCAACTTTTAAACTATGTTTTCAAGTATATCCATGTATAGGATCCTATAAAATAGTGTTTTTTTCTTGCCAGCTGCCAGTAAACATCAAAATCGTGTGATATTAAAGATTTTTTTTATTAATATTTAATCCAAGCGCAATATCTCAGTCACTAAGACAGTCCCCTTAAGATAATGTTCGTTAATAATCTAAAACTAAATCCAGCGAAAATAATAAACATAATAACTGTTTAGTGACACGAATTATGAACTAACTTAGATCTAGATCAGAGACACAACACCCAGCCCCAGGCCGTTAATTCCTCACCATGAAAGGGTGAGCCCACATTTCACCAATGTGATACAATTTTCGGCGATGTCGGTAGGGAGTCGAACCCGGGACCCCTTTATCTCGGTGGGCAGACACGCTACCGACTGAGCCAAAGTACTGAAACGGATCAAGGACGATAAAAGCTCTTGTCGAAACATTAACTTGCTGTGGAGTTGAAGGCCACGGTATCAACGTCAACCATGTTTACTAATTAATAAAACGTACATCAGCGAGCGTCACTGATGCAAGCTGAGGTTGAAAGGTCTGCGGACGCGTGAATAATCAAACGCCATGACTGGGACAAATGCTCGTCTCATCAGTGAATTAATTCATCAATCGACTGATAAGCGACTATCTTGGTGGCTCGATGGATCCAGGGGTCACGACCGATAGCCCTTTCCGTTACACGCCTATTGGAGGCTCGAGCTGAAACAAGAGGACGGTCCAGTTGTCCATTCAATCGTCTGTCTGGTGAAAAGGGGGGCGTGGCTCCTAGCAACGGAATTTAGAGAGCAAGCCTCGGATGCTTGAGTGAGAGAGGCAAGCCTCGGATGCTTGAGTGCGAGAGGCAAGCCTCGGAAACTTGAGTAAGAGAGGCAAGCCTCGGATGCTTGAGTGCGAGAGGCAAGCCTCGGATGCTTGAGTGCGAGAGGCAAGCCTCGGAAACGAGTAAGAGAGGCAAGCCTCGGATGCTTGAGTGAGAGAGGCAAGCCTCGGATGCTTGAGTGCGAGAGGAGAGCCTCGGATACTTGAGTGAGAAAGGAGAGCCTCGGATACTTAAGTGAGAGAGGCAAGCCTCGGATGCTTGAGTGAGAGAGGCAAGCCTCGGATGCTTGAGTGCGAGAGGAGAGCCTCGGAAACGAGTAAGAGAGGCAAGCCTCGGATGCTTGAGTGAGAGAGGCAAGCCTCGGATGCTTGAGTGCGAGAGGAGAGCCTCGGATACTTGAGTGAGAGAGGAGAGCCTCGGATACTTAAGTGAGAGAGGCAAGCCTCGGAAACTTGTGTGAGAGAGGCAAGCCTCGGATATTTGCGTGCGAGAGGTAAATAAAGGCAAACTATTTTTTGCACCGCGTTTTAGCCGTTCGGATTATACGCATATATACTAATTACTCTTAAGTGTTAGGGTGAATAATGTTAAATTTATAGGAAATGAACTAGCATATGCGTGGAGGGAGAATTGAAAACCATTTAGGATAAAAACTCATTAAAATCGAACATGAGCTTTCAATCATCGGCAGCTTAGTCTATTGCGCGAGTGAGGCCATGTGACCACCGTGCTGTGCCTCCTCACACGTGGCAGGATATTGTGCCTCCTTTCATCTGGTAGGATATTGTGCCTCTTTGCACCTGGTAGGATATTGTGCTTCCTTGCACCTGGCAGGATATTGTGCCTCCTTTCATCTGGTAGGATATTGTGCCTCCTTGCACCTGGCAGGATATTGTGCCTCCTTTCATCTGGTAGGATATTGTGCTTCCTTGAACCTGGCAGGATATTGTGCCTCCTTTCATCTGGTAGGATATTGTGCCTCTTTGCACCTGGTAGGATATTGTGCTTCCTTGCACCTGGCAGGATATTGTGCCTCCTTTCATCTGGTAGGATATTGTGCCTCTTTGCACCTGGTAGGATATTGTGCTTCCTTGCACCTGGCAGGATATTGTGCCTCCTTTCATCTGGTAGGATATTGTGCTTCCTTGCACCTGGCAGGATATTGTGCCTCCTTTCATCTGGTAGGATATTGTGCCTCCTTGCACCTGGCAGGATATTGTGCCTCCTTTCATCTGGTAGGATATTGTGCTTCCTTGCACCTGGCAGGATATTGTGCCTCCTTTCATCTGGTAGGATATTGTGCTTCCTTGCACCTGGCAGAATATTGTGCCTCCGTTCATCTGGTAGGATATTGTGCTTCCTTGCACCTGGCAGGATATTGAGCCTCCTTGCACCTGGCAGGATATTGTGCCTCCTTGCACCTGGTAGGATATTGTGCTTCCTTGCACCCGGTAACATGCTGTGTCTTCTTGCGACTGGTAGCATACTGTGCCTCCTTGCGACTGGTAACATACTGTGCCTCCTTGCGACTGGTAACATACTGTGCCTCCTTGCGACTGGTAACATACAGTGCCTCCTTGCGACTGGTAACATACTGTGCCTCCTTGCGACTGGTAACATACTGTACCTCCTTGCGACTGGTAACATACTGTACCTCCTTGCGACTGGTAACATACTGTGCCTCCTTGCGACTGGTAACATACTGTACCTCCTTGCGACTGGTAACATACTGTGCCTCCTTGCGACTGGTAACATACTGTGCCTCCTTGCGACTGGTAACATACTGTACCTCCTTGCGACTGGTAAGATATTGTGCCTCCTTGCGACTGGTAACATACTGTACCTCCTTGCGAATGGTAACATACTGTACCTCCTTGCGACTGGTAACATACTGTGTCTCCTTGAGCCCGGTAACATGCTGTGTCTCCTTACGACTGGTAACATACTGTACCTCCTTGCGACTGGTAACATACTGTGTCTCCTTACGACTGGTAACATACTGTAACTCCTTGCGACTGGTAACATACTGTGTCTCCTTACGACTGGTAACATACTGTACCTCCTTGCGACTGGTAACATACTGTGTCTCCTTACGACTGGTAACATACTGTGCCTCCTTGCGACTGGTAACATACTGTACCTCCTTGCGACTGGTAACATACTGTACCTCCTTGCGACTGGTAACATACTGTGTCTCCTTACGACTGGTAACATACTGTACCTCCTTGCGACTGGTAACATACTGTGTCTCCTTACGACTGGTAACATACTGTGCCTCCTTGCGACTGGTAACATACTGTGCCTCCTTGCGACTGGTAACATACTGTACCTCCTTGCGACTGGTAAGATATTGTGCCTCCTTGCGACTGGTAACATACTGTACCTCCTTGCGACTGGTAACATACTGTGTCTCCTTGCGACTGGTAACATACTGTACCTCCTTGCGACTGGTAACATACTGTGTCTCCTTACGACTGGTAACATACTGTACCTCCTTGAGCCCGGTAACATGCTCTGTCTCCTTGCGTCACGAGAAAACTGTTTACTGCGAGAAGTTGCGCAACAAGAGCTGATGACTCACGAGAATTTATCAATATGTGTTCACCCGTAAAGACGAAGGCCAGGAAATATCAGCGAGTCGAGATAACATAACTCAACGAGGGAACTGAATCATCCTCCATATGGAGAGGTTTTTAAACAAATCTAAACGTTTCAACACGAGGGCTGTATTTAACATCTTTATCTAAGGCGTGGGGATGTATAAGGTTGTATGGAGGAAGTGCACCCGCGTTAGAGGGTAGAGGAGAAAACCACAGTGATGAAACTACCTCAAATGCATTCGACCGAGATTTGTGATAAATACCGAGCCGAGTTTAGGATTTTAGTCTAGCCCGTTTCAGTGGGCGAATGGACTTTCGTGTCAGACTGGTCTAGTGACGGAGAGAGAGTCAAATATCCGTCGGAACTATTGAGGGTGGTTTTCCCTAAAAAATTTCCCCTCTCCTTCACCGCAAATGTTGATAGATTATTATTATTTATAAAATGCTTCTTTTCTCATCCCTACCCCATTAAAGTAATTATCATATATGCGTATAACCTGGACGGGTAGTAAGACGCAATGATTAAAAATAAAATTCAGTGAACATTATGCCAGTTCCCTGAGTAACAGAAAGAACCTAGTAACGATCCTTTAATTGCCGCGGATCGTGTTTGAATACACATGTGTCCACCTGACCCCGAATACTCGCTTATGTTAACGACGTTACCTGTCCTTACTCGGTGAATTTAAAGCTATTTTGCGAAACGGGTTGCGTATTAACGTGACGTACCTAAGCAATTTTATCACCATTAGATGCTAATGTACGAAATAGAAAGCCAAGGAAGAAAATGGGCTTACACCCATGCGAGACCTCTTGTTTAGATGCTGACGACACTTTCCTTCTTCCGCTGACGGTTATAAACACTTACTTCTACTATTTGCCGCATAGAGAACCGAGCTGCATTTCAAAATCACCATTTTTTTTTCTTATTTCCTATTCTAGATAAATAAATGCGTCCACGTACTTTTTTTTTAATCATCTTCATCCTGACGGTTTCGTGAGCAAACTAAACAGGCAAAGTTGTAGACGACTTTAAAATAATTGCGGTTACAGAAGGAAAAAAACCCTTATAAATAAATAGTTTGGTGACAATGTTAAGACTATTTCTGGAATAATGTATTAAGGAATTTATGGTTTTTGTATCATTGTTACATTTTTAAAATTTGTTGAATAAAACGTAAATATATTAGCATGGGAACAACTATGTTGACTTGCTACTGTCAAAGGTCTCCCCTGGGATCAAACCTGTGTCCCTAGTTCAAGTGGACATAAACGACAATGAAGACTCTCTTATCTGTTCCATCAATGTTGACAATGATACTAGCGCCTTCTGTACGACAGTGGCTTGTTTATATCGTTAGTTCGCGAGTCCTGTACGAGATGCCGTGCCAGTCAATAGGACAACCCATCTATACAGAACTGTGACGAGATTAGAGCGCAATGCTGACTTGCAAGAAACCTATGTACAGCCACTACAGCAACATTTGATCATGTGATGGCAGAATTATAGCACAGCGCTGACTTGCAGGAAACCTCTGTACAGCCACTACAGCAACATTTGATCATGTGATGGCAGAATTAGAGCACAGCGCTGACTTGCAGGAAACCTCTGTATAGCCACTGCAACAACATTTGATCATGTGATGGCAGAATTAGAGCACAGCGCTGACTTGCAGGAAACCTCTGTATAGCCACTGCAACAACATTTGATCATGTGATGGCAGAATTAGAGCACAGCGCTGACTTGCAGGAAACCTCTGTATAGCCACTGCAACAACATTTGATCATGTGATGGCAGAATTAGAGCACAGCGCTGACTTGCAGGAAACCTCTGTACAGCCACTGCAACAACATTTGATCATGTGATGGCAGAATTAGAGCACAGCGCTGACTTGCAGGAAACCTCTGTACAGCCACTGCAACAACATTTGATCATGTGATGGCAGAATTAGAGCACAGCGCTGACTTGCAGGAAACCTCTGTACAGCCATTGCAACAACATTTGATAATGTGATGGCAGAATTAGAGCACATCGCTGACTTGCAGGAAACCTCTGTATAGCCACTGCAACATTTGATCATGTGATGGCAGAATTAGAGCACAGCGCTGACTTGCAGGAAACCTCTGTATAGCAACTGCGGCAACATTTGAGCATGTGATGGCAGAATTAGAGCACAGCGCTGACTTGCAGGAAACCTCTGTACAGCCACTACAGCAACATTTGATAATGTGATGGCAGAATTAGAGCACAGCGCTGACTTGCAGGAAACCTATGTATAGCAACTGTATCAACATTTGAGCATGTGATGGCAGAATTAGACCACAGTGCTGACTAGCAGGAAACCTCTGTACAGCAACTGCAGCAACATTTGATCATGCGTATAGTAACTAGTAAATTTTAGGAGTCAAGTATAAATACTTCTTTCTCATAGGGGTATACTTACTGTGCTTCAAGTTTTACTCCTTATATCTACATTATTGAGGTAGGGAAGGGGAAATGTACCGTCTTAAGAGATTAGGGTTTAAATCCGGATAGAATCAAATATGCCATACGTCAAATTATGTTATCTGCACTTTTGATGGATATTATCAATACATAGGCCTATAAAATAACACTAATAACAGTAAAATGTTATCATTGTTGACGATATTAAAGTATTTTTTTAAAAAAGATTCTTGCTCCGGCATTCAATTATAGTTCTTTCTAGTGAATAGTCAACTCAGCTTCGTGAGGACAAATGAGATACTTGAATAAAAAACTAGCGGCTCCGGTCTAGAAAAATGAGATGAATAGCCGTAGGGGTCGTTGTGCACTTGTTCTGACTGCATTACAACTTTTATCGGCAGAAGTTGGCATTATCTTCGTTAACAGACGACGGCAGCTCAGTCGGTATGGCTCAATTACGGTCCTACGCCACGGAGTTTATTGATAACATTTTACTAGATTATTATTATTATTTAATAAGTATTGATAATATCTATCAAATGTGGCAGCTACAGGTCACGTGACAACGTATGAATACGGAAAGTATTTCTAGTAATTTTTCTAGTTGTCATATAAGGGGAATGAGATGCAAATTTTCCGGGAAATTTTCTGCAGTGGCGGCTCGCGGTGGAGGGTTTAATTGTAGAGGTGACACTTTGAGCCTTTTATACTTCAAAATACAGTGTATTAATAGAGGAGTGGGCTATCATATGGGGGGCACGGGACTGGGGAAGGGGCAGGGGGAATTAGGAAGCACTGAGGACAGAGGAGGGGAGGGGGGGGACAAATGTCGGGCCAACCTTAAAATTATTTCAATTAACTTATTGACGACAAAAAAAACTTGAGGTATGATTTATGAACATAACGTGTCTACAGAAGCTGGTGCATTCATTTGTTTCTTTATTACTTTTTGTTTAACTCCGCGTCTTACTGCCCAGTCGGGTTATACGTCTATGTACTAATTACGCTAATGTGTGAGGGATGAGGAGGGTTGATTTTAGAGGAATTGAACCCGCATTTGTGTGGAGTGTGAGTGGAAAACCTCCCTCAGTGCACCCGACTAGGATCAAACTCCAATATCCCTGTCATCGATAGTATAGTCTATTACGATAGTAGTGCGTTAGATCGTGCGCCAACCGAAGCAGGTGTTTCTTTACTACTACTACTACTATTATTATCATTAAGACTAATTATTATTACTGTTATTATTATCATCCATTTAATCAGTTGAAAATATTTTACAGAAAATAATAAATGAAAATTTTCCTGTTTGGAAAATTTTCCGTCTCTCATCTCTACCGAGTTCTTCCTGTGAAAAGGTTTACAGAAGCGAGTGAAAGACTCTAGGCGCTGCGCATCTCATCAAACGTTTGTGAGGGCAGTGTACTCGGCAAGCAGAAACAGCCACACAGTTTATTCTGGTGAATGACGAAGATACAGACGCAAGGGAGGAGAAAGACTGCCATTGTCACCTGCTATCAGACACCGGGATCCTCCTCGGCCAAGGTAACACAAGAGAAAGGGGAGATGTAACTGAAGAAACCTTTCTGTTCTTTACTAAAACATCAGTTGTAGAGAGGTATTTTTTGAAGGAAGAAAACCCGACATCAATTGAGAGTTTGACGGCGCCCGCTGTTTGCGGGAAAGATGGGATATTTTCTGGTAAAAAAAAATCAGATCAAATAAGTCCCAGGGATGTCTACAGCAGACACGACGTTAGTGATACGTTCAACCACCAGGCGCTGAAGTCGATACGTGTGACCTGAGATAACAAAAATTAAATCGGAACAATTTTCTGGTAAATTTCCGCGGTGGCAAATTTCAGCCTACCGAATACAGTCCAATTTTCATAGAAAGAGACCTTTTTACAACAGCTAGAAAAGTTACTAGATCTACTTTCACGTGTTCATACGACAAGTCATGTGATCTACAGCTGTCACTTGTTATCCCATGTCTTGTGGTTTCGAGGGAGGTAGCTGGTTTTACTGGAACTGCAGCTTCCGACTGGCCTTTGTGATTAGGTACCGGTCTCGTGGGTCTTGTGGGTGGGGGTAAGGGAGAGAGATGGGGGAGAAAACGTAGGCGGGTTGGGGGGTGGCTAGGGGATGTAAATGATAGCCCTCAGGGTTAAAGGGGAAATTGGAGTAGGGGGGAGTCGGGTGGTCGGTGAGAGGGGAAGACGAGGGGAGGCCTGAGATGACTCGGCGGCAGGGATGCTGGGAGATGTGGGCGCAGTGTGTGGGTGTTCGGGGGTCTGGTGGTTGTAGACGGGAACGTAGAGAATGGGTCCACGAGTTGAGTACTGTTTGGTCGGTGCTGTTTTCTCCAGGGTCTTCCGTCGGTGGGCTTTGCCGGCGCGGCGAGTGTAGACCATCCCGTGATGACGAGGACAAGTGGATGGGGAAGGGTGGAGAGGTAGGATAGAGTCCCGGCAACGTAAAGTCGCGGTGGGAGGTAGGATAGCGTCCCGGCAACGTTAAGTCGCGGTGGGAGGTAGGGTAGAGTCCCGGCAACGTAAAGTCGCGGTGGGAGGTAGGGTAGATTCCCGGCAACGTAAAGTCGCGGTGGGAGGTAGGGTAGATTGCGGTGGAATGAGAATAGCGATGACACTTGCTGCAAACGACGATTTATTGGCTCTTTTGTATGAGTGTGGTTCCCCCAAGGTTGGCTCACCACTGCACTCGAATCAAGATTTCACCGGGTTATATACCCTCCGCTGCTGCCTGGCCTGGTCCAATCAGAGAAGAGGGAGCTTCCCATTGGTTCGGGAAAACGAAAGTGCTATTGGCCGCCAAGCGAGCCAATAGGAAGAAGGGAGTTGATTATAGAGGTAAGAGCGTCACGGACGGCTCAGACAACATGGACTGTGGGCCGGACCGGCAGTAGGGAGGGAGGGTGAAGCGGCCGGTGCAAGTGCGAAGGAAAGAAGGCTGCCTGAACAGAGAGGCACATCAATCCCCCACACTGGCTTGCGCACTTGCACACGGGTGACCTCTGGTCTACATAAATTTTACATCAACAAATTATTTACATCTTACATATATCTTAGGGCTAATTTAATACTAATTTTAACATTGATTAGATTCAATAGTTCTGATGGACACAGAGAGAGAGAAAAAAAACGTAAATATATGACAAATAAATAATAATAACGAAAATACACTACGGCCCTTTTTAGGGCCAAAACTATACAGTAAATAAGACGGCCCTTCTTAGCGTTACCAGTAACAAAATCAACACACAATCTGCCCTTTTTAGGGCCTATAAAATATGGCAAAAAACGGCCCTTTATAGGGCCAACAAAAAAATCAACACATAATCTGCCCTTTTCAGGGCCAAACAAATACAGTAAATAAGACGGCCCTTTCTAGGGCCAACAAGTTATCGCACATAATCAGCCCTTTTTAGGGCCACACTTTGACAGTGTTTACTGAGTGGGGTAGCCACAGTGGGTGTGATTTTCACCACGCACCGTGATGTTGGCGTCACGCACTTGGTTGTGGAACTACGCACCATTATGTTCACGTCACGCACTTGGTTGTGTAACCACGCACCATTATGTTCACGTCACGCACTTGGTTGTGTAACCACGCACCATTATGTTCACGTCACGCACTGGGTTGAGGGACCACGCCCTGTGTTGGCGCACCCACGCATCGTTTTACGCATCCCGCATTGGTTGTTGTGACCACGCACTGTGTCACGCACGGCGCTTGAGTAGCCGTGTACCCGGGTCTTTGGCCTCACCCTGTCTTGGGAGGGATTGGAGGTCGTCGAGGTCGCAGTCTGGTACTCCATCCAGAACTATTTGGTAGGGGAGGTCCAGTCCTTTTGTTCCCTCGGTGTTATTGGGTGCGGGGTCCATGGTTGTGAGTAGTTTGGGTAGCTGCGGTTTCCCGGTGTTTTCACCAGGGGGTGCAGGACGTAGTTGTCCCCTGTGTATTTTCTTGGATCGACCATTTGGGTAGGTAACCCAGTAGACCCCTCCTCTTCGTTTGCTCACCGGGTAGGGTCCTTCCCATTTGGGGGCAAAGCCGGCGTAGTAGGCCTCTGTTGCGTTAGAGAGGGGTTGGGTGCGGACCAGTACCAAATCACCGTTTTGAAAGGGTTGGGCGGCCCGTGCTGGAGGGTGGGTGTACCGTTGTTGGTAATTGGCTTGATTGACTCGTGCCTGTTCTTCTCTTTGGAGGGCTCCTTGGCTAGGGCTCTCGTTGTCTTCCTGCTCTCGTACTGGGGTTTCAAATCTCCACTCCCCGGGCCTGTATAGCGTTCGGCCAAGTAGTAGTTCACTCGGAGACATTCCGGTGGCCCCATTCTTGCGGCATCGTAGATTGAAGGCGATCATAGGCAGGAAGGTATCCCATTCTCGATGATTCTCCGAGATTTGGAGTCGGATTCCCTTCTTTAGTTCCTGGTTCCTTCTTTCCGTGGGGTTGGCTTGGGGGTGGTAGATTGGGGTTGTCCAGGCTTCGACATCCACATTTTGACAGGCGTTCGCCCAAGCTCGGCTAATGAACTGTGGACCATTGTCGGACAGGAGATGTTTTGGATATCCCCATCGTGGGAAGAATTGTTGTTCCATCGTCTGGATTATCTGTCTGACCTCTGTTGACGCGAGTGGAAATACTTCTACCCACCTTGAGAAGAGATCCGTAATCACTAGGATGAACTTCTTTCCTCTGCGACTTCGGGGTATGGCCCCATGAGGTCTAAGGCTACCACTTTCCAGGGGCGTTGTGGTTGACGGGGTCTTAGTGGCTCTGCCCCTTGATACCCCCCGGTCTTACGACAGGCACAGAGCATGCAGTTTCGAACGTAGTTGCTGACTTCCGTTCGGAGGCCTTTCCAGGTGTAGCCTCGCTGAATGGCTCGTGTCGTTTCGTCTTCTCCCGGGTGCCCTGCCTGAGGGTGGTCGTGGTATGTCCAAATAACCTGTTGTCGGATTTGAGTTGGAACGATGAGTTTCCATGGTACTTCCTTTCCTTCACGTCTCCAGATATTGTCTCCTTTTACGTAGTGCTCATTCCAAAAACGAGCGTCGGTTGTTTTTGTGGGTGGTCGAGTTTGGGTGTCCAGAGCCTTCCAATGGTTCACTTGAGTTTGTATCTCTGTATCCTTTCTTTGTTCCGCCTTGACCAACTCATGTAGGGGTTCATCTGGGCTTTGTAGGACTAGTAGAGCTTCTGGTTCGGGTGGTGGTAGCCCTGTGACTGAGGGTGGAGTCATCCGGTCCCAGTCTTGCGTCTCTGAACTGGTGTTCTCGCTGTCGGGTTGGCGTGACAACGCGTCAGGTAGATCGTTCTGTTTTCCCGGGCAATGTTCTAGGGAAAACTGGAACTCTTGGAGCAAGAGTGCCCATCGCGTTAGCTTGGTCCGTTGGTCTTTCATCGTATTCAGCCAGGTGAGAGCTCGGTTATCCGTGCGAAGTATGAAGGGTTTGTCTTCCAGGTAATGTCTATACTTCTTGATGGCCCAGACGATAGCGAGGCACTCCTGTTCGTTGCTATGGTACCGTTGCTCGGTAGGGGTTAGCTTTGCGCTGGCATGACTGATGATTCGCTTGCCCGCATCGTCTTCTTGGTACAGTACTGCCCCTAGTCCAATCCCGCTAGCGTCAGTTTGTAGGGTAAAGGTTCGTGATGGATCGGGACGACTTAAGGGTGGTAGGTCTCTGAAGGCTTCTTTGAGTGTGTGTAGAGCGGTTTCTGTTTGGGAGTTCCACATCCACCGGGATTTGGTTCTTAGAAGTTCGGTGAGAGGTGCTGTTAGTTCCGCCATTTGGGGCACGAATTCTCGTAACCAGTTGCAGAGGCCCAGTAGTTGTCGGAGCTGTTTACGGTTTCTTGGTGTTGGGGCTTCCGTGATGGCTTTGATCGTCTGTGGTTGTGGGGCGTTTCCTTGGCTAGAAACGATATGGCCAAGGTATTCCAACTCAGTCTTGCCGAACTGGCATTTTTCCAGATTGCAGGTCAGTTGGTGGAGCTCAAATCTTTCTAAAACCTTGCTCAAGTGGTTGAGGTGCTCATCCCATGTCTTTGAGTAGATTATCACGTCGTCAAGGTAGGCAAAACAGAACTGGCCGGTGTACCCTGCTAACACTTCTTGACTCATCAGTCGCTGAAAAGTACTCGGGGCTCCCTTTAATCCGAAAGGCATAACTGTAAATTGCAAGGTTTCTCCGTTGGGCGTGGTGAAAGCAGTCAGGGGTTTGGAATCGGGGTGTAAGGGAATCTGCCAGTACCCTGATTTCATATCGAGGGTGGTAAATATTTCTGCGTCTCCCAAATCTCGAAGAGTGTCATGTACGTTGACAGCGGGGGGAGTGACATCGATAGTGGCGGTGTTCAGTTGTCGGAAATCAATGCAGAAACGGGGAGTTTTGTCCTTTTTTTCCACAATTACAATGGGTGAATTGTATTCAGAGTTTCCAGGTTCTATTATCCCCTGGGCTTTCATCTCCTGAACCTGGTCTTCAATTAGCGCGTTTTTCGCAGGGGAATAGCGGTAAGGCCGTACCATAATCCGTTGGTTGTCCTTGAGTCGAATTTGATGGTTGATGCTGCGTGTTCTTCGCAGAGGTCCCTGAGTGTTGAAAACGGCTCGGTGTTGGTCTAGTAGTCTAAGGAGTTGTTCTTGACGTTCTATTGGGGCGTGTTGTCTGATCTTGTCTTGAGGAACCGGCGGGGGATCCTCATTGAGTCTTGGCATCCAGTATAGAGTATGACCCCCTGGTTTCCAAAAAGCACTCGGCTGTTCTCGTAGTCCAGGATTACCTTCTGTTCTGTGAACCATGGTTGTCCCAGAATAAGTGGTTCTCGGAGTTCATCGGACACCAGGAACGTGACGTTGGCTTCTAGGGTTTGCATGGTTAGCGGTAAAGTTATCTGGCCTCGGATGGTAAGGTCACTCCCAACCTTGGCCAGGTGGATTGGTGTGGGGAAAGGAAGTAAGTTCTTCAGGTTTGTAGGGGTGAGTTGTTGGTATTGGATGAAATTAGCAGTAGCTCCGGTATCTAATAGGGCTAGTAGGGGACCGTGAGGAGTTTCGCACATAACTCTTGGGAGTGGTTGGGATGTTGAGGGATTGACGCTGTTTATTACTGGTGGCGGCCCTGATTCCTGTTTACCAGAGGCGGGGCCCTGTTGTCCTCTGGCTTGGCGTTTTCCCGGTCTTTCTTTCTCTAGGTGCCGTTGGTTTAGCACTGGGCAGTCACGGTGAAAATGGTACCCTGGACAGTGGTAACATTTTGGAGGTCGCGGTTCAGATGAGGTTGCTGGGATCTTGCTGGGGCGTGTAGTCACTGGCGCAGTGTTTTTAGCCAGGTCTCGTTCCACAGATACGGCCCTAGTGATAAGTTCTTCTAACTCTTGAGGGTGTGGAGCTCGAAGAAAAGGTCTCAGTCCTGGTCGGACAAGTTCGATTAACAGGGGGATTATTTCTGCTGATGGGGCTGTGGGGGCCAAGCGTTGATACAGCCGTACTTTGTGCCGAAGGAATATCTCAACGGGCTCAGTCTGTGTTTGTTCCTTTCCGTATAGCTCTGCGTGGAGAGAGGCTATGGTGGTTGTACTGGCGAAGTGGTGCGTTAGTCGTTGCTTGAACTCTTCCCAAGTCATTATATATTCGCCATATAGCTTCCACCACTGAGCGGCGGTGTCTTTAAGCTGCCGTTGGGTGGTAGGTACCCATTCTAGCGGGTCTACTCGAGCGGTCCTGAGCTGAACCTCACAGCGTTGGGTAAAAGTAGTAGGGTCTTCATGCCCTCGACCGTGAAAGTCTGGTAGAGTTGGTAGGTGGTAAGAGCTTGAGCACTGGCGTTGGTAGGTGGCAGTCAGGTGCGGCTGGTATGGTGGTGCGCTGGCAGTTGATGAGGTGGACCGTTGGCACGGCGGACATCGGAAGAATAGGCCCCTGAGGTCTCTAGGCTCATTTTTCCAGCCCAGGCACTGGTAGTGGTAGTATTGCCTACAGTCCTCGCAGACAACCTCTCGGCCATCTTCTCCAGTACAGGTTAACCCTGGGCAATACCGTACTTCCACTGGTGCTTCGGTGCAGGTGGTGCACCGGTAGGCTGGTTCATTGATGTCACGTGGCTCGTCTGCCCAGCCAATGCAAAGGTTGTGGTAGGGCTTTTGGCAGTTTGTGCAGGTTACATAATGTCGGTCCCCTCCTGGGGTACACGATGGGTTGTTACACTTTTGACTTCTAGTCATAACCATCTTGTCTACTTTGGTGAGGTAGTCTTCTTTGGTGAGGTAGTCTTTTTTTTGGTGAGGTAGTCTTCTTTGGTGAGGTAGTCTTCTTTGGTGAGGTAGTCTTCTTTGGTGAGGTAGTCTTCTTTGGTGAGGTAGTCTTTTTTTGGTGAGGTAGTCTTCTTTGGTGAGGTAGTCTTCTTTGGTGAGGTAGTTTTCTTTGGTGAGGTAGTCTTCTTTGGTGAGGTAGTTTGGGCGCCACCGGGTTTTGTTCACTCCCGGAAGTGTTTGTGGTGTTCTGGGGTCGTGTAGTCGGTCCGTTGGACATCCGTCCCGTGTCTTGAGTTGCCCCACGTTTAGGCGCCAGAACTGTTATCCCATGTCTTGTGGTTTCGAGGGAGGTAGCTGGTTTTACTGGAACTGCAGCTTCCGACTGGCCTTTGTGATTAGGTACCGGTCTCGTGGGTCTTGTGGGTGGGGTAAGGGAGAGAGATGGGGGAGAAAACGTAGGCGGGTTGGGGGGTGGCTAGGGGATGTAAATGATAGCCCTCAGGGGTTAAAGGGGAAATTGGAGTAGGGGGAGTCGGGTGGTCGGTGAGAGGGGAAGACGAGGGGAGGCCTGAGATGACTCGGCGGCAGGGATGCTGGGAGATGTGGGCGCAGTGTGTGGGTGTTCGGGGGTCTGGTGGTTGTAGACGGGAACGTAGAGAATGGGTCCACGAGTTGAGTACTGTTTGGTCGGTGCTGTTTTCTCCAGGGTCTTCCGTCGGTGGGCTTTGCCGGCGCGGCGAGTGTAGACCATCCCGTGATGACGAGGACAAGTGGATGGGGAAGGGTGGAGAGGTAGGATAGAGTCCCGGCAACGTAAAGTCGCGGTGGGAGGTAGGATAGCGTCCCGGCAACGTTAAGTCGCGGTGGGAGGTAGGGTAGAGTCCCGGCAACGTAAAGTCGCGGTGGGAGGTAGGGTAGATTCCCGGCAACGTAAAGTCGCGGTGGGAGGTAGGGTAGATTGCGGTGGAATGAGAATAGCGATGACACTTGCTGCAAACGACGATTTATTGGCTCTTTTGTATGAGTGTGGTTCCCCAAGGTTGGCTCACCACTGCACTCGAATCAAGATTTCACCGGGTTATATACCCTCCGCTGCTGCCTGGCCTGGTCCAATCAGAGAAGAGGGAGCTTCCCATTGGTTCGGGAAAACGAAAGTGCTATTGGCCGCCAAGCGAGCCAATAGGAAGAAGGGAGTTGATTATAGAGGTAAGAGCGTCACGGACGGCTCAGACAACATGGACTGTGGGCCGGACCGGCAGTAGGGAGGGAGGGTGAAGCGGCCGGTGCAAGTGCGAAGGAAAGAAGGCTGCCTGAACAGAGAGGCACATCACACTTATGATAGATATATTATCAAATATCAATTTAAATAACAATAATGATATAGTAACAGATTGATTAAAGCTAACCATAAAATGTCATTAATGTTTGTATTTTCTAAAAGACCCTTCCTATGGGAATTGTATCGTATGTAAAGGAGCTGTGCTGAAGTCAACCTGCAGATTAGTTTAACGGTCCTATTGATAATAGGCTGAAAAATAAAATCCAAACAAATAATCGTGATGAGAGATTAAAACGTTTTGGTTAATGAATCTCAGGAAGATGAGATGTTTTTGTAGAGGATCTGATTATAATATTGAAGTATTAACATATCTGGCTTACAGCAGACCCGATGTTAGTGTCACATTCAACCACCAAGCGCTGCAGTCGAAACGAGGGTATCAGAAGATAACTATAATCGCTGTTATTGTTTGTAACTAATTTTACATTGCGTATAACTACCCATTCGGGTTACATATGTACTAATTACGCTATTGGTTTTAGCGATTTGGAAGGCTATATTTTTCTAGGGAGTGTATCAGCATTTGCGGGGAGGGAGAGTGGCAGATTATTTTGAAAAAAAAAAAAAAAAAAAGCTCCCTCAGTACAACTGTCCGGGATTCGATCTCCAAGTCATCGGCAGTTTAAAGTCTATTGCAGGAGTAACAACTTATACTATGTGGCCACCGAAGTAGCTCTATGTAAGTTACATCATCGCGTGTCCGAGGAAAGGTAAAAATCAAGCAGATGTTTAATTTGACACAAATTTAATATTAACAAAGTAAATACTTGATGAAAACATTCACGAGGCAAACTTTCCTCGCAGCAAATATGTCAATAATTGCTTTAAAGTCCATTCCATAAAGGGCTAAAGGGAGTATAAGATTAGACAGAATACAGAAGTAGTTCCATAAAAACGACACACACCATTGTATTTTAAGCCGGACCGACAACGATTGATACTTTCTCGATGATCGAGACGGCCGCCTTAACCGTGAACTTAAAAAAAAAAGTTATCGGAACACGGGTTAGAAAAGAGCTATTGCAACAGATCAGTTAGCGCTAACAGAACAATGAACACAGCGTAATAGTCATCACATCATCGTTTATTATTAGACGTTGAAGATGACAATAGATTAGATAACGCCCGAGAAATGAACCAACCACTCCTCAGAGCACACCTCGGTAACTAGAGCTTGTTTTATGAACACTTCTATGTTACCTGATCGAGATAAGAACACGGGACCCTTTGGAGACGCTCAGTGAGATGGATGGTTTTACTTTTGCGGGAAATTTTCCTACAATTTAAATAAAACGAAGGCACTCTCAAGATGTTTTCCAAGTTTTTTAAAGTTTCCACTTGTGTTTTAATTTATCCCTAGTACACACTTGACGATGATCGTCAGATACGAGCCCCATCCGGCGTGTGTTGGTACACGGGGACTTCGCTCTCGGTGGTAAAAGATCAAAGAACGTTACAATAATGTCTTGTCTCCCGCCTCCAATGGGGAAACACGGCTAGGTGTGGGCCCCGGCGGGAAACTTATGAATTGTATCAGCTGATTTTTGTTCATCGTTCTAGTTAATAGTATTTTAGCACCACGTCTTACTACCCGTTCTGGGTATATTACACTAATGATGTTATGGATTAGAAAGATTATATTCATAGAAAATGTACACGAATTTGCATGAAGGGAGAGTGGAAAACCTTTTTGGGGAAAACCATCCTCAATAAACCCTACTGAGATTCGAACCTCAATCTCCCTCCCCGTCATCGGCAGTCTAGTCTATTGCGAGAGTGACGACTTAGACCACGCGGCCACCGAAGCGGGTTTTATTAATGTTGACTGTAAAATATGTTTGTATTTTCTAAAAGTTTCTCCCCACCAAAATCCTACATTTGGTGCCCAAATGAAGGGCCTTAGCGCTCTTGCCCAGATATAAATTGTGACTAGTCTTTGTGAAGGCCAAATACTTGAGCCATTTTACTTACGAAAAAAACAACAACGTGGAATTAACTAAATTATACAGCTAAGCTTTTGATTAAAATACAAACATGTTTATAATTTTAAAGAGTTCACTAAAAACACGCTTATCCGAATTTTATGTGACGAGCGACCAGGATAATCTGTAGTTTTGGTAATTTTTCGCCGTTAAGGATGTAAAAAAAATGACAAGCACGATATGTAATTAAAATAACACATTTATTTGTACAGTATGACGCAGTACTCATATGAGGAATAATATGGGATGTTTTGTTACAAACTAAGAAATAACAGCTTAAAAAATCTTAAGTATTTTTTTTCAGGGTAGCCACAATTCTCAGAAATAGAATTAACTGACTTTTCCCTTAACTAAAAATCCAAATTTCCTTGAATGAAACCCATATAAAGATTAATAAAGACGCTTAAAAAATATAAAAATACTCAATGTTATAGATGAAATGCACTAAAAAATATATTTACATAAACGATCATAGAAACAGTATTTTAATGGGATGAAACCGAGACATTTATGTAGTTATCTTCCCTGGACAGTTAAAAATATATACTTTTTCAAACTCGATTACAAAATTCCCTGTTTTACAACGCAGTTTAAAATTTCCTGCATTTTCCATATTTTACGTGATTGTGGCCACCCTGTTTTTTCTTGAGATTTGATGATCGCTTGTACCGATCTACTTTTTTTTTAACAGCAACTGTACTGTATTTTGCAGGACATGACTGTAATCAAAGCTTTTCAGTTAATACCCGTGTATAATATTAATTTGTTTATTTCAGTAGAAAGGATGATCCGGTTAAACGGTTTCTAGTGTACTCCAGCTCGTGTTCTCGTCAACACGTCCCGTTGTTTAAACTTCTCAATGATTTATCTGTTACAGATTTCAAGAACGCGTGGGGAGAAAGGACAACACAAAAGTTATTTCCTAAGAATCTGATCGGGTAACGTCGCAAATTCATTCTTAGGAAACTTGTTTCCTTTCCCTTCTTATCCATCATTAGCGTCAACCCGGCTGTGACGATAACTAGTAAAAAAATAATAATGATAAAAATGTGTATAGACGTGTCTTAAGATGACAGCTACCGCTGAAAAAGCCGTCATTTCGTAGTCGCTGTTTCAGGTTTCTCGATGTCAGTAGTTTGAGCTGTGACTAGAGCGTCTTTAGAACCTTGTGATAATTCCAGCATGAACTAGATCTGCTTTCATGTATTCCTATTTCAGTTAAATCCTCGATTTACGCGGTTAAATCGTTAGGCAGGTTTTCAAAACAAGTTTAAAACCGCGTAAGTCGAAGGGTGCTTAAATACAATGTATGTTTCTTTAGAAGGATATTATTGATTAAAGCTAAACAGGTTCTGCTACAGTAAGCCCATGGCTTCTTTGGTGCTGACTGACAGCTCACAGCTGAATTCTGACAGTCAACATTTAGTTATATACCTAAATTTTGACTATCAGAAGTGACAGCTGCTAAACACATGTTTTTGCAGATCACATGGTTCGGCGTAGGATACATAATTTGGTCTGGTAGCTTTTCAAAGCCATCAGCTGTCAGCTGTGAGTTGTCAGTTAGCACCAAATAAGTTATGGGGCTACTGTATAAATAAACAAAATGGCGATGACACTATCAGATGTTAGTCATCTCACTAGGAACGACATATATTGTGTTTAAAATAGCGCTTGATACATGACGTTGACAAGTCGAAACTCCACAACCGCGTGTATACGAACCCGCGTAACTCAAATTAATTTAAGCCAAGGACTTACTGCACTTTGATGTAAGATCACCAGTGATAATAAACCTTAAGTCAGTGTTGGTAACTTGGGGGATTGTGCTGCGGTAGTTGAGATTATTTTGTTTGAATCTCAGCATTTTTACGAGGGGTGAAAGATGGGGACATTTATCAGCCTGCTGTTGGCAGTATTGCGACTCAGAACACACGTCACCCATCATGGGGACATTCATCAGCCTCTGTTGGCAGTATTGCGACTCCGACCACACGTCACAGATCATGGAAGCGAGTAAAGAAGGACGTAAATCTACCGCCCCCCACACTAGAGCGAAGGAGGAGGTTCTCATAAAGACGCGCAGTTCCGAAACACACACACACGCGAGGTAAAACTAAGAAAAGGCCACGTAAGATCTCTGCCTAATGATCAATACTAGATTTAATGTACGCTTTCTTAAAGTACACTGCGTTTACCCTGAAATGTACATCAGCACTGTAACCCACTTCAGTGGCCGAATAGTCCAAGGCGTCACTCTGTCACTGGACTGGGCGATGACGGAGAGATAGGGGTTCAAATCCCAGTCGGGTGTACCGAGGGTGGATTTTCTTAGTTGGTTTTTCACTGTCCCTCCCCGCAAACGCGGTCACATTTCCTATCAATTCAACCTCAGTTTATAGCATATCAGTGTGATTAGTAACATGCATATAACCCGAAACGTGTAGTAAGACGCAAAGTAAAGCTAGATCAACCCAGAACAGACGACTCTCATAAATATATGGAGCTTGGAATCGATCCAGGGACCCTAACGTCTAGAGGAGGGTGGGATGCTCCTCTCTGTTTGAGGATGACGTGTGACAGGACCTTACAGACAATACACAATCAACGATCCTCGTGCGTAACACCGGAAATGACGTCAAGCAAACGTGCACGCGAACCCCCTGAGATACTTACTATGCGCCGCTCGCAGATCAACATTATTTTTTTTAAATAACACAATGATTTAAAGATAATTTTTTATTAAGTGATAAAAAAACGCTTCGGTGACCACATTGTCTAAGGCGCTACTCTTGCAGTAGACTAGACTGCCGATGATCGGGGATCGTGGTTCGAATCTCGGTCGGGTGTACTGAAGGGGGGTCTTTCCAAAATGGCTATTCACTTTTCTCCATGAAATGAGGGTACACTTCATATAAATATAACCTCCATAATCCCTAAAACCATTATAGTAATTAGTATAACGAACGGGTAGTAAGTAAGACGCGGTGTAAAAAAAAATTAAATGATGAAATATCTCGTTAAAAACAAATGGTGTTACTTTACAGTTTTATTTTCTTGTTCAATGGGTCGTGAGTTCAAAAAGGTGGATAATCACTGATATATTTTAAATATATATATTTATCCTTAACGGGTTATCGGACGCGATGAAAAAAATGTTCGGATAACACAAAAATCTATTACTATCAAAAAATATGATAATAATTATTTTGCGATAAAGACTACACTCTTAAAACCTCCTTCAAGTCGACGTAAAACTAAAATTTACTATTCCACTACTTGGTTCTCAGTCTTTGTTTGAAAAAAAAAAAAAAAAAAAAAACGCAGCCAAGTGCGAAGACCGTCGCATCCTGTTTCGTCCTTTATTTTTTTTTAAACCATATTTCATTGAAAAACCTCGAGATTAATTCACGTACTGTACATAGCTGTTTATGAACCGCTTGAATTAAAAGAGCGGTCAGTTCATTATTCTCTCTTGTGGGGGGGGGGGGGGGGGGCTTCATTCACAAACGTCACCACTTCATTCATGACACGGTTACCGTTGATGATTTTTCCCCCTTTTGTTTCTATTCTGAGAAATTATTGTAATGGATGACAGACACAAAGTGAAAACATAATTGACCAATGAAATGACATTTATCGCCTCCATTGAAAATTGGCTCGAACGTTTTATTAATGAAATAAAACAAAAAGGATCAAACATACGACTTAGATTTATTTCAAGAGACATATTTAATTTACCGTTTTTTTTTACAAGACTTATAGCAGAGTTTTGAAGTATTTTATTTTACTTTCCGACATAACTTAAATGTATTATTATATTATTATTATTATTATTATTATTTAGAACCGCGTCTTACTACCCGTTCGGGTTATACGCTTTAAGTACTAATTACGCTAATGGGTTAGGAATTGGGAAGGTTGAATTAGAGGAAGTGAACCCGCATTTGCGTGGAGGGGGAGTGGAAAACCATTTAGGAAAAACCACCCCCAGTTCACCCGACCGAGATTCGAACCTCGATCTCCCCATCCTCAGCAGTCGAGCTCAACACGACAAGCGCGTTAGCCAACTTAAATGTAATAATAGTAATTATATAATAATAATAATAATAATAATAGGTGAGAACGAGGTTACTTTTTAAATGTGAAGGTGGAGTAAGGCTTGATACAAGTAAAGCAAAGTCATATAAAGGGTTTATGTTGTTGTCACAAAACACCTCTTTTTCATTTTTAAATCATCCATTTAGTGCAATTCGGCAAAGAAAAAGATTTAGAGGGAAAAAAAACAAATCCCACTATTTTTTTTTTTAATGCTGAGATGTCTGAATTTATCTCTGCTTAAGTTATAGGAGTCATATAATCACTAATCGGTGTTAAAACATTGTAAGTGGTTGTTTTAAAAGTTTTTTAAATGTTGAAATATTATATCATAATTGGTGATATATCTCAAATCTGTTCATAATATACTCAAGTTGTCTACTTCAAAATGTATCTAAGATGTGGAGGGCTATTGTGGAAAATTGTAAAAAAAAAATTACTCTCGAATTCAATATTTCGAAGCTTCGCACCTCCTAAATAATAATTACACCCGTAATGCACGCAGTGTTTGGCGTTGGACATCGCATCGGACTTGATTGTTGTTGATGAGGCAGGTCGGGGTTACTGGGGCTAACATCCCTACTACTCAAGTCATAAAGAGTGATTTACCGTGCACTTTCTAAACACATGATCATATTAAAACTAAACCAACACTCTATAACAGGACATATAATAATATCCATTCAACCATGTATCCACTAAGTATTCTATGTGATATTTGGATAAACAAGGCAGAATAATATCCCATTTTGTCCCCTGCTCGAATGGAAACCGGGTCTTCAAGCTTGTAGACAGCAGAGTAGAGTTATTTATATCAGCCAATGACGATCCAGTAATCCTCTGCAAGAAAATGTGCGCAGTATTTGCTACAAGTGTTTATTTGCCTTGAGAGAAACAAAACATGCCTAAGTCGACCAAACAACGCGCATGTGTTGTATTGTTGATATATGTTTTCATGTATGAGAGCGTGTGTAATAATATGTATGTATCATATATCACGTGCCCTACAGCGTTATAAAATAATGAACACGTTTGGATGTTTAATTTCTTGGGAGGGAGGAATGCAACACAATAAAAAATGCTATGTTGATTTTATTGGCAATATTTTAGAAAGTATTTAAGATTATTATCGGAATCTATCTTTGCAGACATGGATCCATGTTCACACATGTAGCTTAGAAAGTATTTCAGACGATGGTTTCATGTTTTCCAAAGCAATCATCCGCTGCTTCGCTTAGGAATGCCTGATGTCATTTTAAGCTACTCGCAAGGCCGGAGCGAGCTTCGTTCCGGTTTGGCAATCAGATAAATCTGTGCTGGGACCGACGATTGAACCCCGGACCCCATCACCTTACCCCTAGATCACCATCCAAAAAATTAATTCGTCCTACATAGTGGATTACGCCTTACTTAGTATAAAATACAGCTATAACTAGGCGACACATCGGGGTTCAGATTTCTGCATTCTCCTTTAGAAGACGATATAACCTCCTCGGTGGCCGCATGGTCTAACGCGCTACTCTCGTGTTGGACTAGACTGCAGATGACTGGGAGATCGAGGTTCGAATCTTGGCCATTTGTACTAAGGGTGGTTTTTCCAAAATTGTTTTCCATTCTCTTTCTCTCACTCTCTTTCCAGGCAAATGCTCAAATAAAAGGACACGACAGAGATGGCCGTCAACAACCATTGGAAGACGATCTAAAAACACTTCTCTGAAAGGACGTAACACGCGTGACAAGACATTTAAAATCAATAAGGAGCAAAGTTGGATTTCCCTAGCTAGTCCTTAATTTTAATTACGAGTGGACATTTGTAACACCTTTTATAAAACACAAAACCCATATTGGCAGTCAACAGTGATTACATTTTTACTTTATTACGATATCATATGGGGAGATATTGTAGTTTCCAGGAACAGAGGTTGGGAAAATACGGTGATGAGTGGGTGTGTGAATGAGTGTGTGAGGCCTTTCAATATATAGACTCGCTCGCCAGGGGCTCGGCCCCCAAACCTCCAGTGAGATTTATTTGCAAGTGGATTAAACTAACGTAATTCCAGAGCCGTTTTTTGATAGATCTTATCGTTTAACCACAAGAGACCTCCAAAGAAATGCCCGCACCGACTTTAAAGTTGCTACGACATTTGGAATTTTCCCGTCGGTTACAGTCTAGAAGCTATAAGTTTAGCCAAATTTCAAGTTTCTATCTCATCTGGAGGGTAAACATTAATGTCATAGTGAGTCAGTCATGTGGCTTTACAGTAGTATAATTGGTGGTTTTTTTTTAGCACCGCGTCTTACTACCCGTTCGAGTTATACGCTTATGTACTTTATTACATTAATGATTTTAGAAATTAATAGAGTTATATTTAGAGGAAGTGTTCCTGCATTTGCGTGGAAGGAAAACGGAAAACATTTTTTTAACCCCACTATCAGCACACTCGACGGAGATTCAAACCTCGATCTCCCCGTCATCATCTGCCCAGTCTACTGCGAGAGTAGCGCGTTAGACCATGCGGCCAACGAAGCGGGTTAGATTGGTGTTATTTTATAGTGTTGATAATATCTATCAATTGTGACAGCTGCAGAGCACATGACTTGACGTATGATATTATAAATATGTACCGATAAAATAATATTTAATAATAATTATAATTAAATGTTATTAATGTTGAATGTAAAAATGTTTGTAGCTAAACATATTTAATTTTGTCCGAAAAAAATGTATTTTTTAAACGGCTCTTCTTATTAAAATTAAACAATGGCTATGATATTGTTAGTGTAAATTTGAGTTTGGAGTTCATATTTTACCATGAGATCCCCATTCCCCTTTAAATAGCTACTGCTCCAAAATATTGTGAGTACCCCCCCCATCCTCCCTATGTTTTTTTACCAACATAGTCCCCCCTCCCCTACTAATGTTTCCCCTGATTTGGCAATAAGCCGTTCTGGAAGGCCCTATTTCTTACCTGAATATTAGAAAACAGTATGAATGTGGTAGGAAATAAGGCCTTCCCGAACGAGCTTACCGTCAAAATCAGGCTATGTCTAATACCGTCTTGTACAGAATATAAGTGAAACAGTTGAGCCTCGGAGAGGTTCCCGCGCCGAGTGCATGTGCTTTTGCGCTGTTTCACCCACCCACCGCCCAAATAGCCCGCGACCGTGGGCGACTAACCACGCGACCGCAAGATGGGACGCTACCTCCGGGACGAAAGAATCGTGTATTAGCTGCGGACAGAATCGGGCGCACGGATAGTGTGGCGGCCCCTAGGAAAGCTGTTTATTCAATATCTTATGGATACACTTGAGAAGTGATATATTTTCCTACACCTTTATTTCATCCTATGTGAGAAAGTTGGTGCATTCGCCTAGCAATTAAAATGTTTAGGTTAATTACTGTCGGACTCAAAAAAACACGTGATATAGAAATACCGGGTATGTTGTTGGTTTTTTTTGTCGGGAAAATTGCCAACCATTTGAATGGAAGAATTACAGAGTTTTAGTTTTCATCCTCCAGATCAATTTTTTCCCCAAATACGTTAGTTAACATCAAAAACATTATCTAATGAGTTATAATAAAGCACTGTGCTCATCTCAATCCCACAGCGTGGATGGAAAGTGGGAAACTATTTTAGGAAAATAATAACCTCGGTACACCCGAACGGGATTAGAACTCCTATCTCGTCATCGACCATCCATTAGAATACTAAAGTGACTCTTTTGACCAGGCATGTCAAAATTGTTTGATCATAAGGGCCATATTAAAAATTTAAAACACTGAGGAGAACGTATTAATATATATATATATATATATTATTATATATATATATATATATATTATATAATTCACTCGTAAAAATAACGTCGACTTAATTTTATAGATGTAATGCAAAAAGTACTAAGATATTTATTATATTATTAGCATCGCGTCTTACTACCCATTTGGGTTATATGCACTTACGCTAATGTGTAACGGTAGGGTGATTGTGAAATGAAATGGAGGACCTACAGTTTAACGTGGAATCCGAACCACGGTGGAGGTCTGGCATTCCTCACATTCACCAGAGTGAAGGAAGGGTTTGGTAATCAGATAAATCTGTGCCGGGACCGAGGATTGAACCCCGGCCGCCAGCACAGAAGTCCAACACCTTACCCCTAGACCCCAGGTCACCGTACTAAGATAGAAAGGAATAAGGTTCACCCTCTATTTTTCACAGTTTAACATGCCTGCCTAGGCCATTTCACACTGGTATCCATGGTAACAGTGGACGAAATATAATATTATCTCCATGGACGTGCCAATTCACAATGCAGACGTCCGAGGACATTTTTGATGTCTAAAAACTTGAGTTGCTATACTGTAGTGTAGTGTAGGCTACAACGTGCTCTTCAAGACGCCTTTGCGCATGCTCAGTCCAAAACGTCCAAACGGACGCCCTGCCGATCGCTCGAAGAGTGATCTGAAAACATCCGTACCGCGCGGACACCTCGGTTATTATTCTGTGACACCGTGGACGCCAGTGTGAATTGTCCCATTCGATAAGCTGGGCGCCTTGTTCTATTTCGGCAAACGTGAGGTCAGAACAAATCCTTTAGGCACCACGTGACCTGACGGCAGACCCGAGGTTAGTCACACATTTAAACACCAAGCACTGCAGTCGATTCGAGGGTGTGATTAGAAAACTGGAATTGCTGTTTTTGCTTTATTGTAAATAATATGAATAGCTGGAAATTATTTTTCCCCCCCCCCCCCCAAAAAAAAAAACCTATCTCCAATCTTTACGGTGCTGTGGGAAGGATTGGCCAGTGGATAAATGAAGGTCCTCAGACACGTTGTGTAGGAGGATGGCCAGAAGATGAGTGAGGGTCCTCAGACCACACTTGTGTAGGAAGACTGGCCAGAAGAATGAGTGAGGGTCCTCAGACCACACTTGTGTAGGAAGGATGGCCAGAAGGATGAGTGAGGGTCCTCAACCACACTTGTGTAGGAAGGACTGGCCAGAAGGATGAGTGAGGGTCCTCAGACCACACTTGTGTAGGAAGGACTGGCCAGAAGGATGAGTGAGGGTCCTCAGACCTCGCGTAAATAACGTCCCCGATGATGAATGACGCCTGAGGACTTTCCCCGGTGCAGGATATGACAGAGCAGCCCGGACACAACTTTTGAGGAATCCGTCGAGCGAGCAGTTTTCTTCCCTGACCGACCGACAATACTTTGCATTCTCTCTCTCTCTCTTTAATTCGAGCTAACGACGTACATTTTTTTGTTATTAATGAATGAGTCAACCCCACGAGGGCGAGTCTACAGTGCCTGTGAATGAGATTACTGAACATTGGACTGGCTTGAAGACGGGACGGTACGAGGGACATAAAGGACGACATTAAATAGAGTTGGGTTTGAGATTGCTGCTACAAATATGTGTGTGTTATATTATATATATATATCTTTGTATATACCTAAATGTTGACTGTCAGAAGTGACAGCTGCTAAACCGAGAGAGCATTCAACCGCACTTTTGCGGTGCGGACCGGCCTAGTGTAACCGTAGCTTAAGTATCCGTACAGGATATACTCATATACAGAATGATCCGAAACTCTCTGTACTAACTTAATGGAAGATGAGGAACCCTAAAACAAACCTGTTTCGTTAATGCATGTATATCCACACACGTCACCCTTTAGTTACTAGAAGGCGCTGTTGATACATAAATGAAAGGCATTGGGGGTGAGGGGGGGGACAACATTGGATCCCTGACAACGTCGACGGATTGATTGCCGTACATTTTCAAAAGATTCCCTAACGAATTACTACAGCGAAAAGTATCCATTCGATGCGCCGCCCAACAGAGCCCTCTTGCAACCATAAGGGTGACGTCTGCAGACATATATTAACTGACGAAAAAAGGTTGGTTTTAGTGTTCCCTACCTCCCATTAAAATTTGTACATAGTTTTGAATCGCGTGTAGTATAATATATTAACCATGACAATGGGCTAGGATGAATAAGGTATCATTTACGAGTAAATGTACCCACATTTGCTCAGGAGGGAGTGAAAAACATTTTTTGAATCTGTATATAAATATATAAGATTACACTAAATGAGGTAGAGTTGAGGAAGGTATATTTTAAAGGAAATATAACCGCAATGAAGTGTAGAGAAAGTAGGTAGACAGTTGGGGGAGGAGGGCATACTGACTATACAACTGCCGGTATTCGAACCTCGACCTTACTGTCCAGTATGCCACTAGCTTGACTCCTTGATTGATGTAGGTATTTTAGCGAAGTATCCGCGAGTTTGTGGACACCTGTATATGTAGGTCTCGATGACTCCCTCAGAGCCTACTCGGCGCGGCGAGACCTGCCATGTCACAATTATAGCTTAGAAACCAGGCTATGACACCCACGCAGGACAGGAATGAACTGGAACTTCCCAAATAGCCAGGGCTCGAAGCCAGGACGTGACGTATACCCCGAGAGAGTTTCTACACCACCAACTCAATTTATTTGCCACGTGACTGGCAACGAATGTATTGGTTTGAAGCATATGGCCCAATTTTCTGACGAATAGCCATCTGGAAGGCCTCTTTTCTTAACAAAACAATACTAAATATTATGATTCTGGTAGTGAAAATGGCCTTTTAGATGGTTTTAAGTAAGTAAATTGGTGATATAGCTTACTCTAACAAATAAAGTATATTTTTAACAGAATCAAGACAGATTCCGAACTGACATTAGTAACATATTGTGAGGATATTTCCCTTCAAGAAGGCCCAAGTGTGGTTCCAGCAAGAACGGGGAACCCCCCCCCCCCCCCCGCCGCATACATCACGGGTTTCCATGGCAGTGCTTCGAGACATGTTCCCACAACGCCAATTTCATTTCGTGGCCAGCGCGGTCGCCCGATCTTTAGGCGTGTGACTACTTTTTGTGGGGTTAACTGAAGTCGAAAGTTTTCGTTGATAAACCATGCACTTTGGAAGAACTCAAGATTGCTATCGAACGTGAAATTAGGGCAATACCGATAAACGTGCTTCGTGATGTCATGACAAACTTCAGAGTAAGACTTCAGCAATGTGTGAATGAAAATGGAGGACATTTGCAAGAAGATTATTTTCCATACCTAACTTGTGTTTTAAAAATGGTTTCATGGTGTAAATAACAATGGCAAAATATGCTGAATCTAATGACAAAATGTTAACCATTTTTTTGTTCGAAAATACAAAAGTTATTACACTTGCAAAACCGTCATGTATTTCTGCCGCACCTGTATTTTCAAAATAGCAATAAATGAACGTCCATGACCATTTCCGATTTTTTCCCCCCCTGCGATAATGTGAAGCACAAGGCACGGATAGTCTAACCACCTAGCTCTTGTGAAAGGTTAGTTAGGAGGCAAAATTCTTTGATAAAATAAATATGATATAGCTTTGAAGAGCCATCAAAGATGTTTTTTTTTATAAAATAACACATTTTACTAATCTTTTAGAAGATATTTCACTTTTTAGAACGTGTTTTAAGCCGCTTTCATCAAAGAAAATGACGAGATCTGAAAGTTTAACCTGGACATGCAAAAAACGCTTGTAATTTTGTCCAATATGAAGACACGAACTATAGTTATTTTTATTTATTTGATATATTCAACGTGCTCTTTCTGTAACAATTTATTTATTTATTATTCAGTGTTTACAGGCCCGGTATCTTACAAACTTTAAATCCAGGCCGTTTTCCCATATAATTTGGACTTTAATTTTAAACTTACAATATGAATTTCTTTTTAAACATTACAACATAGATGTTGGCTCTTAATTTAATTGAAATTCAACTACCCCTAGTTCAATTTGGTTCGCCTCCCCGTACCCCCCACCTGTGGAGGTGCTCTATCGGATGTCTGGAGATGACTGGTCACTCTTGTTTCAACTTTCAGCCGCCAGAGCGCTCGCTACCTGACACAATACTCATGCTAACCATTGGTTGTCGGCGGCCAGATGGCCCGTTGTCCCGTTGGTCGCTTTTACTTATACTTAGCACCACTAGCAGTTCGGGTTATATTAAGTTCTAATTACGCTAATGGATAAGGAATTGGGAAGGTTGAATACTGAGTAAGTGAACTCATATTTGCGTGGAGAGTGAAAAATAATTTAGGAACCCCACCCCAGTTCATCCGAGCGAGATTCGAGCCTCGATCTCCCCGTACTCGGCAGTCTAGCTCAATAAGAAACTTAGCGCGTAAGCTAACTACGCCACCGAGGTGGATATAGATGAAATCATTCTGTTCGCAAAGATCCATTTCTTCGCTCCTGCAATTTATCATTCAGAATATGTGGATTTATCTGCTTTTCAAATTGTAGAAATGTCGACTTTTAAAACTTTGTTCACAATTCTATTTATGTATAAGGTCATATAAAATAGTTTTTTTGCTCCTTCCAGTAAACACCAAACTCGTGTATTGTTAAAGGATTCTAGGTTAAAACATATGATTGGCTTATCTAAGCTACCTAGGCGGCGCCCTTAAAGGACCCTCTAGAACTCTGTGTGTAGCTTGTGAGCTAGGGTCGGCGAGGTTTAGGAGATAACTCAATCCTTTAGCCCCATGCACTCCAGATTTAATGGGTGCTTATAACACGACCGGGCCGGGAGTGGGACGCGATGGAAAATAAATAAAAGATTAATGGGGCATTACCGTGATGGACGGCTTGTAGCTACGACTTGCCCCTGAATGCGTTCGGAACCTTCACCCTAATTACTATAACATGGGGGGTAGGGGGGCACACAAAGGGCGCCGGCTACTTCAAGGGACATAGGGGATGGTAGTTCTGAAGCTTTAAAATCACCCAAAACAATCCTCAATTATCTTAAGAGTCCGTCTCAAAGCCGATTAATTAGATACAAGATTACACTCTAACCAGAAAACCTGCCGAGGAGAGGTTTTCAGCATTCTTCGCTTGTTAATAGAGATTTTGAGATCATATTAATTGATTTATTTTAAATATTTATTTGGTCATTTTTGTTTTATTTTTTAAAATATGTTAAAATGATTGCCCCAGCCTAAGTTTCATTGTTTTCCTGAGACAAATACAGTTTAACGCCACACGAGGAGACATCGGTTCGAGCTGTATTACCCACCTAAGTTAGGTGTTATCTGTGGAGTGAGACGGGCTCTTAAGACGTCTGGTTCGAGCTGTATTACCTACCTAAGTTAGGTGTTATCTGTGGGGTGAGACGGGCTCTTAAGACGTCTGGTTCTAGCTGTATTACCTACCTAAGTTAGGTGTTATCTGTGGGGTGAAACGGGCTCTTAAGACGTCTGGTTCTAGCTGTATTACCTACCTAAGTTAGGTGTTATCTGTGGGGTGAAACGGGCTCTTAAGACGTCTGGTTCTAGCTGTATTACCTACCTAAGTTAGGTGTTATCTGTGGGGTGAAACGGGCTCTTAAGACGTCTGGTTCTAGCTGTATTACCTACCTAAGTTAGGTGTTATCTGTGGGGTGAAACGGGCTCTTAAGACGTCTGGTTCTAGCTGTATTACCTACCTAAGTTAGGTGTTATCTGTGGGGTGAAACGGGCTCTTAAGACGTCTGGTTCTAGCTGTATTACCTACCTAAGTTAGGTGTTATCTGTGGGGTGAAACGGGCTCTTAAGACGTCTGGTTCTAGCTGTATTACCTACCTAAGTTAGGTGTTATCTGTGGGGTGAAACGGGCTCTTAAGACGTCTGGTTCTAGCTGTATTACCTACCTAATTTAGGTGTTATCTGGGGGGTGAGACGGGCTCTCAAGACGTCTGGTTCTAGCTGTATTACCTACCTAAGTTAGGTGTTATTTGTGGGGTGAGACGAGCTCTTAAGACGTCTGGTTCTAGCTGTATTACCTACCTAAGCTAGGTGTTATCTGTGGGGTGAGACTGGCTCTTAAGACGTCTGGTTCTAGTTGTATTACCTACCTAAGTTAGGTGTTATCTGGGGGGTGAGACGGGCTCTCAAGACGTCTGGTTCTAGCTGTATTACCTACCTAAGTTAGGTGTTATTTGTGGGGTGAGACGAGCTCTTAAGACGTCTGGTTCTAGCTGTATTACCTACCTAAGTTAGGTGTTATCTGTGGGGTGAGACGGGCTCTTAAGACGTCTGGTTCTAGCTGTATTACCTACCTAAGTTAGGTGTTATCTGTGGGGTGAGACGAGCTCTTAAGACGTCTGGTTCGAGCTGTATTACCTACCTAAGTTAGGTGTTATCTGTGGAGTGAGACGGGCTCTTAAGACGTCTGGTTCTAGCTGTATTACCTACCTAAGTTAGGTGTTATCTGTGGAGTGAGACGGGCTCTTAAGACGTCTGGTTCGAGCTGTATTACCTACCTAAGTTAGGTGTTATCTGTGGAGTGAGACGGGCTCTTAAGACGTCTGGTTCTAACTGTATTACCTACCTAAGTTAGGTGTTATCTGTGGAGTGAGACGGGCTCTTAAGACGTCTGGTTCTAGCTGTATTACCTACCTAAGTTAGGTGTTATTTGTGGGGTGAGACGGGCTCTTAAGACGTCTGGTGCGAGTTGTATTACCTAAGTTATATTCTGAAAACTGAAAAATGACACCTGGACAAGGGAATCGAGCCCGGGGCCTTTAGCCAAAGGTCCTGTGTTCGATTCCCGTGTTCAGGTGTCATTTTTCAATTTTCAGAATATGATATCTATATGGAGAATTCCTCACTAAAAAGTATAAATAATAGCTTCGGCTATTTGATTCTTACCTAAGTTAGGTGTTATCTGTCATGATACACTCAGTTATTTTGTAAAAATATTAAAATGGTGTCTTACTCAAACAATTAATGAATCTTGTATAACTGATTATGTTAATGGCACCCTTCACTTATTTACTGCTAAGAACAAGCACACAGAAAACTGTCCCCTGTTCATTTATAAGGAGCCCTGAATCATCAGCTAAGACATATTTTCCAGAGCTCATGAGCTAGGACCATCTTTAGTAACAGACTTTGAGATAGAACATGAATACCAACGTGACAACATGAATCTCCCAACAAAATTGTAGCTGTCGCAAGAAATTAACAAAACAAAAAGTGGCATTTTGAAATATTATAAATTCCCATCAACAATGTTTGTCATTGTGGTTATGAATTAATATTAAATCGATTTGCCATATTTTAATTTTGTCAATTATTTATGAATATCTTGGTGTAATAAAGAGCTATTCCACAACAATTTTAATAATTATAGCTCATATTTAATTGTGTTCCTAAACTTCCTTAACTTACATAGCGCTGTAGACATATTGCTGTTCATTTCTGGAAGTTTGTTTCAAATTAGATCTAAAGAAGAACTGTTTAGGTTTACGAATCTTTTTTTTAAACCTTAAATATTAATATTTCATATGATTATTCACGCTTGCAAACTATTAATTAAAAAAAGTTTATCCACGAATTATTTAAGCATGCAAATTATTAATTAAAAATAAAGTTTATTCACGAATTATTTAAGCTTATGAATTATTAATATTTCAAATTATTATTTAAGCATGCAAATTATTAACTAAAAATAAAGTCTATTCACGAATTATTTAAGCTTATGAATTATTAACATTTCATATTATTATTATTTTAGCATGCAAATTATTAATTAAAAATAAAATTTATCCACAGATTATTAAAGTTTATGAATTATTAATATTTTGAAGTCTTAAATATCTCCAAGTTGTTCAAACTTTCTAATTATTTTGATCTCCAAATTATTCAGGCTTAGAATGATTGTTGTTTTAAAACCTTGAATACAAATATCGCAGAGTTACTGTATTGTGCGTTGCATTTTATCGCAAGTTCCTTCACATATTATTTTGAGAGCATGTGTTTTCGAGATGCCTTGAGAATGTTTTTTTTTTTACTTATTTTTATGCCCCGAGAGGAAGGAACCACTCACCGAGCAGGAAGACAGGGTCCCTGTTGTCCTCGACCAGAGTTGTCAGAACAAGGAACAGCGGGTGCGACGTGGGCAGCCGGTCAAAGTCCGTGGTGCAGTCATCGTAGACCACCACCTCCTTGAAGGTCCTCTTCTTCAGGAGGTCCTTCCCCTCTCTGGTGGTGGCCAGATCGGCCAGGGTCGCCTTGCCCTGCTGCAGACGCTTCCGGTTGAAGCGGTCCGAACAGTTGACGTTGATCGACCCCCGGATGTGGTTCACGTTGTAGGCCATGAAGGGCCTGCAGTCAACGATGAGGAAGCTCCTGGGGGGTTTAGTCCCCACGACGCAGGAGCGCTGCTGACATAGCTTGACGACCAAGGAGTCCGGGTCGAGAGGTCTAACGTGCTTCATCACCAAGGACCGTTGCAAGGTGGCGCTCTCGGCGCAGGGGCTGGCCGGCAGACTCACGGACTCCAGTTTGCACCGCTTGGGGGCGAGGGAATCGGGCGTCAGGAACGTCGTCTTTGACGTGGAGAGGTCCGGTCCCGGCTCGCTCAGGCTGCGGTTCAGGGCGAGTTTGAGGCCGTCCCTTGGACGGGAGCTCACCAGCTCACAGCACAGTAGAGTCTTCGTCGACATGACGGTGACGTCAGCGCCGCGGAGGATAGAGGAGGCGGTGGCTATATCTGGACCGGCCGCCGGCTCGGAGGCTGCACACAAGACACAACCAACACGGTTAGTTCATTACTCCACGACACAACCATTGCCCCTGGTGTTCATCCTACTGGAGATTAACCTAAACCCACGATGGACACAAGGAAATTACACTGAGAGCTCTTGAATGTTGTGCACCTGCTCCCGCGGTCTTTAAACAGGAAGAGAGAGTGTTGGTTTTTAGAGTGAAAGTCACTCAACGCGAGTCTAAGAGCCCACTTCACACTCGATCAACCGAGGTATCAGACACAAGATTATGCTCTAACTATAAAAAGTATCCAAGTGCGTTATTTTGTTTAATATGGTGAAAGTTCAGTCTCATTGTTTAAATTGACCACACGTCATGGTTAGTTTTACCTACCTAGTTGTTTAACATTGAAGGGCAAGACCAAACGAACGTTGGCTTTCGGCGTATCTAGAGTCTGTATACTTAACTCTGTCACTTATTACTAGTGGTGTTATCTGTGGGGTGAGACGGGCTCTTAAGACGTCTGGTTCGAGCTGTATTACCTACCTAAGTTAGGTGTTATCTGTGGAGGTGGAGACGGGTCTCTTTATAAAGGACGTGGGTTGGTTCGAGCTGTATTACCTACCTAAGTTAGGTGTTATCTGTGGGGTGAGACGGGCTCTTAAGACGTCTGGTTCTAGCTGTATTACCTACCTAAGTTAGGTGTTATCTGTGGGGTGAGACGGGCTCTTACGACTTCTGGTTCGAGCTGTATTACCTACCTAAATTAGGTGTTACTCTTGGGGTGAGACGGGATTACAAAGATGTGTGCTAAGACCCCAATTTGTCCTCCTCCCCCCTCCCCACGACAGTAATCAACTCTGACTAATATATACCGACAGTCAGATTACGAGGAGGCGTTAGGCCACTCCCATTTGGCACGACAGAATCCCGACCTTGTCCGCATCGCTAGAATGACCTCAACATTATCCTCGATGGCTGTGCTGATGTATGGAAATGTTTTCAACTAATCACAAATATAGAAGCCACCATTTTGGAGGTTTGCCCGAACATCGATTGCCGCTGTGTCTTGTTCAAAACATAGCTAACTCACCACAACTACGCGATTTTCCAAAACTTCTCTTGTTATTTATGGATCTCTTGCAACATTACCGATATTTTTTTTACCTTGACGCAGATGATGAGATAACATTAGAATGGACTTTAGAGAAATATGGTGTAATGAGGTGGACTGGTAGAAGTGGCTTTAGATAGAGATAGGTGGCGAACTTTTGTAAGTGGAGCAATGAACCGTTTGAGTTCCTAGTGCCATAAAGTAAGTTTTTGTGACAGTACCCAAGACGACTATTAATATTATATAATAATGTAATCAAAGAGAGGAGATGAATAAGAATAAGTGAAAAAAATACACCAGCATTTGTCTGGAAGGGATGAAAAAACATAATAGAAAAAACTTGCTATATTAATTGGGAATTCGGGTCTCAACCTCCCGACAGCGTCAAACCAGACTAGACGAAACTGACACTTTAGTCCTCGTGCCCACTGGTACGGTTAATAAAACAATAGTTTTGAATAATTTCAACTGTGTGACGTAAATAATATAGACAGTGGTTAAACAAGTTTTCAAATTCCCGCAAATACAATTACAAGATAATGTTATCATCGTTTTGCATTGAATAGTAACATAACCTCAAATTCCGAATCTGCGGACAACACGCTCTGAACGTCATTAGGGATTAGGAAGGTGATAATTATAGAAAGTGCACCCGTATTTTCGTGGAGCGGATAGTGGAAAATCATTTTGGATAAAAAAAACTTAGTAAACCCGATCGAGATTTAAATCACGATCTCCCCGTCATCAGCAGACTCGTCTACCACGAGAGTAGCGCGTTAGACCGTGCGGCCACCGAAACGGGTGACATTTCTATTTAAACGTGTGGATGGAGACTGCGAAAACATTGTTTCTACCGCCAAGACAGAGAGAAAGCACGATAGAATGACGGAGAGAGTTTCTTCAGTTAATAACAATGCCCGCCAACACGTCTCTCGCGCCAAACACACAAACATCCACCGCCGTCAGTCCACATTTCACCAATGACACATCTTTCGACCGCGCCAGAAGTCGAACCTGGGACTTTTAGCTTGGTTAATAGATAGGCTGCTAAATGGTCAAAATTGATAACATTTTACTATATTATTATCTGTTATTTTAGATGTATTGATCATATCTATCAAAAGTGACAGCTGTAAATCATATGACTTGACGTATGAATAAATGATAGTAGCTATATAGTAACTTTTCTAGACTTGCTTCGGTGACCACATGGTCTAACGCGCTACTCTCGCAGTAGACCAGACTGCCGATGAGGGGGATATCGAGGTTCTAATCTCGGTCGAGTGCACTGAAGTTTTTTTTCCCAAAATGGTTTTTCACTCTCTCTTTCCTCTCCACGCAAATGCGGGCACACTTCCTCTAGATATTACCTTCCCAATCCTTAAAACTATTGGCATAAATAGTATAGGCGTATATTACCCGAACGGGTGCTAGACGCGGTACTGAAAAAAAAAATATATTTAACGATTCTGTTAAATTGGATATCTGGGTAGAGTTTTATATAATAAATAACTCTATAAACTTGTTTTCGATCTATTGGTCGGAGTTACTGGTTACAGATACAGAGGTCCCGGGTTCAATCCCCGGAACTTCCAGATTTTTCTTTGAAGCAGTGGGTCTGGACCGAGGTCAACGCGCGGACAAATGAGGAACTACTTGAAGGAACAGTCTAGAAAACTGATATTAACGACCAGAGGGTTTACTGTGCTCAACACATGACACCCTCTATCGACAAAATGCGGCGGTCGGTATAGCCCTTTCGCGATCTGACATTCAGTTGTTTGTTTTACGGCGAAACATTATTAAAAGGGCAGTTTAAGGATAACAGATTTTTGTAACTTTAGTGGACTATCTATGACGAGAAAGTCTGTAAGAAGGTGTCCTCTCCCCCCCCCCCCCCTAGTAATATTGGAATCGAGCCAGGGTCAACTAAACCTAATCTATCGACCTTCTCGCGCCAGTCGCCAAACAAATCCCCGACCAGCAGTCGCCAATATTCGCGAGTGTAATTTATGTTAATTAAAATTAGCAATGTTCCATGTTCTCGAGAGCTCGCTTTCTCACGGACAATTAATACTTTCCACAAAAAACTGCGAAACACTCGTTTCTAGAGGGAGTGGTTAGACCAGAGGTAGAGTGGTTAGACCATAGGTAGAGTGGTTAGACCATAGGTAGAGTGGTTAGATCATAGGTAGAGTGGCTAGACCATAGGTAGAGTGGTTAGACCATAGGTAGAGTGGTTAGACCATAGGTAGAGTGGTTAGATCATAGGTAGAGTGGCTAGATCGTAGGCAGAGTGGTTAGATCGTAGGTAGAGTGGTTAGATCGTAGGTAGAGTGGTTAGATCGTAGGTAGAGGAGGCACCACCGCTTAAAAGCAGAAAATCTCATGTTAAAACCACAGTCGGTGCTCGGGCCGGGATCTGAACCGCTCAGAGATAGTAGTTGGAATTCTCACGACCAATGTGGGCGCTCTACCCACACACACAAACACAACACGTGCTCCCATATAAGTCCAAGTTAAATATAAGACTGGTGACTAAACATATGACAATTTACCTAAACGTCTTCCCCCTTTTCACAGCCCACAGAAGCAACAACAAAAAAATACTCATAAAACAAACAGAAAAGGAAAGGAGAGCGGTGCGGACAGAGGGGGGCAAAAAGAGAGTTTTAAAAGGACGCATGAGTCAGGGTCTATATTTAAACCTGCTCGTCGCGATGGAAGTTTTCCGAGATGGGTCACCGCCGAAGAAGAGACGGGACCCGAGGATTACCGAGAATACTCGAACCTTTTGAGGATCAAGCTGGGCTCGAGTAGACGACAGACAGGTGCAAAGATGGGCGGCCTGACCCCTGTATCCCAACCACCTCCCTTGAAATATGCACCTGCCTCCCCAACCTCGGGATAAATAGTCACAAATGCCCACAATGCACCTTGCCGTGTTGCAATTACTATGTACTGTCTGATGGGGACTAACCAGTCTACAGGGATAGGATGGAGAGGGTGAATATAACCAGAAACCCAATTCGGTGACCCGACTGGGAGATCGGGGTTCGATTTGCAGCCGGGTGTACTGAAGATGGTTTATCCTAAATGGTTTTCCACTCTCCCTCCACGCAAGTCCGGATACATTTCCTCTAAATATAGCCTTCCTAATCCCTAAAAATCATCAGCGTAATTAGTATATAAGTGTATAATCCGAACGGGTAGTAAGACGCGGCGCTAGAAATTATTTTAAACTAAATTTGGCAAGGAGATTCTTTTGAAACTTGATCAAACGACGTTATATACACCGCTCGGTATAGGCCTATGTTTGTTTTAATGTTGACATCTATTGCGAGACTGGCATCTAGAACCGTGTGAACAACGGTTATTCTAAATTGTGGAAAACATTTCAACTTTAAATCCAAGGAGAAATCATGGAAGATATATTTCAACTTGAAATACTAGGAGAAATTATTAAAGTGGCTATTTTAATATGAAATCCAAAGAGAAATGTTAAGACTAGAGCAGTAACGATAAGAACATGAGATCATTCATTCTCTGTGGATATTTTAAATGGAGGGAGCGAGGTCTACTGTCCACGAACTACTAGTTAAATCAACTCAGCTTTAATACTTTGTACTCCATCGTCTCGGGCGGAGTCACACAAGAAGGCAAGACCACCTTGCAGTTATTTCGCAACTAAGCATTTGACTTGTTTTTTATTTATTTCCGGGAAATGAATGTATTTAAAACTCGCTTGCGTGCCAGTCCTCTAGTCCTTTGGTAGACCATTGACTTGTGGCTTCCGTGAAAATCTGCAGGCGACGTTGCCAAATGTCTGGTGAATGGCTCTTATCTTAAGACCGTTACCATGCTTGTTTACACTATGGTGTAGCTTATAAGATAGGGCCATAGTGTAATCAGTCAAGGTAAGACCGATAGCTTTCAGGTCTGGGCGCCCATAAAAAGATGATATGGGGGTTTCAGCCCCCCCCCCCCCACCTGCCTTATCCAGGGTTGTTATAATTTTACCCAGCCCAAAAAAACCACCTGGGTTTTATTAAAAAACAAACAAAAAAAACATTATATTTTGCATACGAATCAATCGTCTAATAAATTTTTTTAATGGCTAGACATTCTGTTGAAAACCTTTTGGTTCAAACCCAATAATAAAACCTTGATTTGTATATGGTGTTATACACAATTTTTGAAATTAAAGATTTTATATAATAGACTAAGCTATAAAATATGTTTTAATTGTTTGAACAAAATAATATGTCCAACTGGCAACTCATTTGGGATAATATAATTTTAAGGTACCCACACCGTATTAATGTTAGGCCCTAGAAATAATACTTTATAAAAAAAGCAAATGAGATAACTAAAGTTCTTACCTTTTATCTTTAACTAAATAAAATAACAAATCAATTCCGCAGCTGGCTTGTCAGTAGTTAATATGATAATTAATTTGGTCTTCCATCCCTTGCTTTCTATTCCTTCTACACAAGGTCTTTTTTTTCCCAACCCGCTAGCTAATAAAGTAATGTTGCCAAGAATTACATTGTTGCATTATAGTTTTCTTTATTATGTCTCTTATTACTCCTTTCCTAACTATATTAAAATTAAAATTTGTTTCTCTGGATACCGAATAATTAATATAGGCCTATTTGAATTGGTTTAATCAGATAACATAACTTACATAATATATTTAATTTAACTACAAAAACCCAATATAAACAAACAGTTTTTTTATTTAAATAACCCGGGGTTTTTTCAACCCTGTCCTTATCACTCTGCAATACTTAATTATTTTTTTTGTTAATTCTCATGAAAAAATAAAATTGTAGGGCATTTGTGGGTTGGCTGCAATTTGCTATTAACAACTTATAATCATCAATATCCAACTTAACAGATACATTACAAAATGTATATTTCCTCCCATTCCCTGTTCAAAAGCTTTCTTTTCATTTTGTTCTGTTCAATAAACTTATGAGAAATAAAGGGTTTCTTTCCAATGGGTTCAGCAACAAATAAATTTTATTTTTTGTACATTTTTCAGAAACTTTTTTGTTATTGTTGCGGAAATTGGCCCTTGAAACTCATATAAATTAGCTCAAAATTATGTTCAGATGTTCTAAAATTCCCTCCCACAAAGTTAAATTCCTGAAATGTTCTCTCTCGTGGAGGGTGTGTGGTGGGGGAGGGGGATTACACCTCCATAAGATGGGACTCCAATTCACCCCATTTGTAAAACCCACATGGGCGCCCTTGCTTTCAGGGTAAATGAAGTGTACACATCATCGAATTGTGTGAAATAAGGATGATTTGTAAACAAAACAGTACTATAAAATGTGTTGTACCGAATGAAGTGTGTGTGTGTGTGTGTGTGTGTGACCTATACCTTGATTTTCTTACAAATGGACATTTAGATTGCCTTTCAGAAAATACAAACATATTTTTGTGGTACCACTAAACATTGATAATATCTGTCAAAAGTGACAGCTGCAGATCACATGACTTGACATGTGACAAGAGCTCTGTAATCCTAACCTGGGAGTTTGAGTGACCTGTGATTGGAACCACGTCAGCAAGAACCATGTTGGAAACATGTTTAAGACCCATTAGTACGATTCAAACAAGAACCTTGTTTAGAACCACCCCAACTAGAAGAACCACCCCAACTAGAACCATGTTTAAAACCTCTCCAACAAGAAATATGACTAGATCCACTCCAACAAGAATCTTGTTTAGAACCACTCCAACAAGAAACATGTTTGGACCAACTCCAAAAATAACCATGTTTAGAACAACTCCAACCAAAAACATGTTTAGAACCACTCCAACCAGAACCATGTTTAAAATCACTCCAACCAAAAACATGTTTAGAACCACTCCAACCAGAAACATGTTTAGAACCACTCCAAAAATAACCATGTTTAGAACAACTCCAACCAAAAACATGTTTAGAACCACTCCAACCAGAACCATGTTTAAAATCACTCCAACCAAAAACATGTTTAGAACCACTCCAACCAGAAACATGTTTAGAACCACTCCAAAAATAACCATGTTTAGAACAACTCCAACCAAAACATGTTTAGAACCACTCCAACCAGAACCATGTTTAAAATCACTCCAACCAAAAACATGTTTAGAACCACTCCAACCAAAAACATGTTTAGAACCTCTCCAGCCAGAAACATGTTTGGACCCATTCCAACCAGAAAAATGTTTAGAACCACTCCAGCCAGAAACATGTTTAGAACTGCAACAAGAACCACTTCAACCAGAACCATGTTTAGAACCACTCCAACCAGAAACATGTTTATACCCACTCTAACACAGAGTTGGAAAAAACCAGGATTCTTTTTTTAAAAGGTGGGTTATATTGGGGTTTTATTTGTTTTTATGATTTAGTTATAAATATATTATGTATGTTATCTGATTAAACCAATAATTCAAATATATTAATTATTCGGCATCCAGAGAAACATATTTTAATTTGAATATAGTAAGGAAAGGATTACCTAATAAGAGATATAATAGAGGAAAACAATAATGCAACAATGTAATACTGTATAAGCTAGCAGTTTGACACACAAAAAACAGACTTTTGTGTAGAAGGAATAGAAAGAAGGGGGAAGGGAGAGCATCTAACAGAGTGGAAATATTTATCAAACCGTTAATCAAGTCATTATTTACTGTACTTGTGCCATTGATAGGTCCGTAGCCAACTCTTAACCGCTACTCAGATAAGAGTGAGTGATTTTTACGGAAACGTACCAACGTTAGTCTAGGGAAAGGATAAATAACCAAATATGAGCCGAAGGGGAGTACAAATTGGTGCACCCAGTCGGAATTGAACCCCGTCCTCACGAACCATTACCAGGGAATGAACCTCAGTCCCTAGTCTTGGTTACCTTGGTTCGATTCCGGATAGCGTTGAAGAATATATTTAATATCGGTTTATTCTAGATTTGGTGTGTATTATGTAGAGTTAGTTTGTACGAGTCGTGTGCTAATGTAATGTGTTTATAAAGTGTACTTGTGTGTTTATAAAGTGTGCAATCGTGTTTAAAAAGTGTACGAGTGTGTTTATAAAAGTACATGTGTGTTTAGAAAGAGTACAGTGTATTTATAAAGTGTACTTGTGTGTTTATAAAGTGTACAATCGTAAAAAGTGTACGAGTGTGTTTATAAAAGTATAAGTGTGTTTAGAAAGAGTACTAGTGTATTTATAAAGTGTACTAGTGTGTTTATAAGAGTACAAGTGTGTTTAGAAAGAGTACTAGTGTTAAGAAATGTTCAGAGAAGTCACCGATCGTGTCTACAACAGTAAAGTTACTCCTCGAACGAATGAATTGGTTGGGTCTCCTCATTACAGACGTTAGAACGTCGCTACCTTGGGAAGTTGTCCGAGTAGGGAATGCCTTGGAAACCAGTTCGACAAGAATATCTTATGACTCACCCTCAAAACCGTCAGACAAATGTCCGTCGTCTTTCTTTACATTTGTCGCTTCAGTTGGTTATTTCACAAAATATTGTGTTCTTTAAACAATGTGGAGTGAAATAAAACAGGCAAGAAAACATTACGTATTCTAAAATAATTGATAGGTCAGGGCCTAACTTAAGATGGATTTAAAACATGGCATTTAAAAGCACGAAGTCGACAAATTTAAATTATTTAAAAAAAAGCTATTAACAAAGAGTTGTAAGAAATTGGAATTAATGAGGGTTCCCAACAATTAATAAAACAAAATATACCTTGTGTTATCTTACTACTGTAATATAAGACGATGTAATCCGTGGATTACTTTATAATGTATTGATTAAATATGTAGGTTAATTGCGTTATCGATGTGTAAAAGTCATAAAAATAGATAAAACGTAAAAGCGTCGGAAAGTTACATGAACCAAATGAAACCATATCTCACCTGTTGACATATACAATCCTGGAAGGGGGGCGGTTGTCAAATCAGAAGTCGGTTGCTCGTACTTTGCACTTCACATATGCCAAACATTTGGAACACACTCAATAAATCACACTTTCAATCAAAAAACAACAGAGGATCACACACGCCCAGATGTGTAGCTCCAAATTGCAACTCTTCAAACGAATAATATACATTTAACTTCCATACAGCAGGCTTTTCTTCAAACTTTCAGTCTACCACGCATTGTTGCACTCCTGGATATCTTCCAAATTCATTATTTTAAAATTCGAACGAAACAACCGCACTGTTCCAAAAGAAAATAGAGACCTCCCCCCTTCCAAGATGTATTTTAAACAATCCTCAGGAGGACAACAATGACGGAGCGGTGTTTTCTTTAATTGTTGCGTTGCAACACTCCGGTAAACGGACGTACGGTGATGATTCTTTTCTAAGTAGCATTGTTAGTTTGTTTTTTTGGCGTTCCGTCTCCTCTGTACTATCTTTTTTCGATTGTGATTGTTTCCCGTTTACGCGGGAAAGAAAAATAGTCTGGTTTTGAGGGGGGGTTTGGGGCAGTGCCCTCGTCGAAACCCCCTTTAAGAAATCACAAACAAATATATATATACACACACACTTCCTCCCTGTTGATCCTACATTCAGCCTTGCCGAATCGACACTGTAGAATCGCCTGTCGACTCGACCTCGAAACAGCCGTGAGTCAGCGTACTGTCGAGTTCTCTTGTTTGCGGCTTGCATGCACTAGTTACGGCAGGGGCTGCCGGGTCGGCGCGGCGGGGGAAATGGAATCAGTCGCAAGAGTCTGCTTAGAGAGGTCTCGCTGTGCGCAACTTCCTCGTTCGGAATAAATTCCCTCGGTCGGATGAACTGGGGGTGGTTTTTCCTAAATGGTTTTCCACTCTCCCTCCACGCAAATGCGGGTTCACTTCCTTTAATTCAACCTTCCCAATTCCTAATCCATTTGTGTAATTAGTACTTAAGCGTATAACCCGAACGGTTAGTAAGACGCGGTGCTAAATAATAATAATAATAATAAATTCCCCCTCTGTTTAATCTGTAAGCAAACCTTGCTTGATTCCACTATGATGTAGATTATAAGATAGGGTCATAGTGTAATAAGTCTAACTAGCTTTCTGGATACATGTCTCGTTCTTTGCTATACGGGCCAAATTACGGCCTAATCTTATTCTTGGGCATAACAAAACTACAGAAATGAAGTCAAACATGTTCATACTGATGCGGGGATCAAACCCGGGAGCCTTTGAGCACCGATTATTTTACCACTGAGCTACCGGATATTTGGGGACACACACAAAATAATAATGTCAATAATAAAGTGAGGTTTGTTCACGCTTTGGATAAAAGGTGATATGGATTAACACCAGTGGAGGGAAGATAATATGAAAGGCGGAGGGGGGAGGTGGAAAGAGGGCGTCGCGACGATTAATGCCTCTAAGAAGCGTCCAGACGGGCGTCACCATGCATCATGTGGACGCCTACGCTGACAGGACAGAGGCGACGCTAATTAACGAAAGATATAGCAGCGTTTGGAACAACGTACAGATCAATCTTCATAGGAAGAGCCTTTTAGAAACTACAAACATTGATAACATTTTAGTATATTATTATGATTATTTTATATGAATTGATAATATCTTTCTAAAACAACAGCTAAAGATCACATGGCTTGACTTTTGAATACATTAGAGACTTTTTATTTGAGGTATTCAATGTGCACTTTTTAACCAACTTATATCAGCACATGACTTACAAGCTGACTTAATCTTAGAACAACAACACAGCTATGTGATAGGGAAAAACCCCAATTTCATTAATTACAGATTCTCGGCCATGCGGAGAATTGAATGTTACCTGATTCGTCTCAGCACTGTTATAACAGTTTGATATTAGCTGACATCTCAACACTGTTATATCAAAGTTTAATATTAGCTGACTCTTGTCAGTACTGTTGTGAGCGAATGTAATTTTAACTGACTAGTTTCAGCACTGTTATAACAGAGTTTAATTAATTATTATTATTATTATTATAGCACCGCGTCTTACTATACGTTCGGGTTATACGCACTTATGCTAACGTGTAATGGCAGGGTGATTGTGAGATGAAATGGAGGACCTACAGTTTAACGTGGAATCCGAACCACGGTGGAGGCCTGGTATTTCCCACATTCACAAGTTGTGATTAATACACGTCTTGTCAGAGGTGAAGGAAGGGTTTGGTAATCAGATAAATCTGTGCCGGGACCGAGGATTGAACCCCGTACCCCCAGCGCAGAATTTTGACACCTTACCCCTAGACCACCAGCTCACCGTATTATCTCTGTTATAATAGAGTTTAATATTAGCTCTTATCTGTAATGTTATAACAGAATGTGCACTGTTATAACAGAGTATATTTACTGACTCTATCAGCGTTGTTATAAAAGAGCTCGGGTCTCCTTCTCAAACTAGAGTAAAAAAAAAGAACCTCATAAAATGTTCCCCGGGAAGCGATAAGGCCATGGTTGTAGTACAAGTCGTAAAACTCAGGTCGCTACGAGCGCATTGACAACAGATTCATTGGACTGAACCTGAGCTAAATGTCAACAAGTCAATCGATGCCAAGACGTGGACGATTAATAATAGTGTTTCATCTTCGTTTTTATAATTTGTCGAAACTCTTGTACAAAATGTAATATATCCATCATAGTAGATGATACAATCATTTCAACTAGTTTCAAATTCATTAAACAGATTTTACACAATCGAGTTTCTTTTGATATATAGTTTACAACGGAGTTCAAGCATTAGCTGGCTTATATTACTTCCGTTCAACTTATGAACCACAAGAGAGAAAGTTCTTAGTATTATATTCAAATTTGGGTTGCATTTGTGGATAAAATCATTTGCTGTGGACTCTTCTCTCGATATGAACTAGTATTTAAATCCTAATAGCAGCTATTCAGTCATTATTTATGTTTCAAAGGAACACATTTACTTGGGAAAGCTTAGGTTTGTAGCGTTTCTAAGCTAATTTAAGCTAAAATGATGAAAACTAATTTTCCAGAAAGTATTAGTAAAACGTATATTATTAATACCAACATATTAAATAATTGAAATGTAAGTGTTCTTTTAGTTTCAGAGATAAAATAATATCAAACAATATTTTTTTTTATATACATAATTGGCGTGTCCTGGAGAAATATCCTCGGTTCCATTTCCCCCGTCGGTAGCAGGCACGTGACGTCAGCCGGTTTGAGTCATGAGCATTCGTGGACTAGCGCGCTCTCTCTTTACACGCTCGTCTCTCTTTCAACATCAATCTATTCTTTATTCTTGTACTTTGACATAATACACCGGATAAAAAAAAAGCAACTGATAGAGGTAGGGAATCTAAAACCATTTTTATAGCAATGTTATTTTATTTATAAACGACGGAGGGGTAAAGGGAACTGGAAGTGAAATAGATTTTTTTTTAACTGGGGTAGTTCAAAATTCGAACGTTAAATTGATGTGTTTCATTGTAGTGTTATTTTAAACGATGGTGGAAAGGAAATAACTTAATAAGAGGTGAACACTATTATTAAAAAAAAGTAACTGGCGTAGTTCGAAATTGGAACGTTTTTAAATCAGCGGGTTTGATCGAGTATTACCGACCTAACACGAAGAGGTGTTATGTCTGATAGAAAGTAGTAGTTTGTATGTGTTTGTATGTGTTTCTTGACACCTCCGTCCCGAGTATGCTAATCGCCTGCACCCAGCCCGTCTGGAATTTGCCTCGAGGGAATGTGAGTTATGTTGGTTCGGTGAGGATTTTTTTTTTTAGGTGGTGAAATAAATTTAAAAAAAAAAACTGTTCCCTCCTTTTTTAAAAGATAGAGGACTTGAGGAGGGATTGTTTGAATTGAAGTGGTCGACCCTGGAAGGTCGGCCAAGGACCGGGGAAAGAGGGGGAATCAAGAGGGGAGACAAGGTAAGGTTAGACTGAGTAAAAAAAAAAACAGTACCTGAAGCAAGCACCACTTTCTAAAACGACGATGTGAGGGCTATCCACGACTACTTCCGGTACTCTTTGAGCTCGTGGCCACACTTCCTGTAGAAATGATGTTGTAAGCTTCTTTATATACGCCTTCATTTACAAATTATTTCTTCAACTTGCCAAGTTGCTATCCAAACTATGTGGCTGTGTGCAGTTTCAAATCGCGCCTAACCAGAACACAATTCCAACTAAATAACAGAAGACGCCATCTTAATATTAAGTTCATTCATTTATTTGAGGTATTTAACGTGCACTTTCGGAACCGAATGATTATATCAGAACACGAGAATTTCTATGATTGAGCACGAAAGGGCACACCAATTTTGCCGATAAAGGTATTTTCACATATCTTCAAGTGTTCTTTTACAAGCCACAATCGACATTGCACCGACGGCTTTACTTACCATCCGAAGGTGGTTGTGCTACGGATTGTTATCGTTCAAGTAAAATCCATCAACTCCAACTGGGTTTGAACCCATGAACATCGGGTAGTGAGGTGAGCGATTTACCCCGTGACCACCGAGGGTGACTAATATTAATTGAAAAAAGCTCCGAAATTACAATCATGTCCTACAAAATACAATAGACTATAATAGTGCTACAATTGCTGGTTCTTTTTAGCACCAGCTCTTACTACATTTTTGTGTTATACGCCTAAGTACTAATTACACTGATGTAGTATGAAATAGGAGGGTGGGATTTTGAAAAGTGTATCCGCATTTACGTGGAGGAGGAAGAATGGGAAAATATACAGGAAAAACACTCTCAATACACCCAACCAGGATTCGAACCCCGATCTCCCCGTCACTAAGCACTCCAGTATATTGCGAGAGTGAGGTCTCAGACCAAGGGTTTCCATCGTAAAAGTACCCCAAGGCCCCAAATGAACCACGAGTTTAGTGACGGGGCCACATCATAATTGGATTTTAAAAAAAACGAGAACAAATATTTAATTGTGAACAGGTGAGAGTTTTCTCGATTGACTTGGTTACTTCCTGGTATCGAGTGTTATCGACCAAGTGGTTCTGACCAAGTTCAAGTGCGAAAATGATTTTTGAGATGTTTTGCTTTAACAAAAATGGCAGTTAGGGTAGAGTATACCGAACAGCTGGTAGGTGAATTTATGTAATCCTGCTACATTTACTGTAAAGCAACAGAAAATGAGCTATTTTAGTTTTATTCTCAGTGATATTGTTGCTTATTTTGACTAGTTATATTATTTACACAACATATCTTCCCATAAAATATCGTTAGAAAACATGAAGTACGTATGTAATGTTAAATAGGCCTAGATAATCTCTTTCATCCATAATTAAACGGTTTTTAAGTACCTACTTAGTGCCATGTATTTCAGGATAGTAATTGAGGTCCATTTTATTTACAAACGCTTAAAATCCATTGAATACGAGGTTATACTCGTTTAAATTTAAATTAACATAGAACTGATGCTGATTCGAAATTAGCGCGCGAATTCTCGGCTCTTTGGTTGTAGCCATACTCTTTAGTGTGGTCAAGGAAAGCGTTACCAAAGCGAGCTTTGGTATCGTCTCGGTCGTAAACATTTCGTTAACATCGATACCAGGTCAACCGTGAAAACACGCCTATCGAAATAAGAAGTGACCCGCTTCGGTGGCCGCATCGTCTAAGGCGATACTTTTGCAGTGCAGTCCCGGGTGCTAGTAACTCCTAGGGATGAGCTCTTGAGACAAACACCCACTGAAGCACCCATCTCTCACCCCACGGATAACACATAATTCCGTTCATTTCTCTTGAATACCTCGGCAGGTAGCTTATTAGAGTCTTAAAGAATAATTTATAGCATCCACAACAACAATTAGGTTTTTTTAAAAACTGTAAAAATCACTTTATGGGGGATTTTGTTTTGTTTTAAAACAATCCTTGCCATGCTCCTCTTAAAAGAATTTACCCTTTTTACCTTAACCAAATTCCTCTCCAAAAAAAAAAGCACGAACCACCTTCCTTTGTAAAACGAAATAATATACATTGCTGTTATAGAAACATTACACCAAATATCATACATGAAATAATATACACTGTTACGTACTCACTCTGTGGCATTAGGAACTAGGAACATTGTAACGATACTGATTTGACCCCTCTCATATATATGTAAAAAGTCATGGATGAAGAGCATTTTTCTTTAAAGTATGGTATGTAAAATATCCTTTCAATACTTCATCCATGGAGAATCATGCGCTTTTCAGAACTGATGTCAATATATTGCATCATTTTGCCCCTCAGTAAACACTTTAATTTTAGGGATATATAGGCCTATCTAATTCCCCCAAAAAAACCTCGGGGGGGCCTTATTAAAACCGTAGTTACCAAATTTTAGCCTTATAGGTAAAATATTTTCGGTTCTAACCCGAGGTACAGAAAGACGGCATTGCGAAAACAACTTTTTTTTGTTTAAGGGGGTCATGAAACGTCGACAAATAATCAAAATCTCGAGTTAGAATATTTTGACGATTACAATAATTCACTTTGAAGGATCAAGGCGAATTAAAACTAGTATTGGTACAGCTCTGAAATGAACATTTTTTAATATATTTTTTGCTAACCAAGTTAAGAATTCAGACCCCCCTTTCTCTCGTCTTCAGTCAACTTGTGCAATCAGAAACGTCGACGTTCTCAAGGACTTTTATTTTAATCCAGCTCCCCTCGTCCAGTCAAGACAATCTTTCCTCAACTAGCGTTGTTTTGTAACTACACAACAAAACTAACAACTATTGGGACCATAGAGCATCAAGATGTGGTCGAAGGAAACGCGAATAATTTTACAGATTTTATAGAATATAATTTTTTTGACTAAAATAAATCAAATATTTCTCCAGTAGCAACATTGAGTTTAGTTTTCTGCACATGCTAATATCAACATATCTTGAATATCTGTCAAGGGTGTCCTGGAATTTGGTCAAAACTATTTAAATAAAGAGAAAAGGTTTTGACCAAATTCCAGAACACCCTTGACAGATATTCAAGATCTGTTGATATTAGCATGTGCAGAAAACTAAACTCTACGTTGCTACTGGAGAAATATTTGATTTATTTTGGTCAACAGAATGACATTCTCTGAAGTGTGTATTGAACACCGTCTACAAACGCGGATCTTTATACGGATGCTCCCCCTGTAGAGACTAGGATGATGTCAAAGATTAAAAAACAAAACTCTTGATTGACTCATTGTCATAAAATGTAAACAATGCGTCCATACGAGAGCGCTGTGATTTATGACAGCTTTTTTTTTAGCCAATGACCATACTTCCCTTCAAGGTAATCGAATGAGAACATAAAGATGTAATAGGATTACGAGACCAGGATTATTCATCACACTCTGTCCCTATTATAAGGGGGGAGAGAAGGAATGATACTTGTTTTCAGGTTTTTATAGCACAAAATAATTTTTGGCCAAATAAATTAAATATTGCTCAAGTATATTTCAAATGTATTGAAAAAATGACACATGAATACGGGAATCGAACTCAGGACCGTCGATTTAGCACGCCAATGTTCTATCACTGAGCTATCCAGGTATCGCCTCGTGCTCATGGTCATTTCTCCCTATATTTTAAGGCATAGTCTGTTAGGGACGTGTGGATTTCGTCGGTTACTAGAAGCTACTATTGATATCACAATCATTGGGGATTTCGGCTGTGGTATCAATGATAGATAGCTTTTAGTAGCCGATTATATTCACTCTCCATCACAGACTCTGCCTTAAATATGGGCGAGAATTACCATGGGACTGTTTAGATGGGAGATAGGGGTTCGATACCTGTCGGGTGCACTGAGAGTGGTTTTACCTAAATGGTTTTCCACTCTCCCGCCACGCAAATGTGGGTGCATTTTATCAAAATTAAGCCTTCCTAATCCCTAACCCATTAGTTGTAATTAGTATATAGGCGTATAACCTGAACAGGTAGTAAGACGGAGTGATAAAAAATACCTTGGACATGGTATGATACCTAATAGCTCATTGGTAGTACAATGACGCCCTAACGCAAAACTCCCAGGTTCGATTCCTGTGTCCAGGTGTCATTTTTCAACTTATTTGAGTATGACTCAGCTACGGCTGATAACCATAATTGTAACATTTAATCACCTAGGGTTCGCCTTTCCTATAATTACACTTAAATGTGAAGCGTTGTTTTCTCCAGTTTAATTGTCTGCCCTTGTTAATATCAACAGTTCTCGAATATCTGTCACGAACATGGTGGACTTTAAACAAGGTCTTTTCTCTTCATTTGAAATGTTTCTGTTGATATTCCGCTGTGTATTGGGAGTCATAGACTGATATAACAAACCGGAGCTGTACCTGACACTATTTTTTAGGAGAGATAGGGGGAAGTTCCTCGGTTTGAAGTCTTCCGACAAGAGGTGCCAATACATTTTTAATACTAAATTCTTTTTGAGGAGAGTTAAACTCCGTTAGGGTTCTTGGTGTTAATTTTATACCACTCCAATAAACTTTTACAATTTTTTTAGTTCGATCAAAAATTCAAAACGTCTTTTTCCAACGTTTACGTCGTAAGCGTGGGAGTTGATGACTTTGCTGTGACTGCAGCGAATAATTTGGGGCGGTGACGTATGCAACACGTGTGACGTCATTGTTTAGGGTGGTGACGTCGACATAACGTGTGACGTCATTGAGGAGATCCTACAACACATCAAACGTCGAAGGATGTGTTTAAAACTAAATTCAGAACAATATTAAATATTGTGTAGACAGAAGAAGGAAAATGAAATTACGACCGGTATAGTTGGGTGTGTGCTAGCATGCTGGTCTCTGACGTGGTATAGCCGGGTGTGTGCTAGCATGCTTGTCTCTGACGTGGTATAGTTGGGTGTGTGCTAGCATGCTTGTCTTTGACCGGTATAGTTGGGTGTGTGCTAGCATGCTTGCCTCTGACTGGTATGCGGTGTGTGCTAGCATGCTTGCTCTGACGTGGTATAGTTGGGTGTGTGCTAGCATGCTTGTCTCTGACCTGGTATAGTTGGGTGTGTGCTAGCATGCTTGTCTCTGACCTGATATAGTTGGGTGTGTGCTAGCATGCTTGTCTCTGACCTGGTATAGTTGGGTGTGTGCTAGCATGCTTGCCTCTGACGTGGTATAGTTGGGTGTGTGCTAGCATGCTTGTCTGACGTGGTATAGTTGGTGTGTGCTAGGTGATTGCTCTGACGTGGTATAGCGGGTGTGTGCTAGCATGCTTGCTCTGACGTGGTATAGTCTGGGTGTGTGCTAGCATGCTTGCTCTGACTGGTATAGCCGGGTGTGTGCTAGCATGCTTGCCTCTGACGTGGTATAGTTGGGTGTGTGTTAGCATGCTTGCCTCTGACGTGGTATAGTTGGGTGTGTGCTAGCATGCTTGCCTCTGACGTGGTATAGTTGGGTGTGTGCTAGCATGCTTGCCTCTGACGTGGTATAGGGGTGTGTGCTAGCATGCTTGCCTCTGACGTGGTATAGTTGGGTGTGTGTTAGCATGCTTGCCTCTGACGTGGTATAGCCGGGTGTGTGCTAAGCATGCTTGTCTTGACCTGGTATAGTTGGGTGTTGTGCTAGCATGCTTGCCTCCGACGTGGTATAGCGGGTGTGACTAGCATGCTTGCCTCTGACGTTAGGGTCCCTCAATGTATTGTTTTCAACATCTTGCCAGATAATAGTGGGATACCTCCTCACCTCGTCTCTTAAAGTTGTATTTAAATCACTTAGAGCTAGTCACCAGGAAAACTAGTTACTAAATTAATCTCTAATGTATAGAACTAACAATGTCAGAGCTCAGTTTAGGTGTTAATATCCCAAAGTGTGAACACAGTTGTAGCTCAGTGTAGGTGTTAACATCCCAAAGTGTCAACACAGTTGTTAGCTCAGTGTAGGTGTTAATATCCCAAAGTGTCAACACAGTTGTAGCTCAGTCTAGGTGTTAATATCCCAAAATGTTAACACAGTTGTAGCTCAGTGTAGGTGTTAACATCCCAAAGTGTCAACACAGTTGTAGCTCAGTGTAGGTGTTAACATCCCAAAGTGTCAACACAGTTGTAGCTCAGGGTAGGTGTTAATATACCAACGTGTCAACACAGTTGTAGCTCAGTGTAGGTGTTAATATCCCAAAGTGTCAACACAGTTGTAGCTCAGTGTAGGTGTTAACATCCCAAAGTGTCAACACAGGTGTAGCTCAGTGTAGGTGTTAACATCCCAAAGTGTCAACACAGTTGTAGCTCAGTGTAGGTGTCAATATCCCAAAGTTTCAACACAGTTGTAGCTCAGTGTAGGTGTTAATATCCTAAAGTGTCAACACAGTTGTAGCTCAGTGTAGGTGTTAATATCCCAAAGTGTCAACACAGTTGTAGCTCAGTGTAGGTGTTAATATCTCAAAGTGTCAACACAGTTGTAGCTCAGTGTAGGTGTTAATATCCCAAAGTGTCAACACAGTTGTAGCTCAGTGTAGGTGTTAATATCCCAAAGTGTCAACACAGTTGTAGCTCAGTGTAGGTGTTAATATCCCAAAGTGTCAACACAGTTGTAGCTCAGTGTAGGTGTTAATATCCCAAAGTGTCAACACAGTTGTAGCTCAGTGTAGGTGTTAATATCCCAAAGTGTCAACACAGTTGTAGCTCAGTGTAGGTGTTAATATCCCAAAGTGTCAACACAGTTGTAGCTCAGTTTAGGTGTTAATATCCCAAAGTGTCAACACAGTTGTAGCTCAGTGTAGGTGTTAACACCCAAAGTGTCAACACAGTTGTAGCTCAGTGTAGGTGTTAATATCTCAATGTGTCAACACAGTTGTAGCTCAGTCTAGGTGTTAACATCCCAAAGTGTCAACACAGTTGTAGCCCAGTGTAGGTGTTAATATCCCAAAGTGTCAACATAGTTGTAGCTCAGTGTGGGTGTTAACATCCCAAAGTGGCAACACAGGGTTAGCTCAGTGTAGGTGCTATTATCCCAAAGTGTCAACACAGTTGTAGCTCAGTGTAGGTGTTAACATCCCAAAGTGTCAACATAGTTGTAGCTCAGTGTAGGTGTTAATGACCCAAAGTGTCAACACAGTTGTAGCTCAGTGTAGGTGTTAATGACCCAAAGTGTCAACACAGTTGTAGCTCAGTGTAGGTGTTAACATCCCAAAGTGGCAACACAGTTGTAGCTCAGTGTAGGTGCTATTATCCCAAAGTGTCAACACAGTTGTAGCTCAGTGTAGGTGTTAACATCCCAAAGTGGCAACACAGTTGTAGCTCAGTGTAGGTGCTATTATCCCAAAGTGTCAACACAGTTGTAGCTCAGTGTAGGTGTTAATATCCCAAAGTGTCAACACAGTTGTAGCTCAGTGTAGGTGCTATTATCCCAAAGTGTCAACACAGTTGTAGCTCAATGTAGGTGTTAACATCCCAAAGTGTCAACATAGTTGTAGCTCAGTGTAGGTGTTAATATCCCAAAGTGTCAACACAATTGTAGCTCAGTGTAGGTGCTATTATCCCAAAGTGTCAACACAGTTGTAGTTCAGTGTAGGTGTTAATATCCCAAAGTGTCAACATAGTTGTAGCTCAGTGTAGGTGTTAATATCCCAAAGTGTCAACACAGTTGTAGCTCAGTGTAGGTCTTATTATCCCAAAGTGTCAACACAGTTGTAGCTCAATGTAGGTGTTAACATCCCAAAGTGTCAACACAGTTGTAGTTCAGTGTAGGTGTTAATATCCCAAAGTGTCAACATAGTTGTAGCTCAGTGTAGGTGTTAACATCCCAAAGTGTCAACACAGTTGTAGTTCAGTGTAGGTGTTAATATCCCAAAGTGTCAACATAGTTGTAGCTCAGTGTAGGTGTTAATATCCCAAAGTGTCAACATAGTTGTAGCTCAGTGTAGGTGTTAACATCCCAAAGTGTCAACACAGTTGTAGTTCAGTGTAGGTGTTAATATCCCAAAGTGTCAACATAGTTGTAGCTCAGTGTAGGTGTTAATATCCCAAAGTGTCAACACAATTGTAGCTCAGTGTAGGTGCTATTATCCCAAAGTGTCAACACAGTTGTAGTTCAGTGTAGGTGTTAATATCCCAAAGTGTCAACATAGTTGTAGCTCAGTGTAGGTGTTAATATCCCAAAGTGTCAACACAGTTGTAGCTCAGTGTAGGTGTTAATATCCCAAAGTGTCAACACAGTTGTAGCTCAGTGTTGGTGCTAATGACCCAGACATCAATCAAAGACTCACCCCTCCCGACGTCGGAGACGCTGCGCACCCTGATGATGGTGCCTCCCGGCGTCTCACACCAGGCTTCCCAGAGGCGTCGCATCTTATCTCGACGCTGGACGTCCAGCGACGCTTCATCTGGTATAAAACATGGCGGACATTATGTGCTATGGACACTTCAAGGTTACATTATATTAAAACAACAAGACTCAAACCTGTTTCGGTGGACGCATGGTCTAAGGCGTAACTCTCGTGTTGGGCTATACTGCCGATGACAGGAAGATTGGGGCTCGAATCCCGGTCGGTGTGTATTGAGAGTGGGTTTTACCAAAAAAAAATTCCACTCTCCCTCCACGTGAATGCGGGTAGACTTCTTTTAAATTCCACCTTCCTCATCCCTAAGTCATTAAAGTAATTAATAGGCCTACAACCCGCCTCGGTGGCGTAGTTAGCTAACGCGCTAGTTTCGTGTTGAGCTCAACTGCCTAGGACGGGGAGATCGAGGTTCGAATATCAGTCGGGTGAACTGAGGGGGGTTCTTAAATAGTTTTCCCACTCTCCTTTCACGCAAATGCGGGTTCACTTCCTCTAAATTCAACTTTCCCAATTCCTAATCCATTAGCGTAATTAGTACTTAAGCATATAGCCCAAACGGATAGTAAGACGCGGTGCTTAAAAAAAATGGGCCTACATATGCGTGCAACCTGAACAGGTAGTAAGTAATACACAGTGCTATAAACATCTCCAAGCTCTCGTCTCCAGAATAATACATTTTGGGACTGCTTTTCTCACTTCCTAGCTTGACAGGTGTTTGTTAGGTTAGTGGTATATTTCTCTGACGTAAAAACAACTAAGGAAATGGCCGTTAAAAATACAAGACTACACTAGTTTTTTTAAAGTGTAAGTATATCCCTTTTACACACTTATGTTAAAATATAAACCGTCAAGAGCCGGCTTGCTATTGGTGGAGCCTTCATGGAGGGATGATATTGAAATACCGCGAGTAAAGTCAGAAAGGAGGACTCATCGCTGTGTCCTAGTCTGATTGCACGAAGGAAGCATCATCGAACATTCCGGAAAGGCAAATCATATCATCACAATCTCAATGGATCAACTTGTCGACCTCGGTGGTCTTGTGGTAAAGTGCTCGCTGCCTCAGGACCCGCTGATCGTGGGTTCAAATCCAGCTGACGTCGAGGGATATTTCTTGAGCGATAAAAATCCGTAGCACAATTTCCTTCGGAAGGGATGTTTTTATTATTATTATTATTATTTAGCACCGCGTATTACTACCCGTTCGGGTTATACGCTTTAAGTACTAATTACGCTAATGGATTAGAAATTGGGAAGGTTGAATTAAAGTAATTGAACCAGCATTTGCGCGGAGGGAGAGTGTCAAACCATTTAGGAAAAACCACCCCCAGTTCACCCGACCAAGATTCGAACCGCGATTCTCCCGTCCTCAGCAGTCGAGCTTAACACGACAAGCACGTTAGCCAACTACGCCACCGAGGTGGGTGGAAGGTATGTAGAGTCATCAGTTACATGTCGATTGTGACGTGTAAAACAACCCTGGTAGGTATACCTTTCCCGGGTAAAATTGATAAAAACTTTCGTTTTCGCTCAAAGAAATTCTCTTGTACTAATATAATCAATCAGTTCAGATAGTGCACGTTGAATAACTCAAATAAAAAATCAATTTATTAATAAAAGTAATTTTCATTTCATACTCTATAGAAGTCGAGCCTGCCTGACGCATAGCACAATAGTGATGCGCCAAACTCAAGGCGTGCATTTGAGACGGTCAGGATTCGAATACGGGACATCCGGTAACATAAACCAACGTGTGATTACAGCCGGTATAGTCAGATGTGATGACAGAGGAGGTAAGTGTTCGAATCACGGCCGGGTCCACTGAACGCATATAGTTTGACACACTCCTTATACACAAATTAGGTTTAAGTTTTCTCGTTCGTTCTCCGTTAGTGTAACTAAATGCGTATAGAGAGGACGGGTTATAAGACACCAAATATATGCTTTTTTTAAACCTTCTCGTCCCAGGCTAATATACTGACCCGCCACACATGTGATTCATACATCCGGCACTAATTTACGCCCCAAATGTAAATACTATTCCTATTTGAAATAAATTTTTAGAAAATACAAACTCTTTTTTTTTTTTGTGGACAACAATGATAACATTTTACGTTTATACATCCATCCATCCATTCTTACATACATACATACATACATACACACACATACATACATACATACATACATACATACATACATACATACATACATACACACATGCATACATACATACATACATACATACATACATACATACATACATACATACATACATACATACATACATACATACACACATGCATACATACATACATACATACACATACATACATACATACATACATACATACGTACATACATCCACACATACATACATACATACATACATACATACATACATACATACATACATACATACATACATACATACATACATACATACATACACACATCCATATATACATACATACATACATACATACATACATACATACATACGTACATACATCCACACATACATACACACACATACATACATACACACATACATACATACATACATACATACATACATACATACGTACATACATCCACACATACATACACACATACATACATACATACATACATACATACATACAATACACACATACATACATACACACTGCATACATACATACATACATACATACATACATACATACATACATACATACATACATCAACATAATACATACATACACACATACATACATACATACATACACACATACATACATACATACATACATACATACACACATCCATAATACATACATACATACATACATACATACATACATACATACATACATACATACATACATACATACATACATACATACATACATACATACATACATACATAAACTCTTCCTTTTGGTTCACACACTCTAACTTCATATATTTTCTTCGTCACTCGATTCACATTCATCCTCTCAACAGGCCCAAACCAACGTAAGACACTTCTTTCACAATTTATGATTCACTTATACTTTTATCATAGTTGTTTTATAAGTAATGATAATATCAATCAAAAGTGACAGCTGCAGATCACATAGTTTGACGTATGAATACATGAGAGTAGAACAAGTAACTCTCCTATCTGTCAAAATAGGAAGGCTCTCCCCATGGACAGAGGTGGGTGTTAGGGCGGGTTCCAACTCACGTTTCTGAACGCGCCCTTGCGGGAGTATCCTGGACGCAGAAGTCTTCATATCTATTGTCACTGAGCTACCACACTACTCTGCTCTGCTCCACAAACTGACGGCCCCGTGGCTAGCGTGGCGGACTGGTGGTTGAGTCAGTGGCGAGAGATTCCTTGACGAGGTTAAGGTTAGATTGGTGCGGCCTTCTTGCAACTTCCGTGGCGTGAGTGAATCTGTCCCCCCCCCCCACCGCTTCCTACCTGCTATACGTCAACCCTCATTGACATACCTGTGACGTCAGGCCCGATTACGGCTCGTCTGTTGTGTAGAGACACCGGCACGCGCCTAGCTAGCAATAATTCACACTTTATAAATTCATTATCATAATCATCATCATTATTATTATTATTAACATCGCATCTTACTACCCGTTCGGGTTATACGCACTTACACTAATGTATAATGGTAGGGTGATTGTGAGATGAAATGGAGGAGCTACAGTTTAACGTGGAATCCGAACCACGGTGGAGGCCTGGCATTCCCCACATTCACAAGATGTCTTGTCAGAGGTGAAGGAAGGGTTTGGTAATCAGATAAATCTGTGCCGGGACCGAGGATTGAACCCTGGACCCCCAGCACAGAAGTCCGACACCTTACCCCTAGACCACCAGGTCACCTACAATCATCATCATAAACTGTTTCCAGCCTGTGGCCAAGTCAGCTTAGTAAAATGCCTCTATCTTCCTCTTTTCTTCCACCATTTCTCCTCCTTTAATTTCTTCCATTCTTCTCCTCTCACTTGCACACTTTTTGTTATCTGCCCCTCCCATCTCTTTCTTGGCCTCCCTTGTGGTCTTTTTTCTACATATAATTCATTCACGAGCTAAGTTTACCTGGATGACAGCTCGAAATGTTACTAGAAGTAATCCCTAATATATCACTACGCCAACAGCTGACATCTATCACTTTGGATCACTGTAATGAAAACAGATGGTAATATATTAATGGGATAGTTAACCACAGTAATTTAGGCCAATATTATTTATATATTTATTTGAGGTCGGACACAAAGTTTATTTATAGTTTTATTCCCCTTAAAAAAATATTAACACCAGTTTCACAAAAACTTCTAACGAACATAGCTTCAAAATGGCGACTGACTAATCTAATCTAAATCATATGATTGAACATGACGGTAAACAAGTTTTTTACAATGATGCAGACACGCAGTTGATGAAATATTTTATTCAGTTAAATATTATAAAATAATCATAAAATCATTTACTGTATGTAAAAAATATGACAAAAATTTTCTCTTTTCCAAGTAAATACGATGCCTGTCACTATATTACACATAGTCAATAACATTTCAAAACGAAGAATAAGTACTTTTAATTATGTTTAAAATATTGTTTCACGTTGTATAAAAATACATTATTTAAAAAAATGAAATAGTATGAGAAAACTTAGGTTTACGTTATTTTAAATGTAATATATAACAGGTAATTAAAGATCTTTACACTTATAACAAAACTGTGATCTTTTACAAGTGTTGGCAACCCAAAACCTAAACATATGATTTTCGAACTGTAATCCAGGTAAAAACCTATCGTGAACGGAATATACTTAATTTCCATCATTCTCTTTGGGATCTTCTCTATCTCCATTCCTCATTACATGCACTTTATTAATTGATGAAACTTAATAACACCCCTAATAGAAGTTGTTTATGTTTGCTGCTATAGGTAACGTTATTCATGTTTGTAGGTGCCGGCCATCATCTCAGTCAATATATCGCAGCTACTATATGCAGGACGGAGTCCCCATAAAACGGGTATCTCCTTTGACTCACGTCGTCACGCAACTTGACACGCAATGACTAAAGCCAGCTTCACAACACCTCGCAACTTCTTGAACACATGCTCTAGCTAGATTGGTCGACACAAGCGCTGTTCGTAGGTGGCGGTACTTGGTGGAACCAACCTGGGTGGTGACAAGCTCTTTTGTTGCTCTCGGTCGCGCAACCCTGGGAGGGTTGGCTCTGCGGTAACGTATCTAATGGGTGGCGTAACGTTATTTAGAGCGGGAATATTAAAACTTTCACTTTCTAAACATTACACATTTAACTTACCGTCCTGGCTATCCTCAACCTCCTTAAAGGGCATAAGAGGAGGAGGCTAGAGAAACTGAGGAAATTCATTCGTCTGGATGTAGAATGGAAAACTGTAAAAACTAGATCCGTGCACCCAATATTACTACCCATCCGAATTTAATAACACTAAGGAGTTAGGAATAAGGAAGACCGAATTTAGAGGAATTGTACCCGAATTCACGTGGAAAGATAATGGGAAAACATTTGGCCATAACCCACCCTAAGAAAACCTGGCTGGGTTTTGAACCCCGACCTTTCATAACCTACAAATCAGAAGAGATGAGGTAAACACCCCGGTCCACGTGTCCACCCATTCGTGTAACTGTCTCCATCACAACTAGTCGGTGTACAGGGTCAGTCGGGAGTTATCAACCACTACACCAACTCTGGGACACCTGCACACTATCTCTCTTAACCTAATACAGCACCAGTCACCACCTGAGTCTGACCACTCTAAGCTGGTATCAGAAACTTTTAGAGAGAACCCAAAAACATAATTATAGTGAAGTTTTTTAGTTCTTGCCTGGGTTGGAACCAAGGTCTCCTAGTCCTGTAGTCAGCCCTTCTTACCTGTTGGGCATATCCTCATGTCTATCTGTCCTCATATCTATCTATCCTCATGTATATCTGTCCTCATGTCTATCTGTCCTCATTTCTCTCTATCCTCATGTCTGTCTATCCTCATGTCTCTCTGTCCTCATGTATATCTATCCACATATCTATCTGTCCTCATATCTATCTGTCCTCATTTCTCTATCCTCATGTCTGTCTATCCTCATGTCTATCTGTCCTCATGTATATCTATCCACATATCTATCTGTCCTCATATCTATCTGTCCTCATTTCTCTCTATCCTCATGTCTGTCTGTCCTCATGTCTATCTATCCTCATGTATATCTGTCCTCATGTCTGTCTATCCTCATGTCTCTCTGTCCTCATGTATATCTATCCACATATCTATCTGTCCTCATATCTATCTGTCCTCATTTCTCTCTATCCTCATGTCTGTCTATCCTCATGTCTATCTGTCCTCATGTATATCTATCCACATATCTATCTGTCCTCATGTCTGTCTATCCTCATGTCTCTCTGTCCTCATGTATATCTATCCACATATCTATCTGTCCTCATATCTATCTGTCCTCATTTCTCTCTATCCTCATGTCTATCTGTCCTCATATCTATCTGTCCTCATGTCTATCTGTCCTCATTTCTCTCTATCCTCATGTCTGTCTATCCTCATGTCTCTCTGTCCTCATGTATATCTATCCTCATATCTATCTGTCCTCATGTCTGTCTATCCTATATGACCTCATGTTTGTCCTCATGACTGTTTGTCCCTATGTAACTGGGGCCGCAATGGTTTGATGTCTCGTTTAAACTCGATATTTAGAAACCATACCTCGAGAAGGAATTGTTATTTTGATTGTAACCATAAAAAATAAGGGTATTTTACTGATACAGTACCAAACAATGTCGTAACATTTTTTATTATGAGCTTGAGACAAACAAGAAATACTCTTAAAATATGTTAGTTTTATCCCCAATTATTACATTTCCTGAGGTTGCATGATTTGGGTTTGACGTTGTTACACAGTTAGTTTGTAAGTCGACTGCAGGTACAGGAATTTGTTTAGAAAGTGTACGTCAAATACCTCAAGTACAGCCAACCGGTACAAAGGAGTTTTTGTACGGACATAAAAGCACCAAGCACCAAGTAGCTATCCGGCCGCTAGTGAAAGTGTCGCTGTTTTTAGTAGCACCGCGTCTTACTACCCGTTCGGGTTATACGCACTTACACTAATGTGTAATGGTAGGGTGATTGGGATATTAAATGGAGGACCTATAGTTTAACGTGGGATCCGAACCACGATGGAGGCCTGGCATTCCCCACATTCACAAGATATCTTGTCACAGGTGAAGGAAGGGTTTGGTAATCAGATAAATCTGTGCCGGGACCGAGGATTGAACCCCGGACCCACAACACAGAGGTCCGACACCTTACCCCTAGACCACCGGGTCACCCGGTTTATACTCTTATGTACTCAGTACACCTGACCGAGATTCGAACCTTGATCTCCCCGTCATCGACATTCTAGTCTACTGTGAGAGTAGCGCGCTAGATCACGCGGCCACCAAGGTGGGTCAAAGTATCGATGTTATTATTATTAGGTGTTCTGTCTCAAGACAGGTCCATTCCTTTTGTCAGTGAATTTAGACCGCCATGACGCCCTGTCCTATGACACCTCCTTCAGATCTCGGCGGTCAACTGTGAGAATGTATTCAAAATAAGGGAAAGTTGCGTCCTGGTGACAAATGAAAGGGAAAGTTGCGTTCCTGGTGACAACTGGAGCGATAAAAATCAAGTATTTGGGTTAGTTTTATTTTAAATTTATTATTTGAGGTATTTAACTTGCACTTTCTGAGCTGACTGATTATATCATCAACACGTGTCTTAAGAAATAACACAACATCCAACCCCCAGACGTCAATTTATCCCTATGAAAGGGACACCCACATTTGACCCCTAATAATTTCTTAGGCCATGCCATTTCATTGGTTAGTAAGTGCTTAAAGGGGTTGGCCAAGAATCTAGAGTACACTGGTTTGACTTCGAGTTGGTGACGACGAAGATATTAATTATTATTAGGACATATGTTCGTCTTGTTGTTAAGTAGACTAAATATCCAGGAGCTAGTGCTATTGTGTGGGTAGTATTAGGCAGGGGTGTGCGAAACTTCGGAATGTCCAAATTGAAGATCGAATTTCCTTTGTTTTGACTTTTAACACCCAGAATATAATTTTGATCTCCGAAACATTTTGAAAGAAAAACAAAGCTCGTATATGTTTTATGAACACTTTTTTTGCGATCAACATTGATAACTTTACTATATTGTTATTGTTGTTATTTTACAGGTATTGATAATATCTATCAAAAGTGACAGTTGTAGATCACATGGCTTGGCGTATGACTACGTGAAAGTAAATCTAGTAATGTATCTAACTGTCATATAAGGCTCTTCATATGAAAATTAGTCTCTAGTATACTTTATCATTTGTATCACAAACGGACAATATCTCACCTCGAATAAAGAAATATACTTTCAACATGGCAACAAATTATCCTATATATTATTTCTGTTGTCAACATCCCTTTTTCTCAACTAATACAAAGCCTACAGCGATGAATAAGGTATCAGTGGATATGATTTTTTTACCGACTTCTGACATAGCATAATCAGTTTACGTTAAAACACATTGTTTAAAATTTAAATTAAAAGAAAAATCTAACAATATTTTTGTATCAATTACGGAAAATAAATTCTCTTTGTTATTTTGTGTATACACTTCGCTAAGTATTTAATTTCGACAACCCAACAAAAAACTAATTTTTTTTTTGGGGGGGGGTATGTTTGAATGTGTGAAAGTTTCGCAAGGGTCTACTGGTATAATATGTTCATTTAAAACATTTAAACAATTGTGTACACACGTCGAAGAAGTACGTCATTCAAACACATCGGCAATATCTCTTATCTAGACAAAATACATTATCAGGAGATCTACTTGTCATAAAAAATTTTTTTATCAGTTCTATCGATTAGTTCATGTTTTGCATTATGTTTTGATTTAAAGAAGATACCGAACGTCTTGTTTGGATTGGCAACTCTTTGTACTTACCACGCGATCTATGGTGCAATATCTAATAAGTTTACTTAGCACTTATCAGGGAAATATTTACCACCATTTTATTGTGTTTATCATTCTATGACTGACGTATTGCTTTATTATCGCTCCGCCAACGCCATCCCAAACAAGCTATTACGCTACTCGTTATTTAAAAAAAAAGTGAAATGCAAGTAATTTCCTAAAAACGTATTAAGCAACTTTGTGATAAAGACCCAACAGTAATTATTATTTTTATTGATAGAGCGGGATTCGAACACTGATCTCACTTTCACCGGTTAACAGTTTGTATAAAAAATATGTTTTTGGTCAATAGATACCATTTTTCTTCAGCAGTTTGGTTTTCTACACTTGGTCATCTTGACAACCCTTGAATACTTATCTGTCAAGGGGTGTCCTTGAATTTGATGATAACCTTTTCTGTTCATTTAAAAAGTTTCTCATCAAATGTTAAAATACCCTTGACAGATATTCAACAACTGTTGATATTACCAGGTGACCTGGCGGTCTAAGGGTAAGGTGTCAGACTTCTGTGCTGGCGGCCGGGTTCAATCCTTGGTCCCGGCACAGATTTATCTGAGTACCAAACCCTTCTTTCACCTCTGACAAGACATCTTGTGAATGTGGGGAATGCCAGGCCTCCACCGTGGTTCGGATTACACGTTAACTGTAGGTCCTTCATTTCATCTCACAATCACCCTACCATTACACATTAGCGTAAGTGCGTATAACCCGAACGGGTAGTAAGACGCTGTGCTAATAATAATAATAATAATAATAATAAATGATATTACCAACTGTATAAAATCAAACTAAATTCATCTAATGATGCTATATTTTATTGGTTTAGCTAAAAAATGATTTGTTACAAAAACTGTATGAACATTTATTTATCTTTTCTCGCAATCCCTACCGGCACACCCTAAGCCTACTTGGTAAAAGTGTTGATGTCTGCAGTAAAAGTCGATGAATCGTCTCCTCGCCCAGACGTAACGCACGCAGAGTTGCCGGGAAGTTACGTCAGTCCTAAGAATACTTGACACAGGTACACTGTTTGTTGTGTTGGTCATGCGCAACGGTACTCCAGTGTTGACAACGTGACGTCACGCCACTGGATCAAGTACAGCTGACGGAGGGACAAAGTGTTTTGGATCACATTTCTCGAGAACTCGATTCCTGTCTTCACTTTGTTTTATCAGACAGGTTAATGTGGCCTTCTGAGACCAGATTTTGTTGCCAAGGATCTTACTGAGATCGTTGTAAGCTATAAAGACACCGAGTAGTCGGTGTAACTATAAAGGACACCGAGTAGTCGGTGTAAGCTATAAAGGACACCGAGTAGTCGGTGTAACCTATAAATGACACTGAGTGTTTAGTGTAAGTTATAAAGGACACTGAGTAGTCGGTGTAAGTTATAAAGGACACTAGCTCCTTCCTTGATCCCAGATGATGCTTAATAAGTAAAATGAGCATTTTTATGCATAAATAAATGAACTTGTGTCTAAATAAATAAAGGTGTGGCTAAATAAATGAAGGTGTGGCTAAATAAATGAACTTGTGGCTAAATAAATGAAGGTGTGGCTAAATAAATGAACTTGTGGCTAAATAAATGAAGGTGTGGCTAAATAAATGAAGGTGTGGCTAAATAAATGAACTTATGGTTAAATAAATGAACTTGTGGCTAAATAAATAAACGTATAGCTAAATAAATGAATTGTGGCTAAATGAATGAACTTGTGGCTAAATAAATGAAGGTGTGGCTAAATAAATGAAGGTGTGGCTAAATAAATGAAGGTGTGGCTAAATAAATTAAGTGTGGCTAAATAAATGAAGGTGTGACTAAATAAATGAAATTGTGGCTAAATAAATGAACTTGTGGCTAAATAAATGAACTTGTGGCTAAATAAATGAAGGTGTGGCTAAATAAATGAACTTATGGCTAAATAAATGAACTTGTGGCTAAATAAATGAAGGTGTGACTAAATAAATGAACTTGTGGCTAAATAAATGAAGGTGTGACTAAATAAATGAACATGTGGCTAAATAAATAAACGTGTGGCTAAATAAACTAATGTAAGCTTATTTAAATAAACGCACAGCTAAAAATATAAATGTATAACTAACTAAATGAACGTTTAGCTAAATAAATGAATGTATAACTAAATAAATTAATGCTTAGCTAAATAAATGAACATATTGCCAAATATATGGACATAAGCTAAGAAGATAAATCAATAGATAAATAGATAAACATAAGCTAACAATATGAATATATAGATAAATAAATGAACATATGACTGAAAAAGATTATCTATTTCCACACAAATGAAATGTTAACCTCCAGATCAACGGATAAGACCGACCGATACTAGGAGAGTGCAGTTTAAATTTAAGAGTCTTAACTTTTTTTAAATTCCCCCTCGACACGAAGAGCAGCACTTGTAAAATTCAGACACGCTACCTTGTAGGACTGTCGGGGCCAACCGAGCGGTACCACGGCATTTCATGATGTCATCGTCCACTGCATCAACTGACGTCATGCGACAGGTATAGAACACCGCGGGACCTTCACCTCCAGGACTAGCTAGACCTATCGATTCCCACCGAGATCACACATTACACTATACGTTACGTTTTGTAGTAAATTAACGGCTCAAGCTATATTCCAACGAAGGTGACCTGGTGGTCTAAGAGTAAGGTGTTAAGACTTCTGTTCTAGGGGTACGGGGTTCAATCCTCGGTCCCGGCACAGATTTATCTGACTACCAAACCCTTCCTTCACCTCTGATAAGACGTGTATTAATCACAACTTGTGAATGTGGGGAATGCCAGGCCTACACCGTGGTTCGGATCCCACGTTAAACTGTAGGTCCTCCATTTCATCTCTCAATCACCCTACCATTACACATTAGCGTAAGTGAGTATAACCCGAGCGGGTAGTAAGACGCGGTGATAATAATAATAATAATAATAATAATAATAATAATAATAATAAATTTCAACTCATGGCACACTGAATGAAGAACTAAAATTTTCAAGGCACCAAATTTGACAAGGCACACTAAGCAGGGCATTAAAATGGTCAAGCACACCTAATAAGGCACTAAAATTGTCAAAGCACACTTAACAAGGCACTAAATTCGACAAGGCACACTGGACAGGGCACTAAAATGGTTAAGCACACTTAATAAGGCACTAAATTGTCAAGGAACCAAATTTGACAAGTCACACTGGACAGGGCACTAAAATGTTCAAGCACACTTAATAAGGCACTAAAATGTTCACTAAGAAACTTGTGGTAAAAGGACGTTTAAGAAAAGTTCAATAAATAAGATTCTAACATTATCATTGTATTATATTAGAAAGTAATTTTGTTGATGGAAAATGTTTATTTTTACTCCTACAAATTTTTTCTCCGCTTCTTTTTGATCTTCTCTCAAGCTCTCGAGGCACACTTGCTGACCTTTCACGGCACACCCGTTTCAATCGCTGGTTTAAGGCATCACTCTCACAATGGACTGGGATATCGGGTTGGAATCCCCGGTCAGGTGTTCTGAATATGGTTTTACTTAAATAATTTTACATTATACTTCCACGTGAACGCGGGTACATTTCCTCTTAATTCCTTCATCCCTAACATATTGGCGTAGTTAGTTCTAGGTTTAGTGCTCTAGAATTAACCTAGGGTAAACTATGTATAAAACTAGCTGAAATAGACCCCATCTGTGAGCACACAGACAGAGGCGTTGGACTCGCCTAGCCTGGTTTGCTGGTGACTGAGAGATCAATAACCAAATCCAGGTCGGGTATATTGAGGCGTTTAGTCATTGAATGGTTTTCCACTCTCCCTCAATGAGAGTTCGAGTTCACGTGTTCTGAAATCCTACCTTCCATACGCATCCCCCACTATATACATGTAAATACGCGACACACGTCTGCTAACATATCAGAGACTGGACCAAGTGTTCTGGAGGTAGAGATGGATGGTATGCTTGTGACCAATCAGTCGTGGAGTTCGGGCCGTGTTTCCTGCGAGTGGAGCCACCTGTGGCATGCGACCCCCCTACGACTTGTCGTGGTATTGATCCTTAATCCTACCCGTGACGAGCAACTTCGTTCCTTCAAACCCTCGGTTTAAGATACACGTGTCTTTGTTCTTTCCTTCAAACCCTCGGTTTAAGATACACGTGTCCTGGTTCTTTCCTTCAAACCCTCGGTTTAAGATACACGTTCTCTTGTTCTTTCCTTCAAACCCTCGGTTTAAGATACACGTTCTCTTGTTCTTTCCTTCAAACCCTCGGTTTAAGATACACGTGTCTTTGTTCTTTCCTTCAAACCCTCGGTTTAAGATACACGTTCTCTTGTTCTTTCCTTCAAACCCTCGGTTTAAGATACACGTGTCCTTGTTCTTTCCTTCAAACCCTCGGTTTAAGAATCACGTGTCCTTGTTTCTTTCCTTCAAACCCTCGGTTTAAGATACACGTTCTCTTGTTCTTTCCCTCAAACCCTCGTTTAAGATACACGTGTCTTTGTTCTTTCCTTCAAACCCTCGGTTTAAGATACACGTGTCTTTGTTCTTTCCTTCAAAACCCTCGGTTTAAGATACACGTTCTCTTGTTCTTTCCTTCAAACCCTCGGTTTAAGATACACGTGTCCTTGTTCTTTCCTTCAAACCCTCGGTTTAAGATACACGTTCTCTTGTTCTTTCCTTCAAACCCTCGGTTTAAGATACACGTGTCCTTGTTCTTTCCTTCAAACCCTCGTTTAAGAATCACGTGTCCTTGCTAGTTCCTTCAAACCCTCGGTTTAAGATACACGTTCTCTTGTTCTTTCCTTCAAACCCTCGGTTTAAGATACACGTGTCTTTGTTCTTTCCTTCAAAACCCTCGGTTTAAGATACACGTGTCTTTGTTCTTTCCTTCAAACCCTCGGTTTAAGATACACGTTCTCTTGTTCTTTCCTTCAAACCCTCGGTTTAAGATACACGTTCTCTTGTTCTTTCCTTCAAACCCTCGGTTTAAGAATCACGTGTCCTTGCTAGTTACTTCAAACCCTCGGTTTAAGATACACGTTCTCTTGTTCTTTCCTTCAAACCCTCGGTTAAGAATCACGTGTCCTTGCTAGTTCCTTCAAACCCTCGGTTTAAGATACACGTTCTCTTGTTTTTCCTTCAAACCTCGGTTTAAGATACACGTGTCTTTGTTTTTCCTTCAAACCCTCGGTTTAAGATACACGTGTCCTTGTTCTTTCCTTCAAACCCTCGGTTTAAGATACACGTTCTCTTGTTCTTTCCTTCAAACCCTCGGTTTAAGATACACGTGTCCTTGTTCTTTCCTTCAAACCCTCGGTTTAAGATACACGTTCTCTTGTTCTTTCCTTCAAACCCTCGGTTTAAGATACACGTTCTCTTGTTCTTTCCTTCAAACCCTCGGTTTAAGAATCACGTGTCCTACTAGTTCCTTCAAACCCTCGGTTTAAGATACACGTTCTCTTGTTCTTTCCTTCAAACCCTCGGTTTAAGATACACGTGTCTTTGTTCTTTCCTTCAAACCCTCGGTTTAAGATACACGTGTCTTTGTTCTTTCCTTCAAACCCTCGTTTAAGATACACGTTCTCTTGTTCTTTCCTTCAAACCCTCGGTTTAAGATACACGTGTCTTTGTTTTTCCGCACAAGGCTATACATGACGTACCATAGTTCCAACATCAGTTGACTACGGTCCATTCGCCAATGGAGTGGTGGTAAATGACAGCTGGGGGAAGTTACCAGATATACTCTCATGTATGATGTATCCATTCATCAAACCACATGACCTGCAAGACCTGATGCCACTTTTGGTATTCTAAACATTTACAACAAACCATTTGTTTATGTTTTTCTTTTAACCTTTTCTCCGTCATTGAAATACAAACTTATGAAAATAACCGTGTTGATGTTTTTAATTTTTGTGGTTCGCTTAAAAATACTTTACAAACGAGAGCTTCTAAAAGGCTTCGTTCTCTTTATAAATTAAGATGGCAAACCAGACGAAACAAAGGCCCTTGATGACGTCATACAAACCGTGTTCGGTTGTGTTCATGCACATCTGTTTTAAAAAAAATATATTTGAAACTAATATTTTGTATGGTTCTTTGTCAAAATTATAAAACCACATTTGTTTATTTTGGTGGCCAGTTATAACAAGATACAAGTGTGAATATAATACTTTTTAGTTTAATATTGTATGCAATTATATCTTGTTGCCACAACGGCGAAAGAAAAAAAATAGTTTTATTAATATATTTGGTTGAATTTCAATTAGTTACGGAAAAAGCCAATTATACAGTAATCTTTAGGGGAGTGTTATTATAAGCATTTATTAACAATTTTGATTGATAATATTGTATTAATAATAAAATAATAGTTATTTCCACATTAGTGACTTTCAATCAATGTTTGCAATAAAAGTCTTTTGCTATCTGTGGGCTACCACCAGTCCAGTGGGGAATAGACTGTGTAAGGCATTCACAGCTAAGTTTACCTGGATGACAGCTCGAAATGTTACTAGAAGTAATCCCTAATATATCACTACGCCAATAGCTGACATCTATCACTTTGGATCACTATAATGAAAACAGAGGTAATATATTAATGTGATAGTTAACCACAGTAAGTTAGGTCAATATTATTTATATATTTATTTGAGGTTGGACACAAAGTTTATTTATAGTTTTATTCCCTTAAAAAAAATATTAACACCACTTTCACAAAAACTTCTAACGAACATAGCTTCAAAATGGACTGACGAAGTTAAACCATATGATTGAACATAACGGTAAACAAGTTTTTTACAATGATGCAGACACCAGTTGATGAACATATTTTATTCAGTTAAATATTTCAAAATAAGATAAAATAATGATAAAATATTTATTGTATGTAAAAAATGACAACAATTTTCTCTTTTCCAAGTAAATACGATGCCTGTATTAAAAGGTATTGATTTGTGCACTATATTACACAAAATCATTACGTTCCAAAACGAAAAATAAGTACTTTTAGTTATGTTTAAAATATTGTTTCGAGTTGGATAAAAATAAATTATTTAAAAAAATGAAATAGTATGAGAAAACTTAAGTTTACGTTATTTTAAATGTAATATATAACAGGTAATTAAAGATCTTTACATTTATAACAAAACAGTGATATTTTACAAGTGTTGGCAACCCAAAACCTAAACATATGATTTTCGAACTGTCATCCAGGTAAAAACCTATCGTGAACGGAATTTAGATATAAAGTTTCAAATACTTGTTAACATTTTTAATTTATTCAGTAAATCAAGAATTATATAAACTTTTAATTATTTTAATCGACTTACTGATCTCCTTCCAAATATTAATCATTTAATTCAATTTAATTTTTAAAATCATCACAGAAATTACCAAAATTGCATTTTTTAATAAACAAAATCGATGTCCACACAGCAATTCCAAAAAATAAAACTCCTCTTTTGTAAACAGGATGTTTTTTGGAACATTTACCGATACGGAAAAATGTACCGAAAACCAAGCCTGTCCCGGAAAAGGCGGGGTCAATGGTCACCAAGCCTCTACATTAAAGAGATGAACATGATAAAATTTAACTTATAATATTTCAAATCTTGCGGTAAATTAGATCATTTTGATGACTTCTGGGGATATTTTGATAATATAAGTTGGCAACACTGGCTGGCCCTGTGCAGCGTAGAAGCAACGGTTATTAAACATAAACAGTCATTTTGTTTACCGTCACTAACAACAATATTTCACAAGGCTTTCTTAGAAATAGGTAAACTTTGAATAGTGAAACATTTGTTCAATTTTATAAATAACGTAAATGGTTCAGTGGCGCACCCAGAAATATACTTAGGGAGGGCGAGGGATAAGGATTAATGTATTGAGGCTATTATTTATAAACATTTCAACAATATTGTGAATTTAAGGGACTTGTTAAAGTCACCAGCGGTAAATATTTTTAATATCAAGTCAATGTCCTACTCTTAAAACTTAACCTAAATTTTTGACACATCTACAATTCACTCAATTAAAGCTTACACTTTTTAAGCTTTTTTTAAAAATAATAATTAATTTCTTAAGGAGAAAAAGGGGGGGGGGGTACAAATAAGTACCCCACCCGGTCGAGTGCGCCACTGAATTGTGTAGTATTTCTTTATTCTTTTATTTTTTCCTAAAGAAACTTTTGGCAAGTTTCTAAACTCACCCCTAGATATCGATTGTGCGCGGCGGACGTTGCCGAAACTATCGACACACAAAGCGGACTGAAAATACGTCACCAAAACTTCACACATCTTTCACAAAGAATGTTTTTTTTTTTTTATTGTCTCCAAAACAGACCGGACGGTCGAGCGAGCGTTTCAAACCCGAGAGTACTCTGTTGGGACTATTCCCGTCCTCAACAGTTCCTGAAGGTTGTCTGAACGCTTCCCAGCCTGACTGACGACAGAGGGGGGGGGGGGGGGGGGGGCTATCGACAAAAGATGTGTGTTACCTCCTAGTTGGCGAATTAACTCGCCGGTGATAAACGAGTCTTTTGTTTGTTCGACTCATAGGATGAGATAACGAGGAAGGAATAAGACATGACGTCACGAACAGAGAACGGGCTCAATTCGGGATGTCACGAATCTAGGACCTATCCTAGAAGACAGGCACAATCGTCTAGGGCAGCGATTCTTAACTGGAGGAGAGGGGGGGGGGCACAAAATGTTTTATGGGGGGCCCTCGAAAAATAAATAAAATAATAATTTGCTTATTTTGAAGTCAATTGTTTTGAAATTAAAAATTTTAGTTTCAAAAGAAATTAGTCCAGAATTAAATGGTGTTATTATGGTTTCTGTAAAAAATTATAAATTTTATAAAAGCAAATTCTCTTAATTCTAGATTACGTTCTGCTCTTTGTGAAGAAATTGGTCCCGGCCTTACATCGTTACTACTTCACACGGAAATTAGATGGTTATCGCGAGGGAAATTTTTTTGATCGTTTAATTAAATTAAAAACGGAAGTTGAAATTTTTTTTTAATCATACAAAATCCAGTTTGGTCATTTATTTCGATAATAGTAATTGGATTGCAAGACTTTCATATTTGTTGGATTTTTTTTTTCCTATTCTAAAACAGCTAAATTTATCTTTACAAGAAAACCAGTACAACCTGTTTACTATGAAAATTAAAATAGAAGCGATGAAAATTAAAATGCATAGATGGATTCAAAGAATGAAATACAATGTTTATGAAATGTTTCCGAACTATTCACAAATTATTTCAAAAAACAATTTTACATTTGATAAAAAGCATATAAATTCTTTAGTTAAATGTCATCTCCAAAAATTAATAGGAAAATTCAATAAATAATTTCCAAATAGTAAACTTGATAGCAGACAACTGTGGATTCAAGATCCATACGATAGGGGGGGGGGGGATATCAATTTATCACCCACGGATGAGGACACCTGCTGGTTTGGATAAAGGATTTAAGTCTAATCACCGTTTTTAAGAAGAAAAGTTTGGTTCAATTTTGGATACATATCAGGGGTGTATATCCCATCTGTTTGCCATCTTCAAAATGTGTTGCCCTTTGTTTCTAATATTTATATGTAAAGGGATTTCCCACAATGGTGAATATTAAAAAGAAGCAGTAAAATCGACTCCGAACTGACTCCTCCATACGAATAGAATTAAGTAATACAATTGAAACAAGAATTAGTGGAAAAGATTTAATAGCACAGGTACAATTAAATACAATTAAATAGGTAAGTTAATTTCTGTTGGTTTTTTTGTTTATTACTTTAATCAGTAAATAAAGCCACTATTTTAGAATAAATCTTAATGAATATTATGTTAGTAAAAACTAGGGGGTGCGAAAACATTTTAGGATATTTAGGGGGCCGCGAGTAATAAAAGATTAAGAACCCCTGGTCTACAGTAGCCCCATGGCTTCTTTAGTGCTGACTGACAGCTGAAGGCTTTGAAAAGTTACCAGACCAAATTATGTATCCCTACGCCGAACCATATGATCTGCAAAAACATGTGTTTAGCAGCTGTCACTTCTGACAGTCAACTTTTGAGGTATATACCTAAATGTTGACTGTCAGAAGTCAGCTGTGAGCTGTCAGTCAGCACCAAAGAAGCCATGGGCTACTGTAGGTTTCTACATTTTCAAACCTGCCTCGGTGGCCGCATTGTCTTAAGGCGTTTCTCTAGTGTTAGACTAGACTGCCGATGACAGGGAGATTGGGGTTAGAATCTGATTGGTTGTATTGAGGGTGGTCTTTCTAAAATGTTTTTCCAAGCTCACTCACTGGTTCTAAGAGAAAAAAAAACAGAGAAATTTTCAATCAGAAAAGAATAGGAAAATTTAGTTTGTTGTTTTCTGTAAGATAAATAAATAAATAAAGATATTTAAAGATTTACAATAAAGCATATTCTCTTCTCATACCCTCGTATCGAATACATCGCCTGGTGGTTGAATGTGACACTAATATACTATCATAATAAGAACTTTACGATATCTCCCTGGAATATAATTATCTAAATATTTTACCAATTTTTGTGTGTGTGTTGTTGAAGGGAATGTATTCCTTTAGGCTTTTATTACAGCATTGAACCATTAAAATAACTGGACCCGATGTTAGTGTCACATTCAACCACCAAGCACTGTAGTCGTTACGAGAGTGTGAGATATAGTAGAACTTAGTGTAATCGCTGTTAATGTTTTATTGTAATTCATTTGATAATACAGGATGGCCCACGGAAAAGTAGCTCGCCTCCTATATCCAGCAGACGCCTCACTCTGAATTGGAGGAGGTCAATCCCTCCACCCTTATTGTGACATGAAGAATGAGCAAGTGAACTGCTTGTCTAAAGTTTTATTGACTCATTCTTCACGTCACAATAAGGGGGGGGGGGGGGGGAAGGGGATTGACCTCCTCCAATTCAGAGTGAGGTGTCTGCTGGATATAGGAGCCGGGCTAATTTTCCGTGGGTCACTCTGTATTCATGGAGTTAACGTTCCTGAGAGAAATTAAACTGGAGTGGTTTGGTTATCTTGTTTAGGCTAGTTTATTTAAATAGGTGGAATTTATTTTAAAGAAAAAAAATAATATGATGGTCCATTTTGAAGAGACAAAACTTCACACGTAAGCTAGGATAAACGTGTTCTTTTTTTAAAAAAAAATTAATAAAGCAGATTTGAATTCCACATTTTTTTTTAAAGTTTAAAGGTTCATTTTTAGGCATATTTTCGACATGATTGGCGTCCATTTTTAAATCACACACACATATCGGCCAAACTTTGAAGAAAACGTGATGTACTGTAATAACACACACGTCATGTTATCAAAGTTAGTGTCAACTCTTTTATCGTATATTTGATAAAATGAATGTTTCTTTCTATAATAAATATAGAACACCGCCCTAAGACGACATGAGCGCATGTATTAGAAACAAATTAGCTGGGGAACTTGTTGCGACACACGAGATAAGGTCCCGAGTGTTCATGCAGCACGCGGGGTTTGACAAGCACGCCAGAAGCGCAGATTGGCGGACGTGGTCTGGGATTATTGGAACGGACTGTCTGTACAAACACGTACAATATTCCGCAATACTTGATACAGCAATTTACAGCGACAACAAAAACTGTGAACTTGAAACTTGTAACTTCAACATCTTCCCACCGACTCATGGTCAAAGGCGTCACTGTCGTGTAAGACTAGACTGGCGATGACGGGGAGATCGGAGTTCGAATCCCGATCGGGTGATCTTTTCAAAATGGTTTTCCACTCTCACTCCACGCAATATGGGTACCCATCCTCTAAATTCAACCTTCCTCATCCCTAACTCATTAGCGTAATTAGTTTTTTTTAGCACCGAGTCTTACTACCCGTTCAGATTATAGGCTTACGCTTATATACTAATTACGCTAATGGTTTTAGGGATTTAAAAGGCTATATTTATAGGAAGTGTACCCATATCTGCTTGGAAAGGGGAGTGGAGAACCATTCTGGAAAAATCATCCTCAGTAAACCCGACCGAGATTCGAACCTCGATCTCCCCGTCATCGGCAATTCAGTATACAGCAAGACTAGCGCATTAAAGGAGTGATTCTTAACCTGGGGGCCTAAAAAAATTTTTTTTGGTGGGGGGGGGAGGGGGCTTGAAAAAAATAATTCAAAATGTTATTTTCTCATCACTGAAGTCAATTATCTTAAATTTTACGTTTAGGAAGAAAGCATTTGATGATCGTAAGCATGTAAGTACAGTGGGCTCTCGATTTTCCGGGGTAATGGAGGGAAAGCACGGATAATAGAAATCACGGATAGTACATATAATCCCTAGCTGTTTACCAATGTCATTAAAGACTGGTTTCCCTTTGTTTCTGCCTATTTATGTGAAAAGGGATTTTCCACAATAGTAAATATTAAAACGAAGCTGTGAAATCGACTCCTGCGTGTGAATAACATAAAGTAATGCTATTGAAACAAGCACAGACAAATTGGTGGAAAGTTTTCAACAGCTGAGGTCCCATTCAATATATTAAAGTAAGTAAATTTCTGTGTTTTAAAAAAAATTTGTTTGTTGTTATAATCGGTAAATAAAGCCACTATTTTAGAATAAATCTTGATGATTAATATGGTAGTAAAAACTAGGGGGTGCGAAAACATTTTAGGATATGTTGTGGGCCACGAGTAATAAAAGGTTATTATTATTATTATTATTATTATTATTATTATTAGCACCACGTCTTACTACCCGTTAGGGTTATACGCACTTACGCTAGGGTTATTGTGAGATGAAATGAAGGACCTACAGTTTAACGTGGAATCCGAACCACGGTGGAGGCCTGACATTCCCCACATTCACAAGATGTCTTGCCAGAGGTGAAGGAAGGGTTTGGTATCAGATAAATCTGTGCCGGGATCGAGGATTGAACCCCGGCCGCCAGCACAGAAGTCTGACACCTTACCCCTAGACCGCCAGGTCACCAATAAAAAGTTAAGAACCACTGCGTTAGAGCAAGCGGGTTCTTAATTAGTACATAATATTATGTGTTTAGCCTCAACCAGCAGTAAGACATGGTACCAAAAAAAAAACGCTCCCTTTTGCGACGTTTTTTTTAAATTGTTCCTGTGAATCGGATATAAGCAGTTCTTCGTTAGCCCGGAGAAGGGTGTCCAAAAGAGGTTCTAACTGCACTTTAGCTTCCCCTACATTATTCAGGCGATATTACTTGAAATCGGAAGAGCAGCTGTCCACTGAACTGAGGCCCGAAATCGGTTCCCGGTAAGGAAGAAAAAGGTATAGTTGGTGAATTTGTGGTTCCCCTTCCAAAGTGATACATTATCGGCTTGGGGGACTGGGTGTTGTGTCTGTTATAGATTTAAGTTAGTTTATAAGTCGTGTGCTGATTTGATAAGTGGGTTCAGAAAAATAAATGGGATAAAATAAAATATTGATTTGTGTCCAAACCAGTTGAGGCGGAACCTAATTTGTGTATATTCATACGTCAAGTCCTGTGGTCTGCAGCTGTCACTTTATATATATAATATATATATATATATATATATATATATATATATATAAAGTGACAGCTGCAGACCACAGGACTTGACGTATGAATATACACAAAAATATATATATATATTATCAATACATATATAATAATATTAATAATATAGTGAAATGTTATCAATGTTTACCGTAACAAAATATGTCTGTATTTTATAAAAGGCTCTTCATACTAAAATCCTGTTATAATTTCCAGACAACATTATTTACCGTATCTGTATTTACAGTAATTTAAAGATATGGGACAAGAAGGATGAGCTTCAATAAGAATATGAGCCAGCATCTGTCTAAAGAAGGTATGTGAAACCTCAGTTAAAAATGGAAATATCGAGGACTAAACCCATCCCCACTGCAGCCTCACGAAATTCAAACCTCGACCTCTCCTGTTCACAGTGCTGGGTGTTTAATGATAGTCTTGAGTCGTGTTAAGACGTAAATATGGGTTTCTAAAGTGCATTTTAGAATGAACGCTATCCCTGTTTGTGTTTCAAAAAGGAATAAAGAGCATGTTTAAACAAAACATGTTGTTAGTTATGAAAGCGGTCTTGTTGTGTAAATGTCACTCACTTAGATCTGACATAAGCCATCGTGTACTCGCGTCACGTGAGTAGATATAGTGGGAAGGGGGGTATCTATAGAGGGGGGGGGGCACGCTTCATTGCATGCCGTCTCAACACGTGACTACCTACATCAACCTCCAGCACTGTTAGTCTAGGAGGGTCATCACTCTTGGCAAGCAGTATAGTTTGTATATTCCGGACTGTTGATTCAGTTATCTCTCTATCAGACCATCAGTCTTGGCAAGCAGTATAGTGTTGTATATTCCGGACTGTTGGTTCAGTTTTCTCTCTATCAGACCATCAGTCTTGGCAAGCAGTATAGTGTTGTATATTCCGGACTGTTGGTTCAGATATCTCTCTATCAGACCATCAATCTTGGCAAGCAGTATAGTGTTGTATATTCCGGACTGTTGATTCAGTTATCCCTCTATCAGACCATCAATCTTGGCAAGCAGTATAGTGTATATTCCGGACTGTTGGTTCAGTTATCTCTCTAGCAGACCATCAGTCTTCGCAAGCAGTATAGTGTATATTCCGGACTGTTGGTTCAGTTATCCCTCTATCAGACCATCAGTCTTGGCAAGAAGTATAGTGCTGTATATTCCAAACTGTTGATTCAGTTATCTCTATCAGACCATCAGTCTTGGCAAGCAGTATAGGGATAGCTGTATATTCCAGAGGATGACCTCATGACTTTTTGGTTCAACCAATGAGAGGGCTCAATGATCTGCATGCGAGTGACGTCAACCCTCTATTTACACGGAAGAAACAGACGGTACAGTTTAAGACCTCTGTCCGTGTGTCTTCACTGTTCACATGGTTTAAGACGTCAGTCTTGCAATATATGTCTATATTTAAAAAACGTCTTAGGTACATGTTTTATTGCTAAGAACCTTTTATACAAATCCCTTGAGATGAGGTATTAAAGGAAAAACTTTTGGAGCGACCACTCTCTTGAAACTGATAAACATATCAATAAAAATATGTACATAAATTGTTCTGCCTAGGTTCGAACAAGCTCCCTGCCAAATTTAGTCAAAATTCGTCAATGGATTTGGCAGTTATTGTGGAGCAAACACCCAAACAAACAGACTAAATGCCAAACGGTCAAGTTAAAACAGGACCTCAATACCTTATCTCATCCATTCTTTTATAAAGCAAAATGTAGGCTAATCAATGTGGACTGCAAAAAAAATTAAATATATGTTTGTATTTTCTAAAAGGCTCTTCCTAATAAAATTGAACGGAAGGGGAAATATAAGCAAATGCTTCTATAGAAAGTATTCCCAGTCAGCTATGTTGGAACCCCAATTCCCTGAATAGGGGCACCAGTATATACTGCACGTAGAGCCAGCCCTACCGGTTACTTTGAATTATATTTTAATTATTTTTAAGATTAATATAATATTGCGCGTCTGGACTACAGCATTCATATTACAGTAGTGTAAATATTATCCAGTACTGATGTACCGTTGTCCAGGGGACGTACTAATCTACTAATCGTACTCTTTCCATGTCCCGATGAGATGATGACGATGGTGATAGTGAGTATGAAGGTGATAGTGAGTATGAAGGTGATAGTGAGTATGAAGGTGATAGTGAGTATGAAGGTGATAGTGAGTATGAAGGTTATAGTGAGTATGAAGGTCATAGTGAGTATGATGGCCATAGTGAGTATTATGGTGTTAGTGAGTATGAAGGCCATAGTGAGTATGAGGGTGTGAAACCAATGGTAGCACTTACAACTTAAGCAGAATTAACCAAACCCTGGTGACCTTTCGGTAAAAAAAAAATACCCAAGGTACTAGTCGGGAATCTAACCCGGGAACCCTAGGCTCGTGCACTGACCACTACACCACGGGGCCGGTTATTACTATTAATACAAATGTGTGTTAGGTACAAAAATAACGCGTGAGCTGATCTTCTTGTGACGTAACACACAACTTTCTCTAGAATGTCCCACTTGTTGGTGTGGGATATTAACGCTACTGTCGCCTAAACTTGCATTTCCTGTTCATTCCGAGTGTCCAGGCAGGGGTAATTAATTAGTCGGCAGCTAATGGTTCTCCAGGGCTGGACAACACCGCTACGCCATTAGGCTGGAATATGACGTCTTACACACACGAGCGACGCGTAAGGGTTCGGCCAGACTGCCAAGCGTGCGAGCGAGCGCGCAAGCGACTGGGTGGCCAAACTGGCGAGCGCGCGAGCGAGCGAGCGCGTAATTAGCGGACCCTAGTTAGATTATTATTAGCACCGCGTCTTACTACCCGTTCGGGTTATACGCACTTACGCTAATGTGTAATGGTAGGGTTATTGTGAGATGAAATGAAGGACCTACAGTTTAACGTGGAATCCGAACCACGGTGGTGGCCTGGCATTCCCTACATTCACAAGATGTCTTGTCAGAGGTGAAGGAAGGGGTTGGAAATAAGATAAATCTGTGCCGGGACCGAGGATTGAACCCGGGCTGCCAGCACAGAAGTCTGACACCTTACCCCTAGACCACTAGGTCACCGCCCCTCCCCCCCCCCCCCTAGTTAGAGAAGATGTCTCTGTCAAACACACTTAGTACATCTCTGCTCCTCGAAAATTCTTACAGAAAATATTGTGTATTTATAAAAAAGAAAAAAGTAGAAGTGCATCCAATTAATAAATTGAGAAATGCGTATGGTACTGTACTTAAGTGTTTTAAAATCAGATTTGCCGCACCAGTGGCAGAATGGTGCGTTGCACTCGATAACTTTTGACTAGGAGGCAAAGGTTCGAATCTTGGCTCAGTGAACTGAAGGTGATTTTTAAAACTTATTTATTGTTGTGGTTTTTTCATACTCTCTCCAAACTAATGGTGATTCTTATTTGTAAAGGCCTACTTTGATTATAATATTGAAGTATTTTAACATATCGGGTTTACATATATACATTATATTATTTATGGTCTTACCAATTAAATTAGGCCATTATTATTATTATTATTATTATTATTATTATTATTAGCACCGCATCTTACTTCCCGTTCGGGTTATATGCACTTACGCTAATGTGTAATGGTAGGGTGATTGTGAGATGAAATGAAGGACCTACAGTTTAACGTGGAATCCGAACCACGGTGGAGGCCTGGCTTTCCCCACATTCACAAGATGCCTTGCCAGAGGTGAAGGAAGGGTTTGGTAATCAGATAAATCTGTGCCGGGACCGAGGATTGAACCCCGGCCGCCAGCACAGAAGTCTGACACCTTACCCCTAGACCGCCAGGTCACCGGGCAATTAATAGCAAGTGTGTTAAACCTATCACTGATAGAAAAAAGTCAAATATCATGTCAAAATGAGAAGTTTCCCCAGCACTCAATGAACCAACATACAATAATATTGCCTAGCGCCTGTAAACTAGACTGTACCGGGTCGAGCGCGCGCGCTTGAAAAATAGGACCAGTTCTATCTTTCAAGCGCGCGCGCTCAGTCGCTCGCGCGCTCGCTCGCTCGCGCCAGTGTGGCCACCCCCCATTACAACCAATGTGTTCTATTTTATATTTTAGTCGCTCGCTCGCGCGCTCAGTCTGGCCGTACCCTAAGGGTTCGGCCAGACTGCCAAGCGTGCGAGCGAGCGAGCGAGCGAGCGCGTAATTAGCGGACCCTAGTTAGATTATTATTAGCACCGCGTCTTACTACCCGTTCGGGTTATACGCACTTACGCTAATGTGTAATGGTAGGGTTATTGTGAGATGAAATGAAGGACCTACAGTTTAACGTGGAATCCGAACCACGGTGGCAGCCTGGCATTCCCCACATTCACAAGATGTCTTGTCAGAGGTGAAGGAAGGGTTTGGTAATCAGATAAATCTGTGCCGGGACCGAGGATTGAACCCCGGCCGCCAGCACAGAAGTCTGACACCTTACCCCTAGACCACCAGGTCACCGGGCCATTAATAGCAAGTGTGTTAAACCTATCACTGATAGAAAAAAGTCAAATATCATGTCAAATGAGAAGTTTCCCCATATAATATTGCCTGGCGCCTGTAAACTAGACTGTACCGGGTCGAGCGCGCGCGCTTGAAAAATAGAACCAGTTCTATCTTTCAAGCGCGCACGCTCAGTCGCTCGCTCGCTCCAGTGTGGCCACCTCTCATTACAACCAATGTGTTCTATTTTATATTTTAGTCGCTCGCTCAGTCTGGCCGTACCCTAAGGGTTCGGCCAGATTGACAAGCGAGCGACTAAAATATAAAATAGAACATATTGGTTGTAATGAGAGGTGGCCAGACTGGAGCGAGCGAGCGACTAAAATATAAAATAGAACATATTGGTTGTAATGAGAGGTGGCCAGACTGGAGCGAGCGAGCGACTAAAATATAAAATAGAACATATTGGTTGTAATGAGAGGTGGCCAGATTGGAGCGAGCGAGCGACTAAAATATAAAATAGAACATATTGGTTGTAATGAGAGGTGGCCAGACTGGAGCGAGCGAGCGACTAAAATATAAAATAGAACATATTGGTTGTAATGAGAGGTGGCCAGATTGGAGCGAGCGAGCGACTAAAATATAAAATAGAACGTATTGGTTGTAATGAGAGGCGGCCAGACTGGAGCGAGCGAGCGACTAAAATATAAAATAGAACATATTGGTTGTAATGAGAGGTGGCCAGACTGGAGCGAGCGAGCGACTAAAATATAAAATAGAACATATTGGTTGTAATGAGAGGTGGCCAGACTGGAGCGAGCGAGCGACTAAAATATAAAATAGAACATATTGGTTGTAATGAGAGGTGGCCAGATTGGAGCGAGCGAGCGACTAAAATATAAAATAGAACATATTGGTTGTAATGAGAGGTGGCCAGACTGGAGCGAGCGAGCGACTAAAATATAAAATAGAACATATTGGTTGTAATGAGAGGTGGCCAGACTGGAGCGAGCGAGCGACTAAAATATAAAATAGAACATATTGGTTGTAATGAGAGGTGGCCAGACTGGAGCGAGCGAGCGACTAAAATATAAAATAGAACATATTGGTTGTAATGAGAGGTGGCCAGATTGGAGCGAGCGAGCGACTAAAATATAAAATAGAACGTATTGGTTGTAATGAGAGGCGGCCAGACTGGAGCGAGCGAGCGACTAAAATATAAAATAGAACACATCGGTTGTAATGAGAGGCGGCCAGATTGGAGCGAGCGAGCGACTAAAATATAAAATAGAACATATTGGTTGTAATGAGAGGTGGCCAGATTGGAGCGCGCGCTCGAGCCGGTACAGTCTAGTTTACAGGCACTGGGCAATATTATTGTATGTTGGTTCATTGAGTGCTGGGACACCATCATACCTTAAACACACCTACCCACATCCCAAGAAAAGAAAATCCTCCCCAATTCCCGCGACCCAACGCAATCACTCACAACTCACCATCATACCTTAAACACACCTTTCCACATCCCAAGAAAAGAAAATCCTCCCCAATTCCCGCGACCCAACGCAATCACTCACAACTCACCATCATACCTTAAACACACCTTTCCACATCCCAAGAAAAGAAAATCCTCCCCAATTCCCGCGACCCAACGCAATCACTCACAACTCACCATCATACCTTAAACACACCTACCCACATCCCAAGAAAAGAAAATCCTCCCAAATTCCCACGACCCAACACAATCACAAATTTTCACCTCAAAGGGACATTTGCTAATACACGTGTAATTCTCTTACAGCTTATAACTTACTAATACTTGTATTTCTCTTACAGCCTCATTTCATCTGTCTCATTTCATAGGTATATAAGTTCATTCACGAGGTTAAGAGTCATGACAATGACTCGGTACTCAAACAACAAATCAGCCCTTTCACAGACAACCTGTCTTGGAATAACTGTCAAGTCAGATGTTCTGCGTCGTACAACAGCCGAAAGGCGCGTGCTGGGAAAACTTCTCATTTTGACATTTTTATTATTATCGATAGGTTTAGCACACTTGCTACTAACAACCTAATTTATTTGGCAAGATTATAAACCATACCTATATGTATTTATAAAACTGATATGTTAAAATACTTCAATATTATAAACAAAGTAGGCCTTTAAAATTATAATCACCATTAGTGTGGAGAGAGGATTACAAAACCACAACAATAAATCACTTCTCAAAAATCACCCTTAGTTCACTGAGCCAAGATCCGAACCTTTGCCTCCTTGTCAACAACTATCGATAGCCATTTGCTAATCACGCGCTCGCCAGTTTGGCCGCCCAGTCGCTCACTCGCACGCACGCACGCTTGTCAGTCTGGCCGAATTCTTACACACACAAGCGATGCGTAATTTGACTGATACCATCGTGTGAACGACCAAATAAAGGTCAAGTTTCAAATGAAAGACCTTATCTGATAGCTAGAAAAGTTATTAGATCTACTTTCACGTGTTCATACGTCAAGCCATGTGATATGCAGCTGTAAATTTTGATAGAAATTATCAATATATGTATGTAATACCTATATAATAACAATATTAACAAAGTAAAATGAGACATTCACTACAGACAAACACTCACATGCAAATCAGTGGAGTTAAAGCTGAGAACTTGCTTCACTCGTTCAATAAATCAAACCACGTGATTACGTTTTTATTTGTTTTTACACTCTGACAATATTTACTAGATCGTCTATACAGGGAGCCTAATATACGAGTGCGCAAACAAAAACTTCCCATCCTAAATTGTTTCCCCCCTCTATTACCTAGGCAAGCGCGGTGCCCCGTGCGGCCAACCCGTTTGTACACCCCTAAGGGTAGCCCCGGTGGTTGATCATTGAACTCAATATTAAAATAAGCCATTATACAAACTTGAGGCCTTCTGGGAAAACATAAAAAAAAAAAAGTTCTGAAAATTTACAAATTTGGACAAAGCTAGTTAAAAAGAATCATCAATCGATAATTGGTTGAATGTTGTTATTTCAAGAGCTGCTGTGTTGTGGTGATCACGTGGGGGAGGGGGGGGGGGTATTACAGATAACGAGAAGATCTAGTGAGATCTGTATCTAATCTGTGATAAAGTTCCCTTATCAGTGGCAGGCAATTAACAAGCGTACTAAGGTCAAAGGAGCTTAGTAGCGCTATAATACCTTAGCTCTGGGGGCGAGTGGTTAGGAAGGCTGTCTTAGAAACAGAGACTCGCTATAGCCGCGCGTCTTACCAAGTACTATTCTGGTTTGCTTGACGGCAAGTGTTGCTTACTGGTTTGCTTGGTGGCAAGTGTTGCTCACTTGTTTAGTATTCTAAAGCTCCTAACACAAGATTAGGATTCACACCACACTTGTAGTGAGCTCCGAATAGTTCGTATCCCACCTCCTGCGTTTAGGTCTATTGTTCTGGGGATTTTTAAAAACACACATGAAGAGTGGAGACTGGAATCAAACCTTGGATATGTTAGCTGAGTCATAGAAACAGAGAGAGAGAGTGTGTGTTTTTTGGAGAGAGAGAGAGAGAGAGACACGTCATCCGAGAGGAATGTGGTCCCTCCCTGCCACCCACCACAAGGCTCGGTCATCAAGATCTTTCTAGGGGACAAAACACACATGTATAGTCATGGGCAGAGTGAGGTGTCAAATCTCAACCAAACAACTACGGCTCAACCAAAACATCAGGGGAGCGTAATATAATTCAAACTAACTTAACCTAACCTAAGATCCTTGATAAGGAAACGCTGAGTTTAGTTGATTTCAACCAATAAGTTGTTATTCATGTTTCAATGTGTTCATAAACTATCAACACACAGGCTAACATTTGCGGCTATTTAAATATAGTGTATATATTTCACACGACTTGACCTTTCTGACGGAATACTTCTAGTTAGCTCTGGATTACTTGTCGTAACTTCGTTAATCGTGACTTCACTGATACTCGAACCAAGGTAGAGATGGTAGATCCCTCTTTCGATGCACAAACAAGTGACCATAGTGATGAGCATAATTTAATTAATATAATAGAACAGTAATTAGATTATTCTGGATAATCGATTATTTAAAATCAGTCTAATTGTGAAATAGCTTGACGGTGAAAACTGATCGATTTATTCTCTTTGCTACTTTCTTGTCGTTGCGCTGAGCCAAAACAACTTTATGATTCGAATATATACCAGGCTATCTCAATCTAAAATAGTATTTCCTGTTAAGGTTCATTTTCAAAATAATATGGTCCCCAATGATACGCGATAATCGACCTAACTCTTTCGAATAATTCTTAGACACACCTACTAGCCAGTATTAATGTACCATTGTCCAGGGACTCCAGGGATGCCCAAATGCACTGACCAGTACACCACGGGGCTGATTCAGCAAAAAAATATAATAAATGACCTGCAAGTTTAAAAATGATTCGATTACATGCGCATCACTTGGCGAGTTTTGTCCCCTCATGAAATACCCCGCGCATGCACCCTTTTCAAAAGAGCCACGGGGGATAAATTGCCTCCTCCCCCTCCCCCCTTGTCTCCTTGTCTCTGGAGAAGGAGGACAGTTCCAGAAACCACCGTGCATAGGAATGCGGCGACACCGAGACGGGTGCTGTTGGGCGCCACCGAGATACGCAATCAGGACTTGTGGACTAATGTCGGCACTTTAGGAAGAGATATGGACAACAGAACTAGATTATAGTTCTTCCAGGAAAACTGACTTTGGAGAGATCCTCTCAAACCTAGCAGACGAGGTCGACCAGAAATATCTGAGCGGGCTGCGGTCAATTAGCTAGCCAGGGTTTTGCTACCAATATATCAAACCTTTCCGTGCTATAAGAATCCTTATTACAGATTACACTGGTCTAAGGATCCTTGTTAAAAACTACACTGGTCTAAGGATCCTTGTTACTGATTATACTGGTCTAAGTATCCTTGTTACAAACTACACTGGTCTAAGGATCCTTGTTACAACCTCCTCATATAATGGCTATCTAGATTATCTGTGGCCTATTAACTCGACTTCGTGTCCAGCGATATCAACATCACTGCTGACCTTGAGCAAGGAAGACGTGATTCATGTCCGTTGTGATAACGGACACGCTCATCCTCATAATACGGCAATTAATAATTACTATCATCCCTTTAATTGGGAGAATGCTCTAAGAAAGGCATTCAAACTCGTTTGACCTTACATTAAACATTGAAAATAATGAGGGAGCCGCATTTCAAAAAGTTCAATATTCGCCATTTTAATGAAAACATCTCAATTTTAAATATCCTTACTATAACAAAAATAAAGTTAAGATCATATAAAATGTTTTAAGACTTTTTTTCCTTTATTTTTATTTTTTTACCAAAAATTTGAAACTTTACATTTGAATCAAGTGGTTTAGATCTCTAGTTGAAGTCACATTCAAAACGGATGACAAATACGTGTCGGTAAATATGTTCTGACAAATATTACACATATTCGGTGCTCAAATTTAACCATTTTTGGGAATAGGTGAGTAATGAGTAGAATTTGGTACACCAGCCTCACCTTCACTTGCTAGATATCATCCAATAAGAGTAATGACCAATTTCCAAAATGTCATCGTCTCAAATTTGTATTCTTACAACGTTTGTATAAAAAAAGAAATTGGGCCACGTTGTTTGTCGGTTTATCACTCTCATGTTAGACTAACTACAGTAGCCCTGTGGCTTCTTTGGTGCTGACTGACAGCTCACAGCTGACTTCTGACAGTCAATATTTAGGTATAGTACCTAAATTTTGACCGTCAGAAGTGACAGCTGCTAAACACATGTTTTTGCAGAGCATATGGTTTGGAGTAGGGATACATAATTTGGTCTGGTAACTTTTCAAAGCTTTTAGCTTTTAGCTGTGAGCTGTCAGTCAGCACTAAAGAAGCCGTGGGGCTACTGTAGCTTGTTTGTTGATGGTGAGAAGATCGGGATTTTAACTTTTAATCTCAGTTGGGTCTACTGAGAGTGTTTTTTCTTAAATGGTTACCCACTCTACATTCATGCAAATGTGGGTAGCTTACATCTAAAAAAATGCTTCCTTCCTCATCCTTACTATATATGTAATAAGTATTTATTTATTCTCTTTCTATTTATTTACCTGCATAGACCACGACTCACGTCACGTATAAAAGGGGAGATCCATCCACACCACAGATCAGGAGAATATGAAAGTGAAGAGGTTATCGTTCGTTCAACGGAGCAACCTGGCGGACCCACGTTGGCCTCCCTGAGCCCACTTACGGGTTCGATACATTCTGACATTAATAGAAAACCCGTAATTTGAAAACTGTAAACTTATTTTGCCACAATGGCGGGAATAAAAATATTGCAATTATATTTATTTTATTATTCCGTTTAATTAATAAAGCAATGAGAAAATAGACAGTAATGCATGAGAAAATATTATTGAAAGTTTTTGATAACATTTTAAATTCACTTAAAATACTTATGACTAAATCGAATAAGACATGTTTCTAGAATGCCTAATTTTAGTAGATTTCAACAAATGTTGGAGGAAGTTAAAAGTGGGCTCCCTATTCTAAACGGTTCTAATTATGGATCAAGATTTGATTAAGGATCCACGCACCATTTAATGCATTTGTAGCGACCGTTTGTACGTTATAGGATACATGTTTTTTTTTCTAATGAAGAGCTTGAAGGAGAACAATGTCTAGGCCACGACCCCAAAGGGGTACACGACGGGCGTATGGGGCGGAATGGGGTAGAAGTGAGCCAGTGGCAACATTGCCAAATTTGTCGTACATTGGAGGGAGGGCTGACCACATGAAAAAGAGAGAATGACAACACTGTTTCCCTATAATAGCCATGCAGTAACCCTCAGAGATGATATCGAGTGTAGTTTATACACGCTGTGCTTTTAATGCATTCTACAAATAGTCCAACCGGCATATGACGTCATCATATGGACGTACCCTGACTTCTTTGTCGCCAGAACCACAAGTGTTCAGTTATTTTGCAGAGAAGCTGTGAACGTTATCTTTTTGACGCTTGGCAACATTGCAGAGTCTCCCCCAGCAGCCAGCTATTTTTTTTTCCTTGCTACGATTACAACCACGGGTGATGGAATGATGCAGTGGCGCGCTCTTGTGTCAAACTATATATACACGTTTTATCGACAACACTATTCAGCTTCCATCTCACGAAATGCACCGGACGCCTTTGACCACGTGTCCACCGAAGCGGGTTTTTCTCGTCCTGTTCTCCTGGATTAAAACAGATTTATTCGCTTCATTATTTTTTTAGTTTGGGTGCACATTAAACATCTAGACTAGAGCTATAATAATAATCTAGAGGTAGAATTATGTTTTACGATTAACTTAAAATAATATGATTAAATAAAAAAAAGTGTATGTAATAATTTTAAGGTGGTCCGCTTAGTTGCCTAGTTCACCTCATACACGGTAGATTACGACACACTCGGGATATTTGTTCCCCCCCACCCCCACTCCAAAGTGCTGGTGAATAGCGCGTCTTCAGCCAACCCCGTTAATCCGTGGAGGGCGAGTTTACAAGACACTGGGGGAGTTCAACACGACCCATTAGCCCGGGAGAGGGGAGGGTGGCTAATTCCCCCCCCACCCCCACAACCAACCCACCACTAGCCACACACATGCTTGGGGGGAGTAGGGGGCGGTATTTTAAATCCTGGACATGTTTGCGTAAGTCCCAAGTTCTGAGGACCACAAAGCTTTTTTTTCATCCTCCTTGGGGAGGGGGTGCGGGGAACTTGGGGCTAGGACTGAATGGTTGATACTATTGTAGGGTGACATTAATATTTAAATTGGGGGATATCAAAGAGACCCAGAAAGACAAGGTTCGAAGCTCAGCAGAGTCCATAGTTTCTTTCTTATGCATAGAAAGTATTGTAATCATGAACATTTTTGACCTCAAGATTATAATGTTTCTTGAAGCTTAATTTGCCCCCCACCCCCTCCTCCAACTCAAAAAAGTTGGTTGTACAGTTCTGTTTATTCTTTGCCTAGAGTTGTGAGATGGGGGGGGGGGATACCTTTTGTAAAATTTGCAATTATTTGTTCCTTTAAAAAAAATCTGGCCATTTAAATGAGTTAAAATAAAGCAATAATATCGATTCCGTTTCTCTTCTCACACTCACGTGTCGACTACAGCGCTTGGTGGTTGAATGTGTCACTAACGTCGGGTCTGATATAGACAGGATTTTTTTTTTAGCACCACGTCTTACTACCCGTTCGGGTTGTACTCTTATATACGAATTACACTAATGGTTTGGGGTCTAGGAAGGCTATATTTGGAGGAAATGTACCCGCATTAGCGTGGAGGGAGAGTGGAAGCCTTAAACACCCTCAGTACACCCGACCGGGATTCGAGCCCCAATCTCCCCGTCATCGGCAGTCTAGTCTATTGCGAGAGAAACGCTTCAGACCATGCGGCCACCGAGGCACCCCCTCCTCCAACTGTGCCCCTGCACCTACTTATCACTTACTAGGTTGAAAGACCCGTTGGTGGCCGCATGATCTAAGGCGTCACTCTCGCAATAGACTAGACTGTCGATGACGGGGAGATCGGGGCTGGAATCCCAATTGGGTGTAGTGCGGATGGTTTTTAATAAATGGTTTCCCACTCTCTCGCTTCATGCAAATGCGAGTACACTTCCTATAAATATAGCCTTCCTTATCTCTAACACAATAGGGTAATTAGTATATAAGCGGGTAACTTGAATGAGGTGCTAAAAGAAATATCGAAAGCCACCACTGCGAAAAATTTGTCGATGGAAAATTTACGGGAATTTTTTTAATATCCTAATACAGTCAAATTTTCAAAGAAAGGGCACTATTCCACAGTTTAGAAATGCTACTCAATATTTACTTTCAAGCATTCATACGTCAATTTATCTTATCTACATCTTTCACTTTTTATAGCTATTATCAATACATATAAAATAATAATAATAATAAAAATACAGAAGGAACCGTATTTGTATTTCATAAAATGCTCTTCCTACGATAATTGTACTATAAAGCAAGTTGAGCTCTCCCATGAGATGATCGATCAGGTTGTGGTTCAGGTTATTCGGAGTTCACTATAAGTTTGACCCCAGGAACAAAAACTTATCTCTTCTCTGAAACAGTTACTCAAATTCGAGGATACAGTTTGATTTGGATAACTAGACATTGGTTAATTTGAAAAGTTGGATAGTTCGAATCCACCTTGATATTCCATGAAATTCGTAACAATATCGATAATAGCAATTAATTAGAATTTTAGCAGGAAATAAATATTTGGATAATTCTAAGTCCATATATACATTGTTAATTTTTTTCTAGTTTGTACTCATTTCGAACTTAACCTAACGACAATGGAACGCTGACAGACGGAGAGATTCTTGAAGAAGTAAAGATCCAAGGATCCTCTGATGAAGAAGACAACACAGACATCCAAACAGGAGAGCCAATAGCATCAGTTTCTGAATCACTTACAACGATGGAAAATTGGAGGAGATTCACGTAAAAGACAGCATTTTTAATGCAATCGGTGAACATGAAGATGTTATTTATTGTGTCAAGATAAGCAAATTACAACAAACCAAGATAACTAATATTTTCAAACGTAATGGCAAAAAAAAAGATTTAAGTCTACAATTTTTGTATCTTTTTTTATAAAGTTTTTATATTTTTCTTGTTTTTTCATGTACTATGTATATATTGTGTATGTGTGTTTATATGTAGCATATATAAAATGTGTGTGTTTATATGTAGCATATTTTGAGATTATTAATTTTTGTGTACCAGCTGCTTAGATATTCATAAAAATTGTTAATTCAAATTTTGGATATTTCTATTTTTTTTAGATATATCTTGGACCTCGAGTTAAATAAGTTATACTGTATTATCATTTATCATATTACTATAAATACAGCTGACGCTCACATTTAGAGAGTAACTACACACGTAATAGAATAAACCAACTTTGGTTAAACTGCCTCCCCTGCTTTTCAGTATTGTGTCATCCCTTCTTATACACCCCTTTCCACCCCTTCAGGGTAACTTCCCCAACCGAACCCAACGTGTCCTAAGGGGGCTAAGCCCTCCTGGAATTAAGTCATTTGGAACTCGATAAAACAGTGCTTACAGGAAGCTTTCAATTTCAACTTTCCTTTGTCTGCTTGAGGGTGGGGGTGGGGGGGATGTTCATTGGCCCTTATGGAAGTAAGGAGTGGGGGTTGAGGGGAGGTTAAGTAGGGGAGTGGTCCCTCGAGGAATTCTCAACTGGTATCCGAGTGAGAGACGACGGTAGCTGGTCTTTCATCTGCAGATGCTGTCCTGTTGCAAAGCCTGCGAGTTATTATTTACCACGTGCCCCACCCTATTAAGGTAGATTCACACGTTTATAGAACAGAAACAGAGTCACGATCTAAGCCAATCACTATAATTCAGCGTCATCCGCTTGACCCACGCAGCTCAGGTTGGAATGGTTTCAGTTCGGTCGGTTCCACTCAGGAGATCCAATCATATTTCAAAAACTAACCAAGTATAATCAGTTGGTATGCGCCGTGGAGCTAGATACAAGCAGACAGCTGCCTCTACTGCCGTCGTGAAGCGCGTGCGTAGACAGAGCACTAGTTTGACAACATCCATCGTGACAGTAATATAACGACCCGCTTCGATGGCCGCGTGGTTTAAGGCGTCACTCTTGCAATAGACTAGATTGCCGATAACGGGGAGATCGAGTTTCGATTCTCGGTCGGGTGTACTGAGGGAAGTTTTTTTTTTCCCTAAACGTGTTTCCATTCTCCCTGCACGCAAACACGGATGCATTTACTATACTATAAATTCAACCTCATTTATCCCTAACAAATTAACGTAACTAGTACATGAGCGTATAAACCGAACGGGTAGTAAGACGCAGTGATAAAATAATAACAATAACATAAGAAATCGGTTTATGCATCAAAAACAAACGGAATATTAATTTCTCACTAGCAGAATTACCCGCAATGTATTATGTGGTTACCCCTGGCAACGATTTTATTTGCTTCAAACAGACAGAAAAATATCTTCATTTTATTTCTTCCAACCCAGGTTTTAATTAATAAAAAAAAATCTAATCCAAATTTTAAGAATACATCTTCAAGGTGTACGTGTTGGAGCACAGGGGCTACAATTTTTAAAATGTCAGCCCTCTCCGTGCGGTAGACATCACTCAACGCTCATCACAGACAGACAGATAGACAAACAAACAAAAACTTCATGTTATTAACAGAGATAAAAGAAGAAGAAGATGATCAACTGTTTAAAGTGCGCGTCGCAAAGCTTCATGGGCCAACAACAACACACAGTTCTGGTAGAGTGTGAAAATACTGCTTATGTTCTGTTCCCGGTGAAAGTGTAAATCAAGCCTTACTGTCCGTCCGAACCAGCCGCAAATCCACCCAATAAGAGAGAGAGAGAGGTTAGATGTAGAAAAAATGTACCCGCCAGTGGTGGAAGGAGGGAGGGGAGGGTGGAGTTGTAGCCAGAGTAAGATCCCGGGTCTGGGGGTGAGGGGGGTAACAGCTGGAGGACAAGGAAATGTATGAATATTAAATACCTCTAGAAGCTATTTGGAGTACATTTTATGGTAACTAAGAGAATAAATATACAGTAAAATATAACTAACTTATCCCACAGTGCATAGAAGATGTTATTTCAGTGCTATTTTCCAATTTGTGTTTTTTGGGGCACTTGTTTTGTAATGTTTGAAATTATCAACCTTTTGAAAATCAAGTTGTGGGCTTAGTTTTAAAATGTAGTTAATATTTTTATTTATTTTATTAATAGTATTTTGTTCTGGCTCAAACAAAAGCGGTCAGTCGCTGGCTGTCAAATGACGAGGAATGCAGGTCTCTGGGATTTATGAATCATAGGATGACACCAAACTACACATGACATGACCTTTGACCTCAGGCAAGGCAGGATGGGAACCTCGCACTAGACCTTGAGTTCCCACCGTGGATATTTGCTATTACACGACCAAACAAACCTCGCACTAGACCTTGAGTTCCCACCGTGGATATTTGCTATTACACGACCAGACAAACCTCGCACTAGACCTTGAGTTCACACGTGGATATTTGCTATTACACGACCAAACAAACCTCGCACTAGACCTTGAGTTCCCACCGTGGATATTTGCTATTACACGACCAGACAAACCTCGCACTAGACCTTGTAAATACACAAAAGTATAGATTAGAGATCAAAATTTACCGGTACAAATATCAGCTGATTGATTTTCAGGGGAAGGGGTTGTATCATAATATTGAAGTACTAATATATCTGTTACACAAAACACCCTATGTTAGTGACACATTCAACCACCAAGCGCTGCAGTCGATAGGTTAGTTTCAGAAGAGGGGGACGCGGCAGTTGTTCAGAGTCATTTGGCCTAAAAATTAAACCAAAAGTCATTTGGCCTAAAATGTAATTGTAAAATTTTCGGGAATCTCCGGAAAGTAAAAAGTACTGCTAGTTGTTTCATCTGAATATAGATGGCACAACTGATGCGAGATAGTTATATTTCTAAAAACATTCACATATCTCCTACATACAGCTTTACCTCAACAAACCTATAATCTTAATTCTACAAACAGAAACAATAGAGCAGTAGCTCACAAAACAACAAACAACATTTTTCGTATATACATTTCCGATCTTATTTCTTTGAAGATATGTTTTAGTTGTTTTAATCTTATTCACAATTGGTTGACTTGTTTCGTTGCTTATGTTTTGAGAGACACAATGAACAACAGTTACACCTTCTTTGGTTTCCTTTCTCTGATCCAGACTGGACGGAGTGTCCATGGAGCACAGCCAGGGGTGGGGGTAGTAATCTCCAGACTATGTAGCCTGATCCAGACTGGACGGAGTGTCCACGGAGCACAGCCAGGGGTGGGGGTAGTAATCTCCAGACTATGTAGCCTGATCCAGACTGGACGGAGTGTCCACGGAGCACAGCCAGGGGTCGGGGTAGTAATCTCCAGACTATGTAGCCTGATCCAGACTGGACGGAGTGTCCACGGAGCACAGCCAGGGGTCGGGGTAGTAATCTCCAGACTATGTAGCCTGATCCAGACTGGACGGAGTGTCCATAGAGCACAGCCAGGGGTCGGGGTAGTAATCTCCAGACTATGTAGCCTGATCCAGCCTGGACGGAGTGTCCATGCAGCACAGCCAGGGGTGGGGGTAGTAATCTTCCGGCTCTTGAAAAGGATGTTCTGCTAATACTCACCAGCCGGAGCTTGTTAAAACAAAGCCACCCACCCCGCTACCTACTTGGGGGCTGGTCGCGGTGAGTCAGATTATACGTGACGTCATTCTTGACTCAGAGGGTCGATGACTCGTCCGATCCACGCACGCGCACGCAGTGTTTGATGCGGGGGTGTCACCCTTTCGGGGCGTGGTTCCTGCACCTGACACCCGGACAAGAATAGTTTCAACTTGGGATTTTAAAATAATATAACCTCAAGAGGGACATTCGGATAGTAGGGTCGTCAATACACTGCTAGATGATGCTAGATGATGCTATATGGTGTTATATGATGCTATATGGTGTTATATGATGCTAGATAATGCTACACGATGCTAGGTGGTGCTAGATGATGCTACATGATGCTAGATTATGCTACATGATGTTAGATGATGCTATATGAAGCTAAATAATGCTACATGATGTTAGATTATGCTATATGAAGCTAGATGAGGCTAGATGATGATACATGATGGTATATGATGCTAGATGCTGTTAGATAATGCTAGATGATGCTACATGAATCTAAATATTGCTACATGAAACTAGATAATGCTAGATAATGCTTCATGATGCTACATGATGCTAGATTAAGTTAGAGGATGCTTCATGATGCTAGGTGACAGTTATTAAGGTAATAAACAAACCCTCTTATAGTTTTACAGATCTTTCTACGGTCAGATCGATCTATCTCCAAACATGTATTCGCCATAGAAGTGGTGGCTGACATAAAAACGGTTTAAAGAAAAAAACACATTTAAAAACAAACTGTTTGTTGTGAAAGTTTCGACTGCCGAAAGTGACAACAAATACTAGTGTGGTCATGTAGATCATGTGGTTTGGCGGATGGATACGTGAGAATAGATCTGAGATCTGGTAACTCTTACTGGCTGTCCTCACCACTAATAGTGCACTTGTTTTTGTTGGATTGGATTGGATTGTAAATTATCCAACAATTTTCCCACAAACATTTTGGTGGTATATATGTAGCTTGAACTTTCAAACAACAATTTTTTTTTTCTTCGTTTCTACGACCTACAAACTAACTTAACTCAGACATTTTACATGTACACAGCCGATTACTAACCATCTTACAAACGTTGATTTGAATTCAAGCTAGTAGTATTGATCATAAATAGGCCCATTATTTTGAATTCCGGTTATTATCACAGTCGTTATAACGGTCCTTTGCTATACCTGATACCTGGAATCAAATACCCAATCCACTCAGACAAGAGGGGAGAAGGTTACAGTATCATTTCTTATCAAAAAATACACAATTTCTTTAAAAAATCTGGAAAAGAATTATTATTTTTTGAATACATTGATAAATAACACCTGGACATGGATTCGAAAACTGTACCTTTCTTTCACGCCAACGCTCTCTCTACCACTGAACTATCCAGGTATCGTCCCATTTTCAGAGTAATGCTATTCTCATATTTTAAGGCAGAGTCTGTGAGGGCCTTGTATACATCATCGGACTAAGAGCTTTAATTGATATGACAGTCACTGAAAACTCGGTTGTGGTATCAATGATAATAGCTCTTAGTAACCGACGATATCCACACGTCCATCACAGACTCTGCCTTAAGATATGAGTGAAGAATGACCGTGAGCACGAGATTATACCTGGGTAACACAGTGGTAGAGCAAAGGTGTACGAATTAAGAGGTCCCAGGCTCGATTCCCGTGTCTAGGTGTCTTTTTTTCAATATACATTATTTGAATATGACTCAGTCACGGCTGATAACAGTAATAATAACCATTTCCCCCCTCCCCTCTCTCTCCCCGCACCCCACCTTTCATATCAGGACCTACTTAATTATATATAGCGTTGTTTTCTTCCATATATTAATGGTTTTGACAAAGTTCCCTTTTTTTTTATGGCGATCTATTTATATTAATATTAGCACCGCGTCTTACTACCGGTTCGGGCTATACGCTTTAAGTACTAATTACGCTAATGGATTAGGAATTGGGAAGGTTTAATTAGAGGAAGTGAACTCGCATTTGCGTGGAGGTAGAGTGGAAAACCATTTAGGAAAAACCACCCCCAGTTCACCCGAGCTAGATTCGAACCTCGATCTCCCCGTCCTCAACAGTCTAGCTCAACACGACAAGCGCGTTAGCCAACTACGCCACCGAGGCGGGTATTTATGGCGATCTAGTTGGTAGACTACATTCTGGTACGGAATGTACTCGTGGGTGCGTGAGAAGGTGACGCCGGTAATCAACTTACAAACAGATTCTCTCTCCACCCCCTCTTTTTTAACCAACCCCTCCCTCACTCTATTTTTTTTTTCCAAGTGGGATGATTTAATTTGCCGCAGCGTTTGATGGATTCTCATTTGATTGGTTAAATGTCTTTCTCGAGAATCTAATTTGCTACCGATACCACGATACTCTCAATTACTATCAGGGTGGGGGGTGAGGGGGGTGTTTTCACCCCCTGCTTGTGCGGGTAAACAAACAGCCCTTAATTATTTTGCCGTCAGAAGACCACGCACACCATATTTTTTCCCCCATCAAATGGTCTGACGTTTAAGTTCAGTTGGTAGCGTGTCTGTCTACAGAGCTAAGAGTCCCGGGTTCGATTCCTGGCATGGTCTAAAAATCTATCATTGCTGAAATGTGGGTTTCCCCTCTAATAGTGATGAATTAACGGCCGGGGGGCTGGTTGTTGGTTTTATAAGTCATGTGTTAATATACTCAGTGGGTTAAGTGAGTGAAACAGCCCATGTGGTCTAACGGTCAGAGCTCCTGGCTACAGAGCCACAGATCCCGGGTTCAATACCTTGAACTTTCAGATTCTCTGTGAAACAATTGGTCTTGAACGAGGTCAAACTCAGTCTCGTGAGGACAAATGAGGAGCTATTTGAACGATAACATAGCGGCTACGGCCTAGAAAACTGAGATTAACGGTCGTTGTGATGACCACACGACCCTCTCTATCGGCAAATGTTGGCACTATCTTCGCTACTCACCGCACCCGCTCATTAAGTGCACGTTAAATACCTAAACAAAAATGTAATATGTATGAAATAAAGTTCGTTGAGCAAAAATAATTTGTAATAAATAAAATGATAGAATATTAGGAAAATGGTAGAGCACAAATAAAAGTGAAAACACTAACACATATTTACATACACATCAATATTCGATGCTATTATAGCATCTTCCTCGGGTTTTACCACTGCTACTGCTGCTGCTACTACTGCTACTACTATTACTTCATGAGGAGGATGCTAATAGCATCAATAATTAGATGCTATTATAGCATCTTCCTCGGGTTTTACCACTGCTACTGCTGCTGCTACTACTGCTACTACTATTACTTCATGAGGAGGATGCTAATAGCATCAATAATTAGATGCTATTATAGCATCTTCCTCGGGTTTTACCACTGATACTGCTGCTGCTACTACTGCTACTACTATTACTTCATGAAGAGGATGCTAATAGCATCAATAATTAGATGCTATTATAGCATCTTCCTCGGGTTTTACCACTGCTACTGCTGCTGCTACTACTGCTACTACTATTACTTCATGAGGAGGATGCTAATAGCATCAATAATTAGATGCTATTATAGCATCTTCCTCGGGTTTTACCACTGCTACTGCTGCTGCTACTGCTGCTGCTACTATTACTTCATGAAGAGGATGCTAATAGCATCAATAATTAGATGCTATTATAGCATCTTCCTCGGGTTTTACCACTGATACTGCTGCTGCTACTACTGCTACTACTATTACTTCATGAAGAGGATGCTAATAGCATCAATAATTAGATGCTATTATAGCATCTTCCTCGGGTTTTACCACTGCTACTGCTGCTGCTACTACTGCTACTACTATTACTTCATGAAGAGGATGCTAATAGCATCAATAATTAGATGCTATTATAGCATCTTCCTCGGGTTTTACCACTGCTACTGCTGCTGCTACTACTGCTACTACTACTACTTCATGAGGAGGATGCTAATAGCATCAATAATTAGATGCTATTATAGCATCTTCCTCGGGTTTTACCACTGCTACTGCTGCTGCTACTACTGCTACTACTATTACTTCATGAGGAGGATGCTAATAGCATCGAATTATTGATGTGTGTGTAAATATATGCTAATGTTTCTACTTCTATTTGTGCTCTATTATTTTCTTACTATTCTATCATTTTATTTATTACAAACTATAAAAATGTAAAAAATTAAAAATCAATCAAATTCTCAATCGGCAAACCTTTCTCTTGGGAATCTTGCACTGTTTATTATATAAATTATAGAAGATACTTATCAGTGCACAACTTACAAGCTAACTATTCTAAACACGTTCGGATATTCTTAAATCAACTACGCTAGTGGAGTAGGAATTAGGAAGGTTGAATTTTATAGAATATATACTCGCATTTGCGTTTAGAGAAAGTAGAATACCATTTAGTTTAAATTACCTTCAAAACATCTCACCTGGATTCGAACCCCGAACTCCACGTCACAGACAAACCAGTCCAACACGAGGGTGATACGTTAGACCGCACGACCACCGATATTGGTTAATGTAAGATTAACAATGGTTGATTTCAATAAATAAGAATAAGAACTAGGCATCACCTAGATTTGAACTCGGACTGCTGGAATCAAGTTCAGGGTGGCAACCACTCACCAACTTCAAGTTGTCTTTTGTGGTCATGAATTATCTGCATTGCTTTTTTTAAATTATTTTTAGATTTTGCATTAGAAATGAATAAAGTGACCTGATGGTTTTAAAAAAAAAAAATTAACAATCATTAAATTTATAAATCCATAACAAGTTAAAAATTAAAATATTTAGGTCCCACCGAGATTTGAACTCGGATCGCTGGATTCAGAGTCCAGAGTGCTAACCATTACACCATGGGACCGCACGTATGACGTCAACATTATTAAGATATATATTATTTATCCAAAACTTAATTGGTGGGTGAAAGTTTGGAAAATAAGTGGTCAAATACATAAGTACATAATTATATACACCGAAAAAAAATAATTCCTAGTTCACGTCTCGGATTATTATTTGTAACATATTTTTAAAAGCTCTCTTTGTACAACAAGTAGAAGTATTGGAAAGAAAATACGATAAAATACAGTTATAAATATAAACTATTGTTATTTTACAGGGCCGTTTTGACTATTTTTATAGGCCTGTAGTCTAATATTTTTACTTATTTTCATGCTGATTTCATCGTTTGTACGCACAAAAAACAGTTTTCCGAATGGTAAACATAGTATTGAGAATCTATCTCCCATTTTCGGAATAAGTGCTGAACGAGAAAGAAATTTCACAAAGATAAAATTGATTAAAAAAAAATCTCCGCTCAACACTGAGGTAGCAAAGACTGTTGTCACTTTTACTAACTTCAATAATTGAAAATGATATTAAGCGACAATTGACATAATTTCTGAATTTGCACATACAAAATGTCTCAAAGTGAACATTTAATTATTAAACTGAAAGTAGCTACGAAAGTAACTAAACACACACCACTGTGCCTGTGATTGTATCAGTGAGGCTGTTGTATAGCAACTACTGTGTCTGTGATTGTATCAGTGAGTCTGTTGTATAGCAACTACTGTGTCAGTGATTGTATCAGTGAGGCTGTTGTATAGCAACTACTGTGTCTGTGATTGTATCAGTGAGTCTGTTGTATAGCAACTACTGTGTCTATTAGTGAGGCTGTTGTATAGCAACTACTGTGTCTGTGATTGTATCAGTGAGTCTGTTGTATAGCAACTACTGTGTCTATCAGTGAGGCTGTTGTATAGCAACTACTGTGTCTGTGATTGTATCAGTGAGGCTGTTGTATAGCAACTACTGTGTCTGTGATTGTATCAGTGAGTCTGTTGTATAGCAACTACTGTGTCTGTGATTGTATCAGTGAGTCTGTTGTATAGAAACTACTGTGTCTGTGATTGTATCAGTGAGGCTGTTGTATAGCAACTACTGTGTCTGTGATTGTATCAGTGAGTCTGTTGTATAGCAACTACTGTGTCTGTGATTGTATCAGTGAGGCTGTTGAGAAACGCAAAGACTGAAATTATTGTTTTTGTCATTCAAATATCAAAATACATATTTTTAAATTAAAATTTTATTTGTTTATTTTTTATTTTGAACTTTTTTAGTGTATTTTTTTGAAGTGAAATATTGTAGGCCTTAAAAGGTTCGTAGGCTCTATTCACTGTGCCTAAATAGGCCTTATGGATAAAGCTGCCCTGGTTCTTTAGTTCTCACATGCACGTATTAGGTTTATAACTTTCATTATTACGTCCATTGTAGCCTAATTGTATGGTTAAAATATTAGGAATTTTTGATAGTTATTTCTAAACTTAACGTGGTATTTGTTTGCATCTGTGATGTTAAATTATCGTAGATACGTGACTGTAATAAATAATAATGATATAAGTATCGTGGTAGGATGAAGTACATTGTTGTTGATTATAAAAACAAAATAATTTGATAATTAATACAAACTCACAAGACTTGGCACCCGAAAGGGAAATCTTTTATCTGCGAAGTAAACAATGCCACGGAGGTTTGACTGATTGCTAAATATTCGCGAAATCCCAGATTTGTAAATTAAATTAAATTTAAATTTTAATTCCCTCACTGATAAGGAACAGGATGTGGAAAATGAATGTGTCTTGCGTAACGGGTCATTTGCACCATAGACCTACTACTGATTCAGATCTTGTTCAACTGATATTCTGGTCCAGTCCAGTCATTGTTAGACTGTAGAAGGATGGAAAGGGGTTGCTAATAGAAATAATAACTATATTTTAATAACAGCGGTGAGTTGGATTTTTAACAATATAACTAAGTACAGTACCATTTTCATAGAAAGGGACTTTTGGAAAATACATACAATTTTTTTTCTGTTAACAATGATAACATTTGACCGTTTTATCATTTTAATTTTATATGTATTGTTAGCGTCTATCAAATTTTTCAGAGTGAGGTCTGGTGGCTAAAATAATAAAATAGCAGCTAATGGGGTTTATAGCTTTTCGTTTTAATCTTACCCTAGGGTTTTTCGAGTAGGTGTAAAAACATGCTTTATTTTGAGTGTTTTTTAATATTTTTTTATTTCAAAGCAATCTACGGGTTAGGTAGTTTATTTTTTATCTACTAATATTTTCAGGTAAACACCTAGAAGTGTTTTCTGGACTTTAAAGTATTATTTCTCTAAATTGATTGAAGTCTAATTGAATACTAATTTGCAACAATGTTTATTTTGAACCTGTATTGAGTCCAATAATTTAAACTAGAGCAAACCTTAATTTTCTTTGTCTTGAGGCCAAAGACCGTATTACTTTAAAACAAAATGAACGTTAGAAAACTTAGCTTGCTACCGGGAGATTATTTTACTTTCATCGCTTTTGGTGGGATCTCAGTGATATGAGCTGGCAACACTGGTCTGGTTTCATCATAGTGTAAAAAGAGATCCCGAGAGAATGTTGGCATTCCTGAGGCTTGCTCCTGCTGCTCGTTAGACAGACGGACATTCACATTGTTGTCGAAAAACATCCAATCCTCGACTCACTGGTCTATGAACAGAGAACATGAGATCTACAGCAACACCACTTCCCAAGGGACTAGTCGCTATGATAGGTTTACATTCACTCACGATACAACAATAACTAACAAACAGTCCACACTCTACAGAGAAAGTTCATAGTCTTACCATGACGAAACACCACGGCACTATCTAATAAGCTACACCATAGCGGAAACAAATAAGGTAAGCTCTCTACCTTTCAGCATGAACGAAGTGTTCATTAAGTTGAAAAACAATTTCGATTTTGGCGATCACAACCGTCCGTAAATAATACTTTCGAAAGTTAGTTCTTAATTCTTATTCATGTATTTACGCACTATTCAGTAAATTAATATTTCCAATCAAACACTACACAAGGAAATAGTCCACACACAGGTTTGTGGACCGCCATTTTGTTGATTATTAACGATTGTTATTTTCGTCGGTCTTAACTACGTTTTGAGAATGTAAATGAGATTGAACATTAAACACGAATAATTATACAATTTTGTTTCTTTTGTTGAGAAGTGCACCAGATATTTATGGCAATAATAAAAACACAATCAAAACATAAACTTAATTTAGTACTTGTTAAAACAAGCGACTATCGCTTTACGAGCAAAACCAAAGAGGACGTATTTTTAAGGCGTTAACTGGATCATAGAGATTACCTCTGTAAATAAATTATAATCTATTTGTTTCCATCCTTGGACAGTAATACTTATTACTCCTAGATGTTAATCAAATAAAAGAGATCAACATAGTAAGTATTATTATTCCGCAACCTGCAACACACTGCCTCTACTGACGTCATAAGCAAAGATATTATTGAGCTCAGTCGAGGCAGTGTTGTGATATAGTTTGGATGAGACCGCAGGCCGAGGACTGCTGCGTTTCTATATGTTTTTATCTCTTCTGGAGAGGCCACGTGGCTCAAAGACCCTCACGAGAGACGAGACTGGTATGTTATCAACATAGGGAGGCTCACAAGTTCCTACTTCAATAGCACACATTCACAGAGATACACAGATTACAAAATGCATATTAATGACTCATATTAACAGACCTAAAGGACCAAATATACACATTTCCAAATAGATTTCTAGAAGAAATTTAATAAATACTAAATTCGAAAGTACATTTTTACCCGTGTCTTAAAATTTACAGCGTATGGGAAGAGGCTTAACTATATTGCATTTGAAAGTGTAATATCATTTTATATTAAATTTCATATTAAATAATATATAATATAATTAATAATATATAATAAGTGATCGCTTGTCAAGGTTGGTTTCTGTACATTTATTTAATCATCTGAGAGCATCATCCTCTAGTGATTAAATGGTATCTGCATCTGTCCAAAGATGTTCTTGCTACCCTAAAACTATTTTTTTGGATACATGTGATAAATATTGAACCCTATATTTTGCAAAAAAGGGACGCAAACATTGAATAAGTTGAACGCGTGTTTGTATTTTCTAGAAGTTCCAGGTGGTTAAAGTACCATAATCTCCCACTCCGATATGTCTGGTATGTTTTTATTAATTTATTCATCTAGCTGACGAAAAAAATGAAGATCTTAATGACGATATTATGTTTTTGATAACAAAGTCTTTATTGGCATTCGGAAATAATTCCTTGCATTTGGTTATCAAACAATCGTCTGCAACATTTTTTCATTTGTTTATTCGTGTAATCCTTGCTTTTTATGTCCCATAAGCAACTGTTATTTTTATATAGAGCAATAAGCTCTTCCCCAAACCCTTTGTTCATCCTCAAACGCCAAACAATCCAATATTCTTCAACACGAGAATTCGCACACGGTCGCGGTGTGGTCGTGGCATGCACACACACGGTTCAACTGGCGTGGATTGGTCTCAGCCCTCTCAGTTGGAGAGCGGACCCGCGACCCTCCCAGTACTACCACTCACGAGCAGATTGGACGGGTCCGCTCGTGAATGGCAGCCTTAAGGTAGCTTACCTTGCTTGGTTCCACTATGGTGTATCTTAATTATAAGATAAAGTCATAGTGTAATCACTAATCAGTCAAGGTAGGACTGCTACCATTCCCGGAGTAAAGTTAAAAGCCGACAGCTCTATTCATTAACGGTCCGAATGTTTCTGTGTTTCGCCGTTAGAATACGCGCACGTCACCGTTTGGGCCGATACAGGTCAGTGGGCTAACAGACGATATTTTGGTTGCAGTTTGGGACGTGTTGCCAGGGCCAGGGTTTCAAACCCGGACCACTCCACGAGACAGGAGTCATTCAGGCCGCAATGCCTTCTCGTCCTTCTGGTATCTTTCCTCATTCTCTGTCTCTCTCGGCGGTTCTATAAAAAGCTTGTCCCGGGTGTGACTCAGACTGCGGTCTGTTTTGTGTGGGGGAAAGAGGGGAAAGGGGGGGGGGACAGAGCGCAATCAACCTAACGCATTCATTCATGGGGAAAAAAATAAACTTCATTTCAAAAACTTTATTTAAATTTGGTGATAGGAAAAATATACTTGCGTGTTCCTCACCCACCCCAGTGAACCTATGAGGGAGAATTAAACCCCAAATTATGAAAACAGATAAGAATAAACATTTACATTTAGTTAGGCCTGTTAGTAAAATATGGATTTCAGACGTTCCAAATCCTTTGATTGGGTACGAGGGACAAAAATATGCAACACGGGACGATCCCGTAAAAATATGAGATGGATAGATAGATAGTCCTCGATGTAATTATGGTGGTGAGTAGAACCAATTTTTGTTTATATAAACAGCTGGTATGACTTTATCAGCATTCGTTTGTAGAGAGAGTGGAAAACCAGACTGTGGGCTCTATTATTGGACTAGCTGATCCCGTAAACTAGTTCAGGGCACTATCGCTAGGAGCAGCTTGCAATGACGTCACAAAGGAATGCGTATGCGTGGACGTGAAGTCCATAGAAAAGGAAGTGAAAAGTCTATGTTAAATTCGCCATTACTGTTTTGTTAGCAATTTGTCATTTATTTTAAAGAACGAGTTTAGCTAAATTTTACATTTTATAACGTGGTTTATTTATAAAATAATTGATTTAGTTACATTTGAGTTAATTTGATATAAGAATTGATTAATTAACACTCCGCAATAGAAAATAAATATGTGGTGTTCCAAGTGTTACGTCCCACTTTGAATCTTTTAGTTGGCACAAACGCCGCGAGCGCTAGCCGATGTGGTTCTACTTGCCAACATTAGAGTGGCGTTTCTATACTTATCCCCTTTCTATGGACTGTGTGTGGTAAGCCTGCATGCAATTCAAAGTGAGAGAGAGAGAAAGACCGGCTAGTTGCTAACTCAACCGGCAGAGGCGCCACAGTTTAGAAAACATTCACATAGCGTAAACACAGGGGTGTTCTGAGAAGCGTTCCTGTGTGTAATTCTCGGAACTACCAGCTGGGTATCTATCTCTCCGATGTTTATCAACACTGCCTCAGTACTACAGCAACAAACAGTACAATTGTTTTTTTTTTCCACTACTCTATTAGTCACAAGAAACCGCTGATTTTTACAAGATTAGAACGTAGAGGTTAAATTGAGAATGCTTGTGGACAAAATGTATCACGCTTTCTACTTTCAAATAACTTGATAAATTTCAGGTACGACAAATATTTCAGAGCATGTGCAAGCTTTCGTCCTTAAGGAAGTGACGTAGTAATCATGAAAACTTGGGTGTAAGCCTAATTTGGTCCTAGTTTTCAGCGATGTTGAAGCACAGACGAATGCGCAGAAGAAATACTAAAGTTGAAAATCCATTCATACGAAGAGCCTTTAGAAAATACAAACTTTTTCTAGTCAGCATTAAAAACTATGTCATTAATAATATATTTTATGTGTGTTTATGTTTATAATGTATCAAAAGGGACAGTTGCAGACCCTATGGTTGACTTGACGTATGATTACGTGAAAGCATTATTAGCGCCACGTCTTACTACCAATTCGGGCTATTATTATTATTAGCACCACGTCTTACTACCCGTTCGAGTTATTATTACATTATTATTAGCACCGCATTTTACTACCTGTTCGGGTTATACGCACTTACGCTAACGTGTAATGGTAAGATGATTGTGAGATGAAATGGAGGACCTACAGTTTAACGTGGGATCCGAACCACGGTGGAGGCCTGACATTCCTCACATTCACAAATTGTGATTAATACACGTCTGGTCAGAGGTGAAAGAAGGGTTTGGCAATCTGATAAATCTGTGCCTGGACCTAGGATTGAACCCCGGCCGCCAGCACAGAAATCCGACACCTTACCCCTAGACCACCAGGTCAGCCGCGGGAAAGCAGATCCAGTAACTTTTATAGCTCTCACCCTTCCTATGAAAATTGGACTGTAGTAGTCCTACAATATAACATTGAACAGTTGGCTTATATATTTGTTAAATCAAAAGTAAATTTGTTCACAAACCCACACAAATTTCAATAAAATTGTTTTGTTTCCTAGCCGGATATATTTTAAGGCATCTGTGGCCCAAACATTATTCGAGCCGGTCTGGTTTGTTTTCAGTCAGTTTGTAAGTATATTCTGTGCTCACTTATAATATTGCCTGACTGTACGTGCTGGTTTCTCTGCCAATGAGCTGCGGGCCCTGGAACTTAATTAGACTGAAAACTTTCTCTAATAACGTTATGCGTATTTCCTGCGTGTTTGATGCAGACGTGCACCTCTAACACTTGCGTCAACACTACACCACTGTCCTCGTGGACAAAGGCGTCAGTCTCATCTTGACTGGTTTCGTCAGTGAGGGTTTGAATCTCAGTCGGATGGAATCCCTACACGCTAATGTGGGTACTTTTCCTACTTAGATTATAACTTACTCCTCTTCAGCTCAGACGTGCAGTAGGGCGTGGCTCCTAAAATGTGTTGCCTCCAGATGCGATTTGAAGTAGTAGTAGTAGTAGTCGTCATCACCTGGATTTGTTTTTTAAATTACACGCAACTGAGAGTGGCCCCCCCCCTCCCATTGTCCCCCTATTTACCCGAAATTTGTTTGAGGTTTGGAATCTTGAAACTATTTGTGGTTTGATGAAATACTTCATATTAGAGAATACCGGTATCAGAAGAAAGGAAAATTAATCCAGGTGGTGGTTAATTCGTTCCGGAAATAGAAGAAGGGGGTATTTTCAGGAGGAAGAAATTCTTCCTCTACCCTCTTCCTTGTTCCCCTGGCTCTACAGTGCTCTAGAACCCAGCGGTAAGCGCGGACTGTACCTAAGAGGCACGGACTGTACTCTTCCAAGATCGTCTGTTGACCTCGATACTTATGTTTCTTCTTGTTATGAGGAGTGATGGAGACAGGTCTTTTCGCACCTGCCACGCTCATTTGTCTGTGGCGCGGTGTTGCCACATGTCCCCGGTGAGTCACCCACGCTGATAGACAGTCCACAAGAAGAGGGAGGAGGGAGGGGGGAGAAAGGACTTGTAATCTAGAGTGAACGGTGCTGGTGCTATCTGGTGAGGATATTGGGGAACAGCTCACTATATCACACTCTTGTAGAGTCTCCCTGGCCGCTCAGACAGGATGGAACCAGGGTCCTCCAGTCTCCCTGACCACCCAGCCACACGGGCAAAGCCTAGCTCTGATACATTCCTGTAACTCCTCGAAGAGTTCTTCTGTCAGGTAAGTCCTCACACCTGAACACACAAGCTAGTGTGTTTAGTTTGGGATTATAAGAGTAACTTTAGAGTCTATGGTGAACAGCTGGAGGAATATGACTCATGTGTGTCTCCTTCCCCATCACACATGTAGTGAGCTATGTTGGAGAAAACACACAAGTATTGGCTTACGGTCTATATTGAATAAATTACATTATCTGTTCAGAGTGACAGCTTCCATGGGGTTAGAGCTGTGGGTGCAATTTTACCACTCTCCCTCATCACGTGAATACGGGTACATTTCCTCAACATCCACCTTTCTTGCCCAGCCCGGATGGGTAGTAAGACAAGAAGCAACAAGAACTCTCATATCCCGCGTAATGGCATCGTTCCATCAACACCCCCTTGTTGACAAGCATCTTTAGTTCAAACTTCTTGAGACTACTACCTTTGTCAGCATCATCGCTCAAATACAGCGCCCTCTATTTAACTTGCTCACTTGGCTTGTTTCCGTTTCCACTATGGTGCAGGTTATATGATAGGGCCATAGCCGAGCACGTCAAGGTAAGACTGTAAGCTTTTCCATTTAACATAAATAAACAGTGACTTTCTATTTCAACAAGTACCTAAGAGCACATTTTAATCATCTTAAAGTGCGGCAGAAGAGAGTGGTAGTAATTTTATAGTTTTTATAGCATTACATTTTTTTTGCAAAAATAAATTAAATATTTCTCCAGTAGCAACATAGAGTTTAATTTTCTGCACATGCTAATATCAACAGATCTTGAATATCTGTCAAGGGTGTCCTGGAATGTTGTCAAAACTTTTAAGATAAAGAGAATATGTTTTGACAAAATTCCAGGACACCTTTGACAGATATTTAAGTTCTGTTGATATTAGCATGTGCAGAAAACTAAACTCTTATGTTGCTACTGGAGAAATATTTGATTTATTATGGTCAAAAAATTTCAATTCTATAAAAACTGTAAAAATACTTACGCTCCCTTCAACCGCACCTTAAAGAAACAGTGTAGTTTTTTATTACTTTGTATCCTTGTCTCTATGGATACGTTTCCTTCAACGGTTGAATCAACAGTTGATGGTTACAATCACTGTGGAAACTTAGTATCGGTGAAAGAATGACTAAAAGGACAGGACAATGTTATTTCGAAAGTTTCTAGTGACCACCGGAACATCAAATATAAAGTAAACACCCTTCATTCCCATTATGTGAGTAAAACCAAACATTGTTAGCACAAATTAAGGGAGTACGTCAGACGTTGTCCTAGTCCTGAAGACACAGCGCCCTCGTGTGTGAGGGTGGTAAACTCGGCGTGGTCCCCTCACAAGGATAAGAGACAGACTATGACTGTACCGCCATGCCCCTGGAAGCGGACGTCAAGCAGCACATGTCCGAGAGAGGATACGAATTCATCAAGAAGATCGCCGACGGAGGTACCTCCACCATCTATCTGACATCCTTCAGACCGCCACAAGGGTGTGTCAAGAGGAGGAAAGAAGGTGAAGAAGACGATGACAACTCGGAGTCTGACAAGGTCCTCTGGATGGCTTGCAAGGTCATCGACATGTCTCAGAATACAAAGGTGATACATACAGCCCGGTCCACACGCAACTTTTGCCTGAGCGGTTCAAGACGTTGCGTGTGGACCGGCGAGCTATGTGAACTGCACGGAGACGACAGAATATTTTCAAGGCCGCCCTTAGCAGACGTGGAGGACTCGCGGGTACACCAGTTACCTGCCTTGACATACTCACTCCTCCTACCCATAACATAAGTTAAAAACTAATTTTTTTTTTTAAAGTTATTACAGTAGTTTGCGACTAAGTGTCAATTTTCAGCCTATGAAGTATCAGGGAATGCCTGAAAGGTAGATACATGCAACAATTTATTAATGCTAGAGGCCATGTTTCGAGACATACACGGGTTGATTTCTCCCAAACCCTTTGTTCAATTTCCATCCTCAAAAAACTTTATCTGTATAAAATTACAAAGAACAAATGTGCCAATTTTAAATTAAATCTGTTAATGCTTTCAAAACCTATCATATCAATTTCACCACATACAAACAGATGGTAAATCAGTGGAGTTAAAACTGAGAACTCGCAAGGGTTGGGGGATTTTTCCTTGCACGTCTGTCTCCCAAGGAAGCACGGGGCTTAAGGGCGGCTCTTGATATTATCTGCGACCTGTTCAGACATGTATCTTCTTCACATGTTGCTCAGTTTCCCTTCGATATTGGTGCAGAAACAATTATCGCCTAGTTCAAACCCCACTCCACCCCCCTTTTTTTTTATTGGCACAACGATCTTCAACTGATCTTCGTCAATGTTCACGTGAGTTTCTTACGGGCACCCTTGAATTTATGTCTTTTCGAACTAAGGGCAGGGACCCATCACCTATTCTTTCGTATAATCACCTTAATTTTTACCATCGGCAAGAACGGAGGAGGAACCTCCGACGTACGTTCTTCGATCATAGGTGTGAAGTTAGCTACGATATGGTGAGCGCCATATTGAGTTTGGTGTTTGTATTTCACCATGAAACTTCCCATTAGATTCCTAAATAGCCCATGTTCAGGCCCTCTCCAAAACCCCTTAACACCATAAGCCGCCTACCCCCCCCCCCCCACACTAATTTACTTAAGGTTACATCGTCGAACTCGATGCTCTTTCGGCTAAAGTGTTCGTGGGTTCAAACCCAGCCGGGGTTGATTAATTTTTACTGAGTGATAAAAATCCGTAGCACAACTTCCTTCGTAGGAGAAGTAAAGCCGTCGGTCCTATGTAGATTGTGACATGTAACAGAACCTTAGAAGATATGTGAAAATACCATTGATAGGCTCTTTCACTCTCGCTCATAGAAATGCTCGTGTGCCGATATAATCAGTCGGTTCATAAAATGCACGTTAAATACTCAAATAAATACAATTTTAGGGTTATATCTTTCAAACAAGATAGCATACGTCTTTAAAAACAAGTGGAAACTTGTGGGCACTGACTGTACATCTTGCCTTACCAGGGATTGAAAAGGTTTAAAGTGGCTAATGATTCTCAAATAAATATTTTAACGAAGTGTTATGTTTTCAAACTTTCTCAGACTTTTTAAATGATACATTATTCTCTACTGTAAGTTCTATTTCTCAAACGATATATATATTTTTTCTCCTCTTAAGGTGTTCGTAGACAAGTTCCTATTTCGAGAGATCGACATACTGTCCAAAGTCCACCACCCACACATCATCCACGTGTTTGGGATACATCGGTTCCGGTCGGTTCTGTTCGTGTTCACGAGGCTCGCCGAGTGCGGGGATTTGCTCGAGTTCGTGCAACGGAACGGCCCGGTCAGCGAGGGCACGGCCAGGTTATGGAGCAGACAGATAGCGCTGGCGTTGCATTACTTGAACTGCCTTGACATAGTGCACAGGTAGACAAACATGGCCCGGAGAGTGAACCTAGTACGTCACAAGTGCGTTGCTATATACTAAATACAAGATGACACCTAAACTCGAATAGAATGGGCCAGTTTCGTAAATATATATAAATATTGCGTGTCTAGGTTACACCACTCATATCCAGTGGCGGACCTACATTTCTGCGGCCCCGAAACCCTAACTATTAAGTGGGCCCTTCGTAACAAGGTCTGGGTAACCATTGTTATCTTTTTCAATATACATATATATTAACACTATGAAATACAATTTGAAACCGAAGTTAGAAATCTTCTACCTACGAACAGAAACCGCAAATGCCCTTTCCAAAAATAATCACCACAGGCCACAATAGAGAATACAAAAGGGGAGAGGTGAATGATTAACATCCATAAAATATTTGTGTTGAAGTCATTGTCTTGTACTCGTAATATTATTCCATATCAACCGGAACGGCGTTCCGGACCGATTAAAGCACTGGTTGTTGGTGTATACATCCTCTGCAAGGTCACAAGGTCACAGGACAAGGGACTGATCAACGAACACTATAGTAACGTTCATATTTACTCTAATGAGAAAGATAGAATTTAGAGTAAGTGTCCTTCGAATTCGCATGGAGTAAGAGTGATGGGAAACCATTTCAGGGAAAAGACACCTTCGGTACAAGGGAGACCAACGCTTCTGTCCACGTGCCCTCCCTCCCCCACTTACCACCTATGGGTGAAGTCTCAGCCTCAAATCGAACCCCGACAGGACGTGCGGTGCGAGAACGTCTTCATCTCAGCCAAGATGAACGCGAAACTGGGAGATTTCGGCTTCTCCCGGTACTTGCAGGAAGACCGGGGCGGAGGCCAACGTCTGAGTGAGACCTACTGCGGCACCATCTCGTACTCCGCCCCAGAGGTCCTGGCGGGGCAGCCCTATGACCCGAGACTGTCCGACATCTGGTCCCTCGGAGTGACAATCTTCGCTATGCTTCACGGGAAAATGCCATTCCCTGAACCAGAGAAGGTCAAGGAGTTTTTCGAGTTCCAGGTGAGTAACACCTGAGCCTACTACTACTACTACTACTACTACTACTACTACTACTACTACTATTAATACTACTACTACTACTACTTGTATTCAGCGCTGGGTTCTTCAAAATATTTTACACCCTCTAAAAATCCAAGCTCCGCACATTTTTGGGAGCCCAGTCCTCCCTGGTTTACCTGATGGATATCATATAGTTTCCGAAGAATTAGAAAGACTACACTGACCCCAATTAGTTAATTTTATAGAAGCATAAAATAATTATTGTGTTAATTAGAAAAATATCAATCTTAAATACAAAATAGATGTAGATAGTTGAATACTTTGTGTGTCGAGAGTCATCATAAGGTGCATCAACTTGCGCAACATCCAAATTAAATCCAATTCTAGTAATGAATATTATTTTACCACATCTATGCTTTGATCGTTATATTATTTTTTAACAGTCGTTTATCATATTTTACGTAATACATTTCTCTTTATATTTTAACCAACACTTTAGCTAGGTTGATAGCACATGTGCTTACTATGCTATGGGTCCTGGTTTCGATTCCAGGCAAAGTCAGTAATTTAACATTAGTAAACTGTTATGTATGTCATAGCTATAAGCTAGTATGTAAGTCGTGTGCTGATATAACCCTTGTTTTCGTAAATTTCACGTTAAAAATCTCAATTGAAAAATAATAAATATTTTAAATGATAAATTTTATGAAATAATGTTGATTTAGCACTTTCTAGCTTACAAAGTTTTTTTAAGACTCAGAATATTTCAGTTGTATTTTTTTTTCTAACTGGTCCTCTGGACAAGTTTCAAGTCTTATTAGTGTTGTCCTTCAAGCGAACACTAGGATTACTGCCGAACACTAGCATTACTGCCTACTGAATCTTGACACTTGGGTCCTACAGAGAAACTTCCCCTCTCTTTTGTCTTGAGTAGGCGTGGTGGGGGTTGTCACCCCTATCTTGTAATAAACCTAAATGTATGTAACTAATGACCAATTTATAGCACGTGATTAAACTTATTATATTTATAAATTACACACAAAACTTAAGTTTGAATGTTTTTTTTAAGACAACAATATTCAAAAATGTGTTTTTTGAGTTAATACACGCATAAAAAAAATTAATTATATAATTCACTAGCAATTTAGAAAAGTGTCCAAATAGTCATAATAAAAATATCAAAAATATATCATGATTGGTTCATCAAGAATTCCGGTCGCAAATCAGTAATTAATTTTCTCTGAGTATTAGTAGCCACGCGACCGCACCTTAAGAGAGTGCGCGGTAAGTCTCCGTAGCTGATCTCACCCTAACGAAGGATCCTTGCAGGCGTACAAAGGCTGGAGGATGCACTTGGATGAGGATCTCAGCACCGAACTGGGACAAGTCCTGTCCCACCTCATGGAGGTGGACGTCGGGACGCGGTGGACGCTGGACGAGTTCCTCAACTCCTCCTGGATGGCCCGGGGCGCCCGGACTGCTCCAGCTGACGCCGGACGAGAAGGGGGCGTTGTCAGCCGCCCTTGACAGTCGCAGGAGGCGGGACGAGACCGCCCCTCGGAGAGAGGCGGCGGAGGAGAGTAAGGGGCAGATCCCTGTGGGTTCGAGAGCAAGTACAAGGAGAAGTTTGAGCGAGGGGGACGTCAAAGCTTAGTTTTTTTTTGTTTTGACTAAATAATTGGAGTAGAGTTGGGGGAACTATTGTTTTTAAAGTTAATTCCATTTATCGATACTTATTTGGTGCATCACAAGAATATGTAAGTGCAGATAAAATAAATGGTTCGACACAATTGTCCATACTTTCTTATTACGTTTTTTTAAATCCTCTGGAACATACTACAACATTTTGAACACAATAATTGCTTGAGCCATTTTTGAAAATTTTCAATTTTCAGAAGTAATTAATCAATTAACAATTCTTAATTTTGACATCTAGAACTAAAACTCTTGATTTTTTTTCTCTCGAGTATGACCATAAAACATCTAAACATCAAATTCGAACTAAATCCACCAAAGAGTTACGGTTGTGACCCCAGGCAAGGCCCAATTTTTTTATTTTTGTAGTTTAGGGGCAAATAAAACAGTTATCCACCAAGATCTCGAGGGAGAAAAATTACGATCACAGTATTTTCTCTATATGAGAAAATAAAATGCTAAATCTGCGTTTTTAACCTTCCCAAAGTGGTTCAGCTTCCAGGACATTGTTTGAAATCTCGAGGGGGATGTATAGTTTTAGAAGTTCAACAATGGAACAGAGTGAACTGGTGACGCCACAATAATATTTTGTCTAGTCAAAAGACAAGGGATGCATGAAACTTGAAAAGCTCAATGCAAGCCCAAAGACCCTCGCATCGAACAACTCCCGTCATCGGCAGTTCAATATATCCCGAAGTGACGCCGTAGACCATTCGTCCAACGGCGATAATAAACAATAGGCTAATAAAGAATAGTAGGTAGGAACCACGGCCGCTAGATAAATATTTGACTATTTAATCTAAGCACTCTGACATTTAACTTTATTGAGTGATTAAAATGTCATGCCATAAAAACAGGGTGCTTGCGATAGGAATTTCAATGAAACATCTGCAAGCGGCAAAACGCATGCTCACTTCGACATGGCCAACAGGTAATAAAAGTCAAGTTTTGGGACGATGAGTCACTGGTCGTATATATACATTGATCATTGTCATGTCCTACTTCTCGCTGATATTTAAAACAAAGTAACTACTAGTGACATCTCTTCCAAAGATACGATACTTCTTGATGGTTAATTTAGTTGACTGAATACCGACTAACGACATCTCTTATAGAAACTTAATACTATTTAATGTGGTAAATACAGCCATGATGAATAGTAAAAACACTAATGCTTTTATTTTTGGATAATAATTTTTGGTCGTCAACAGATTGGAAAATAGTCCCCTGGTTCTTATTAAAAAAATATAATATTTTCAATATGTGAGGTTAAGAAATTAAAACACTCAATACATTTTTAAAATTGATGAGATAAACTATTACAAATAATGTATCTATCTATCTTAATATATTTGAGAGCTTGGCACGCTATTGTGTTATTATTTATAATAACAAAAACACAAATTAGAACAAATGTTGGCTGTATTGTAAAGTTCAACATGGCGTTGCGAACGTTAGGTAAATTTTGTGGTAAGTTAAATCAGGTTTACATATTATTAACATCTTACACCATTTACAATTACAATATACTTCGATTACAGTAAAATAAACGTAATTGATTAGAAATTAGTTTTGAAGGAATTTTAGATCTTTGTTGATCAATTACAAATTCGATCTTTCATTTAAGTTTCAACAACTTAACTACAACAAATTTTATTGAAATGTTCATAGCTATAATCGTATGAAGCTTTTTGATACTATTTGGTAGATTAAAATTCGAGTCGGTCATATCGGTAAAACGAGTGACTCTGAATATCATTCAAGGCTAATGCAGAGATGAGTTTGAGAGGAACAGACGTTGCACCCGACCCTACCACAAAGATTCACAAAATAGACAGCCCTTCACTTCTAAGTCATGTTAAGTATGAACATCTCATAGCTGGTATATTTGGGGGCGTAGCGTCGACTGTTCTCCTACATCCTTTGGACCTGATTAAAGTGAGGCTTGCTGTGACCGATGGACGGACAACAACACCTCAATACCACAGTCTTTGGAATGCCGCCACGACCATCTTCCGCCAAGACGGAGTTCGAGGGCTGTATAGAGGAGTCACACCGAATGTGTTTGGAGCGGGCAGCTCTTGGGGACTCTACTTCCTGTTTTACAACGCCACAAAGACTTGGGTTCAAGGCGGCAACACCAAGAGAGCGCTCAGTCCCGAGACGCATATGTTAGCAGCGACACAAGCGGGGATCTTGACTCTGCCGTGACTAACCCCATTTGGGTGGTGAAGACGAGGTTGTGTTTGCAGTACAGCGAGCTCGACCCAAGTAAGATACCAGAGGGCAAACGCTACTCTGGCATGAGGATGCTCTTTTCAAGATCTACACACACGAAGGTGTTCGTGGGTTGTATAGAGGGTTTCTTCCTGGTATCGTAGGGACATCACATGGGGCTCTTCAATTCATGGCGTACGAAGAAATGAAAATAGATACAACCAGTACAAGGGTTTTCCCATCGACACCAAGCTCACCACGATAGATTACCTGACCTTTGCCGCTCTTTCGAAACTCTTTGCGGCAGCCACGACTTATCCTTACCAAGTGGTACGTTCCCGCTTGCAAAACCAGCATCGCACTTACAGTGGCTCGTGGGATTGTATCAAGCAGACTTGGACACACGAAGGAGCGAGAGGGTTCTACAAAGGCCTCAGTGCTAATCTTTGGCGGGTCACTCCCGCCACAATGATAACGTTTGCGGTTTACGAGAATGTGTCTTATTTCTTGCTTTCGAATCGAAGGCAATGATTAGGTCTAGAAAATGACGATGAGCAGTTACTTTGCATAACAGTCAGAACAAGGACAGTAACGAATATTTTACTGGTACCGTTCATTGATATTTTATATAAATTGATATCTATAAAAAGTGACAGCTGCAGGTCATATGATGTGACGTGATTATGACTACATCAAAGTAGCTCCTAAATACCTACGCCTACATACCCTAAGGTGTCACACACTCACAATAGACTAACCTGCAGACCATAATTCAAATCCTGGTTGGGCGTTCTTAGGCTTTTCTCCTAATTGGTTTTCCACTCTCCCTCTGTGCGAATGTGGTCTACACTTCCTCTAGATTCAAACTTCCCCATCCTTAACTCAATGAAATCACAAGTTTGTGTACAACCTGAACAGGTAGTAAGATGCGGTGCTATTAAAAAGAGAGCTAACTTTTGTAAATGTTAGTTAGTCCCACCTACGATGAGACTGAGACGCATCACAAAGACCGTACTGGTGCTAAACCAGGTCACATTATGTTATTACAAGTTAATATTGCTCTGTAGGGCCTCTATACGAGTTTTAGTGCCAGTTTTTTATGAGACTTATTGCAATGCATGTTGCTTCTATTATTTATATAGGTTAAAACTGCCATAATGTGGTCGAACCAACGATCAACTAATTGTAGTAAACAACCTGTCCTGCTTGAAGTTTGAAATGAGTTTATTCTTATTTCACATAAAATACATCCATTCCTATATGTGTTGTATGTGTGTACACATTATAGACCATATTTAACTGACCTATATGTGATGATTTTTTAAGAAACTTTTTCTAATCTTTTTTTTAATTTTTAAATTCCTGTCACTTTATTTGTTCATCTCTGTGTGTCCTATTATTTTATTTGAAATTTTCCTTTCTTCTTTGTGATTTTTATATTTTGTGTAATTAGGACTTAGTCGGCCATTACATATTCCTGTCTAGCGTGGATGGCTCATAGGTAGAGCTTTAGCAGGTTAGATCAAAGGTCATCCATCGGCCCATTTCCCTTTTCCAAGTTTCAGTTTTCAACAATTATACTCTTGGACTAGGCCCCTTATATCCACTTTTGCTTGTTTAAATATATTTCCTAACTTATTTTAAAATGTCGTTCTGTCCATTGGGATCAATTGAAGGGACAGTTTGCGGATAGTAAGGAGACTAAGTTATGTAATTTTAATAAAATCGGCGTCCCTTTTCTTTTATTCCAAGTTTCTAATTAGATATATATATGTAACACATAATTAACCAGTATGTAATAATGCTTTTAATTCTTTTGGTTACACAAAGCACTTTACTTTTATCAATATGATTATCTATTGCTATTTAAAAATATAGTAGACCTACTAGAATAATTTCGCTATAGTTGGGGATTACATATTTAAAGTATCACTGTTTAAAAATATGTGTGATCAATGATCATTAGTTATGTTCATGTTACAAAGTATTTATAAAATTGTTAGTTTTACAAACAAGCAAGTTCCTTAATAAGTGGTTGATACTATCTATATTTTCAGACTGATAAAAAAAAAATAGGAAGCACACGTTTAAAAAAGTGAATTAAAATGTCGATAAAAGATTCTAAGGTGTAATTGTGAAGGTGTTAGACAAATCATTAAACAATGTTTTATGCTTTTTGTAGTAAATTTCATTTTGTAAAAAATAACTTTGATTTTTCAAAATAATATGAAGGTTTTATTGCTTTAATTGTCTATAAAAACTATATAGTAAAAAACTGGTAATATATGTGTATTACTTTTCATTTACTAGTAATGGCATCCATTAGATTTCAAATGGTTATAAAACTTGCATTTTTTTTTCTTTTCAATTAGGTAAGTATTTAATATACACTTGATGCACAGACTGATATATCAGCACACAACTTACAAACTAATTTAGTTTAGAACAGACAGCTCGAGTCTCCAAGCCGGGCCAAATTGTCCGATTTAATTTGGCTGAGGATTGGATTCTGGATAATTCAACAAAGGATATTAATATATTTTCGAAAGTGTTTGGCTTTACATCCCTGCTAGAGAGAATTTAACTATTTTTTTTCTTCCCCAATTTAAAATTTTTGACAAAGTTTCTTCAAACAAGTGTGGAAATAAAACCAGGTAGTTTTAACTTAGCTTGTATTAAAAATCAATGTATAAAAAGTGCTGGGACCTGCGCTACTTATATTAGGAATGCTGTAGCGTGCTGCATGCCTTAGTGAACGGTGTAGCGCACCACAGAAAATAAACATTGGTAGCACTTCTCTTTGAATTGGTCAAGATAGAATCAAAGTAAATATTTGTTATCTTTTTCCCAACCAGGTCTTACTACCTGTTCAGGTTATACTAATTACACTAATGAGTTAGACATGAGGAAGGTTATATTTGTAAGTAAGTGTACTTGCATTTGCTTGAAGGGAGATTGAAAAACCATTTTGGAAAAACCACCATTACATTTGACCAAGATTCGAACCTTGATCTCCTCGTAATCGACAGTCTAGTCTATTGCGAGAGTGATGCCTTAGACCATTGGACCATCAATGCAGGTACTAAAGTAGTTGAAATCTTTAATAACCACTATGTGCGTAAAGCTCCTCTGTGTAATGGACTGAAGGGTAAAACAATGAGAGAGGATACGAGGCCCTGCTTACCCTTCACCTCTGCACTCACATCCTTCATCTGTTCTGTCCAGGTGGGACTAGGGCCACTTACCCCACACTCGTGTGTTGAGCCGCTTTGCACCAAGTAGTTTTAAAACTGTTCAGGATTCAAAGTACACGAGTTAATAAAAACAAGTCTTATTCATTTCCCCTCCCCCCAATCAGAATATTAGAAAATACGATCATCATCTGACGAGTGTTCCGACACCTTAGCTCAGTCAGTAGCATGTCTGTATACTAAGTTAAGGATCCAGGGTTCGATTCCCGGAATGGCCGAAAGAATTATCACTGGTGAAATGTTGGTTTCTTCTTTCACAGTGATGAGCTAACAGCTGGGTGTTGTGCCTGTACTAGATTTTATTTAGTCGATAAGTAATTTGCTGAAAAAAACCATTTGGTTCAGAAAGTGCTCATTAAATATTTCAAATAATAATGTTAACATTAAATGGTAAATTAACATTCTGCAGTCTGATGGTCGGGATTATCCTATAAATACAATTGGTCTAAACCACAATAATCAAAAAAATCAAAGGAAATATTTTAATTAATTTTTTCCATCCATAAATCCATAAAGTGCCCGCGACTCTGCAATAAACTGAAAATTAAGAGCGTTCATGGTAAGGTTCTCGCAACAATCCAATGTGTGACCCAAAAAGTGCACGGGAGGATCCTAGTGATGACACAAACATCACAACCAGTATTTACAATCTGACCTATATGGGACGGACAGAAAGAGGAAAGAAGACATAATAAACAAGAAGAGACGCTCAAAAACACTTGAGTGAAGACGCAGGGAATGAGAATGAAAGTAACGGTTTTTTGTAGCAACATTTTCTTTTTGGTGAAAATGAATCAAATATTGCTTCTATACAAACATAATTTTCTTCACGTGGTGATATCAACAGTTGTTGAATATCTGTCATGAAAATAGCGGCATTAGATGAGAAACTTTTTAAATGAAGAGAAAAAGTTGTCATTAAATTCCAGTACTCTCTTGAGAGAGATTCAACAACTGTTGATATAACCATGTGAAGAAAATTAAACTCTTTTATGTTTCTTTAGAAGCAATATTTGATTAGTTTTGACCAAAATAAGTTTTGTTATAAAAAGTGAAAAAAAAAACTGCCTTATTCTTGCATTCACTACATCCCCACCTTAAAAGGTTTAACCAACAAAGTCTATAGAAATAAACTAATACCAGTTTGGTTTTGTCGCCGTGTTTTAATACCCGTCGGGGTTACATGCTTATGTACTAATAACGCTAATGTGCTAGAGATGAAGGTTCAATTTAGAGAAAGTGTACACACATTTGTGTGGAGGAAGAGTGATAAACCAATTAGGAAACACCCCTCTTCCACCTTCCCCAATATCTGATTGAACCTCAATATTCACATCCTCAGCGGCCCAATCTATTGTGAGAGTGATGATTTAAACTATGTGACCACTGAAGCTGGTAATACCAGTAATTTATAGATTTTTAAACAGACAGCTCACAATTTCTAAACTCACATTTAAGACTAAAGTTCGGCTAAATGTTCTCATCCACTTCCCATTGTCTGGCTGATTGGATAACTATTATTTTTTGTTGTGAATATTGCAACCACAGTCACCAACATTTTAAGTGTAGAATATAACCAGCATGAAAAATAAGTCAGGGAAACATGAATTTTAATTTCAGCCCAGAGCATGTCCCATTACCTGAGGACCCCTTGGGGTGCTGGTATTAAACTGTCGAGGTTGGCAACTCTGGTACAGCCGGACATTGCCCAGGAAACTTTGGCAGAATCTGATACTGGTATGTTGAATAGTTTAGCGTTGGAGTGTTGGTATTGTGACCAAGTGGTTAGGGAGACTGACTTTATTGTAAATTCAGCTCTTAATACAATCTATGGGTTATAAGGACCTGGGAGCGCACACAATTCTTATTGAAATATTTGTGTTTGGGTTTGTCCTTTTACCTTGACACGAGCCTAATTTTTTTCTTATTTTTAATGTGAACTAAGTCAACATTGAAAGTTATCAGTCTTACTTTGATTACACTATGACCCTATCCTATAAGCTGCACCATAGTGGAACAACCAGGTAAATTGACTTTTAGCATGTGTGAATGGTACAGTTCACGATTTTAAATTATGATGGTGTTTAAGTTTTTGTACAAAATTATCCTCAATAATGCACTCTAAATAGAAACTAACTAAAGTAAAATTTTGCATCAATTCTTTTGTCATAAAAAATAGTAACAGAATGTATACTTTATATTTTTTTGGCTATGATACGTTCATTTAAGTAATAACTTATTGATCTGAGGTCGGATTGCTAAATTTTTACTAAAATTATTTTGGTATAGGCCTCTAATCAGTATGAGGGCTCCAAAACAAATTCTAATACAACAAAATTTAAATCTAATATTTTCTTTAATCCTTGATTATGCAGAGGAATTTGAGAATTATGAAGTTTGTTCCTTATTTTTATACGATTTGTTGTGTTAATGAATGTAAACACTTAATTACAAAAGCCTCTCTTGTTTGTAATGTTAGTTCACTCTGGCGCAGTTGACCAGCCGAGACTACTGGATCCTTGAAGCATCCTGATTACTTCAGAGTTCACGAGTTATTCACCATACGGGACCTGTTCGATGCTAGGGTGCATTTGGGACACAAAGAGGGGTCCTTGGACAACAGGATGCGCCCTTTCATCTTCGGCTCCCGCCTCGGACACCTAGTGTTCGACCTCGACATCACCGGATATCACCTGCGCCAGGCACTCAACTTCATCGCGCATACTGCCTTAATGATGGCCTTGTGCTCTTTGTGTATCGCGGTGCCCAGAACGCGCAACTCGTCAACAGACCGCGAAGGAATGTGGAGAGTTTGCACACACGAGGTTCTGGCGTGGAGGTATCTTCACAAATGCGAACAAGCAGTTGGGCGTGTCGACGCGTTTGCCCGACCTGTGCATTTTCTTGAGCACTCTGAACAATATCTTAACCCAACACGTCGCGGTGAGGGACTCGGCAAAAATGTGCATCCCGACAGTTGGTATCGTAGACAGTAATTGCAACCCTAACTTGATTACATACCCAGTGCCGGGTAACGACGACACGCCATGCGCCGTGGAGCTGTACTGCCGACTGTTCAAGGCGGCCATATTGCGCGGAAAAGAAGAGCGGAAAGCGAGTCCTGGAGGAGCAAGCAAAGATACAGTAGTGTTGTTTCTTCACTCGATATATTACGGAAGGTTAATATGAACTTTAAAAACATTCTGACTGGTTTGCTTGTACAGACTTGAGTCAAATTAAAGTAGCCAATGTTGTAATTTTTTTTTAATAAATGTAATTAAAATACAAATATATATGTAAACACGATAGAAGTAAGCTATAACAGTTTCAAAGACAGGCCTCGTCTTCTGCAAAGGAGAGTAGAACAGGGTGTCGAAGTTCACTTTTGAAATTCCAAAGTTAATCCAAATTGAATATATGAAATATGCTCGAAGCCAAATTCAAATATTTTATATTATAATGGTTTTATGGTTGAAATCATATTATATTATGTTTAACTTTATGCACCAATATCATTTAGAAATAGAGGGGGGGGATTACGAACCCTCAGGAAAAAGGTCACAAAGGACACACCCCTGGTTCTAGCAGTTACTGCCGACTCATCACTGTTGTTCGTAGACAGTCTTATTCTTTGTTCTTTAGAAAACTTGGTGGCTGGGTGGGGTACCACTTGTAGAGAGACAAACAAGTCGATTTGTGATTTATCGTGCTCTATCAGGAGTTAATTGTCAAGTCTAACAAGTGAGAGAGATATATTCTATCTTTTGGAGTGTGGAAAAGGTCAAATATATATGAGGGATCAGGTGTGTCTGTTGTTGGTGGGCCAGATAGGGAGTAGAGTATAAGGGTGTCAAACCTAGAGAGAACATCTAATGGGTATTAATAAACCTAAGTAACTTTTAAGATGTTTCAAATTAGATAATATTTTGCAGTTTCATACTTGAAATAATCAAATATAAAACACAATTTTCAAAAGTAATTAACTAATACAAAATAATTTCCATCAAAAATGTAATAAAAGTAACTATTTGATTTGGATTATATAATATTAATTCAAAATTTTATTTTATTTGATAAAATTCGCACACCTCTATTTATCTTAATTTTTATTACCGTTAGCAATTTTTTTTAAGCTCAGCGTTTTACTACCCATTCAGGTTATATACCTATGTACTAATTACTCTAGGTGTTAGGAATGAGGAAGATTTGAATTTAGAGGATGTGTACCTGCATTTGCATTGATCGGCGAGAAACCATTTAGGAAAAACCACCCTTAATACACAGGCCAGGATTGAACTACAATCTCTGTCATCAGCAGTCTATTGTGAAAGTGATGCCTTAGACCATGCGTTCACCGAAGCAGATTTTAACAATATTATAACTTATCTAAGTCTTACCATATTAGTCCAGAAATCAATACATTTTTAATCCAAAATTATAAAGCGTAATTTTAAAATTTCCCGAATCCCAACATTTTAACCCATTTTCAGTCCCTAAGTTAAAACTTAATTTCCATCCATCCCAATTTACAAAATAATGTTAAATAAACCATGTTCTAACTCTAATTTGATAAATCAAACTATCACATTTTGCAATTCACCTCAGTTTTTTCATTTGATCATCAATTTGGAGCTTAGAATTGTAATAACTGAAAGGGACTGCACACACAATATCAAAAGTTTATCCAATCATTCCTATTTTATCAAATATTTTACTTAAGTGAAAAATGACTCTTTGATTATAAAAAGAAGAGAAAAACAACTCACCTTCCTTTTTTAAGATGGTCTGTCACTTTCACGCGAAACTCAAAACAATATTCCAGATCATATTTTTACAAGAAACGCGCAATAATTGACCGCATTTCACCTTTTTTTTTATGGTAAACCCAACTTTTGCAAACTAAGCACAACTACCTCTTTGCTGGGGAGGGGGGGGGGGGAGAGGGACTAATGGTTTCATACCAAGTAAACTTGGGTAACTTTCCATTACAACTGAACCGATTCAAACAGCCACACTCAATGTAAAGAAATGACGCCATGAGATAAAAATGCAATTTTTTTTTAATAATACCCAAAAACAGCCTTCATTAAGAAATGTTTTGGTTATAAATATTGTTTTTCAATATCAAAATTTGACATAAGTTGTTAAGTACAAAATTAAATTAAAAATAATATACATGGCAGCTATCAATGTTTTGTTAATTATATTTAAAATGTTGTAGCTCAAGTGTACAACTATACAAGCATCATACCAACACGATTAACTATAAATTATTACAATGATACATTTACTAATATATCAATTCAAATACAAACCCATGATAGTAATTATAATTTATGACTCTGAGATAGGTAAGTTGTCCATTATTCAGTTAGCTTGGACAGATTCACGGCTGTCCCGCAGTTTCAAAAAGTATTTGGCACCCAGGAAATGCCCCAGCCTGAAACAAAATATACTTTTTTTTTTTTAGAAATAACTGGTGGAAAAACAGTATTAGTCAGGGATTCAAACCTGTCGAACTTCAACCTACTATTACCCATATCTGTGACTGCATGGCCTCGACAACATCACTTTTGTATTGGACTGAATTGCTGTTACGCGGAGATTGTGGTTAGAATCACTGCATCTTCTTGCCGCTTATGTTCTAATTACGTTAATAGATTAGCAATAGGAAGGTTGAATTTAGATGGAGTGTACATGCATTTGCTTAGAGAGAGAGTGGGAAACCACTTAGTAAAAAAACACCCTCAGTACACCTGACCGGATCAACCATGATCTTATCATCGCATTCTAGTCAATGGGGGAGTGACGTCTTAGATCATTCGACCACCAAAGCTGATTTGAGTGTAATCAAGGTTTTTTTTCCTAAATATTTCCCACTCTGCCACCATGAAAATGCAGATACGTTTCCTCTAAAACTACCACATTGGCTTAGTTAATTTAGGTGTTCAACCCAAATGGGAACTGAGATGTGGTGAAAAGATCCACAACTTACAACTGGAGTGTTTGATATAAGTAACAGTTGTACACACTTTGGTGACTGCATGGTGTAAGGCGTCACTATTGCATTATTATTATTATTATTATTAGCAGTGCGTCTTACTACCCGTTCGGGTTATACGCACTTACACATGTGTAATGGTAAGGTTGATTGTGAGATGACATGGAGGAGCTACAGTTTAACGTGGGATCCGAACCACGGTGGAGGCCTGGAATTCCCCACATTCACAAGATGTCTTGTCAGAGGTGACGTAAGGGTTTGGCAATCAATAAATCTGTTCCAGGACCAAGGATTGAACCCCGAACCCCCTGCACAGAAGTCTGACAACTTACCCCTAGACCACCAGGTCACGCACATCCTCACTATTGCAATAGAATGAACTGGCAAATACAGGAATATTAGGGTTTGATCCTGGTAAAGTGTACCGAGAGTGGTTTTTCCTAAATGGTTTTCCATTCGTTACAAATGGGGGTACATTTCCTCTAAATTTATCCTCCACATTAGTGTAACTAGTACAAAGGTGCATAACCTGAATGAGTAGTAAGATGCGATGCTAAAAAAAAATAAAAATAAAAAGGTTAAATAATTTGACAGCTGTCAACTCACACTTTGCCCACGTTGGGGAAATAGACGAATATATATGCCAGCGGTATTATGGGCAACGGTGCCATCCACACCTCGGAGCTCTTGTTAGCGAGAGCGACAGCACAAAGGTGTCCACAACGCTCGGCTGTCATACGCCGGTCGTCCGGATTTACAGACTTACCAAATTTCTGTGACATACCAATGAGAGAGAATTAATGTTTCATAGACATTTAAATTCTAACTAGTTCTTCAACGAGTGCAAGAGCCAGAGGCCGACTCTGGACCCACGGAGGAAAGTGACGATGAAACTTAAAACCTTTGTTTTAAGTTACAGATAAAGTATTAATCAGTGGTTTTGTCAGTTGAGATTCAAAGTGAATATTTTAATGGTTTGTCTTCTTTAAGTCATTTCTGTTAGTAACAAATAGGGCTGAGGAGTTGGTATGCCAAGACTCCGACTCTTTCATAAATGGCTAATGTATACATATACATAATCATGCCGTTCCTTTACTGGGCAGGTAATAAACTGTGCAAATAGCTCAAAATCTATGTACTTATCCATCGTCACTAACTTTCTTAAAACTTCTCTATCCTTGCATTCTTCCGTCGCTTCAACAACATCCATACACCGAGTAATACATTCTCTTTTATTCCTAGAACTCTTAATGTTTCTCTTTTTCACACATTCGTCTACAACATTTAGCCATGTCTTACATAGCCTACCTTCCTTTTGATCTGTTAAAGTGTATTAATTAGTAATAAAAAATTTACCGCTGTATTACATTTGGAAGAAGGTTTAGGAGAGGCAAACAAATATATAAAAGGGAACAACCAATGAAAGGAAGAACACAGTTTACACTTTACATTGCTGCCACAGGACAAAGAGGTAATGGCCACTTCTTGAAAATCTATCGCCACTGCTGTAAAATGCTTCAATACAGATTATTTCATGGGAAGCTTCTTTGACATTGTGAATTTACATTGAAGTAAATTTGTCAATCTAAATTACAAATTTTAGTCCTAAATAATAATAAAAAAGTATATAATATTATACATTTTTAATTTTCAAACCAAGAGTCTATATTTTCTACCATCTCCATCCCAAATCCACAGGCTTGATAACTAAAGGGAAAATGGAACTCTATTCTAAATTTGAACCTCGTAACAATGGGTCTGGTTGCAAATGTTTGCTGAACACAAAGGTACTAAAAGTCCCGAGTACAAAATCAGTCTCTGTGCCTGCATTCCCTAAAGGGCGCAAATTTGTGCCAAGATACTCTCCAAAACATGCAGAGTTTTTTGCTCTATTTCTCTATTAACTAAACAAGGAGCATTGCTACTTTATTTAAAAAAAATTCTGATGAAAATGGCAGAAAATACAAATATTACTAAACTATTTTTTTTAATATAAACTAGCAATTAAATTAGAGTTGGCCTATTTCTGGGTGTTTTTCAAGCAACAAACTTATTCATTACACAGTACTTCTATTAATATTAGGTTAAAACAAAATTAACAAATGTATAGAAGCTTTAGAACAAGTTTTAAATATATATACTTACAGAACATCTTTAGTGACGAAATGTCTTTGAATCTAAAGAAATATTCCGCAGCATTGTATTATTGTAAAATGTAACAATACCAGGTAGGTAAAGCTTTGTTACCATTTTAGATCAATCTAGACAGAAACATGTTGTGTGCTGTCTTGAAAGACATATTTAACTTTAATTTCTTTAGCATTAAATGAAGAACAGTTTACTTTCCTAAGGCATTACAATAATATACCTCCATTTTAAATTTATCTAAATTACATAAATGTTACATTTACTCTTGCTCGAGTAGGCGCAAATAAAGGACGCAATATATATTCTCAAACTGCGCCTGTTATTTAAATGAAACCAGGTCCTGGTATTGTCAGGAAAGTCTTACCTCGTTGGCTTTCCCAGTGAAGCTTTCCGCCAGAAAGTTGGTGAAAACTGGCCCGGGGCAGAGTAGGGTCACATCCAAGTTTCGGCCATATTTTTCATTTCGCAAACTGTTCATATAGCCCTGTAACAATTACATGAACTATTGCCAACATACTCGCCATAAAGGGAAAATTTCAAATTCCCTAAGTACAACATTTCCTAAACTTGTGTCAGTTTCGTTCGTACCTGTACCATGGCATAGCCAATGTACTTAGTCCAGCTCCTCATAAACAATGGAAAGTAATACCCACAATGCAACAGGGCTGAATTCATGCCTAGGTTAGTGACTCTTCAGGTTGAGTTGTTTTCTAGACTGGGAGAATTGGCACTTCAATAGATCACCAAGTATAGAAAAAAAGGTAGCGTGCCCCTGTTGGAGATGGTTACGTCATTTGCTAGCAGGCAGCCGGGGAGAAAGCCTCTAAAATCGTGGAGCGCGAGGCCCGGGTGGCTTTATGCATCATCAAATAAACTACAGCGCCCTAATTGATGAATAAAAAACTCCAACACCACTATCCCACCAATAAAAACTCCAACGCCTCTATCCTACCAATTAATTAATTAACAATAATCAATTAAAGATAGTTAATTAACAATAATTAATCATCAAGAACCAACATGTCCGGGGTTTGTTGACTGTAGGGGAGGGGAAATGAGGGGGAAAAGTAGGTCAAGGGGTGGGGGAAGGAGGCTATTTATAGCAGCCAATCAGAGAGCCGGGAGGCGTGGTCACGTGACCTGTCTCAACCAATCAACGGCGGGGTCAAGTTAATTTCAACGGCCATCCTAAGAAGTTGCGTCTCACGTTTATCACTCATTCCTTATGAATTCCGATAGAATGAAACCTAGGTCGGGAAGTGGGTCGTGAGTACTAACTATCATGTGACTGATTTCGTCTGCCTGCCCATTCCCCTCTACAAACCACACAGATCGGCTAGGTGCGCGAAAAAATTACCAGCTGTTTAGACCTTGAGCTTATTGTTTATTATATTCGCCACACTGTTCCAGCCAGAGCAGCTGCACTTCAAGGAATGAAGGGATGGAGGGGGAAATTCCTCTCTTTGTTTTGACCTTGAGTTGACTAGACTTATTTGCTAGTAACTCCCTCTCTTTGTTTTCTCGTTCAGTTTATTTAGAGACGAGTGCACTGTACTGGCCAGTACAGTCCCAGCGTGCTACAAAATATACCTTGGAATCTGGTGTTTTTTCTATGGAAAATGTTAGGCAGCGCATATAATACAAGAACAGTTTTTGAAAGGATAGTTTTAGGAGAAAACCATCCCATTATATTCGGACCAATACAGCAAGAAGAAGAAGAAGAAGAAGAAGAAGAAGAATTCACATAATGGCCGCACCCTACTTTTCCCCCCCCCAATAACCAAGCATAAAAATCCATTTTTAACCCAAAATATATTATTATTTACCAAATATTTATATTGAAATACAACTTATTATTTAACGAAACCATATAATTTTATTTCAAAAATCATGTTCTCTAGCAATTATTATGATTGTGTTGTGACATTTCTCTTAAATGAAATTCCCTCGTGCTTGGTGTTTCTACTTTCTATGTTAGTTTGTTTTGAAAATAAATGTCGCACTCACATGGAGGGCGTGTTTGGTGGCGGTGTAAGTCCCGGAGAAAGGAACCCCTTGCACCCCAGCGATGCTGGACGTCACCGCGACGTGACCAGTTCCCTTCTCCAAGAAGTAGCGCACCGCTATGCGTGTTAGGTGAATCGCACCAAAGACGTTCAGCTCGAACATCTGCCTGTCTACTTCTAGTTCCACTTCCTCCCAGACGCAGCGCTGCGAGCGACCCGCATTGTTCACCAACACATCCAGCTGGGACAACACAAGATCTCGATCACAACTTAGAGGTGAGGGTGGGGGGAACAGGGTTGGTCCTCCACTTTGTCTTTGGTTCGGATCCGGCGCCAGGGAAATAGGAGAGATTCAGTTTTTCTCTTTAGTTTAATTAAGAGATTTTAGGTTGGTGTTCCAAAAATAGTGCACATTGGTACACATAAAACTTAACCTAGTACAACAACTCCATGGTGCGAGCCCACAAGTGAGCTATACTAATAAAGTGGCTGCTTTCGTTAGCGATGCTAGTGCCAACATTTGTGAATAGAAGATGTCATGTGGTCAGCACAACAAACCCTCCAGCTGTTAATCTAAGTTTTATAGACTGGAGCTGCTACCTATTTATTCAAGTATCTCCTCATTTGTCCTCATGAGACTTAGTTTGACATTGTAGGTACTGATTCACAGACAAATTTGTAAGTGTCAGAGGTTGAATACGGGACCTTTGGATCTGTAACCCTAAACTACAGAGGCGATCTCTAGTACAACATCTAAACACCACCTAAAAGTTTAAGCAAGGTTATTAACACTTGAAAACATAGAGTGAGCTCCTAAACACTCGTGTTGTGTGAAGACTAAGTTATGACTTAAACATGATTCAAACTAAAATCTTTCAAAAGCGACTGGTAAAGGCCTTATTGCTCTCGGCCATGGGCAAGGCCTATAAATACAATATTTAGACGAATACTAGAATAAAGGTACCGTCTGGAATCAAACCAGAACCCCTTCATACCAGTAATCGGCCGAGCGGACACCAGAGCTGACCTTGCCGAAATATTGAATGACCGTGTCGAAGGCAGCCTGGTGGTCATTGTACGAAGTCACATCGAGGGGCAGAGTTAGAACATCCGTAGGCTCCAACAGTTTACCAACTTCTGTAACACACACACAAGGGATAGGACCCTTGAATCCTTAAGGATATTTTGAGGATTCGTGATACAAAACTGTATTAATTTGTTAAATATTTTCAGTTAAAATTTGTTTTACAGCCCTAATACTGCTTATTATAATCATGGTATAAACTTAACGACCAGAACCCAGATACTTAACTCAAAGTATTAATGTTGTAATAGACACAATATATTTTGTTTGTTTTCCCTCTTCTCCGAGTTTTGGATTTGAAATTCCTAGGTACAATGAAGATGGGCATCGTGAACTAGTGTATTACGTGCAACATATTATTCCTCCTGAAGAACTCCGGTAAAACGAAACCCAGAATGATGTATCAGGTAGTGTTGGTAGGTCCTTGTCACCTCCTTGTGTAGTGGCGGCGTGACGTCTCCCTCCCCTCCCTCTAATTTCTTACCAAGACACTTATTCCTGACTCTATCCAGCTCCTTGTGTAGTGGCGGCGTGACGTCTCCCTCCCTCACCCTCTAATTTCTTACCAAGACACTTATTCCTGACTCTATCCAGCTCCTTGTGTAGTGGCGGCGTGACGTCTCCCTCCCTCCCCTCTAATTTCTTACCAAGACACTTATTCCTGACTCTATCCAGCTCCTTGTGTAGTGGCGGCGTGACGTCTCCCTCCCTCCCCTCTAATTTCTTACCAAGACACTTATTCCTGACTCTATCCAGCTCCTTGTGTAGTGGCGGCGTGACGTCTCCCTCCCTCCCCTCTAATTTCTTACCAAGACACTTATTCCTGACTCTATCCAGCTCCTTGTGTAGTGGCGGCGTGACGTCTCCCTCCCTCCCCTCTAATTTCTTACCAAGACACTTATTCCTGACTCTATCCAGCTCCTTGTGTAGTGGCGGCGTGACGTCTCCCTCCCCCCCCTCTAATTTCTTACCAAGACACTTATTCCTGACTCTATCCAGCTCCTTGTGTAGTGGCGGCGTGACGTCTCCCTCCCCCCCCTCTAATTTCTTACCAAGACACTTATTCCTGACTCTATCCAGCTCCTTGTGTAGTGGCGGCGTGACGTCTCCCTCCCACCCCCCTTAATTTCTCTTACCAAGAACCTTATTCCTGACTCCTATATCGGCTGACTTGTGTAGTGGCGGCTGATCGTCTCCCTCCCTTCCACTCCTTAATTTTCTCTACCAGACACTTATTCCTGACCTCCTATCCGACCTATCCTGTGTAGTGGCGGCGTGACGTCTCCCCACTCCCCTACCCCTCTAATTTTTTTACCAAGACACTTCATTCCCTGACTCTATCCAGTCCTTGTGTATGCGGCTCGTGACGTGTTCTCCCTCCCTCCCCCCTCTAATTTCTTACCAAGACACTTATTCCCTGACCTCTTCCAGCTCCTTGTGTAGTGGCGGCCGATGACTGTCTCCTCCCCTCCCCCTCTAATTTCTTTACCACAGACACTTATTCCCTGACTCATCCTATCCTGTCTATCGTGCGGCGGTACTTCCCTCCCTCCCCCTCTAATTTCTTACCAAGACACTTATTCTGACTCATCCAGCTCCTTGTAGTGGCGGGTGACGTCCCCTCCCTCCCCCCCTAATTCTTACCAAGACACTTATTCCTGACTCTATCCAGCTCCTTGTGTAGTGGGCGTGCGCTCCTCCTCCCCTCCTCCCACTATTTCTACCATCCACTCCTGTGTATGCCGCGTGAGTCCCTCCTCCCCTCTCTCCGCCTTATTTCTACCAAACCATCCTTGTTATGCGCTCCGTTCTCGCCCCCTACTTCCCTCCGCCTATCTAATCTATCCAACCTTGTATGCGGACTCATCCCCCCTCTAATTTCTACGACCTATCCCCTCATCCCCCCTATTTTACCAGCACTCCTCTCCTCCCCTCATTCTTACAGCCTCTGACTTCCCCCTCCTCTTATTTGCCAGACTTTCCTCCTTAATTCTTACTGACTTATCTGCGTACTCCTCCTAGCCGCTCATTCTCCAACCTTATTTCTTACCAACCTTCCTGTTTCGTCCTTGGTGGGGCGTGCGTCTCCCTCCCTCCCCCTCTAATTTCTTACCAAGACACTTATTCTACTCTATCCAGCTCCTTGTGTAGTGCGGCGTGACGCCCCTCCCTCCCCTCCCGCCCTATTTCTCGACACCTTTCCTGTTATCAGCTCCTTGTGTGCCTCGCTCCTCTCTCCACCCCTTATTCTTACCACACTCTTTGATGCGCTACTTCCCTCCCCTGTCTAATGCGCAGCACTCTTCCTCCTCCCCTCTAATTTTAGCAGCCTTTTCTCCCTCTCCCTCTAATCCTTACGAATTTCCGATCTCCCTCCTGGACTCGCCACTCTCTAATTCCCCAAACACTTATTCCAGACCTTCCTACCTACTCTTGTGTAGGGGGGGTGACGTCTCCCTCCCTCCCCTCTAATTTCTTACCAAGACACTTATTCCTGACTCATACCACTCCTTGTGTATGGCGGCGTACGTCTCCTCCCTCCCCTCTTCTAAGCTCTTATCCTGACCTATCTCTCCTTGTTAGTCGCGTGACTTCTCCCTGCCTCTAATTTCTTACCAACACTTTTCCTACTATCAGCTCCTGTTATCCGGCTAGTCATCCTGTCGTCGCTCTAATCTCTCCCCCCACCTTATTCCTACCTATCCACTCTCTGTGTAGTACGGCGCGTGAGTCTCCCCGCCCCTACATTCTCTCCAGACACTTAATTCTGACTCTATCCACCTTTTGTAGTGGCGGCCCTGTGAGTTCCTCTCCCTCCTCCCCCTCTAATTTCTTACAAGACACTTATTCCTGACTCTATCCAGCTCCTTGTGTAGTGGCGGCGCGTGCACTCTCCTCCCTCCCCCTCTAATTTCTTCCAAGACACTTATTCCTGACTCTATCAGCTCCTGGTAGTGGCGCGCTCGTCCTCCCTCCTCCCCTCTAATTTCTTACCAAGACATCTTATCCGACTCTTCAGCTCTTGTGTAGGCGGCGTGACGTCTCCCTCCCTCCCCCTCTAATTCTTACCAAGACACTTATTCCTGACTCTATCCAGCTCCTTGTGTAGTGGCGGCGTGACGTCTCCCTCCCTCCCCCTCTAATTTCTTACCAAGACACTTATTCCTGACTCTATCCAGCTCCTTGTGTAGTGGCGGCGTGACGTCTCCCTCCCCCCCCTCTAATTTCTTACCAAGACACTTATTCCTGACTCTATCCAGCTCCTTGTGTAGTGGCGGCGTGACGTCTCCCTCCCTCCCCCTCTAATTTCTTACCAAGACACTTATTCCTGACTCTATCCAGCTCCTTGTGTAGTGGCGGCGTGACGTCTCCCTCCCCCCCCCTCTAATTTCTTACCAAGACACTTATTCCTGACTCTATCCAGCTCCTTGTGTAGTGGCGGCGTGACGTCTCCCTCCCTCCCCCTCTAATTTCTTACCAAGACACTTATTCCTGACTCTATCCAGCTCCTTGTGTAGTGGCGGCGTGACGTCTCCCTCCCCCCCCTCTAATTTCTTACCAAGACACTTATTCCTGACTCTATCCAGCTCCTTGTGTAGTGGCGGCGTGACGTCTCCCTCCCTCCCCCTCTAATTTCTTACCAAGACACTTATTCCTGACTCTATCCAGCTCCTTGTGTAGTGGCGGCGTGACGTCTCCCTCCCCCCCCCTCTAATTTCTTACCAAGACACTTATTCCTGACTCTATCCAGCTCCTTGTGTAGTGGCGGCGTGACGTCTCCCTCCCTCCCCCTCTAATTTCTTACCAAGACACTTATTCCTGACTCTATCCAGCTCCTTGTGTAGTGGCGGCGTGACGTCTCCCTCCCTCCCCCTCTAATTTCTTACCAAGACACTTATTCCTGACTCTATCCAGCTCCTTGTGTAGTGGCGGCGTGACGTCTCCCTCCCTCCCCCTCTAATTTCTTACCAAGACACTTATTCCTGACTCTATCCAGCTCCTTGTGTAGTGGCGGCGTGACGTCTCCCTCCCTCCCCCTCTAATTTCTTACCAAGACACTTATTCCTGACTCTATCCAGCTCCTCTTTCCTACGAGCAGATAAGACCAACTTGACTCCATGACGAGCAAGCTCTATGGCGAGATGTTCCCCAATACCACTGGAGGCGCCAGTCACCCAGACCACCTTGCCAGCAAGCGCACCTGGCACACACACACACAACAATTCACTGTGGAACAATTTAGGTAAAGGCGAACCTACACCAAAACTTTACAAAAAATAAAATAAAAGTACCTACTATTATTTATGCATGTTGTGTTGTCATCCTCAATTTAATTATTACGTGCAGGAATAAACTTAAGTAGATTTGTTTAAATTTTTAGGAGGGGGGGAAAAAACCAACTTATTACTTCAACATTTTTTTAAAAATAAATTTGCAAATTTGTGATTCATTTAGTGCGAGAAACATGGAAAAATACCGATCGGAACTTAAATTATTATACTATGTTAAAAGAAAGAGTATTTTCATCACAATGATTTCTCTATATTTTGAATTTTATCTGAGCTGAACGCACACATTTCTTAAAAAATAGTTCACTACTTTATAACCTTGAGAAACAGGTCAGGTAAGCAAGCTACTGGACAGAATGGTGTTGAAAGAAACCAAGTCATTGACTTAAGAGAGTTTCTATAACATGTGCGCTTAGCTCTATACCCATCGCCACACCACAAGGGGCCACCTTGTTCCTTTCCTCACCATGCGGTGTATCTCCACTACAAAGGTTGGCATGTTAAGGAAAAAAACATGTATATTTCGATTCGGTTTCTTTCAGCGAGCAGAAAATCAATTCTTCTATGAGAGTAAATGAATGAATCGCAAGTAATGTGAGGTTTACTGTTTAGAACACTGTTTTGAAGGACGGAGTTTGACCCTGGTTAAGTGGTTTTGTATTCTTTTTAAATTATGTGTGAATAAGTGAAAGTGGCTTTAATAACTTTTTCGAACAATCAAAAATGTCCATGAGTAAGAAAATGAGGGTGTACTTTCATGTATTCATACATCAAGTCATGTGATCTGTAGCTGTCCATTCTATTAAATATTATCAATATATATGCAAAATAGCAATAATAAATATATAGTAAAATGAATTCGGTGCTGACCTTAACAAAAATGTGTTTGTATTTTCTAAAAGGCCCTTCATATGAAAATTTGACCGTTGTTTTAAGTAGCTTACAGCCATTGTTACCACTATCAATAAAATGGTGTTTCTCACTGATAGGTTTCCCAAACTTTTCTGTCCAGGCGAGTCCCAGGTCACAGTCGAACCAGAAGAGGGAAACTATGTAAACCAACCAATAAACGACAACGATGAACCCAACGAGAGCCAGCAAATCCATGATTGGTGCGTTGTGCACCTCGTGTCTGGCACTTGTGCACGATGACAATAATTGACAAGACGATCAATCTATTTTCAAAAAAATAACAGACCTTAGTTCTGTTACACACTCTCACTACTCTTTCACATAGGCCTACACAGAACAGCGCAAAACAACAAACTAATATATTTCAAATTATAAAGATCTTTATCTTTTCAATTAAACTCAAAACCCTCTTCAGTGGTCAAATGGTCTAAGATGTCACTCTCACAAATAGAATGACTAGACTGTTGATTAGGGGGAGACCAGGGTTCGAATCCCGGTCGAGTCTAATAAGGGTGTTTAAATGGCTTTTCGCTGTTCCTCCACACAAGCGTGTATCACTTTCTTTAGATTCAACCTTATTTATCCTCCAACTCATTTGTATAATCAGCTCATATTTGTGTAACACGTGGTGAGAAGCTAGGCTAGAAAAAAAAAAGTGATGATAACTAAACTTGCATTGGTCAGTGGTTACACAGTCTAAGGAATAAAAAACTAAGGTTAATATGTTGGCCAAGTATGGTTTTACAAATTAAATTAGTCACTATGATATTTTTTCATTCTCTCTCCACAATAATGTGGCTGCACTTCTCCAAAACTTCCTTCTTCTTTGCTACTACTTAGGTTGAGCAATTAATCATCTCCAGACCAAAAAGTAATTCCATGGAATACCAAAAACAAATGATGAACTTATGTATTTAAATTTTTTTTAGATTCGTGTATTACTATTTATTCGGGTTATAGACTAATTAAAATGATGGTTTAAGGGATTATGAAGGCTATATTTAGAGGAAATTTATCCGGATTTGGTGTGAGGGAGAATGGAAAACCATTTCAGAAAAAAAACACCTTTAGTACATCAGAACGTGATTCGAACCTGGATCCCCCCATAATTGGCAGTCTAGTTACTGCGAGAGTAGAGCATCAAACCATGAGGCCACAGAAATGTTTTTTTTTCTTTCATTTTTGGGTTGGTAAATAGTTATAGTAGTTAGTTACATATATTCAAACAAGTCATTGTTAGCATCCTCTCATTGACAACTGTTAAATTACTGCTGTTCAACACTCGTGGCCCTTTTAAGATGAATTAGAACCAAGAACCACAAAGATGTGATTAGATGAAAATAAAGTGTTTAACTAAATACAGATCTGTATTTAGTTATACATTTTATTTTTAATTACTTGTTTTACTTTTTTGTTTTTACCAAGTCATATTCATGCTTACATTTTTTAAAATTGAAATATTAAATTTTATTTTTAGTTATTTTTTTAAAAATTGCCAAGAAATCTTGGTTTTTATTCACTAGCAAAATGTAACATGTGTAATGAATAAAAAATAACAGCAATGATACAACATTTCTTAAATATTAAAAAAAAAAAAAATCATTTAATTCCAGGCTGTGTGTTAATTTAAAGTTTATAGTGAGTCACATGAAATTATTAAAAATAAAATAAAATATAAAGCTAGATGATGTCATTATTTGTACTGATTAAACAATTATAATTTTTAATATCTGCAGAATTTAATAAATAGCTTGAGAATTTCATATTTATGACAGGATTCACCCCTCATTCAGTAGAAACTAGAAAGCATTTCGTTCATTACATTATTGTGTGTGTGTGTGGTTGGTCAGCGGAAGGAGAGGGAACAGTTTACTAGTATAGTACAGTCAAGCCTTGCATGCCCTGGTAACAACCCATGAGCATTGCCAAACTCCATCCCCCCCTCCTAGGGATTTTTGAAACGTTGCTTTCTGAATTAACTTATTATTACAGAACATGAGAATTTCTATGTACTAGAGTTAAAGGGCCTATCAATTTTGCCGGGAAAGGCATTTTCACATACCTTCCAGGGTTCTTTTAAAAGACACAATCGACAGGGGACCGACGACTTTACTCCCCATCCGAAGGAAATTGTGTTACGGATTTTTATCGTTCAAGAACAATTCGTTGATCCCGGCTGGGTTTGAACCCATGAAAGTCGGGTCCCGAGGCGAGCACTTTACCCAAAACACCACCGAGGTTGACTTAAACTCCACAGGGTTAGGTTACTATAATTAAGAACCAGTCCCGGTGTTGTGGTTGCAGCACTTATAAAAAAGGGCGGTCATTGTGGCAAAGGGGAGAGTAATTGGATCCTTCTAATGCTTAGTATTGGCTGGGTCTCTGGGGTTACGGTCCCCTTTGAGTCAAGAACGTTTATGATACCTTTTGAAAAAATATATTTAAAAAAAAAAAAAAAAAAAAAAAACAGATATTTTGCAGCATTATTAATTAAAAAAGACACAGAAAAATGTCAGCCGCCCATATATTAAAACTATTTAATTAATGATTTAGAAAATATTTGTTTGACTCACCAATCACACAGTGTACCGTGAGATACAAAAGTTTACAGCAACCTCACCTTTCTGTAGCAAAATCAAATCTTGCAAATGGGATATTATTAACACTAATCAAACTCTCACATTTAACTAATTTAAACCTCTTACCAAAAGCCAATTAGGTAACTAGGCCTTATGAAAAAAAGATTGATATATTTGCAAACTTAAACACCCTAATGTACACTAAAACACCTAATATATTAATCACCCGTATAGAGAAATACCTTTATTATTATTAGCACCGCGTCTTACTACCCGTTCAGGTTATACGCACTTGCTAATGTGTAATGGTAGGGTGAGATTGTGAGATGAACAGTTTAACGTGGAATCCGAACCACGGTGGAGGCCTGGCATTCCCCACATTCACAAGATGTAGAAATACCTAATCTTTTATGTGCTTATGATAAAAAAATAATCAAACACGCATAATCTAACCTTCCAAGTCATTAAACTAAAACCCTATTTTTATATCTACATATTAATGCCTTTAGAGACTATTTATTTCCACGCAAAGTAGTCTTGTATGCAAGCCTATTCTTGAAAGAAATTTCAATTGATTAATTATTTGCGAATAACCACGAACGGGTAGTAAGACGTGGTGCAAAATAAATAAATTGATCATTAGTTTAATGGCTGATGCTTTTTTTGTTTTTGTTTTATAAATAATAAATAACACGGCAAGGTAAGATTTTTTGTGTGTAAAATTATATCTTCTCTCCTAGCATGAGATTTAAAACAAATTTGATCCCACTTTCAATAATAATTAATTTTAACTTATTCTACTACAAAACTTAGTGTTTTATGTTATTACATCAACATTTGTTTTTTTTAGTCTAGAGAGTTTAATTAATAATTATTTAAGGCAGGCTACAAATATTATTTTATAACAAGTAGTACTTACATATTTTGAGTTTTGTTAATTGCTCAGACGACGGTTTTAAATTGCACAATGTTATATCAAGCAAATAAAAAATTGCCAAACATTTAAAAAATGTATCATTTAAATTAATAGTAGCTTGTTCCCTTTTTGACACCACATCTAAATCATAGATAAGGTAGGTTCAAAGAACCTGTTGCTATGTGGTGGCATTGTAAAAGTTTTTGTTTACACAGAATAACTGCGTTTAATGCTCAGACAAGTAAGACAAGTAGAGATTACCAACGGCCATGTTAGAAAGCTTTCATGATACATGGCACTATCTAGCGGCTGTGTTTAGTACTACTTGGAGGATTGCTCTTTAGCTCTAGCCAGTGAACTAGTTTCCTCCTGGTGGTTATATTTAGAACTACATCATAGAAGCTACTATGGATAGTTTTATAAAGTGTAGCGTAATCTAAAGTTAATTTTATCAGGAATTTTAAGACGCTATAATGCTTCATTTATTGAACAACGAAAATATTTTTTTTAAATTCTTGAAATATTTTTAAAGAACAAATCAGTGTTAATAGCATTGATTAAATTTACTGCCAATAAAAATTTCCAAGAATAAAAATCTGGTTACATACATTTAATTAAAAGATACATTAACCTGATCTATTTATTACCTTCCTGTTGTTTATCACGTGACAGGTGGGCGTGGTAGTGGTATACATAGGTTGAATTTGTATTCAGTTACAGAGCGTCAAACGTGCTAGGGTGCTGTAATGCTGTAAACACCCCACCTACCTACTTGTGTTTTGATTTTAGGCTTTGTGAAGTTTTGAGTTTTTTGTTGTTGTCAAAATGTCTTATGATAAAGAACAGCAACGTCTACGAAAGTTGTCGGAAGAGCTTAGTGATGTAGACAATTACATATCAGAGTTCAACGACTCTGATGATGGTGAATCTGATTACCGTGAAGAAAGTGATCACCAGTCGGACAGTCAACGTAAGTTTGCCTCAAAATAAACCTAAATATTGGACGGGAAAGGATAGTAAAACAAAATGGGGGATACAACCAGATTTTACATCAGTCAGGACAAGCAAACAAAATTTAGTCACCCATTTACCGGGAGCCTGTTGCTAAATTAGCCAAGACCCCACAATAATGTTTTGCTCTTCTTATTGATGACGTACTTGTAAATTTAATTACAGATTGTACAAATATTTACATAAAATCTGTTGAAAGTTTGTATATAAACAAAAGCAAATGCCAGGAAACTAATCAAGTCAAAATGAAATCTGTTTTGGGGCTGTAGATAATTGCCGGCACATACAAAGGAGGTAAACTAAATCTAAAGGATATTTTCAACATAAATGAACTCGGAGTTGACATATTTCACTCAACAATGTCTTGATAGATTTTTATTTTTACTACGAGTAATCCGTTTCGACAATATTTCGGACCAGTAACAAAGAAAGGAGCTAGATAAATTAGCACCCACTGGAAATATCTTCACAATATTTGTGGGGAACTGCCTAAAAGCGTACACAATCTCAGAATTTGTCATAATAGACGAGTAGCTTGTCCCATTTATAGGAAAATGTCCTTTTAGACAATACATCCCTAGTAGCCCTGCAAAATATGGGGTAAGAATTCAAACCACTTGTGATTCTCGCACTTGGTATAGAAAAAACATGAAAATTTATGCAGGATTTCATCCAGAAGAACAATATAAGATATCAAATTCATGTAAAGATGTAGTAGGCCTACTTCAGCTGGTAGACCCCATTTCAGGTACAAGCAGTAATTTCACCTCAGGCAATCGATTTACAAGTTTCCCACTGACAGGATAATCGTTGAAAATAAATGTAACGACAGTGGGAACTGTTAGAAAAAACTAACCGGGATCTTTCCCCAGAGTTGATAAATATAAAAGCTAGAAATAAGAAAACTACTTTATTTGGTTACTCTGGGGCATTGACCATTCTCTTATGTACCAAAAAACGTTAAATAGTGTAATCTTATTGTCTTCAATGCATCCTAATTCTGGCAGCATGCTTTATTTTTAAGACTTAGCATTTCAGCACTAACAAGGACTACTAAGGCTATTGTGAGGTGTCTAAAAATTACATTTATTAGCTTATCAAATATGATACTTCAAAATACAACTTTAATATAACACCCAACTAAAATATATTTTCATATTTTAAAATAAAACTACAGACTACTATTTTTATGTTTCCTAAACTCCTTCTATAAAAGTTTGGGTACATTTCCTGTAAACAATACCCTCCCTATACCTACAGTTGCTTAGTAATTAAATACTATGCACACACCGTAGCCCAAATGAGTAGTGAGGCCCAGTGAATGTGCTCGCCCTCATCAAGTTCACCATAATTTATCTTAATTGAGCAAAAAGAAGGTTTCTGATACACTCTACTACTATTATTGTCCCAAAGTAATATTTTTACAAAACAAATGATCTAATCGATAAAATGCTAGAACAATTTACCAGTGATGCACTATTTAACTGTAGATTATATTATATTTAACTCTCATACATTGGATTATTTCAATAATTTTAGTTGATGCATTCTTAAATGTATATATCAAATATTAACAATGTTAGTAAAATAAAATCTAAATATTTGCCAATATTTTACATTCAACATAGTATAGGAAATAAATTAGGAAAGCTAGGAACATTTTTATATGCCACTACCTCAAAATGCTTAATATTTTAGTTTTAACACTATTGTACCTACTGAAGCAGTAATATTAAAAAAAATTAAGGAATCAAATTGTGATTAAAGTTTTATGACTTATTTTAATTTCTGGTATTTAGATAGGCCTAAATTGGTAGGTGGAAAGAGAATAGAACCAAGGATTTAAGGATGAATGATTAGTGCAATATGTTCTCATAACATACAATTATGTATCTTTTAATGTGTTGAGGCTTAACTTTAAATTTCTGCACTCTTATTGGTTTCATTAAGTTTACCTGCTAGCATTAAATTTAGCATAGCTTCCTAAATAGTTAATACAATAAAGTTCCTCTCTCTCTCTCTTATGGTTTAGTTTAAAATACAATTTGGAATGGTTATTTAGTCTCAGTTTATACATGCTCTATTAATATACAAATTCCTAAAGCATGTTTATTACAACAAATTTTATAGATTTAATTTTTCCATGCCTCATTCCATAACCGACTCCTATAATTTGGTCTAAGAAAACTTCCCTCTTTACATTTAGCATAATTTATTCAGTATTTGATACAGAAACCTTTCCCATGTGCATATTTAGTACAATTTACTTTTTAGCGTTTAGCACAGGTTCCTCCATGCTTGATACGAAAACCTTCTATTCCAGCTAGTTTAGTACTACTTCTCTATTTATATTTATCATGTGTTCCTCCATGCCTCATACAGAAACTTCCTCCTCCTCTAAGGTAATTAGTACAACTTCCTTCTTTACATTTAGGTCTAACCCTTGGTTCCTCCATGCTTGATACAGAAACCTCCTCCATGATCATATTTAATACAACTTTCGCCTTTACATTTAGCACGTGTTCCTCCATGCTTCATACAGAAACCTCCTCTCAAAGCTTGTTTAACACAACTTCCTTCTTTACATTTAGCCTTGGTTCCTCCATTCTTTGTACAGAAACCTCCTCCTTGAGCATAATTAGTGCAATTTTCTTCTTTACATTTAGCACGTGTTCCTCCATGCTTCATGCAGAAACCTCCTCCTTCTATAGGATATTTAGTACAACTTCCTTCTTTACATTTAGCACGGGTTCCTCCATGCTTAATACAAAAACCTCCTCCTGTAGGACATTTAGTACAACTTCCTTCTTTACATTTAGCACAGGTTCTTCCATGTTCTTTACAGAAACCTCCCCCACGATGATATTTAATACAACTTCCTTCTTTACATTTAGGCTTAGTTCCTCCATGCTTTGTACAGAAACCTCCTCGTTGAGCATAATTAGTACAATTTTCTTCTTTACATTTAGCACGGGTTCCTCCAAGCTTCATACAGAAACCTCCTCTCAAAGGCTTGTTTAACACAACTTCCTTCGTTACATTTAGGCTTGGTTCCTCCATGCTTTGTACAGAAACCTCCTCCTTGAGCATAATTAGTGCAATTTTCTTCTTTACATTTAGTTCTTCCATACTTAGTACAGAATCCTCTTCCTTGAGCATATTTAGTACAAGCTCCTTTTTTCATTTGGGTTTATCTTCACTTACCAAATATTTCAAGGCACAATGTTCTTCTGAAATATTTTGATCAAGAGCCTCTTTTTTATATTTCGACAAAGTTCCTGATCCGTCTAGTATTGCCTGTGAAAATAAAAAATATTTATTCAAGAGAGATTTAGATTTTCTGTGTCTTAGACAAATAATTTATTAAGTCAAAACAAAATCTATCACCATTGCTTTGAACATAACGTGCCTGTTGTATTTACAGTGTTCATTTGAAAACATTCCATCTAAGTATCTTAAAAACAACAATACATTTTTTTTTCTGGTTTTGAGAGAAAAGTAATGTGGGTAGGTTGGCTGACCTTGATAAGGTCACATTAAGGTCACCTTGATTTTTTTTTATTACATATTATCGTGGCTCACGTCGTGACCTTTCCAAAATGGTATTGTCAAACTTATTGATGAATAAATTATCATGAAATACGAGCCTCACAAACTCCAGCATCGCCTGTGCAGCATCAGAATTATTCAAACATACCATGGGAAGGTAGAAGTGTGTGTGTGTTTTTGTATCTTTATTTAGTGAGGAAATAGCTAAATGTCAGAACGTAAACACAGCATCCTATTTACTAACAAAACCAATTACAAATCCAGTAGCTGCCTGTATTACTTTCCATTTTAATCATCTGCAGTAATGATTTTGAAAAATGTTTTACACTCAACAGCAGCAACTTTTAACCAAAGACAAAGATAAGAACTAAACTCATGGTTTTGTTTTGGATCTTGTTTCAAAATGTATAGAAACTGTCATAAAAAAAAAAAACGGACTAAGCATATATGAATGAATTGGCTCAATTAAAATGTTGGGACATTATTTGGAAAATTCCAACAGTTTGGTGTCTAGTGATACTGGTGTATCAAATGGTTGAAAACCTACTTTAAAATAAAGGTTTTCGCAATAATTGTTTTTTCATTTACAAATACACAAACTTCTAGCTTATTCAGGTATAGTTTAATAATTCTAATGCTGTGCCCGGTACAGGCGATGTTGGGAGTTGTGAGGTTTGTATTTCATTATAATATTAACTAAAAACAGATTTACACCATTTTGAAAATACCACAAAGGGTGTTTACTGGACTAAAGTTTTGAAATTCCAGTATATTTTCAGTAGCTTATATATATAATTAAATAAAAAAGGCTCTTCGAACTAATAATACTACCTTCTGTTTTGAAAAATCTATACGTATATAAACACCAGGGAAAAGACTTTGTGCGAAATCCAAAAATGCGCTTGTCAGAGACAGGTCTAACTCTCAGATGATTTATAGTAATAATAATGATGATGATGCTAATAATTATAATAATAATAATGATGATGCTAATAATAATACTAATAAAACTAATAATAATTTCAATTTCCTTTATTATAGTGCTGGCCAACATTCGTAAAACCTCTAACAGGCCAGCAATGAAAAGTACTTTTCCACTACCGGCTTGCTAGGCCTGTCATAGTTTCATATGCCTTATAATCTATCTTAAGACTAGGACAAGCATAACATCCAGTCCCTGGTCATCAATTTATCAATATGAAAGGGTAAACAAATATTTTCATCAATTAAAAATTCTCGGTCATAACAGAAATAAAACCTGGGACCCTTAACACAGTAGACATACACTCTACCAACTGAGCTAAGGTGTCGTACTACTTGATTAGCCGGTAACCCATTAATTAAGGACTTCAATATATAATACTATAATACATAGCACCATGTCTTACTACCCGTTCGGGTTATACGCTTTAAGTACTAATTACTCTAATGGATTAGGAATTGGGAAGGTTGAATTAGAGGAAGTGAACCCGCATTTGCGTGTAGGTGGAGTGGACTTCAATATAGATTACACTAAATAACTGAGATTAAAAATCATACAACACTACAAACTTTCAATGAAACCTCCATTGTTTCCGGTCCTTTAAAAACAAATGAACGTCAGGTCACTCCATATTTTTAAAGTCAGTTCCCTAGAATATTTTTTTTCAGTCCGGGATTAAAAGTTGTATCTTGACAAACTAGACGGTATTTTTCACACGGTTAACTGACAATTAGTGACACATCATTTAAAAGTATTTTCCCCAATGAAATACATACAAATTATACCACGATAAAAAACAAACGCAAAATTTGTAGTTTTATGTAATATCCTCAGAAGTAACATTTATACTGAACTGCTGTAATTTTTTTTTCTGTTCATCCCCGTATCTGTAAGTCTGTCCCTATGTCTGTATGTCTTCTGCCTCTATGTCTGTCCCCATGTCTGTCTATTTGTCTGTACCTGGAACTACAGCTGAAATAGTTCAACGGATTTAGTTCAAACTTTATTATATTTAATCGCTTCATGGTCATACCTCGAGCTCAAATCGTGTGAGGGGGTGGGAAAATGTTTTTATAGTTTTTGTAACAAAAAACCTTTTTTTTTGATCAAAATAAATAACACATTGCTTCAGTAGGTACAATTTTCTATATTACACATAATTCATGAATATATAATATAGCAACGCGTCTTACTACGTATTAAGACTATATGCGTAGGTACTAATTACGCTAGTGATTTTAAAGACCAGGTAGGCTATATTTATAGGAAGTGTACCCGCAATTGCACGGAGGAAGAGTGAAAAACCATTCTGTAAAAACCACCTTCACTACATCCGACCGAGATTCGAACCTTGATCTCCCCGTCATTGGCAGTCTAATATACTGCAAGAGTAACGCGTTAGACCATGCGACCACCGAAGCGGGTCATGAAGATTTGTCGTGACCATTATGGAAGACATTTTTCTTAATTTAAAAAGTTCCTCACCAAATTACATGACACATATCTAACAACTGTTGATATTACTATACATAGAACACTAAACTAAATGTATCTTCTGAAGTAATAGCTGGTTTATTTTGTCCAAAATTGTGTTTTGTTGTAAAAAAAAAAACCTTTTAATATACTAAGCCCGTGTGAAACTTTGAAATTGCAAACCCGAATCTTGCTATGTTTTGGATTGGTTCAGAAATTTAATCTTAATATTCGAATGATTCGAATTGTATTCGAAATTTCAAATCAAATCTATCACAGATTCGGATCTGATGGAGTATAATTTACAAAATTCGAATATAAAATTCAAACATTTGAACTTTAAAAAAATAAATAATCATAAATCCTTTACTGTGAATTGACCATGGAAACTTTGAGAATATAATAATATTTAAAATCTAATCACAATTTGAACACGGTTTATTGAGTAAGCAAAGCTCAGGTCTATAATATACGAACCTTGACTCGCGTTCCCTCCCCCCACATTAAAGAATGTAAGGTTTCAGCGCACCTCATCACCTACATTCCAAAGGACGTGTGAAGAATCACTGAACAGACACACAGCTGATTACAGGGCCAGGTCTTCTAGCCAGCATTATCATCATTATTACTATCCGGGTCTTCTCTTGTCGGTGAGCGCGTGCTTATGGGTGTGTGGGTGTGCAGGTGGATTTGCATACGCACCACTCTCCTCCAAGATCTGTGTCTATATGTTTCATCTCTGGTTACTGGGTCAACCACGGAACATCACGAAGAGGCGGACATTAAAAGTGACTGTATCTTCCTTACTCGATACTCATCCCTCTCCCTCCTGAATAAACATTTATATACCCTCAGGGGGAGATGGGGGAGGGAAGACGAATATTCCAACTGCTCTATGCGTGGTGTCGAATGCGCAATGTAGACATAACATGCTCTTAAGGACTCCGCCTACTCGAAGGGAAATATTCTCACATTGAAACTATGACGTTCTGGTGGAGTGTTGCCAGGGTAAAGAGAGCTTGTTTGGACTGTACCTGTGAGATGTTCTTTCTCAGACTGTCCCCATTTGACAAATCACATTTAGGCTCCGATTTATAATCCAATTTTGATCGGAAGCTAGATAAGTTACTAGATCTAGATCTAATTTCACTTATCCATACGTACAATCATGTAACCTGCAACTGTCACTTTTAATATATGTTATCAATCAATTTATTAAAATGTTAACAATGTTTACAGAAATAAAATTTAGATTGCATTTTAAAAAAGCCCTTTCTATGAAAATTGTACTGTACACTTTGTTTACCCGGAAAGGTAGCAAACTTACCTTGCAATGCTCCACTATGTCTTAATGTTGTCCATAAAGGTAAGACTACTACCTTTCAAGGTTAACTGAATGTATACATCTCACATGGGAAGGTATGTTTGTTGATACCTGACAAATGAGTGGTTAAATGAGCTATTTACATTTTTTTATTTAAAAAACAAATAATTAGTGGTTATTTATAGTGTCTTATTTTTTATAAACACAATAAAAAGAGCAATACAATCAATTAAAATACCCTCAGCAGATACATTGGTAGAATAATCTTCCAGCAACCGTAAATAGATTTTTTAAATTAATTTCTCCTTCAAACAATTCTAGAACTTACATAATTTTTATTGATAAATAGACTTCCAGCTTCATTTTTTTAAAGTTTGGCACTAATAGCCTTAGCTTGTACTGTAGAAAGGAATAAATAACTTAATTTAATCCCAAAAAAGAAAAGAAAAAAGGTCTATCAGTAATTTTGTTTCTTATTTTCAAGATAACAATCCACCTTTTATTTCAAAAGCAAAGAGGACTAAAACATTTCTCTTTGGAAAGCTATAAAATATTTTTTTTAATGAGTGTTTGAACAAAAATAGTCACACCATGGGAATTGCTTGGAGAATACATTAAAAGGATGTTTAAAACAAATTCGCCACTCCGGTGACGTCATTATTGCGAATATTGGCGAATCGGACCTCGATGTGACGACGAATTTCGATAGGTATTCCAAGATCAATTGTTGTATCGATGGCCATTTTGGTCGATAGTTTAACTTCTCAACACTCGATATCTTTACTTGGTCATGTGACAGGAAGTATCAACATGGCCACTACCAGCTACAGTAGCTTTCGTCGTTTACAAGAATTGAATTTCAAAACCAGGTAAATAATTTAACTTCACTTTAACGTAAGACTAAAAGTAGGGAAATCTAGTGAACCCTTATTTACTAAATAACATTTAATTTTCAGTATTTTTGCATAACAGTTCTTGACATTCAGTTCTTCTTTACCTTTCTAACATTCAAAAATCCAACTTTAAATTATTAAATAAAAATTATAGCCATATTAACTACAAAATAATGCGAGCTACTATTACAATATGTTACAAAAAAAGAATATATATATATATATAAAATATATGTATATATATATATATATATATATATATATATATATATAAAAATATATGTATATCTAAATTGATAGATTATGAAGAGGAAAATTAATAAAGGGAAAGAGAAAATAAAACGTTAAAATACAAAACTATTTGTTAGATTTACCTTTTCATTGCTAATTCAGGGTACTAACACTGAGCTACATCAAGTCAAATAGTACTTAAAAGAACAATTGTAAAGAAAAACTTTGTTTGTGTGAAAAATTATTATATATATAAAAACACAAATAAATTTAAATTTAAACTTTTTTCATCTTTCATTATTGATTATAGATAAATTTAAAATGTTGGTTGCTAATCACTTAAAACTAATTCTTTGGCGCAAATGTTCTAGTAATACGTAGAATTAAAATAAACCCTAAAAAAATTAATTGCTTGTATCAAAAACTTTTTGAGTGACTTAAGTAAAAAATATATAACGTAGGTATGCACCGATTTTGTTGGTAAGTTCAATCTTAAAGGTATTTTCTCCTACAAAAGGAGAAAAGAGCTTTCAGAACGGACTTTACTTGAAAAATCAGTGTATTTATTTTCTTACCTTTCCATCGAAATGTATACACATAGGCCTAACATATTAGATGGAAACTTCATTGTCATTACACGTGTACTGTACATAATGTTTGGAAAATATAATTGGTAGATAAAACTTCTCAAATTAATAAAAATTCACGGGATAGCACCCCAAAAACAGCAAAAACAGTACCTTAACAATACGCCACGTCACAATACCACTTCAACAAGAAGCTTGGACGAAGACAGCCATTTTAAAAAACAACAACTGTTCTTAGAGAATTCGTAAATGAATTTAAAGGTAGGATATACGTTGCGGTTTATGTTGCTGGGATTTTTTTTTCCATCACCGCGTCTTACTGCCGATTAGGGTTACACGATTGTTGGGATTGTTGGCGTATTATGTGATTATGGTGTGATATTTAGGTGGTGTGATATTGGCGTGTTAGTGTGTGTGTGTTGGTGTTTGGTGAGTTATTAGTGTGTGGTGTGATATTGGTGTATCATTGTGGTGTATTATTGGTATTTGGTGTGTTAATCGTGGGTGGTGGGATTTTAGTGTTTGGTGTATGTTGTGATTTTGGTGGGTGATGTGAAAAATGGTGTATGGTGTTGGTGAGTTGTTTGTGAGATGAGTGGTGTATAAATATTAAAAATCTATATTTAAATTCATAGTTTGTGCGCAACCATATGAAGGTCCACTCTATTATGGGACAAATTAAACTTTTAATATGTTTCACTTTTAAGTTTACTTAAAAATCAATGACCAGAGAATAAAAATCTAAGAAAATGGCTTACGTTGCTATATGAAGCACTTGGCACAGGTTCTTTGCGAAGTTGGTTTAAGATTATTTTTCATTTAATTGAATATTTTTGTGCAGTACAAGGATTCAACCCCTGACTTCCCTAACATTTGAATCACTCAAAGAACCATTTGGATTTCTCAAATAACCTTTTGGATCACTAACAGAACCGTCTTAGATCACTAACAGAACCGCTTGGATCACTAACATAACCGTTGGGATCACTCAAAGAACCATTCGAATTAGTCACAGAACTATCTGGATCACTTAAAGAACCATTCGAATTACTCACAGAACCATTTGGATCACTCAAAGAACCAAACCATTTGGATCACTTAAAGAACCATTTTGTGCAAATTACAAGTTAATTAACCAATCCTGCGATAGAAGTTGAACACTTTGACAAGGTAATTCTGAACTCACTTTTCTAATAGTCAGTACTGATTTGTTTCATCTACAAAATAAAATAATTAACACAACGCTTTATACAAACCACAATAAACATTTGGTTGGACCTACAGAACTAAGAGGGAACAATAACCACCATCTTTGTACAAAACAACAAAATATTGTTTTGGGAATATCACAAAATAACATTGTAGTGTATGCAAAAAAATACTTGACAATATTTTCTTTTGTCAATAATTAACCAAATATTTTGCTAGTTACAGTTTGACAAATAAATTTTGTAGACCACACTACATTTTTATAACATATAGACAATGGTTTTATTCTTGCATGTGTGTTGATTTTATATTTAAGATGATATATGACGTCACGGACTTGCTAAGAAGACATCCACTGTAGATATGTGTGTTGATGCTATATTTCACATTATCTATGATACCACGGACTTGCTAAGAAGACATCCACTGTAGGTATGTGTGTTTATGCTATATTTCACATTATCTATGATACCACGGACTTGCTAAGAAGATATCCACTGTAGGTATGTGTGTTGATGCTATATTTCACATTATCTATGATACCACGGACTTGCTAAGAAGACATCCACTGTAGATATGTGTGTTTATGCTATATTTCACATTATCTATGATACCACGGACTTGCTAAGAAGACATCCACTGTAGGTATGTGTGTTGATGCTATATTTCACATTATCTATGATACCACGGACTTGCTAAGAAGACATCCACTGTAGGTATGTGTGTTGATGCTATATTTCACATTATCTATGATACCACGGACTTGCTAAGAAGATATCCACTGTAGGTATGTGTGTTGATGCTATATTTCACATTATCTATGATACCACGGACTTGCTAAGAAGACATCCACTGTAGATATGTGTGTTTATGCTATATTTCACATTATCTATGATACCACGGACTTGCTAAGAATACATCCACTGTAGGTATGTGTGTTTATGCTATATTTCACATTATCAATGATACCACGGACTTGCTAAGAAGATATCCACTGTAGGTATGTGTGTTGATGCTATATTTCACATTATCAATGATACCACGGACTTGCTAAGAAGATATCCACTGTAGATATGTGTGTTTATGCTATATTTCACATTATCTATGATACCAAGGACTTGCTAAGAAGACATCCACTGTAGGTATGTGTGTTTATGCTATATTTCACATTATCTATGATACCACGGACTTGCTAAGAAGACATCCACTGTAGGTATGTGTGTTGATGCTATATTTCACATTATCTATGATACAATGGACTTGCTAAGAAGACATCCACTGTAGATATGTGTTGATGCTATATTTAAAATGATCTATGACTTGCTAAGAGAATATATACTGTAGATATGTGTGTTGATATGTTTGATGCGATTTGTCTTGGAGCGATGAAATCCTCGCTCCTGAAATGTCAGAACGAGCCGGCCGTGTGTAATACATCTGTCTGTGGCCTGTTGACCCCGACCTGGTCACAGAACGAACTGCACACACATACACCTCTTGTTTCTCTGCCCGGCTCGCTTCGTAACACTCGTTATATTCCTCTAGCACTCTCCACATGAGCAGAAATACACACAACGAAACTAATATTTTATAAATAATTCTAGAATTCACTTTCTATGTTTGTAAGCATGTATTGTATATCTGTAAATGGTGACCTGGCGGTCTAGGGGTAAGGTGTCAGACTTCTTTGCTGGCGGCCGGGGTTCAATCCTCGGTCACGGCACAGATTTATCTGATTACCAAACCCTTCCTTCACCTCTGAAAAGACATCTTGTGAATGTGGGGAATGCCAGGCCTCCACCGTGGTTCGGATCTCACGTTAAACTGTAGGTCCTCCATTTCATCTCACAATCACCCTACCATTACACATTAGCGTAAGTGCGTATAGCTCGAACGGGTAGTAAGATGCGGTGATAATAATAATAATAATAATAATAATATATCTGTACATTTGTATGTCTTTATTTTTAGGAAGTAACAACATATTTTTACGGTCAATATTGATAACATATTATTATTATTATTATTATTATTATTATTATTATTATTATTATTATTATTATTATAATGTGTATTGATAATATCTATCAAAAGTGACAGCTGAAAATCACATGACTTGACGTCTGAATATGTGAAAGGAGATAAAGTAGCTTTTACAGCTGTCAGATGAGGTTCTTTTACAATAAAATCAGACTATATATATTTTTTCTGTCATGTATTATTATTATTATTAGCACCGCATCTTACTACCCGTTCAGGTTATACGCATTCTGTCATGTAAAATTATTTGTACAATGGCCTAACGTTTTGATTGCAATGCTATCTTTATGTAAAGATGAAAATATATTAAGAAGTGTGTGTACATTCTGCCTACCAGCAAGGGGTAAGAATCTTTCTATAACTAGTGTACCGTGTGTACATTCTGCCTACCAGCAAGGGGTAAGAATCTATAACTAGTGTACCGTGTGTACATTCTGCCTACCAGCAAGGGTAAGAATCTTTCTAGAACTAGTGTACCGTGTGTACATTCTGCCTACCAGCAAGGGGTAAGAATCTATAACTAGTGTATAGTGTGTACATTCTGCCTACCAGCAGGGGTAAGTATCTCCAGTGCACTGGTCAACAGTAATGATAGTCAGAAAGTTTGTCCACCGTATTTTGTAACAACGCTACAAGAAGTACCTCCGCCGCAATTATGACGTGTAAGAGCTATTCGCGCTCGTTTGTTTCAATTTACACGCTGGACGACTGGGAATATCACAATAATGTACACATATATATGTGGGTCATGGTGAGAGAACATTGGTACGCATGAGAAGCATTTGTTTGGAGTGGAGGGGGTGGTATGATAACATGGAAGAGAGAGGGGAGGGGAGGGCACATGAATAACGAATTAACACCGATCGTGTATCATTCATCATAAGACGTCATTGCCGACTTTTTACATCCTGTAATAAAGATGGTGGACGTCATTTCGTAACAGAACATCTTACGATTTCTAATATTTCCCATAATTCACGAGCAAGATACCAACTTGTTAGAATGTTAGACGGACGTCCCGGGTCATACCCAAGTGCGATAGTTCTGAGTAAGCTGTACTTTAAAAAAGTATAATTTGATTTATAAAAAAGTATTTATACGTGTAAAGCGTTCATTTCCTAGCCAAGCATAAGTTAGTTTCCTGTAATTTTGATACTATTCGTTCAGTATTATAGATATAATTTATTTTAATTAGTTTAAATAATATATATAAATATTACTTACTTTATGGCATTATGAACTCGAAAGCTCATTGCACAATTGGCGCTCGGGTTTGCTAGTAATAAAGTAATGTATTATTAATAAATTGCCCCGTGCTCCTAAAAATAAAAAGAATCCAAAGGCTGTCTAACGTTTTACACTTCACGCGTAAGAATTTCCATACATTTAATCTCAACGTTGAATTTTAAAGATTATTATTACGTTAATGAATCGGAACATGTTTGGAGGAAGTTATATTTTGTACTTTTTTTTCCTTGTAGGACCACAATCTGGCCTAATGAAGTCACTGAACGAACCGGGAGCAAGGCATGACAGTGGTTAAGGTGGAGGAAGGAGATGAAGGCGACAAGAAGCAGTCCAAAGAGAGGTAGGTAGATCTTTGTGTTGTCAAAAAAAATCAAGTTTCATGTGGAACCTTCGTTGAACTGGACAAGGTGAGCTCTTCTCCAGTCTGTTTCAATAATGTATTTCTTCAAGACGAATATCCAACTCCTGAGTTGAGGTCGGAAGAAAGAGGTGGGTTGGCGTACTTGAGAAACTGCCATTGGCTGATCCAGAATATTAAATAGAATGCAGATCAACCGAATAAATTTGTGACAAAGGTGGGTCGCGTTGTAAAAATTAAAAAAAAAAATATGTTTATAATAGAAAATAACAAAAGTCTTTTCCACGAAAATTACCACTAAAACAATACAATTTATAATGTACCACGATATTAATAATTTTTAATTCTTTCGAAAAAGATACAACCTGACAAATTAATACTCTTTTATATATCTAATTTAACAAGCTCATTTCCAGTGATTGAAATTAAGAATAAATGTCAATACAAGTTTTGACAAACGACCACTCATTTTAACGGTCTGAGATCTAGGATGTCAACAGACGTATCAGCTTCCAGCTAAATCCCTACTTTATTAGCGGATTTCCACCTTTCCTGATGCGTGTGCAGTGGCTCATTCGTACAAACACTCTTTGTTTACATCTCCATGGAAACCATGATTTGTGTATAGTTGTGTATCGGCGAGTAAATCATTTCTCTTTGGTTAATAACAGCTCACTTGTTACTTTAGTGGTATAATGTTACAACTATATATAAATATGAGAGGGTTGTTTTAAAAATTATTAAACTCTTTGTGTAAAATTTAACACCAAAAGCCTCAACATCCATACAAATTTATTAACTCTGGCCCAACGTGATCTACAGGAATATGTATTAAAAAATAGGGAGTCTCATTAAAAAAAATCGACGTGATTGAGTAGCGTACGCAGGATTGCAAAGTGGGGGGGGGGGCCTCAAGAAGGGGAGTTTGGGGTTAGATTCCCCCCAAGCACCGGAGGCAATTTTTTTAAACTATTATATACATTTATAAGCTTTTTTGGAAGGTTTTTCAATTGGTATTTGTTAACTTGATCATTTATATTTTTACTATTATGAACGTGATAAGCTAACAAGATAATAAATAAAGTTGAGTTAATCGTCACATAGGATTAATGTTAAAAACATAATAACCGATTAGTTATGATAGGTAAATTTCTAACCACTGTGCAACTCCTCGATGGAACCACGTGTGAGAATGGAAGATTTAGAACCTGCCGCAATCTTCAGTACTAGGGTCACTTCCTAGACTGCAAGAACATCAATTAGGACTACTAGGGAGGATCAACACAAGGATGTTTGCCACTTGATATTTTGTTTGCTCACAATATTTAACTGGTCATACCCATCATCTCATTCTCAATTTTATTTTATTTTCAGATCTGCGTAGATCTCGGGGTATCCCCAAACTATGGTAGGGGGGGCTTGAGCCCCCTCAAGACGCTTCTGACGTGACCTCAACATAACTTTAGCAACACCATCCAAGGTCATACCAACCTTACAACCTTACTTCCCCCTCAGAACCAAACAACCTTTATTTAAAATATTTTTTCCTCCAATGCGTTGTTTTCGAGATATTTTGGTGGAAAGTTTTCAAATGAACACCCGGTATATGAAAGGGGTAGCTTGGGGATGAATAATATTGTTACGGCTGATCTCCGTAATTATAACCTTTCATCCCCCAAGCTTCGACTTACACATACACTTAATTGTATATCGTTGCTTTCTTCCATCTTTATTCGCTAAGACTGTACCATGTATTTGTACTATTGACAGCATAAAGACACAAACGAACCGCCGGTGGCTCTGGTATCGATAATATCTCTTAGTAGCCGATTATATACACACGTCCATCACGGACTCTGCCTTAAAATATAAGCGAAGAAAGACCTGCGCATGGGTTGATCCTGGATAGCTCAGTGGTTAGATCATTGGCACGTTAAGCCGAAGCTCCTGGGTTTGAGTCCCATGTCAAAGTGTCATTTTTTGATTTATAAATATAAAAGTTGGGGGATGGGGGCTGAGGCGTTGTAGGTGGGTAGGTCGTTCCCCGGACCCATCTGGGCCGGAGTTGATTACTGCAAACTGGTCCCTTTGTTTTCTTGATATTTTCCTCCCGGCTAGTTTTGGTGCAATTTATTAAAATACACCCTCCTCGGTCTTTTCCCTAAGATGATTCGCTCACCGCGGTTTGAGGTCTGAAAGCGGATGTGAATGAACTTAAGGGTTCGAGCGAGTTTTAGATGGTTTCTAACATTAGATTTGTTATGGTTGTGACTGCGTAATATCTGGGTTAATAAAATTTGGTTCTAGAATAAACAATATTGAGGACACAATTTCATTGCTAAAAAAATAACTCTAACGTATTTATTAGAGTTTATTTAGTTTTTACTGAGAAATAATTAAAACCTCAAAAAATAGGGTAGTATTTTATATTTTAGATAGTAACGAAAATACTATCAATTAACTTCAACAAAATTTATTTTAGAACAATAGTTGGTTAATTCAGAGAGGATTGCTTCTACAAAAAAAAAAAAAAAAAAAAAATAGCTAACTCTCTTAAGGCGGTATGAGAGGAAGCGCAAGGTTAAGTTCAGAACTTTGTAGTTGGTTTTGGTCAAAATAAATAACATATTTTCCCAATAGAATCATTTGGTTTAACACTCTACATTTAATAATACCAACAGTTGTTGAATATCTATCAAAGCCATTGCGGATTTTGAACAGGACTTTTTATTTCTTTATTTTAAAATTCTTATTTAAATAATACAAGGCTCATGGAATATTCAAGAAATATTGATATTATCAAATGTAGAGAATTAAACTAAAAGTATTTACTCAAGCATATTCGATTGATTTTGACCGAACATATTTTTGTTATAAAACTTGTGGAAATATTTACCTAAGCTCGCGTTTCTTCTCATCTCACCTTTAAAGAGGAGAGGAAGACGTCAAGAACAAATATCTTCCCCCGTCTCGTTCATATCGGCGGTGCGGTCTCTTCTGTGAGGTTAGCGTGCTCGACTCGGGGGGAGAGTTCTCGTCATCTCGGACCTAGGTTACCTCACTGTCTGGTAAAGAGGTCATCCAGTTCAGTTCCGTGGAACAACCGCGCAAGTCGTGGTCCTACCACTGTCTTTAGGAGACGGACAGGAATAGTAGCTGGCTGCAGGAGACGAACAGGAATAGTAGCTGGCTGCAGGAGACGAACAGGAATAGTAGCTGGCTGCAGGAGACGAACAGGAATAGTAGCTGGCTGCAGGAGACGAACAGGAATAGTAGCTCGCTGCAGGAGACGAACAGGAATAGTAGCTGGCTGCAGGAGACGAACAGGAATAGTAGCAGGCTGCAGGAGATGGACAGGAATAGTAGCCGGCTGCAGGAGACGAACAGGAATAGTAGCCGGCTGCAGGAGACGAACAGGAATAGTAGCTGGCTGCAGGAGACGGACAGGAATAGTAGCTGGCTGCAGGAGACGGACAGGAATAGTAGCTGGCTGCAGGAGACGAACAGGAATAGTAGCAGGCTGCAGGAGACGAACAGGAATAGTAGCTCGCTGCAGGAGACGAACAGGAATAATAGCTGGCTGCAGGAGACGAACAGGAATAGTAGCCGGCTGCAGGAGACGAACAGGAATAGTAGCTGGCTGCAGGAGACGAACAGGAATAGTAGCTGGCTGCAGGAGACGAACAGGAATAGTAGCTGGCTGCAGGAGACGAACAGGAATAGTAGCAGGCTGCAGGAGACGAACAGGAATAGTAGCTCGCTGCAGGAGACGAACAGGAATAGTAGCTGGCTGCAGGAGACGAACAGGAATAGTAGCCGGCTGCAGGAGAAGAACAGGAATAGTAGCTGGCTGCAGGAGACGGTCAGGGATAGTAGCTGGCTGCAGGAGACGGACAGGAATAGTAGCTGGCTGCAGGAGACGGACAGGAATAGTAGCTGGCTGCAGGAGATTAGTTCAGTAAAATGCAGTATCGGGCTCTATATAAGCCTCCCTCCCCTCACCAATGTTTAAGTCCAACTACTGAAGCCTTTCTCTGGTAATGGTTGTTGAGTCACTGTTGCCCCTGTTAGTTATGCAACATGGAGCTGCAATGGACCACTGCTCATCTCACCTCGACATTTTCACGGCACAGTTTGTTCTAGAATTGTTCGTGCCTTCTCTCCGACAGACCAACTGACTGACCTAGTGATGGAAATGGAACTAGCCGTGATACATCAATGTTAGTTATATGAATCTTATTACCTATTATAAATAACCGTGATTACAATACTAAAAAGTCTCACCACCAATCTTACCATCCGTCTTCCCGCTAGTCCTACTACACGTCTTACCACCCGTCTTACCCATGTAGGGCCAACTAGAGGTCAGTCAGGCCATTGGTTAAGCATTACTTACTATACTTTGTTCTGTAACGAGCTCTTAAGTAGTTCCATTAAGATCTTTAATATATTTGAATATTTCTGATCAACATAACATTTTGTAATAGAGCATGGCAGTACAATAAAACCACAAAAACCCCAAACCAAACGTCAATTACGAAACCACACATATTTCCATTCACCACCTTTATCCCGGCCGAAACCCGTCCTGACAATTTTGGCCCACGAAGAGGGAGTGACAATGTGCAGATCTGGGGGAGGGGGACTAACCCCCCTCGTATGGCAAATAATTAAAAATATTGGAACCAATAGCTTAATGTTGCATGTCCTACAGGACCTAATTAATAACTCTTTCAACCAGATTCGGTGGCAGCGTGGTTTAACGCGCTACTCTCATGTTGGACTAGACTGCCAAAGACGAGGAGATCGTAGTTCGTTCTCAGTTGGGTGAACTGAGATTTCTTCCTAAATATTTTTCCACTCTCCCTCCACGAAAATGCAGGTGCATTTCCTATAATTTAAACCTTCACTATCCCTAACACATTAGTGTAATTAGTACATAGGTGTATAGACCTAACGGGTAGTAAGACGCGGTGCTAAATAAATAAAATAAAATCTATTTCAAAGTTCTAATGTGCAGAAAAGCCAGTGGCTTGAAAATAAAACTCTCCACTAAGTATAGTATGATAACTAATTATTTGTATAAAAATGCATATTTTTTTATCGACTACTAACACTTTTTTAACCCATGTACATATTTATTACTTTCATTGTGACAGTGACTTTGTTTTATGTTTCTTGTATTAAAATTACAACTTTGTTATCAAAATTGTGTTTTTCTTATAAGGCCTCTTTTTACCATTATAATCATTAATTAAAATTATTTTAATACATTAGTAATATTATTATAGTTATTATAAATAATAATCTTGATTAATTAACACTATTCAACTAATGTAAACTTGAAGAAGCCTTATGAAACACCATTGAACCCCCCTCCCTTCCCCCATCAACTTCTTCGAAAACAAGCCCTGGTTCCTCCCTTGTGTTAAATGTGTTTTAAAACACAAGTTCCTTACGAAGTTGGACGGTAATAATTTGTGTTCCACAAAAGTGTTCAGGTATATTATTCGATGACTTGGTAACATGCCCTCCTCTGGAAGCTCTTATTTGTACCCAATTCCTACTGACATGGACGTCTTTTGTAGGAAACAAGCTTCCAGCGCGGTAGAAGGAAATCCGTTCTGAAGGTTTCTTTTCTTCTTTTTCTTCTAATAATAATAATAATAATAATAATAATAATAATAATAATAATAATACATAATAATAATAAATTGTTTCCAGCCTGTGGTTGGGTCAGTTTAGTAAAATGCCTCTATCTTCCTTTATCTGCCACAAATTCTTCCTACTTTAATTTCTTCCTTCTTCTCCTCTCACTTGTAGAGTTGCGTTACTCATGTTCCTCACTCTTCTTAGACTCCCTTGCCGTCTTTTTCCTACATACTTCATTTCAACATTTTCTTTGGCATCTCTCTCCTATCCATCCTCATTACATGCCCATACTACCTCAGTCTTGCTTCCTCCACTATCTCATGTACTCCAACATCCTCATTACATGCCCATACCATCTCAGTCATGCTTCCTCTACTATCTCATGTACTCCAACATCCTCATTACATGCCCATACCATCTCAGTCTTGCTTCCTCTACTATCTCATGTACTCCAACATCCTCATTACATAACCATACCATCTCAGTCTGTTTCCTCTACTATCTCATGTACTCCAACATCCTCATTACATGCCCATACCATCTCAGTCATGCTTCCTCTACTATCTCATGTACTCCAACATCATCATTACATCCCATACCCTCTCAGTCATGCTTCCTCTACTATCTCATGTACTCCAACATCCTCATTACATGCCCATACCATCTCAGTCTTGCTTCCTCTACTATCTCATGTACTCCAACATCCTCATTACATAACCATACACTCAGTCCTGTTCCTCTACTATCTCATGTACTCCAACATCCTCATTACATGCCCATACCATCTCAGTCATGCTTCCTCTACTATCTCATGTACTCCAACATCATCATTACATCCCATACCATCTCAGTCATGCTTCCTCTACTATCTCATGTACTCCAACATCCTCATTGCATGTCCATACCATCTCAGTCTTGCTTCCTCTACTATCTCATGTACTCCAACATCCTCATTACATAACCATACCATCTCAGTCCTGTTTCCTCTACTATCTCATGCACTCCAACATCCTCATTGCATGCACATACCATCTCGGTCTTGCTTCCTCTACTATCGCATGTACTCCAACATCCTCATTGCATGCACATACCATCTCGGTCTGCTTCCTCTACTATCGCATGTACTCCAACATCCTCATTGCATGCACATACCATCTCAGTCTGTTTCCTCTACTATCGCATGTACTCCTACTGTCTCCCGGATAACCTCATTCCTAAACTTGTTTCTCCTGGTGAAGGCCTTCTATACCACCAAAAATCAGGCTATAGTTTCGACCTTTTGTCTTAGCAAAGAGATAACTACACAGAGACTACTAATTAATCTCCAGCCCTTGTAGTGGTGGCAGGGGGATACAGCGCGTGCGCAGAGACCGCTCCTCGGAGGCGTCCTCTGCTCTGACATTTGAGAGCGACATTACGCAATCATTGTGTGTCATATTCTCGTCACCAGCTGACATTTCGGCGGGCACTTCTTTCTGACGTTGACGACTTAATTTAATATATGAGAGGTGACATTCCTCCATTTGGAAACAAAAAGAGGACCTTCCTGGTATTTTATCACCACATCTTACTACCTGTTCAGGTTATACGTATATATGGTAGCTACTCTATTGGGGTAGGGATGAGGAGGAACGCGTTTTAGAGGTAATACACCCGCATTGGCGGGGAAGGAGAGTGGGAGACTATTTAGGAGAACCACCTTCATTACAACCGACTGGGATTCAAACTCTGATCTCCCCAGGCTGTCTAGTCTTTTGCGAGATTGAAGCCTTAGACTGTGTGGCCATCGAAACGGGTTTTTCATAGATATTATCTCTATCTGTAAAATTACAATAATAATATAGTAAAATGTTATCAATGCTGACAACAAATAATTGTCTGAAAAATCAACTATAGTTATCTTGCCGAAATTTTAAATATTTTCGTTTCAAGGCTACAAATTCACAACCTACAGAACAATCGATTGAACCGGAAAATTACTACAGGTGGTCAATTTTTAAAATTTCAAATAATTATATTCGAATTCACCGCCAACACCTGGTAAAAGTACTTTTGATTCAACCACTCTACCTTCATATATTTGCTTTGTAACTTGGTCCACACTCATCCTCTCAACATGCCCAAACCAAAGTAAGTCGCTTCTTTCAAATTAACATATTGTATTCCCTTTAAACTACACGTCTTCAGCACCCATTCATCACTGACTCTGTCCATACGAGTTGTATTCCTTCAGCACCCATTCATTACTTATATACGAGTTTTCCCACATACATTTCTTAGATATCTCATTCCAACTGCATTTTCCTTGCTCTTGTGTTTCCCCTGACTAACCCACACTTCATATCCATACAACAATGTTGGCGTTAACGGACCTTAATATATTTCCATCTTTTCCTCTTTCGATACTAATTAATTCTTTGCAATAGTTCAAATACTTCCACCTATTCTCCAAGATGTATTCGCCCATCTGTCGATTTTCCCATCTATCCTTCAATTTTGATAAAACATTCTGCCTAAATACACAAAATAATTCACTTGTTCTAACAATTGACACTCATTTCCTGATCAATCCACATTAAAAACTATCCATCACCTTAGTTTTGGAGACTTGAACAAAAGAATAATAATAATAATTGGGAATATGTAGTAAAATAAAATATATTTATTGCTCCCCCCCCCCCTCTCCCCACGTACCCTTTATGAAGGAAGTCATGCCTTTGTACACCCCCTCGTATACCTTTACATACCGTTATATTCCTATTTATATACCGCCAAGTAAGGTCCCAGGTGAAAATGAGGAAGAGGTCTACTCAAGCAGAACTGGAACATCATCAGGTCAACAGGTCATGTGATCATCTAGAATGATGGATCAGTACCGTCACGAGCACAGCCACTTTCCATCGTCAGGGAGATAAAATCAAGACGTCCTGACCTGGGGTACCAGAGTTCGAGACTAGGGTACTCGTAGGAGAGTGGCATGGGGCGTCTGAAACATTGGGACTTAACCTAGGACAACACCACTTGCCACTAAACACAAAGCAACATCAACGTGTGACTTAAAAGTTGACTAATTTTCAAAAACCTGCGTTTTTTTATGCCTACAATTATTCACGTATGTAAAAACGTAGTAGATAATGAGTGATTTATTGTTTATCACTATACAGTAAACTAGACAATCCCGCACGGCGTTGCCCATGGCCCACTGTGTTATAAGATTTATATAAGGCCCTCACTTGCCCCCCCCCCCCATGGTGCCCGATTTTAAATGGAAACGTTATCTCTGAAACGTAATTCTAAGTCAGATTATGTCAATAAATATAGCTATATTATACCTTGTGTAAAACTATCGACATTTTTATGAGGAATAAATTAAATTTTAGAAATAAAATATATCCTATGTTACTCGCTGATAATGTAGCTTTATATTGGTGAAAGAATTTTTAAAATCGGTCCAGTAGTTTTTGAGTTTATCCATTACAAACAAAAAATCAAATCTTTCTTCTTTATAATATTAGTATAGATAATAAATTAAGAACAATTAAAGTAAATAATGTTAATAGTAATCGGTGGAAATAGATTTAAAACTACCCCTACCCTTTGCGTGACGTGCGGCAGTGGAGGAAATGGATGTATGTTTCATCGGTTGCTTGGTCACACTTGCAACAACGTAACAACACTACACGGTTGTTGTCCTTGTGCATTTAAATGGGCGTTGCTAAATGTCACTCACGCGCAGGCCAGAGTTCCAACAGGTTTGGTATCCATCTTAGTTTGAAGAAACGCTTGACCTATGCGTTACATTTTGAGATTGACCAGAACTAGTCAAGAGGAAACTGCCATTAACTCAATGTTACAATGTTACACGGGATGATAGTTTTTTATTAGTTCTATCTTTCGACAGGTCCGTTGTCTTGTCAAAATTGAGTTCTCCAGCATATCCTATAATCATCTGACATTTTTGAATATTGAAACTTCAAATTCTTTCCTTGTTTGAAGTCAGCGTTTGTGGCCTTCTTGGTCCGCTTCTACCTCCACCTTGCCTTCTATGACGTCACTCAACAAGACATCTCGTCTCAAAATGTGGTCCATCGAATTGGCTTTTCTTTGTAGAATCACCTGCAAATGGTTTGCCTTTTTTTAAAAAAAACAACTTATTCCTTAGTCAGCTGATCTGTCCACTTTATCTTCTCTATTATCCTGCAGCACCACTTCTCAACTAGGTTATTAGTGGTATTGTTAATCGGCCCGTGTGTAGTGGTCAGTGCACCTGGCTACGAGCTTAGAGGTCCCGGGTTTGATTCCTGACTGGCACTTTGGGTATTTTTCTCTTAAGGGTAACTACCCCAGCGGTCACCGGGTTTCGTTAGTAAGTCTTAAGTTAGGTTTAAGTGTTTCCACTGGTTTCACACCCTCATACTCACCATCACCTCATCTCATCGGGACAAGGAAAGAGCCACCAAGGAAAGGATGTACGATTAGTACATTAGTACGTCCCCTGGACAACAGAACATCAGTACTGGCTAATATTTCCATAAACTGGGCTACGAGTGGTTTAAACCAGATGCACAATATTATTAATAAAGTGCTGTTGTTGAAGAATCATGGACAATCCCCGGTGCTCCGTTCTGCGACTGCGCACAAGGATGCACGATGGGATGACTCCCACCACACCTTGCGACCGTGGGAATAACTTCCGTGACTCGCAGCATCGGCCCAATCAATAGTTGGACGGCTGGCCTACTCTCTAGGGGAAGCTGGATGTGGTTCAACTTTAATATAATAGATATCAGATACTCATATTGCAATAATTTTTTTTTGTCATGGTATCTTACTACTCGTTCTGATTGTACGTTATACATGAGGAAGTTTAAGCTTTGAGAAAGTGCAATTGCATTTGCGTGAAAGGATAGTGGGGAAAAAATTCGGAAAAACAACCCTCAGTTAACCTGACCGGGATTATAACCCGATATCCCCGTCATAGGTAGTCTAGCTCATTACTGAAGGGACGTCTTAGACCGAGGCGGGTGATTATTACTGAGAGAGTTAAAAATAATATATATTTAATACACCTTCATATTATATATGACACACAAATGTTTATGTTTATATTTTCTCTCTACATATTTAATTTTATTTCGGTGACCTGGTGGTCTAGGGGTAAGGTGTCGGACTTATGTGTTGGGGGTCCGGGGTTCAATCCTCGGTCCCAGCACAGATTTATCTGATTGCCAAACCCTTCCTTCACCTCTGACAAGATATCTTGTGAATGTGTGGAATGCCAGGCCTCCGCCGTGGTTCGGATTCCACGTTAAACTGTAGGTCCTTCATTTCATCTCACAATCACCCTACCATTACACATTAGCGTGCGTATAGCCCGAACGGGTAGTAATACGTGGTGCTAATAATAATAATAATAATAATAATAATTTTATTTTCTTAATACATTTTAATATGTCCTTAAATGTACTCAATTATGAAAATGTCTATTTAATTTGTTTAGTATTTAAATATTTTTAATTTGTTGACATGCCATAGACGACATTAGTTTTTAATCATTATATCAATAGTACACACGGTAAGTATAAGTATTCGTCTACATTATAATTAAGTGCTTAAGTTTAAAAAAAGGCACTAGCCTTAGCTTTGCTCAAATAAAAACGATATTATTACTATTGTTGTTATGGGGACCTGGTGGTCTAGGGGTAAGGTGTCAGGCTTCCGTTTGAGGAGTCCGAGGTTCAGTCCTCGATCCCGACACCGATTTATTTGACTACCAAACCCTTCCTTCACCTCTGGCGAAGTGTGTACTTTCACGCTTTATGAATGTGTGGAATGGCGCCCCTCCCCCCCCCCCCGGACCCCCCCACAATGACTCTTGCCTTGGCACCTCCTCCGTGCTTATTATTTAACCTAATCCCGCCACTCCCTCTTCACGCCAACCTTAGTTTCATTGAACGTCCTTAACAATGACAGGACTCGAACCCTGCCTTCAACATCCTCAAGGTCCGGCCTATTAACTGTAATAAAGGTACATTACAAAGACTTATTTTGGCCAAAGTTTAATTCGCTGTTGTTTTTCCTTTTACCACCGAAGATGCTTAGAGCTAGATTATTTTCTGAACATCTTTAGATTAGTAGATAGCCTTTGTTTTTACCAAATGACTCCTACTTGGTTTTTAATGACGAGTATCTCAGTAATTTGACCGGGTTCGTGTCTATTACACTGTCATATAAAGGACAAACAAACTTAGCTGCTTTGTCGTGTCAGTCGACTTGTTTTTAAACAACGTTTTCTTGTGTGAAGGTTCTCTGGATAATAAATCTGTTCGTCTGACATATTATCTCATCCGGTTGCACGTCTTACCACTCAGCCAAAGGTCCTGGGTTCAATTACCGGCTTTGATGGAAAATAATTGGTTAAATTGTGTCTTCACCTTTCACACAGATGAATTAAGTGCCTGGGGACTGGGTGTCGTGTATGCTAAAGAATTAGACTAGTTTATAAAAACTGTGGGATGATAGTATAGTCATCCGGTTCATAAAGTTCACGTTAAATAACCTGATTCATAATTATAAAAGTTTGTTGTCTTTGTTATTTATCAGTTAGGGAGTTTGAGAATGACTGCAACTATAGAGATCCCTGGTTTCATTCTGGGTAGATCCCGCCTCGGTGGCCGCGTGGTCTAAGGCGTCACTCTAGCAATACTTTATTTCAGCTCTGCGATTTACTACTCATTCGGGCTATACGCTTTTGTACCAATTACGCTAATAGTTTTAGCGATGAGGAAGGTTGAATGTAGAGGAAGTGCATCCACATCTGCGTGGTGAAGGAGTGGAAAACTATTTATAGGAAAAAACACTTCAGTACACCCGACCGGGATCAAACCACGATATCCCCGTCATCAGAATTCTAGTCTATTGCTAGAGAAACGCCTTAGACAATGCGGCCAACGAAGCGGGTTACTCTCATAACATACTAGACTGGTGATAACGGGGATAAAGAGGTTCAAATCCCGGTCGGTTGTGCTGAGGTTTTTTCCCCTTAATTGTTTCCCACTATATCTACACATAAATGCGAGTACACTTCTTTCAAATTCAACCCTACACATCCCTAACCTATCAGCGTAGTTATTAACCCAAACGGGTAGTAAGACACGGCGCTAAAAATAAAGTTACCTGTTAATGAATAAAGTGTGTTCACACCGTGCGAATAACAAGTCCCCGTCGAAACCAGATATGGGCTTTCTTCCTTGTGAACGTGGCTATCATTTATCACTCGAATATTTCAATAAACCTGACGTGGTGAGCGGTTCAAGTAATTAAAACTAAACGGCTCAAGATGAATAATTACTGCTAGCTTCAGAAACAGGGACTATATAACATTAGAGGACAGGAACTATATTATAGTAGATAGCAGGAACTATATCATATTAGAGAGAAGGAACTATACCATATTTGAGGACAGTAACTACAGTCAACTCTGGTTTTAGTGAACTCAGTAAGTGAACTATCATTGGTCCCAGCCCACATACATTCAAAGAACTATATTACATTAGAGGAAAGGAACTTACAACCGTAAAGGGCCGGAACTATATTACATTAGCGTCAGGAACTATATTACAGTAGAGAGCAGGAAGTATATACATTTGGGGGCAGGAACTATATTACATTAGAGAGTAGGAACTATCTTACATTAAAGGGCAAGAACTATATTACATTAGAGGGCAGGGACTATATTACAGAGAGCAGGAACTATATTACATTAGAAGGCAGGAAGTATATTACAGTAGAAAGTAGGAATTATATGACATTAGAGAGCTAACATTACAAGGCAGGGGGTAGTGGAGGGTTACCAGTGTTGTGAGGCAGACATCCAAGGATATAACTAAAATTTGAGATCCGAGGTCACCTGTTCGTGTCTTGAAATAAACAGTCCGACACAATCGTAATACTTTCTCATGTATTAGGCCTATATTTGAGAAAGGAACAAACTTTTCAAAAATCGGTCATTATAAAACTACCCTTGAATTAATTTTTCTACAAAAAACAAACATACTGTTTTACCTATTATGTAAAACACTCCATTTTTTATTTTTTTATTACCACAGTCTTTTTTTTAACATATAGTCTTACTACCCTTTAGGGGTATACGGTTATGTACTAATTATACTAATGGTTTTAGGGATTAGGAAGGTCATATTTATAGGAAGTGTACCCTCATTTTCCGGAAGTAAAGTAGAAAATCATTTTGGAAAAACCACCCTCAGTACACCCGACCGAGATTGAACCTTATCCTCACCGTCCTCGACAGCGTAAGTACCAAGCCGCGGCCGCCGTAGCGGGTGGTGCAAATGAGTAAGGTTGAATTTAGAGGAAATGTATTCTCATTAGCTTGGAGGAAGATTGATAAACTGTTTAGGGTGAAAAAACAACCTTAATTCCACAGATCGGAATTTGAACGCTGATCTACTTCGGCACCGGAAGTACATTAACAGGTTGATAACATGGTTTCCCTTTTCTCCGTTGGTGATAGTCAGTTCCTGCACCGGAGTATAGACTAATACTAAACAAAGTGAGTGATAATGGGAAGTGATACATTGTGTGTAGGGGGACAAGTGCTGTGCTGGTGTATAACTGGGAGGGGAACCTCTTGGCACGGGCTGGTTGGTAACCCTGGGAGTGGTATGACCTCCCCTCTTCACCCCTCCCCCCCGCGTTAGCCCATCGCGACTAAACTATCCCCGCCAACTAAGGGATCATCCATGAAACCACGTAACTTCCATGTAACACCAAGTAGACATTTAGCCTGACCCTTCAACCCGTGTTACGTAACCTTTCACACAAAAAGATGTGAACGTAATTATTTCACAGGGAAGTTTTTTTGTGACACTAAAAAAAAAAAGGGGACCCAGATTTAAATACCTCTCAGAATACATTTTAAATACTGAATATTAAATGATTTTTTCAACTTTAGAATTTCATTATAAGATCCTCTGTGTTACGTAACCACCCACCCACTCCTCATGTAACACTATGTAGACATTATAGCCCTCCACCCCCTCTTTACCCCACTGCGTTACGTGCAGTTTATAGATGACCACCAGTGCAAGGTTATGTAACACTCATAGGTCATGTTCGGGCTTCCGTATTTACACTTGGGAGATTCATGATAGATAGGTTTTGTTGGAGAGGAACCCGTCATTAGCATATGAACACTTGCCATGGATGTGTTAGAAATCTACCTTCTAAATACAAGATACAGCCATGTAATAATAATAATAATAATAATAATAATAATATAACCGACTTTATTGGCGAAGTTAAAGCTACCGCCTTTTCTTACATTTAACCGATACAATTAAAATTAAGTTTAACAAAAATTATATATATATAATAAAATATAAATATAAACATATATATAAATTATACATATATATATAAATATATATACATGTATATATATAAATATATATAAAAATACACAGAAATGTATAAAAAAATAGAGCTAGAATACACAAGGATTACGTAATATGAGAACGCACTTACACTTACACACACACATACACACAAAAGAAGGTGTGAATACGTCTCACACTCCTCAAACTCACGAATGAGCTTCCACGCGCAGATTATTTGCGACTTTTTCGCTTGAAACTATTCAATTCTAATGTATTTACATCGTTGGTTAGAATATTCCACGAACGAGAAGCTGAAACGGTGAAAGAATTTGAGTAGTTTTGAATAGAGAGTTGAGTGAGCGAGATTAGAACATAGATCTTCCCGGCAGTCTAGCTCAATATGAAACTAGCGCGTTGGTTAGTTACGCCTCCTAGGATGTTGTAGCTTGCGAGCTTGAAACACAGAACCTTACAATATCATTAAATAATATATAAATAAATAATGTTTCTAAAAGGAATAGAGAAGAGGCCGTCTGTTGGTTTGCAAGGAGACGGAGCCGGTGGAACGACTAATATCGCCAACGAGTTAGGTTAACATTCTCAGAAAAAACAAGACACAAAGTGACTTTCTGTGGTCCCGCAAATAGTAAATAACTTTTTAATCAAAAGCACGCCGTCACGATGCCATATATAAAAAAACAAAACTAGTTTTCAGAAATTCACTTTTTTTTAAAAAAAAAGAAAGATTCTTTGACTTGTGTAATAGGCAATGTCGGTAATGACCCTTTCCTCTTCATCATTTTGTAAATTTACTAATAGTCTCTCCCGTAATAGACTTGAAAGAAAAAAGGTTGTGATCTCGTACAGTCTGTCCTTTCTAGACCCGGCCACCTTACAGCATGGACTCAAGTTACTGTTTGTTGGTGACCAATACTTACATTGATTACACATTTTCAACAAAGTTTATTTTCAAATACCCTCTTCGGTAGACGAATGATTGGCGTCCATCTCACAATGAACTGTAGATAAATGAGGAGATAGGGGTTTGAATCCCGGTCGGATGAACTGAGGTTTTTTTCTCTCCATAAATTATTTTCCCCTTTCCCTCCAGGCAAGTTTGGGTACACTTCCTCTAAATTCAAACTCCCTCATCCCTAACACATTAGCTTAGTTAGTGAATATGCAACCAACCCGAACGGGTAGTAAGACGTGGTGCTAAACAAATCATATTTTCAAACTATTTTCTTAAAACGCTAGTAAAACTTTGTTAACGGAGATATTCCAATAAATTTGGATCACAACATATGGAAAGTGTCAGGTTCTAATAACCCCATTTATGTTAACAGATTACGCATCAATCAGTAATTAAAATGTGCCGTAATTAAGACACAGCTGGATGCCGGTATGACGGAGTGTACAGATGGTCCCTGACAGTGTGTAATGTACAATGAAGGTGCTAATACATCTCATTAGCGCCTCGCAGGAACTATTAGGGAGGATGTTTGCTCTAACAGTCACTCTCTTGTCTCAAGAGACAGTTGATGAGAGAGAGAGAGAGAGAGAGAGAGAGGCACTCTTTCCTGTGCCTTGCAGGTGGCTTTCAGGTGGCTTCTAGGCTCGAGGTGGTCGTGGGTTTAAGTAATTTATATCAAAGTTTCTATCTTATATTATTATTATTACTACTAGCACCGCGTCTTACTACCCGTTCGGGTTATACGCACTTACGCTAATGTGAAATGGTAGGGTGATTGTGAGATTTAAATGGAGGACCTACAGTTTAACGTGGAATCAGAACCACGGTGGAGGCCTGGCATTCCCCACATTCACAAGTTGTGATTAATACACGTCTTGTCAGAGGTGAAGGAAGGGTTTGGCAATCATATAAATCTATGCCGGGACCGAGGATTGAACCCCGGCCGCCAGCATAGAAGTCTGACACCTTACCCCTAGACCGCCAGGTCACCGAAAGTTTGTATCTTATCTCAGGTGAGAGCCAGTGTGATGCGAGATCAACTGTTGATAACATCTCCCTATACAATCTCTCCGGTAGCTTGCAGCCTGGTCTGTAGTCTCTAGGCACTCCTAGCTTCGAGTCCTGGGTACCCCCACCTTGTTCACACCCCGATATTTTGAACTTTTTTTTTTTCCTTTTCCAAAATCAAAGTGAACCATAAAATGTTTCCGTAGCTTTTTCACGAGCTTTTAAGTAGATGGTAGCCCACAGTGAGGTCCTAATTAGAATACGACATCATGCGAATGATCGTGAACTAGGATCAATCAACTGATCGTAAGGGACCATTCGCCCACAATCTTCGCGTCACGTTGGTTTTTTTTATGGAGGATGGATGGGCTTAGCTTAAACCTAGAACAGACACAACACCCAGCCCCCCTAGCCGTTAATTCATCACTGTGAAAGGGAGAAAACCACATACAACAAATATATATATAAAAAACTCGTCCACGCTGAGAATATGAAATGATATTGGTTTGGATCAATCTAAAATATATAAAAAGTCATGGATGAAGGTAATTTTTCTTTAAAGTAACATATGTAGAGTATCCTTTTAAGATTCATCCATGAAGAAACACGTGCATTTTAGAAATAATGGGAAAAGGATCTCACCACTAAAGTATATTTTTTATACCATATTTCCTGTTAAAATAACAACTGCGCTATTTCCTGTTTAAAGGAACAACTACGTAGTATTTGGCAAAGACGCCACTTCTCTAACAATAAGAAGCTAGCCTTCACAACACCTGTCGCCAGGACTCTTTCTATTAGTTAGTTTTTACACTGTTGACGAGGGGAGAAAGATGCAAGGGGTATGTCATAAATAAGCCGTTGTGCGTATGTCTAAGCACCCGTCCACAGTCTCCAGACACAGCCACACGCACAATCACAGTATAAAATAACTTTAATTAATATCACAAGTGTGCATCGATATAAAGTATTTAATTGGAGTATGTATAAGTAATTAATAGATGTCATTTAAATAAACCATGTGTAAATAAACAGCCATCAACAGTTCTCTTTCTTTAATCTTATTAATATACCGATTTAATTAGTGCTCGACCACGGAGCTATAGACAACTAAACATCGTCACAGCATTATTATATCAAGGAATTAATCCGTAGTGTTTCAATCGACGCCCGACGCGGGTCGATTTAATGCAATAGTGTTACAAATAGAACCCTGGACCCTTTGCTCAGCGGGCAGACATATTACCGACTGATATAAGGTGTCGGATAATTGTAAGTTAAATACGGTACTACGGTAGGCTGATGTGTAGTTAAAACCAGATGTTTCGTGTTATATTTTTACTAGATCGAGTAGAATAAAACCCACATCAATGGGCATGCGGTATAAATGTTAGACTCACTTAGTATGATTCACTGGTGCTGGTGAGGTTGGGGCTTAAATCCCTGTCGGGTTTACTGGGACTGGTTTTTCTTGAATATTTTCTCCATCTCCCTTCACGCAGATACGGGTGCATTTCTCATGCGTTCAACCTTTCTCATACATACCTCATTAGCGTGATTTATATAGGTTATATATATATATATATATATATATATATTCTTTACGTATAACACAAGACCTAAGACTTTGTGTAGAAAAAATATCTGAAATAATATTTAAATAGTCTCACTTTAATTATTTCTCTTAATAAATGTTTTACTATGAAAATGTTTGCTTTCAAGACGTAATTTGCTATTTTCCTTGACACATAAATATACATTTAAATCCATTCCGAAAAAAAAAACACTTTTTGCGTTTCAGAAGGTCATTCCTCTTTAATACACACATTTCTGAGAAATGAACAAATAAGAAACTAAGATCCATTTGTTTTAAAGACAGAAAAAACAATCATGTCAACAATTAAAACTAGAATCCAACTCAGACTTTCAAATAATAAAGTGAATACTCCTAGACCACGCATTAAATCTTTAACTAGCAGCACCGAAATGTTGTGTGACTAGGACACACACTGCCTCAACTGACGTCACAACAGGAGGAGGCTATTGGTCAAGTTCAGCGTAAAGAGAGTGGATAAGTATGCGCCACTGTCTATAGTAGTTGAAATCACAGCCAAAGATAACATTAATGTTGGTCGTATCTGGCTTAGAGATGTGGAAAAAAAAAGTATCGATACTTTACGAATATCATACATCGATATTATTATTGTTTTTACTCGATACTTTTACTGATATCAGTACTCACACTCCGGTATCGGATTGGTATCGAAAGAAACAACTTTTTTTGTTATCTTCACTCATGCTAGGATTAAATTGTTTACTAGAGCGGAGTGTGGTGGAAGAACAAATGACAATATTTCTCAATTCACACTCATTTTCCGCAAGATAAGCAGTGTTTGGATAAAAATGAAAATACCATTATTATGATGCAAAAGTTGAGATTATTATTACTATTAGATAAGAAAAAAAATCCATGTTAAAATTTCGATACCAATACTTACTGTTAACGATACTTTTCTTCCGATACTTTTATCGCTACTTTTATTTCAATACCACATCCCTAGTCTGTTATTATTATTAGCACCGCGTCTTACTACCCGTTCGGGTTATACGCACTGACGCTAATGTGTAATGGTAGGGTGATTGTGAGATGAAATGAAGGACCTACAGTTTAACGGGGGATCCGAACCACGGTGGAAGCCTGGCATTCCATACATTCACAAGTTGTGATTAATACACGTCTTGTCAGAGGTGAAGGAAGGGTTTGGTAATCAGATAAATCTGTGCCGGGACCGAGGATTGAACCCCGGCCGCCAGCACAGAAGTCTGACACCTTACCCTAACACCAGGTCACCCATCCCTAGTCTGGCGCACATACATGCGTGGTCTTGGAGAAATAAGTATGTTTTATAAATCGCTTAGCATAGCAGTTTAAAACTAAACTTGACTCTTTTTTTGATTTTTATTTTAAGAAACCACAAATAGCATTTAGCTTATGTAATAACGCAGCAATAAGTAGACATATATAAATATATATTAAAAATGTAATCAAAAACTTAAAGGTATATTCCACACCTTGACAACGTCATTGATTTTTTTTTTTTTTTGGCTAGTGGTTATTATTTTGTCCACAAAGGATATTTGAGATTCTAATTAAGAAACACTGTCACGCTTGCACGGTTGAAAACCCCAACTTAAATGTAAATCTCACTAATTATCTATCCAAAATAAACGGTGAATGTCATTGTCCTCTAGCAACAAAGATGATAAAAGACAGTGGTATTACTCCGCCAACCCGGGTCATTCACGCTTAAGATGGGACCGTAGGAGACGCGAGTTAAGTGACAGTGTTTTTTTTTGCAAGCAAAACTTTTTTCGGCCAAAATAATCAAATATTGTTCCAGTATAAATATTTAGCTAGATTTTCCTCACGTGGTGATATCAACAATTGTTGAATATATGTCAAAGGTGTCCTGGAATTTAATGTCAACTTTTTCTTTTCATTTAAAAAGTTTCTCATATAATGCTGCTATGCTCATGACAGTTATTCAACATCTGTTGATATCATTTTGTGTAGAAAATTAAACTCTAGGTTTCTACCGAAGAAAAATGTTTGATTTATTTCAACTAAAAAATTTTTTGCTATAAAAACTTCGAAAACACCGGCCTTTTCTCACGTCCCCTACAACCCCCACCTTAAAGCATTCGATCTTTTTTCGGTGTTTAACCACATATTACTACCCATTCGGTGTTGTAACTATATGTATTAATGCGTTAATTAGTTAAGGATGAGGAAGGTTGAGAATAGATTAGGTGTACCCGCATTCGCGTGGCGGAAGAGTGGAAATCATTTTGGGAAAAAAGCCCTCAGTACACCCAACCGGGATTTGATCCCCGATCTTCCTGTCTAACATGAGAGCGACGCATCAGACGATGCGGCCATTGAAGCCTGCTCACCTCAACCGTCAGTTTTGTATGTTCCTTTATCTTACAGTAGGATTCTGGTACGAAATAAAACCTTCCAGAACAGGCTTACCAACCATAATCATGGTATAGTTGGTCTCCCTAACCACTCGACCATTGGGACGGGTTGTTTTATGGAAGACATGGGAATTAGTTACTTAACATCTCGTATTTCACTGGTTATGTAATAATTAGCACCGGTAGGATCAACGAGGGGACCGAATGCAGTTTCTTAGCTATTTGTCACCGCTTTCAGATGTCGGCGAGGAATTCTCCCGCGCACAAGGGGTGTAAAACAGCGGTCCACGGGCCACGCTCGTCGCGGTCGAACAATAAGAACAAGAGCTTAGAAAGCTAGTCTTTCTCTAAAACCTTGCTATATCTTTAGCTAATAAAAGTCTATATATTTACATATGGTCTACCCTGGCGGAAAGGGACCCGCTTCAGTGGCCGACTGGTCTAAGGCGTCACTTTTATGTTAGACTGGCCTGCTGACGATAGTTAAGATCGAGGTTCAAATCCTGGTTGGATCTACTGAGGATGGTTTCCCCTAAATGGTTTCCCACTCTCCTTCCACGCAAATGCCGGTAGATCACCTCTAAAATACTTCCTTCGATCCCTACCCCAATAGATTAATTATGAAAGACGTGGTAATAATAATTAGTAATACAGAATGCGAGAGTTTAGTTGGTAAGGCTTACAATTGCCTAATTATATATATTTTTACCTTCCATTTGTAAAGTGCGTGCTCGATTTAGTTTTGTATATTTATGACATGTTTTTGTTCATATTATTAGGACAGTTTTTAAAATTTTAAATTAATTATTTATAAGCTTTAGGTCATCAAAGCCCCGGCCCAGCTCTTGACAGATATTCAACCACGGTTATTATTATTATTATTATTATTATTATTATTATTATTATTGTTATTATATTATTATTATTATATTAGCACCGCGTCTTACTACCCATTCGGGTTATACGCACTTACGCTAATGTGTAATGGTAGGGTTATTGTGAGATGAAATGGAGGACCTACAGTTTAACGTGGAATCCGAACCACGGTGGAGACCTGACATTCCACACATTCACAAGTAGTGATTAATACACGCCTTGTCAGAGGTGAAGGAAGGGTTTGGTAATCAACCACTGTTGATATCACCATATCATCACATTTCTACGGAACAAACATTTGATGTATTTTGGCCACAGCAGTTTTTTTTTACCATAAAGACAGCACATATATTTACATACTTGCGATCACTTCCCCTCATATTCAATGCCTCAGCGCTCTCGACCAGTCCGCTTATTCGTTTCATTATAAAAACAATCGGTTGATATAACTATCACTCTTGATGTTATTTTTCAATAACTATATCTTAGAAGGAACGTACGCAAGTTTGTAGATTGTCTTTTATTTAAAAAATTAAATTAAACTCTGGTAAAAATGCCCTACATAAATTCTTTTCGAAGCGGGCATATACATTTTGTTAGTTAAAATAAAACACGATATTCCAATTAAACCGCAAAAATAAATCAATCAACACAAACTTGTTCCTTCCTAACTAATTAAATAAGATTTATTTTTTATTAAATAATAAAAATAATAGTTAAAAATAAATGGTTGTGTTTTCTGTCATAATAATTCTTTCGCGTGTAATTGGTTTATAGCTAATTTCTTCTTCCTAAACGTTTCATCGACAAAGTTAAGGTATTTATTATAAGTACACTCAGTTCTAATAAAATATAGAGTGCTTGGAAATGTTATTAACGCATGCACGAGAAACAAACTATTCAGGGGCAAAACGAGAAATTACTGAGAGATATCTTCAGTTGTTCAGACAAGGACAAAGGCGTCAGTTTCGCTTTGTCTGATTAGTCAAGAAGGAGCTCAAATTTTAAGCCGGATGCGGGGTTTTAACTAAATGTTTCCAAATTCTCAGTTCAAGCAAATTCGGTTACACTTCTTCTAAATGCTAATATTATCATTCCTACCCTAGTAGTGTAAATACGCGGGTAGTCCAAACGGGTGGTAAGACGTGGTATACGCATACACAATAATTAATAAATATGGGCACCAATTAAAAAAAAAAATGGAATGAAATCGAGCAAACATGGTATTTTTCAAATATCATGTCGAGACGAGATTTTAAGCAGGTTTCTTAAAAATATATTATTTAAATTTTTTTAAAAAAAATAACTTTTTGATAATTAAATTTTACATTAATCAATTATATAGCCTATACAGACAAATGAATGAAAATAAAGAATAATTTGTTTATGTATATCATTGATTTATTTAAAATGTGATTAAATATATTATTATAATGTTGTACAAGATTCTCAATTAAAACATAAAATCAAACTAGCCTAATCTAGTTATATTATCTCGTACCAAGGGATAATGTTTTTAAACTTGTTTTGTAATAAATAGAAAAAAAAACAACACCAGTGCGGTTCTTTTGAAAAATCTTGGTTCTCTTCGCAGATTCTATTTTGAAGATGAAACAGTGCATTTAAAATTGAAGAGTACTAGGGAATAGGGGTAAGCCACATTATACACATTCTTCAGGAAACACTTTTATATTTCAAACCCCACAAGAACCACAGTAAACACTTATTTTAAATTAATTTAAATATTAAATATACCCCTATTAACCATAATCTAAAGTACATTAGAAATGTTTCATGATTGTCTAGCAGATGGCAGCATTAACTCAATTTGAGTTAAAATTAGTGTTTCCCCTTTTCCCTTGTACCTTCCAATGGTAACTTTTACGGAAGCTAGATTATTTTTAGTTTCAGATTTATTGAGTGTCATGGTGGATGAATACACTTAGAAGGACTCACATGGTCTGTTGAGTTTCACACAGATATTATAATTGCTTAGGTTTGGTGTCGGGTGTTGTTGTCTTAGGTTAAGAACAGTTGTAAGCCGTGCACTTATAGCACATACATGGAATTGTAACATAACCTAACCCCCTACAATTCCATTAGTGACTATCAGGGACTTAACCCTACAATCTAAGGAATCTAACGACATGTATTGTCAATCGCCTGGAGAGAGTATGAGAAATCACCCCAGAGTAATCTGAATGGGTTGAACTTCCAGAATTTAGACAGTGCTGATTGAGAGAGTAGGGGGGGGGTTTGGCCCCCCCTTGTGATGTGGGGATTAATTCTCCCTTCCCTCAAAGGTCATAGAAGTGGTCAGGGCTACCACACTTCCGGCTTGACATGTCTCAACCGGTTGTTATGTCACCTGATGGAGCGTGCTGCCTAAACCAGGGGCAAGCTCTCGGCCCTTGTTGCAAGGGGAGGGGGAGGGAGGTCAAGAGGTTAGCGTGGCTATCTGTTCCTGAGCCTAAAACCTACCGCGGCGATCATATTTCATATCCCGGGCTCGGGAGGTGGTGTTCCCCTCTAAATGCCCGAGAGTCAACTTTAACAGCCAATTAACTAATCAACTCCGATCAATCACGATCTAATCCCATGTCTCCGGTAGTCTAGTCTACTGCGAAAGCAGCGCCTTAGACCACGCGGCCACCGAAATATAAACATATTTTGTTATAGTCAACAATGATAACATATTACTATATTAATATAGTTATTTTACAGCTAATGATAATATTTATTAAAATTGACAGCTGCAGATCATATGACTTGGCGCATGAATACATGAAAATAGATATAGCCACTTTTAGAGCTGTTAGATAAAGAAAGCTTTTCACCTAATAATTGGACCATAAATAAATATTTTAATATAAACTCGATACTACTACGTTTAATAAAATTATATACGTGATGATTAAAAACCATTCACATTTTTTATTTAAAGTTTATCGTTAATCATAAAATATACGCAATAAAATTTTATTTTGAAACATTAAATTAATGGTTAAAAAGTGTTACTTTTGATGAGAGCACGGGAATTGTAGTGAGTTCGTTTTCTAAACTAAATACGTTCATACTATTTTTTGTCGCGTATTTTACAAAACCGTCGTTTAATTTGTAATTTTTATAGGTTTTTATAGGCCAAGATAAATTTAACTAAATATTGATTTTTTTTTGGTTTAAATGAAAAAGGTTTTTGAGTTAATGAACAACCAGTTGTTAGTTTATTTATTGGCAAACATTAAAATTGACTATACCTCTGTGGACCAGGGAGGTTTGTGGAGGTTCTGCAACCATTTTACAAGGAAATGCATCTCAAACAACAACAAACAACATTGTGTCTGGTTGAGAACTTGTGGCTCAGGACAAACTTCTCAGCAACATCTAAAATAAATATTTCAAATAATGCACTTATTTTGGTCACTGCATATTAGTAGCGGTACGTGCTATACACGTATGTACTAATCAGGGTAATGTATTAGGGATGAGAAAGGTTGAATTTGTGTGGAGGTTTTTTCCACTCTACCTCCTCGGAAATATGAGTACCTTTCTTCTTAATTCAACCTTCCTAACACCTAACACATTAGCATAATAAGTATACACGCGTATAGCACGACTGGATAGCGAGACAGAAATATAATGCTGTATATTTAAATAGTTAATGTGATGGAACAAAGAAACAGAAATAAAATGTCTTGTTAAAAAATCTTTATGGTTGTCATGACAGCTAGGATAGATGCAATAAATAATAATATTCAAATCCCCCAAACTGAGAAGATGTTAAGGAGGATATATATATTATAATTTTACAAGGTCATTAAAGCGTGCATGACCTTTCTTTAGAACCAAATATATTGTTGTGTAATCATTGAGACATTTGGTGTTCTCTAGACCTACGAATTAATCTCTCGAAATTGCACTGCTATGAATATAATTGCTAATAATCGGCTTAAAAATTACAGGTTTGGCAAAGGCATGGACTGGTACTGGAGTGTTTCATCATACAAAATGTTATTATTAATAACGTGTAATTTTGCGATGATATAGTGACTAACAGTTGGGTAGTGAACACATTTTATCCAACTAGAATAAGGATAACTTTTTGTTTGAATACAATATAAATATTGTATTTGATTGGAAGGAATCTGTCTGTGACTAAATTAATTTTTTTTTCCAAAACCTAGGCCCTGAGTAAAATCACGTCCAGCAACTAAATAATACAAACATAAACTGTCTGAAAATATGGGTGATGTATGCCCAAGATAACACGTCAAAGTTGGTGACCTGGTGGTCTAGGGGTAAGGTATCAGACTTCTTGCTGGGTCCAGGGTTCAATCCTCGGTCCCGGCACATATTTATCTGATTTCCAAACCCTTCCTTCAACTCTGACAAGACATCTTGTGAATGTGGGGAATTCCAGGCCTCCACCGTGGTTCGGATTCCACGTTAAACTGTAGGTCCTCCATTTCATCTCACAATCACCCTACCATTACACATTAACGAAAGTGCGTATAACCCGAACGGGTAGTAAGACGCGGTGCTGATAATAATAACACGTCAAACCTGGGTAGCTCCGTGGTAGAGTGTTGAGGCATTAAGGTGTTAGTGAAGGGGACGTGATTTAAGGGCAGTGTTTTCGAACTTTTGTGGCAAAAACCTCTTTGACCATAATATATGAAATATTGTTCAGTATAAACAAAGTTTAATTTTCTTCGCGTGGCGATATCAACAGTTGTTGAATAAATGAAATGAGGATAGCGGCATCATTTACCCACCTCAGTGGCGTAGTTAGCTAACGTGCTAGTTTCGTGTTGAGCTAGACTACCGAGGACGGGGAGATTGAGGTTCTAATCTCGGTCGGATGAACTGGTGTGGTTTTCCCTAAATGGTTTTCCATCTCCCTCCACGCAAATACGGGTTCACTTCCTACTATATTCAACCTAGCCCATTAGCGTAATTAGTACTTAGCGTACAACCCTTATGGGTAGTAAGACGCGGTGCTAAGTATTAGTATTAATATCATAGCGACATTAGACGAGAAACTTTTTAAAGGAAGATAAGGAAAAATTGTCATTAAATTCCAGGACACCCTCGACAAATATTCAACAACTGTTGATATCAACATGTGAACAAAATTAAACTTTAGGTTTATACCGGAGCAATATTGATTTTGATTAAAAAAAGTTTTGATATAGAAACGGCAAAAACACTTCTCTTTTCTCAAGTGATCCCCAACTTAAGCCAAAAGGTCTCGGATTAGATCCCCGTGTCCAGGTGACATCTATCAACATATAGGGTCTATTTAAAACAAAGTAAACGCCAATGAAAACTATTAATCAATTCCAGTCTTGGGAGGTGATTAGTTGTAAGTGTATGTTGATGAACTTGATGTTTCGAAGACTTGAAAAGTCCTTGTAAAATAAATAAACTACCAGCCAAGCTAACCCTAAAAGGGCCTACATTGTTTGTTTGATAATTTATGGCGCTCCTTCTAAATATGCTTTGTATCGATGCAAGTCCTAAAGGCATATTTATTTTTACAAAAACTTGTTAAATTCCTCTCCTTATACTTGCCTGAGCTAACAGGTCATATAATAGGCGGTAATAGGCCACGATATACCGTGATCTCCACGTTTGCAGATTAAGGGGGAATGCGAGTTAGAACAAGTATTTTTGTAGTTTTTATAACACATTTTTTTCTTTGGACAAAATAAGTAAATGTTGATTACGGGATATTGGGGTTTGAAACTTTGTCAGGTACACTTAGGGTGGTTTTTCCTGGATGGGTTTCCAATCTCCCTCCACTCAAACGCGTGTGTAAATACCTTTAAAATGCTTCCTTCCTTATTCCTACATTGTTAGAACAATTATTATTTTATATGCGTACAACCCGATTAGTCAGTAAGACGAGATTTATACATTACTGTTTCCAGCCTGTGGCCAGGCTCAGTTTTTTTTTATTCTGATAATATATTTTCCACTACCGGCTGCTAAGCCTGTCGTAGCTTCATATGCCTTATAATCTAAATTAAGACTAGGAAAGGCACAACATCCAGTCCCTGTCCGTTAATTTATCAATGTTATCATCAAAGATAAATTTTTCAGCTCTGCCGGGAATGGATCCCGGAACCCTTAGCTCAGTAGATAGACATCGCTACCAACCAACTTAAGTTTAGGACGTTTATATTTATTCAGTAGATATGTTTGGTTTAATTGTCTGCACTTGGTAATATCAACATTTCTTGAATATCTGTCTTGAGCATAGCGGACTTTGACGAGAAACTTTTTAAATACGAGTAAATATAAAAAGTTCTGTTCTAAGACCATCATGCTCATGACAAATATCCAAGAACTGTTGATATTACCAAGTGCAGAATATTAGAGTAAACGAATCTAGTGGAGCAATATTGTATTTTATTTGTCCTAAATGAAAATCATGCTTTAAAAACCGGTGTCAGTAAAATTGCACCTCGGAAAACTGCGCCCTCGCATGAATCATCATACTAATAGGTGGGAAAAGTGCGCCCACACGACCTTGTCTGTCTGTCTGTCTCACCTAAATAATTTTAACAAGGTCATGTGGGAGTACTTTCATCACTTTCCTCACGACCTTACCATTTTCACCGGCGTAGATCGGTTCTCCATTTGTTTAGGAGGGTGGATATTTCAAATCGACTCGTCGCACATCATGAGGTCTTAAGAAGGTCACAGTACATCGATTCATCGTACCTGTCTCTTTGCCTGTTGCTTAGGTTAGGTTAGTTAGGTTAAGTTTTTCAATGAACTAAACATTAGTGTGTATCTGTAAGCATTTGATGTGAACGTATAAATTAAGTTACCAAACTAATTATTGGCGAACTTTTACTCAATTTTTTTTAAAATCTAGGCTAGACTCTTCAAACACTTTGCTTTGGTCCTTGGGCGTACTTATTTTGTAAGTGGTAAAACAGTGTGCGTAGCGCACTTTCCTCCTTTTTCTGGGAAAGCATAGTTTTTTTCCGGTCGCAATTCTCCCTAATCCATAAAAACCATACAAAATACTGTTTTTATTATAACTATACCCGTTTTAATGTGAAAAGATATGAGGAAAAATACCCACAATGCACCAATACGAGATTTGAGCCTTGACCTTCCATGAACGGGCAATACAGTCTACTGCATGAGTAACGTTTCAAAACCTGCCTTAAATATAATACTATAATAACACACGCAGTAGACCGGGGTCGTCTCCAGACTTGTGTGTGCGGAGATTAAACTCACAACCCGCTAGCAAGGAATTAAAATAAAACAATCCCACTTCAATTAATTTAAAGTTTCTTTTCAAGATAGGCAATTTGTTTCTGTAGGTGCTATTAATTTGATAAGCCTCCAATAAGCTATTATAATGGGTGTTCAGGAATACACAAATACACTTACTTTCTTCACGAATAGACTTAACTGGCAACTAGGTCTGCTTTATGTATCCCTATAGGGTGACCTGGTGATCTAGAGGTAAGGTGTTGGACTTCTGTGCTGGGGTCTGGGGTTCAATCCTTGGTTCCAGCACAGATTTATCTGATTACCAAACCCTTCCTTCAACTCTGACAAGACGTGTATTAATCACAACTTGTGAATGTGTGGAATGCCAGGCCTACACCGTGGTTCGGATCCCACGTTAAACTGTAGGTCCTCCATTTCATCTCACAATCACCCTACCATTACACATTAGCGTAAGTGCGTATAACCCGAACGGTTATTAAGACGCGGTGGTAATAAATAATAATAATAATAAAAATATTCCTACGCCAAACCAGATGTTTTGCGAGACCATATATTTAGTAGCTGTCACTTTTGGGGGGTAAAAACATTCATAAATAAACTTTTCTTTTAAAAGACGTCATTACATTTTGTAAATACAAGATGATGAAAAACCCGTTTCTATTTTTGTAATTAACTTAAAAATCATTTACTAACGAGAGCTTCATAAAATGTGGCCTTCACTTCATAATCAAACTGGCCCTGTGGTGTAGTGGTCAGTCCACCTGGCTATGAGCTTAGGGGTCCCGGGCTAGATTCCCAGCTGGTACCTGGAGTATTTTTCCCTAAAGGGAAGTTACCCCAATGGTTACCAGAGTTTAGTTGACTTTACTTAGGTTTAAGTGTTTCCACTGGTTACACACCCTCATACTCCTATCACCTCATACTCACTATCACCTCATATACTCACCATCACCCTCATACTCACCATCACCCTCATACTCACCATCACCTCACCCTCACCTCATCCCATCGGGACAAGGAAAGAGCCTCCACGGAAAGGATGTACGAGTAGTATATTCGGGCGTTCACTGGACAACGGTCCATTAGTACTGGATAATCTTCCCACCCCTGGAATTGAGATTTTTTTTTTGCGCAGTCACATATTATTATTATTACTATTCACAGAGCAGTTCGTAGCTAAAATTAATGGGGGTGCTGCTCCAGAATTTTTTTAGCCTTAGTTTTAAAATTGTGTAAAAGGAAAAAAAAAAAATGTATACAAAGAAAATTTATTCAGGAACTTGATAAAATCTTAACAAAAAGAAACATTTTTTTAAACTTACTTTAACTTAAATTATTACAGTTCAAGCTTGATCTATTCATTTAAAAATTAAATCTATTCTTCTTGTTTTAATTTGTACAAAAAGTTCAATAAATTGCGCCTTGATATTTGGAGACAATTGAGAAAAATTTTCTCTATTGAAAGTACTGCAAGCTTATTTAGTCTTTCTGTTAAATAACAGAACCGAAAATAAATTGAATCAAATAGAATAGCTGGAAGCAGAATAATAATCTAATTATACACTCTTCTACACTTTATCACATTCAATGAGGATATGGTAAACGGCTTTTAAGCACAACACACACTGAGTAAAAAAAAACTTCCTTCCACAATCACGTCAGAGCCGGCACTGCGAGAGCAACAGTGCTCTCTCTACCTGGCAGTCCCGCCTTCCTCCCCACCCCTTCTATGTGCGCATGCGCACAACAGTCAAAGACCACGTACCTGGCACTGTGAAGCGCACAGTTCCAAAGATTTTGGTATCGTTTTCATAAACTGGGGGATGGCTACTGAAGTACTGACATTAAGCTTAAGGATATATATTGTACTACAAAAATAAAGAAAGAATTAAAGAAAAAACGGACTCATTATATTAAATGTTATTGTTAATATCAAGTGGAAATAAGGAGTGCTGCAGTTCCGCAGTGCCTATACACGAGCCGCCACTGATTATTTCATACATAAAGATGGCAAACCGAACAAAATGATGGTGGTTGATAAAGTCATATAACCCTTATTCGTGCGCTTGTATTTACAAAATAAAAAACTTTTTCTCTCGAACTTGAATTTTCCTATAAACATTAAAACATAAACATATAAACATTACAATTTATTTATAAGCGGTGAGCTGGTGGTCTAGGGGTAAGGTGTCAGACTTCTGTGCTGGCGGCCGGGGTTCAATCCCCGGTTCCAGCACAGATTTATCTGATTACCAAACTCTTCCTTCAACTCTGACAAGACATCTTGTGAATGTGGGGAATGCCAGGGCTCCACCGTGGTTCGGATTCCACGTTAAACTGTAGGTCCTCCATTTCATATCACTATCACCCTACCATTACACATTAGCGTAAGTGCGTATAACCCGAACGGGTAGTAAGAGGCGATGCTAATACTATTTATAAGCCTTTGATGGCTTGTTATAAGAATATAGGTGTGTGAATATAATCCTTTTCAAATTGAAACGTACATTACTTATATTTCCGGAGTGTGTAAATTTGACACCATCCTCCTTGCACCCCCCCTCCCCCCTCCCTTCTAGTCGCGGCCTTGTTACACTCACTAAACAGTGACCGACTGTTAGAGCATTATGTGTGTTTTTGTTTTTTTACCTCTTTGAGAGATCTGTAACTAGCTGTTTAACCTTTCCAGTCCCGAGCTTCGAACGTATTGCAATCCCTCATATTATCCTGGTAATTGAATATGTCAGAGATATCACGAGCGTTTTAAACTGACATTTAAATGATGGCGTTATTTATGATCTGCTCCACCGAGAACAAGACTAGACTATTAGACCTTGCCACACCCCCCTGCTGGCATATAGCATATTGTGGAGTTAGACCTTATACTACCTGCTGGCATATAGCATATGTGTGGAGTTAGAGCTGGTACCACCTGCTGGCATATAGCATATGTGTGGAGTTAGACTTACACCTGCTGGCATATAGCATATGTGTGGAGTTAGAGCTGGTACCACCTGCTGGCATATAGCACATGTGTGGAGCTAGAGCTGGTACCACCTGCTGGCATATAGCAATGTGTGGAGCTAGAGCTGGTACCACCTGCTGGCATATAGCATATGTGTGGAGTTAGACCTTATACTACCTGCTGGCATATAGCATATGTGTGGAGTTAGAGCTGGTACCACCTGCTGGCATATAGCACATGTGTGGAGTTAGACTTACTACCTGCTGGCATACACTGTGGAGCTAGAGCTGACACCTGCTGCATATAGCACATGTGTGGAGCTAGAGCTGGTACCACCTGCTGGCATATAGCACATGTGTGGAGCTAGAGCTGGTACCACCTGCTGGCATATGTCACATGTGTAGAGCTAGAGCTGTACCTGGTACCACCTGCTGGCATATATCACATTTGTGGAGTTAGAGCTTGTACCACCTGCTGGCATATATCACATTTGTGGAGCTAGAGCTTGTACCACCTGCTGGCATATAGCTCACCAAATGTCATGCTCATATAATATAGTGGTACGTGGGCTTATTTTTTTCGTGGCTTCCCCCTTTCTCTAAACGTGAATGTGGATACACTTCCTCTGACATCAACCTTCCTCGTCCCTAACACATTATGAGCGATTTTTTTAGTTAAAACTTTTTCACAAATAGATTAACCGATTTGTTTTGAAATTAGTATTCGGGTCTATTTTACACAATAAATAATAACGTGTAGGGCTGTGCGAAGTCCACTTTAAGTCGAAAAGAACTCAAATCGAATAGTGTGAGATATTCTCGAAGCAGGCTAATATGAGATATTCTCGTAGCAGAATAATATGATATATCCTCGAAACAGAATAGTATGAGATAGTCTCGAGGCGGAATAATATGAAATATTCTCGAAGCAGAATAATATGAGATATTCTTGGAGCAGAATAATAATAGGAGATATTCTCGAGGCAGAGCCGAAGTTTGACTATTTTCTGGTGATTGTTTTTTCTTGAAAAAATATTGACTTTATTTAACTTTATGTACTATAATTACGCGAGAAATGTTTTATTGCACAATAGTTCATAATATTTAGTTTTATTCTGATACACCAAATTATCATCACAACTTACAATTCAATTACTTCATATTATTAACCTGAATATTAATTTGTAATGTATAAAACAGTTAAGAAAGGCAAAAACTGACCATAGATTGAGAATTTTATCTCTAAATATTTTTATTGACGAATTGTAAAAACTGTAAATTTTTTCAAAGAAAGTGGAAGCTGATATTTGTTTTGAAGCCAAGTCGATTCGAAACTTCGAAAACCTAAGATATTGTGTGTATATTTACTTAAAATAAATAACTTTGAATAAAGTTTAAAGAGATTTTAGAAAATTTGAAAACTTTTGAAAATGTCTTTGAAGATTTAGTTCAAAATGGATATCTGGGAATTGTTTTTCATGATAATATTTTTATTTGCAGAAGTTAAAAAATAATTTGAGAGTAGTTTACAAATAGAAATTAAAAACAAAATAAACAAATTTTAACATTGTAGCAAACTAAATTATTGAAAATAATCATTACCTTGAGTACGAATTTAGACACTAGGATTGACAACCCTAATGAACCTTCACAAATCCCTAATGTAACAAAAATAAATAATTATAGAATAAAAATTATAGTTAAGACAATTAATAAATATATACAAAATATAATATAAAATAAAATCAAAATTATAAATTCTATTATAAAAAAACCCACCAGCAGAAAATTGAAAATTTGAAATTTCTTAAAATTATTTTAACGATTTTTTTAAAAAGTTTATATATTGTTATTAACATATTCTTTTATTCTTAAAACTCTTAATGTATTACTCGGTATATGGATGTTGCTGAAGCGAAGGGAGTATGCAAGGATAGAGAAGTTTGAAGAAAGTTAGTGAGTATGTATATATTTTGTATGTATGTATGTCAACAAGAGATGTGTTGATTTTTCTGAATTTACTGAAATTCTATTTTTGATAATAATTTTGTTCCAAGCTATGATACACTATATGAGAAACTTTTTATGATTAGGTCGTGTTTTTTTAAAAATAAAACCGTCATACATTTTATTTATCAAATAAAACGCTCCCCGGGTACCTACTATAAACAAAATTTAAGGTCAATTTTTGTAAGATTTTAAATTTTCAAAAATTATATATCAGTTAACTACAGCTAAACGAATACCCCCCCAAAGAATAAAGTATTGTGTGTTATGCAAACTCTCAAATTAAGCTAAATCGTTTGAGACATTTTTGAAAAAAAAAAAAAAAAAATCAGAACTTCAAAAGCCAGTTATCAGTAAACTAGCCTTAATTTGTGGGCGAGAATAGTAAATTAAAAAAAAGAAAGATCTAAATCTCAAGTTTGAATCGAATCCACCAAACAATTTCTGCTGTAGCCTCAGAAACAGACAGACAGGCTGAATTGCAAGACCCACTATTTGGGTTGGAGGGCGAGAATTTTTAAGAATACAATTTTTTTCTATAATATGAGAAAGTAAACCAGCAGAAAATGTTTGATAAATTTTTGATTTTTAATAAACATTAAACGCCTATGTTTGAACTTTTGTTGTTGTTAATTTCTCAACAACTTTCTTTAATTAATAATATAAATATGTAGTTTTCAACACTCTTGCCCTCCTACGACATGTCAAAACTGGTTTTAGTTAAAAGGGAGATTAAAGATATGAAAAGAAAGGTGTTAGATAAGATCAAATTAAAGAAAATAGAGATTAAACTTGCAAAAAAGAACGTCATCTTTATTTCACATTATTCATGGCAACATTATCCCCACAAATACTGGGGAGGGGTAACATCGTTTTGTTGTTGTTGTTTATTTTACACATTCACACACAAACACAATATAATATAAAATAAAATTTATAAAAAAATAATATTTAAAAATCAAACACACATGTTGCCTAAAACAGTCTGGTTTTGTAGCAGCTAAGAAATAAAACAGACATTTTGGTTTATCACCTGCTTTAGTTGAAATCTTATATATCAAAAAAATAAATTAGTTCTTATTATTTTTTGCACACGTACATGGCAATTAATTTAATTTAAAAGATAAACATTTAACTATTTTATATCGTTTAAATATGGGTTTAGTCGAATCTAAGTGAGAAATTGTGGTCATAAATATAGTATAACAATTTTTTTTAAAAGCCATGTTTGTTTAAAGACAATTTGGTTCTGTCCGCATCTTCTTTGATATAATGTTAGCTTGTTATAATTTTTTTTAAACTAAAAATTCTAGAAAATTAAACAGGTATTTGACTGTTATTTTTGTTATACGCTACAAACACGGGAATATTTTTTTAACCTAAGTTATAACTATATTATTTAAAAAACATAAACAAATGAATACTGATACACAATAAAAATACTAATACAAAGATATCACTGTATGTACAAAGATGTATTTAAATATCGTCCGGCTGACACCAACATCTTAAGGGGGAGCCGGTCACTCCTCTTACACGTGAGATGCGTGGTTGTTCCACTGTCCTGGTACGGAGGCGCTTGGTCGGTTGTTGCATCTAACCGCTATAGGGAGGTAGGTACTCTCTGTCGGGCTGGGTGACGGGTGAGCCGGAGGATTGCGTGTCGGACGAAGGGCTGGTGGCACCACCTGGTCGGGGGAACGGCGTACTAGGGCTGCCAGGCCTGGGGTAGCTGCCGGATGGGGGGAAGGGCGTTGTAGGCCCACCTGGCCTGGGATAGGAGGGGGTGCTGGATCCTGGGTAGCTCGTGCTGGGACCGAATGGGCCACTTGGGGTGCTTGGACCACTGGGTCTGGGATAGCCGGTGTTGGGACCTCCTGGGCCACTGGGACCACCTGGACCGCTTTGACCTCCGAATGGACCTCCTGGTCCACTTGGTCCACTAGTCTGGGATAGCCGTGTTGGGACCTCCTGGGCCACTGGGACCACCTGGACCGCTTTGACCTCCGAATGGACCTGCTGAGCCACTGGGACCACCTGGACCGCTTTGACCTCCGAATGGACCTCCTGGTCCACTTGGACCGCCTGGACCGCTTTGACCTCCGAATGGACCTCCTGGGCCACTGGGACCTCCTGGACCGCTTTGACCTCCGAATGGACCTCCTGGGCCACTTGGTCCACTAGGTCTGGGATAGCCGTGTTGGGACCTCCTGGGCCACTGGCCACCTGGACCGCTTTGACCTCCGAATGGACCTCCTGGTCCACTTGGACCGCCTGGACCGCTTTGACCTCCGAATGGACCTGCTGGTCCACTGGGACCACCTGGACCGCTTTGACCTCCGAATGGACCTGCTGGTCCACTGGGACCACCTGGACCGCTTTGACCTCCGAATGGACCTCCTGGTCCACTTGGACCGCCTGGACCGCTTTGACCTCCGAATGGACCTCCTGGGCCACTGGGACCTCCTGGACCGCTTTGACCTCCGAATGGACCTCCTGGGCCACTTGGTCCACTAGGTCTGGATACCGGTGTGGACCTCCTGGCTACTGGGACCACCTGGACCGCTTGACCTCCGAATGGACCTCCTGGGCCACTTGGACCTCCAAATGGACCGCTTGGACCACTCGGACCTCCGAATGGAGCACCCTGTCCTGGGAAAGGTCCAGAAGGACGACCGTTGAATACTCCGGGTCCACCCGTGGTGGGGAAACCGACCTGTGGTTGTTGACTGCCAATGATGGAGTAGTCGTAGATAAACTCGTTGAGGCCGTACAGACTTTGTGTGAGACCACAGTCAAACTGATCCCACCACACGCAAACAAAGTATTGCTGGTGGAACACCGTCCCGTTGGGGCAGAGGAAGTCGTACGTCTTGTTGTTAGAGCAGATGTGGAAGGCCTGACATTGGGTCTCGACGTCGCCATAGTAACCAGGGAATCGCTGGTTATCACAGCGGAAGGACGTGAGGGGCACCTCAGAGTAGATTGGGTAATCGACGCCTGGCTGGCCAGGGATGGCCGAGTAATCACCGTCATCGTATGAACCATCGTAGGAGCCGTCATCATTATCCCCACCTGGGAACGCACCTGAAGGTCTTCCACCGGAAGGAAAACCACCCGGGAATCCACCAGGTATCGAAGGCCTTTGTCCACCAGGGAAACCACCGGGGAAACCATTAGGTCCTGAAGGACCTTGTCCACCAGTAGATCCTTGACCACCAGGATATCCACCTGGCCCAGAGGGACGTCCAGCTGAAGGTCCTTGGCCCCCAGGATATGCACCAGAAGGTCCTTGGCCTCCAGGATATGTACCAGAAGGTCCTTGACTACCAGGATAACCACCAGTAGGTCCTTGACTTCCAGGGTATCCACCAGATACAGAGGGTCGTCCAGTGGAAGGTCCTTGGCCGCCGGGATATGTACCAGAAGGTCCTTGACCTCCAGGATATGCACCAGAAGGTCCTTGACTACCGGGTATCCACCAGATACAGAGGGTCGTCCGCATGTTGGAAGGTCCTTGACTACCAGGGTATCCACTAGTAGGTCCTTGACTTCCAGGATATCCTCCAGATACAGAGGGTCGTCCAGTGGAAGGTCCTTGACCTCCAGGATATGCACTAGAAGGTCCTTGACTACCAGGGTATCCACTAGTAGGTCCTTGATTACCAGGATATCCACCTTGATTACCAGAAGTTCCTTGACCACCAGGATATCCACCAGTGGTTCCTTGATTACCAGAAGTTCCTTGACTACCAGGATATCCACCTTGATTACCAGAAGTTCCTTGACCACCAGGATATCCACCAGTGGGTCCTTGATTACCAGAAGGTCCTTGACTACCAGGATATCCACCTTGATTACCAGAAGTTCCTTGACCACCAGGATACTGATCCATCCTGCGGTTCCATTGATTACCAGAAGTTCCTTGACCACCAGGATATCCACCTTCGATTACCAGAAGTTCCTCTGACCCTAACCACAGGATATCCACCTTGATTACCAGAAGTTCCTTGACTACCAGGATATCCACCTTGATTACCAGAAGTTCCTTGACCACCAGGATATCCACCAGTGGGTCCTTGATTACCAGAAGGTCCTTGACCACCAAATGGTCTTTGGCTGCCAGGAGAGCTAGATCCAGGCTGATACTCGTCACTGGATGGACGGGGAGTACTGCCGCCGGATGGGAAGGGTGATCCGGATGGTCTGCCCGATGGGTATCCACCGGAAGCTGTAGTCGAGGGGAAGCCCCCACTTGGCTTGAAGGTAGTGGATGGATAGTTGTTTCCGGTGGTGGAGGGGTAGCCACCTCCCTGCGGCCTCCCACCAGAGGGGAACTACCGGAAGGGTGAGCTGTGCTTGGACCTCCCCCTCCACCGCCGCTCTCTAAGGGGTTGTTGGGACGGTCGTACGTGTACCCTTCCCGGCCCTGGAAGAACACAACAATAGGATAGATGTGACGTTGAAGGTATGTTCATGAAGTCATCAGCCTATCACATGGAAAGGATACGTTTTAATCAAGAACGAATCGCTAGTGTGGTTAAACCCTACTATTGGTTTCTTTGACAGTAACTAAGCTACTTCTTCTTATTTTATTTCCACTCCTATCTGGCATGTGACAATGAAGGAAACATAATTAATGTTATACATCGCCACCCCTTTAATAACACCGTGTACCAGTGCTTTCTAGCGGTGAGATACTAAACTATTGAAATATAATATATTACGACCCCTTCAGTAAAACTGTCGTACCAGTGCTTTATAGCGGTGAGATACTAAACCATTGCAATATAATATATTAGGACCCCTTCAGTAACACTGTCGTACCAGTGCTTTCTAGCGGTGAGATACTAAACTATTGCAATATAATATATTACGACCTTCAAAAGTGTACATGTTCTCGTGAGATATAACATGAATTAATTAGACCTTCATAAACTGTCGTACCAGTGCTTTCTAGCGGTGAGATACTAAACTATTGCAATATAATATATTAGGACCCCTTCAGTAAAACTGTCGTACCAGTGCTTTCTAGCGGTGAGATACTAAACTATTGCAATATAATATATTAGGACCCCTTCAGTAACACTGTCGTACCAGTGCTTTATAGCGGTGAGATACTAAACATTGCAATATAATATATTACGACCCCTTCAGTAACACCGTATCAGTGCTTCTATCGGTGTAAAACATGGAACTATTGTCAGTGACTGTTAAGGATTTCAATCTGTTTGGGCATTGGTCTTGTAGTATTTACATTCAATGGCAGTGATTACTATTGTGGAACCAACAGAGCTTGTGTCTTCTATTTGCCTGGAGTGATAACAGTGGGTGACAGAAGTGGTCACAGGCTGAGTATTTTTAAGTGAAGCGTTAGCAGGTTAAGTTCAACCGCAGTTCGGATCTCAAACTCAAACATTAAAAAATCAAAGCGAAATACCGTAATGTACAAACTTTCTCACTACTTTATCTAAATTATACTTATAGCTCGTAAGATATGTGAAACGAAACAATAACAGTGCAACATAGACATATTATTGGTTCTGTGCGTATTCAACTCCCTATTTCCCAAAACTATAACTTATTATTTTAAAAATGCCTTTAACTTGGAAATTATTGATTTTATAATTTTTATTTCAAATATAAGTTGGTTAGTTTTTTTATAAAAAGTCCCACAACTGTGCAATCTACAAGAGTTATGGCGTTATTATCAATGAGATGCGCCATTTTGTTTTTAATGTTGGACAGTGCCTAGATAAGATTCTTAATCAAAATCGTCAGAGCCAATTTTTCTCTTGTCGCCTCTAATTAAATTACCCTTAAATTCTCGGGTTGGATAGATAATTCAAAAAGACCTTTAGGGAACCTTATCAAAACCCTAAATACCAAGTGTTAGACCGATCGGTAAGAGGGTTTTGGCTCTAGTCCAAGATGTAGACAGGCGGAATGTAGGAATAAAAAAAAAATCGTCTTCAAGAGGTAATTAAACGTCGAAATACGTAAAAATCTCAAATTTGAATTTTTTGACACTCACAATAGGCCTACTTGCTACGAAGGAGTCGCTATAAAGTTAAAACGACAGGTAATGATAAGAAAGAAGAGTAGGCCTATTTCAAATGTTACACAAACTAACATAGCAGTAGACAATTTTAGTTTTTAAATTATCCACAAAGTACACTGCATTATTTTATGCTGACATATTTGAATTTATCTCTACTCACGTTATATATGTGACCTAACCACTAGTATGTGTTAAAATAATATTGAATAGTTCTAAACATTATTATATATTAAATCTATCATATTTAATGGGAGATTGCAATTCTGTTCCTAATATATCAAAGCTTTACTATTCCTTGGAAATGTTTGGTTGATTCAGGGGCAACTGTAAGCGTCAAATTTTCATTTTCAACTTTGACATTTCAAAGCTTAGCGCATCCTTAATAAACAGCATACAAATTTCACTAGTTTGCACTAAACAATAGGGTGGGTGGGGAAGTGAGGGGAAATCGAAAGAGTTCTTATATTTACTAAAATGTATTCCAATTTACCGTGTCCCGGAACAAATTAAATTTATAAATATAAAATAAATCTTCAAGATTCTTTACACATTTATCACTCCCCTTTATTTTTCCTCCCAATTCGTCTATATTGGTCATAAAGGAAGCGTCCGTTAACTCTGAACAAACCCACTGTTAGCATTTACCCGACTTGTTGCAACTTACCAAAGCTGATCCGCTTATGGCCAGGAGCGCTGAAATACCAACAAAATAAAACACAACATTAGTTTGCTAAACACAGAGCATGTTTATATTCCTTTGATTCTAGTTAGGTGAATACCTAGCCTAACCAAATTCTAAGACTAACACAACATCCAGAACTCACACAATCAATTTACCACTTTGGTAAAAAAAAAATAACAATCTGGATTTCAAAATTTTAAAATATTATTTTGCCTTACTAGGGAATTAAACCAAGGACCTTTGTATTAGTAAGCAGATTAAATATAGCTAATTCTCTCTACAGTTCGCCACCGTAACTTAAAGTAAATTCAGTCTTCGGTCAACTGAACAAATATCAGGGTCATCTAGTCTAGTTTACCGGTGACGGATTGGCTGGAGTTCGTATCCTGCTTTGGGGTCTACTGATTAAAAAAATCTAAATGGTTTCTCACTCTCCATCCACGCTAATACGAGTAAATTTTCTCTTAAACTCTTACTTTACTAATTCATACCTCGTTAACGTGATTAGTGTGGATACTCGCTTCGATGGACGCGTGTGGTCTAAGACACTGAAGGTGGTTTTTCATAAATGGGGTGACACTCTTCCTCCACGCAAATGCGGGTATATTTCCTATAAATATAACTTTCATAATTCCTAAAACCAGTAGCGTAATTAGCTAGTAAGCGTATAACCCGAACGGGTTGTAAGACGATATATATAATAACGACTATATAATTTTGTCATGAAACGACGATGAAACATTCTTTTGATCCGTCTTCCCAGTCCACTGCTCAATGGCCGCGCTGACACGTTCGTGATCTAATCTCTTGACTCGAGTACTTAGCTTGGGGTTTGTTATTTTCCTGGAGAGAATCTTTAAAATGGTTTTGTCTCCACAGTATTCAAAAGAAGCGCAAGTCAGAACCGAACCCGGTTTGGATTTACATTTCCTTGTCCGGGGCAGGTCACTTACGTCACACGAACACAAGAAAGAGTGGAAAGTCACACTCCCTTGTCCTCAAGTCAAACAAAATTATTTTAATAACAAGATTTTTTTTTTACTAAAACGTTGGTGATTTTGTTTTTGCTTATTCAAAAGGGGAATTTGTTTTTATTGGTTTGCATTGCTGTTTTTTTCTTAACAACGCGTCTTACTACCCATTCGGGCTATACGCCCATATACTAATTATGATAATGGTTTTAGTGATTAGGAAGGTTAAATTTAGAGGAAGTGTACCCAAATTTGCGTAAAAGAGAGAATGGAAACAATTTATAACAAAAACACCCTCAGTACAACACGACCGGGACTCTAACCCCGATCTCTCTGTCATCGTCAGTCTAGTTTATCACGAGAGTGATGTCTTAAACCACTCGATTACCGATGAGGGTTTGTGTATTATTATTCACCCCGATATTAGCCACCTTTTGGTGTTTGTCACCCACCCTGCTGTCAGAATTTAACCGTACCTATATAATAAGAACCAAGAAGTTACGATTTAGAGGAAACGTACCCGCATTCACACAGAAGTAGAGTAGAAAAACAATTTGGTAAAAAATACAAACAAAAATGACCTAATTTCTTCCAGCTTGGATTTTAATCACAATCTACCCGCTTACAGCAGTTTAATCTATTGAGAAAGTAACGACCTATACCACGTGGCCACCGTTGTGGATCTCCCCCTTCTGGGGATGTCACTAGACTTGGGATTGAGTCCCGGCCAGTAAGGTTTCACTCACACAATGGTTCTTTGATCATTCTCACGTACAATGCTGGTGAGCTAGTTTCTTTAAAAAAATACTCTATTCATCCTGTTCCCTTAGGAAAGACAGTAAAGGTAACTGATGGCTTTTAATTATAGAATTCTCCCTCCTCAACCTATTCCTCAAACTAAATATGCACTGTTGGCCCTAGAACGTACTTCACATCATCACTTTAAGGTGTGGATGTAGGGGACGCGAGAAAAGCTAAGTGTTTTTTCAGTTTTTATAGCAAAACTTTTTTATTGGTCAAAATAGATCAACTATTGTTCCAGTAGAAACATAAAGTTTAATTTTCTACACATGGTGATATCAAAGTTGTTGAATATCTGACATGTGTATAGCGGTTTTAGATGACAAATTTTTAAATGAAGAGAAAAAGTTGTCATTAAATTCCAGAATACCCTCGAACAAATATTCGACAATTGTTGATACCGACATGAGAATAATATTAAACTAATCGTAGACTATCCACTGGCGCCTACAGTTGATTAATTTGTCCAATAATATATATATATTCTTCTGTCTGTTATGAAGCCTGCAGAGATTCTTTTCCCTTCCTATTCCTCCACCCGCAGCGCCACTGGGCTGCGAACCAAGGAACAATGAAGGAAACTATTTAAGATGTGGGAAGTGTGCCACTGTACTTGTTTCTCAATGGACGCTTTTGTAAGGTTCGGTTTAAGGTGGGAAGAGAAGAAGGAACAAACAAATGACTCTCGCTAGCCGTCATGAGGCAATGAAGTGAGTGAGTGAGACGTTCCCTTGACAGGCGGGCTTTTGTGTCCCTTTTGACGTCTTGAATGGAGGTATTCAACTCTATAGGAACGTTCACTTGAATGACTTGTGTGAACCTCCGGCCTTCAACATCTCGGTGCGTCATACTACCCATTACGCTAATGTGTGATGGTTGAGAAAGGTTGAATTGAGAAGAAGTGTATCTGCATTTGCGTGAAAACATGAAATGGGAAAACCATCCGAACTAATACTGTGATTTTAAGTAATGTAGCTAATGTCCACCCCGGAGATCGAACGGTCTAAAGTAGTTATTTTCCATCTCTTCCAACTCAAGGTCTTCTGTACAAGGCACCAAAATTGTCAAGGAACATCATCAGTTATTCAAAAAGAGATTTTATCACAAAAAACAACAACAAAACACATGATATTAAAGTTGTTTTTGGAAGTTCCACGACTAAAATTTTATTCACTGTGGTGTTTTTATTAAAAAAAAGTTGTTAATGGGTTTAAAAGATCTATTTGTATTTCTCCCTTGCCCCCCCCCCCCCACACCTGTTAGAAAACGCTGGTCCAAAGTGTCACTCTCGCAGTAAACTGGACTGCCATGAAGGGAGGGTCGGGTTCAAATCCTGGTCGTGTGTACTAAATAGGTTTTTCCTCCCTTAAATGGTTTTCCCCTCTCCCTCCACGCAAATGCGTGTACATTTTCTTTAAATACATCCTTCCTCCTCGTATCACATTATCGTGATTAGTATAGATGTGTACGACCTGAACGGGTAGTAAGACGCGGTGGTGATTAAAAGTTCCTTGTATTTTTTGTACCACTACGTCTGACTATCTATTCGACTTACACGCATATATATATATAAAAGTTACGATAGTGTAATTGGAAAGAGGCAGATAGAATGTAGGGGAAATGTACCCACATTTGCGTGGGAGAAGAGTATAAACCGTTTGAAAAAAAAATCACCCTCATTTCACCCAACAGGTATTTTTAACCATCCCTGTCATCTGCATAGTCCAGTCCAACGTGAGAGTTGACGTCTTAGACTGTTAGACCAGCAATACTTTATTACACAGCACCAACATATAACAGGGAGATTATTTATAAATAACCTGAAACCTTAAGGGGGGGTAAAGAGAACTCTATTTAAGGTCCGTAGCCGTGACTTTTTTTTTACTATGAACAGATGTGAAGGATTATGGGTAATACATCTTCCGTCAATTGCGACATATGCACTGGAATCTAGCGCCTTAGCTCTCTCGGTCACGACAAGACATTAATCATTGTTGGTTTAGTGTTTACTCACTGTCTTGTTTTATCAGAACAGTGGACAGTAAGTATCCAGTCTTTACATGTTTCTTAACTGAGTATACTCTTTAAAACTATCAATAGAGGGGCCTACTTGCTATCACAACTGAGTATACACTTTACCACTATTAATAGAGGGGCCTACTCGCTATCACAACTGAGTATACACTTTACAACTATTCAATAGAGGGGCCTACTTGCTATCACAACTGAGTATACACTTTACAACTATTAATAGAGGGGCCTACTTGCTATCATAACTGAGTATACACTTTACAACTATTAATAGAGGAGCCTACTTGCTATCATACTGAGTATACACTTTACAACTATTAATAGAGGGGCCTACGCTATATGCTATCTACAACTTAATGAGTACTTATCACTATTAACAAACTATCAATAGAGGGGACCTACACTTGCTATCAATACGCCTGAGTATACACTTTACAACTATTAATAGAGGGGCCTACTTGCTATCATAACTGAGTATACACCTTACAACTATTCACAAAGTGGTCTATTAGATATCGGAACAGTGTGTACAGTGTCAAACGGGCTAGGGACTCACCCAGGAGTAGCGACAGCTGCCGCATGATTGTTGGTGTCGCCTGTGGTTGCAATTAAAACCTGGAAGTAAATAAAGACACATTCGTTATGATCCGAGCGTGACAAGTGATTGCGACTAGAGGCAGAACATCTTTAGACATGGAGGAGGGCGGGTCAACAGTAACACCTCACCTGTTTTATGGTTCAAAGGACCCGCGTTCTTAGGATGGTGGATGTAGCCTTCCTTAAGAGGAGTCGCCTGTTCCTATACAACCAATGTTAAATTATGGTTCATTTAGGTACAGTTTTTTTTCAAAAACTATACAAGATATCACTATAATTTTTGTTGTTGTTACTTTGGAAATTTAATTATGTATATTTTAACGGGAGCTTTTTTTTAAAAAAAACAACAATAAACAGAATTTACATCTATATAAATATGTTGAATTATGTTGGAAAATTATAAAAAAAATATTTAACATATTTAAAAATGAATATAAATTATAAATTTTTTGAGATATTTATAAATCTTCCTCGTCTAATTGTTAGAATATACCTATAGATGAATCATAAAAAAAACAGTTCATTAACTATTATAGTTTCTGAGAAAAATTTACCTAAATGAACCTTAATTTGTAACATTGGTTGTATAGGGAAAGGCTTACCTTTTATGGTTCAGCTATGGTGTAGGGTGGGACCATAGTGCAAACCGTCAAGGTAAGACTGATACTTTTCAGTGTAAACAAGTGTTCTATTAGGGCACATATTAGCCAATTTATTCATCCTACGGATGTTTAAATTGACACACATTTACCTAAAATGACAGCAGCACAAAACATGACTTATATAAATACATTAGATTAGAGCTAGTGAATTTTTTAAACTGTCATAAAAGTTTTTAATGTGACAATCTGACTATAGCTTAACCTAAAGCAACGGCACCGATCATTGTTCACTAACACTATGGATGGTGACGTATAGGTACAAATTATTAATGATACCTTTAGCTGGGATTAGACCAGTTTCCTCTAGATTAGTTGTATCCAACATTTGTTGTTGTTGTTGTTGTTCGTGTGCTCCCAGATTTAATTTATCTTCAATTTTTTAACCCAAAAGTTGTTGCTGCATAATGCAAATTATTCTATAATCTACATCTATAATACATTATTGGCGCTTCCTATTGCATGACCTTACGTCCGGGACGTGTTGTTCAACCCTACAGCTGGACCTGATTATTATAATCATATATATATATATTTTATTATATATATATTATAATATATTCTGTATGTAAAATTTTGCGTACCCTCTAAGATATATTTGCGTACCCCAGGTTGAATACCACTTCTATATCTGTAGCGAAGTTCCGAGTTTTGAAACAGTTTGCTTCAGGAAATCAGTTTTTAATAAGAGGTATTTATTTTCGTGGCTGAGTGGTCAGGGAGGCTGACCACAGGTCTCTGGTCCCATTCCAGTGTGTACCCAAGATATTTGAGTATGTTGTTTGTCTGTTTGTCCTGTTACCCTCACCAAATACAGTCCAATTTTAATAGGAAGAACATTTTAGAAAATACAAACATATTTTGTTGTGGTCAACATTAATAACATTTTACAATATTATTTTTGCTATTTTATATGTGTTGATAATATCTATCAAAGTGATAGCTGCAGATCACGTGGCTTGAATTATGAATACGTGAAAGTTTATCTAGTAACTTTTCTGTCAGATTAGATTCTTCCTGTGAAATTTGGACCCTACATATTTAACTTCACCAAGATTCGAACCAGAGGTCACAGATATGGTTATGTCTTCATCTGAAAGATACTATCTAGACGATCATAATACGAGGTATCTATCTAAGATTGAATCAAATTAAATTTGTTACTCTTACTCTGTTATTTAATACGCGTATCCTTTTCCTGGAAAGATAAGAACCGTTATCTCTCTCACACACATTACAGTAGCCCCATGGCTTCTTTGGTGCTGACTGACAGCTCACAGCTCACAGCTGACAGTCAACATTTAGGTATATACCTAAATTTTGACCGTCAGAAGTGAGAGCTGCTAAACACATGTTTTTGTACATCATATGGTTTGGCGTAATTTGGTTTGGTAACTTTTCAAAGCCGTCAGCTGTCAGCTGTGAGCTATCAGTCAGTACCAGAAAAGCCATGGGGCTACTGTACCACTACTATAACCAGTACGACACCTTCGCTCAGTCGGTAGTGCGTCTGTCTCACGAACTAAAACTCCTGGAACATATCCCAGACATGACCAAAAAAAAAGTATCATTAGTGAAATTGAAGAATTCCCGTTCCACGACAAGGGGACTGAATGTTTTGTGCTGATACATTAATAAAATATTTCTTTCTTTTACCATTTCTGAACTGACTATGGATTCCTGCAAATTGATGTTTCCACTGTTTAATATGATGTAAAAATAATTAACAAGTAATTAAAATACAAGAGCGAGCATATTTTACTAACGCAATTTAGGATTGTAATTAAAAAAAAACCCAACCCCCCTCCACTCCAACACCCTACTCCATGTCGGTGAAGGGAAAAAAGCTACCCTCTTTAAAGTAACGATAGCCTTGGTTTGATTCTCGACATGTATGGTTTGAGTTTTTATTGAAAATAAAACGCTACATATATGTTTTTATTTGTTCTACTGTCCCTTGTCGCACGTGTGGGATCCTTAAATCTCCTGCCAGCAGGAGCTGTTCTGGCAAGACTGGCACCCCAGGAGGTCTCAGAAGCTGGAAGCTCTCTCTGGCAGGTAGAACGGCTACCGTACACTTTGTATGCTCATGGGCAAAAATAGCTCCCGACTACACTAGTTATTTTTAGCACCACGTCTTACTACCCATTCGGGTTATACGCCTATGTACTAATAATTACACTAATGGTTTAAAGATTTGGAAGTTTTTAACTGTGAGTAAGTGCATCCACATTTGCATGGAAGGAGAGTGGAAAACAATTTAGGATAAACCCCTCTCTGTGCACCCGACCAGGATTGAACCCTGATTTCCCCATCTTCAGCAGTCTAGTCCAACACGAGAGTAGCGCGTTAGACCACGTGGCCACCGAAGTGGGTTCACTACACTAGTTCGCATGCAATTCTGTGTATTTATTCCTCGAGTTTTGAACCCGTACCTGACTTGATATTAAAATTATTCGATCTCCGATAAGGTCGGTAACTTATTTGTCAACTGAACTTAAGGATCCCTAGATAGATTCCCGACAAGGAAAAAAAAAAAAACCCGTATCATCGGCGAAATCAGGGATTTTACTTTATCCGTTAAGATTTATTGTCTTGTATACTGGGTGTCGTGTGTATAATAAAATTTAGCTAGATTGTAAGTCATGCGCTGGTATATTTAGTAGTTTCAGAAAGTTCACTTTAAGTACCTTTTATTCCAAGAAACAGGCACTGACCAATCATCCGCAGTTGTCCGATTCCTCTATTAGACTCGTCTAAACTAACATTTGATCCTCTCTAGGACAACCTGTCTAGATATATAGGTCTACCTCTTTGCTAAGGTTGTCTAATTTTATATTTTAAACGTTCTGTTATGATTGTCTATCCAACACCTTGCTCAACCGGAAGCATGTCTGTCTACCGAGAAAAGGGTCCCGGCATGGTCGAAAACTGTATCATTCGTGAAATGTGGGTTTACCCTTTCACAATGATAAAATAATGGCCTGGGGACTGGATGTTATGCCTGTCCTAGTCATAAGTTAGATTATAAGACATATTAAGCTTGAATAAAACCTGACCGCAGGCTGGAACCTGTAATGGTTGTAAAAAAAATGAGTATGATTGTCTAGTTTAATATCCTTAGTTTTCTGGTACGTTTGTCTAAATTAATATTCACCGCTCTTTGCAGAAATTAACTACTGTGTTCACTGCGGGCGACTCTTAAGTTACTTGATGATTGTTTTTGTTGTTTTGAAAACGTCAGCGTTGCTATTCCCAATAGAGAGATTTCTCTTCAAGTAAGTCAAGTATATCCTTGCCTGGTTTTCAACCCACGACCCTCTGATAATATGTGAGAGATGAATGACTTTGTTTAACCTCGGTAATGAGTCACGGGATTTCATGTTCTAAAATCACGACCAGAGGTTAGTTCCAGAACAATCGGACAAATGCGAATGATTTACAAACTAGCTAGATTCTAGAACGACATGACACCGGTATACAGGACATCAATTCTTCACGAGGAAAAAAAAAACCTCCGATTTCGCTGATTTATTTTTTTTATTTTGCCATGTCGGGAATTTATCCGGGGACCTTTAAGTTCAATGGGCAGATACTCTACCGAATTGATCGGAGATCAGACAGTTTTAATATCAAGTCAGAGGTGAGTTAAGAACTCGAGGGGAAAATAAATCGCAACGACACGAAAAAAAGGGAAAGTTAAGGTGAGTTAAGAACTCGAGGGGAAAATAAATCGCAAAACACGAAAAAAAGGGAAAGTTAAAAATATAATATTTTTTTTACAATTTTAATTTTAAAATGGGTTGTTAAGAGAGGTTTCAAGCCCTTATTGCAAAGATTATATCTATTTTGTTCAAATAAAGATTTAAAAAAAAATTGAAATAAAAATACACCAACTAAAAAAAGGAACACATTCTATATTATTAAATCCAATTTAGATCGTTTTCCTGACCATTTCTAAAGACTCTGTCAGCGAATATTGACGAAATTAATTTATACAACAGGTTTTCACTTCTAGATATTGATTAAGGTCCAATCAGATCGATTTGGATGTGGCAGATGATCGAGGCTCAAGAGTTGGACCAGTTGTCGCAAAGAACATGTATATGTCATGTGTGTATGTGTCCTTACCTCACTGGTTCGCGAAGCTCCACTTGTGTGTGTATGTGTTTGAAGTCAGCACTGAGACTGAACTTAAGATCCCACCATGACTACTATTTATACTCGCACATCTTCTACAATGACGAACATTGCGTTCTTCTATAACACCACCCCCGTTTTTTGTTGGTTGTTATTGTTTATTTTTCTGCATCTTTCCTTTCCAAAAGGGTGGGGAGGGTGGATGGGGAACAACCTCATACAAATCCTCCAAGGATACACTCGATGAAAGCGAGAGCGATTTTTCCTCCCCCCCCCCCCTCCCCACACAGAAGGGGAAAGTATATTATTGTTTATGTGCGATATGGTTTTTTTCGGTATGAAATACTCATCCTCACTCTTGTTCTCCTCCCTTCCTCCTCCTACTCCTCTCTTTTAAAGACGCAACCCGCTCCATCATTTGATTACGGACCATTCTAGAGGGACTTCTTCTGATTGGGCTTCTGCGTTCTCGAGAGAGAAATGAGGGGGGGGGGGGCCTTAAAGTGAGAGAGAAAGAGACGTGAAAATAGTTCTCTCTTGTCTTTATGAGTGATGATGACGTCACGGTTATGGGATCGTAATGAACCGAGGTAGAATCGTTCCTTGTTTGTTTTGTTTCTCTCTCTCTCTATCTCCGGAAAATCAAACAAATGAGTGTGGAAGGGAGAAGAAGAATAGTCAAAACATTTGAGGGGAGACTCAGATCATCTACCGGGTAAGGAAAGACGTTTTTTTTAAAAAAAAATTCTTCCCCCACTGACCTATAGAGGTGGAAAGGGACGAGTATTGGGGGAAAGGGGGAAGGGGTTATATTTATGATGCCCTGATTGAGATGAGAGACTGGTGTGTGGAAGAGAAAGAGAGAGGGGGGGGGGGGGGGAGTTAGTTAGAAACACTTTCACCCGACGAAGATCATCATGAAGTGGAGTAGGAGCAGTTCGGCCTCGTCTCTGCTCCCGATCGAGTACCCCTTACTCCCTCCCCCTCTGAATATTTCCTTACCATCCCAGTCGTCGCCAGTCGGTTGAGTCCATGCCACCGAGAGACAGTTTGGGTTCATTTTCCCCGGGAGTAGTCTATTCATACGCCATTATTCTGGCACTAATTTGCGATCTCTCGAGATAAGCTATCTTTACTAAGCGGGTGAGTGCTCACACTCAGTTGACATCTGAAAGGTCTTTTCTCCTATCACAGTCCTACTATATAGCAGGGTTTTAGTAGGGAATAAGGACCTTAAGGATGTCCATTCTTTACAAGAAACCTTTCACAGGTTCTTTCCGGGGGCGAGGGGTCGTTGTCATAGGGACTGCCATGTTGTGCTGGTGGCATAGCTCTATTCCGCCGGGAACAGCTTAAACTATCTAGGTTAACTCTGGGAACTACTCGCTAAAACTAATTAAAGAAGTTACACATATTAACATTGCCAGTGTGTTTGGTTTTAGGAAGATATAGTTTTAGAGGCACTGTACCCGAATTAGCATAGAGGTAACGTGGGAAACCATTTAGGAATAATCACCTTGGATACACCCAATCGGGATTCGAGCCCCGAGATACCAATCGACCGGCAAATCCAGTCTGGCACGATAGTGACGCGTTAGACTGCACAACCACCGATATGGTTATACATTTATAGGAACATATATATATATATATATATATATATATATATATATATATATATATATAATTGTATATTAGTTTATACGTTTTACCGGCGAGCACGCGGTGACTAAATGTACATTTCTTCTAGTCCCGGTTATCCGGTGATGAGGGGTCCAATCCCAACCTGGTGTACTGAGAGTGTTTTATTTCTCTATAGACTGTATACCGACTCTCCCTCCACGCAAATGGGGGTACATTTCTTCTAAAACTCTACCCTGGATGGATGGTGAAAGAAAAGATTATATATTTAAACGTTAGTGTTATTCAAAGGCTCTTTCTGAAGGAAGTGATGAGAAATGTTGTTTAGAGGATGTGCACCCGCATTAGCATAGGCAGAAGATGAACAAACACTATTTTAAACTCCTCCAAGTGCTACTAATATCCCCGTCACCAGCATCCCCATCTGTCACGAGCCCGGTGCCTTAGACCGTGTGACCATTTGTGTTGGTAAAACATTTGATTTTTTAAATTGTAGTTTTTGTGTTTTTTATTGATAAATGAAGCCGTTTTTAATTTGAATGTAACAACTAATCTTACAAGACGTTAAGGACTGACCAAAGATTCAACAACAAGACAATACCATGTAGCTGACTGGCTAGGACGTCTACTTCTGGTCTAGAGGACCCTGGTTCCATCCTGACAAGACAATACCACGTGGCTGAGTGGCTAGGGACGTCTACTTCTGGCCTAGAGGACCCTGGTTCAATTCTGACAAGACAATACCACGTGGCTGACTGGCTAGGGACGTCTACTTCTGGCTTAGAGGGACCCTGGTTCCATCTGACAAGACAATACCACGTGGCTGACTGGCTAGGGACGTTACTTCTGGCTAGAGGACCTGGTTTCCATCCTGACAGACATATACCACGTGGTGAGTGGCTAGGACGTCTACTTCTAGCCTAGAGGACCTGGTTCAATTCTGACAAGACAATACCACGTGGCTGAGTGGCTAGGGACGTCTACTTCTGGCCTAGAGGACCCTGGTTCCATCCTGACAAGACAATACCACGTGGCTGACTGTCTAGGGACGTCTACTTCTGGCCTAGAGGACCCTGGTTCAATTCTGACAAGACAATACCACGTGGCTGACTGGCTAGGGACGTCTACTTCTGGCCTAGAGGACCCTGGTTCCATCCTGACAAGACAATACCACGTGGCTGATGGCTAGGGACGTCTACTTCTGGCCTAGAGGACCCTGGTTCCATCCTGACAAGACAATACCACGTGGCTGACTGGCTAGGGACGTCTACTTCTAGCCTAGAGGACCCTGGTTCAATTCTGACAAGACAATACCACGTGGCTGAGTGGCTAGGGACGTCTACTTCTGGCCTAGAGGACCCTGGTTCCATCCTGACAAGACAATACCACGTGGCTGACTGTCTAGGGACGTCTACTTCTGGCCTAGAGGACCCTGGTTCAATTCTGACAAGACAATACCACGTGGCTGAGTGGCTAGGGACGTCTACTTCTGGCCTAGAGGACCCTGGTTCAATTCTGACAAGACAATACCACGTGGCTGAGTGGCTAGGGACGTCTACTTCTGGCTAGAGGACCCTGGTTCAATTCTGACAAGACATACACGTGGTGAGTGGCTAGTTACGTCTATCTTGGTCTAGAGGACCTGGTTCAATTCTGACAAGACAATACCACGTGCTGAGTGGCTATTTACGTCTATCTCTGGTCTAGAGGCCTGGTTCCATACCGGGATGAGTCTGTTATTCTGGTTTAAGTGCGAGAGTTCTTCCTCTTATCTAGATACTACAATACCCCGATGATGGGGTTGGATGTGAAACTTGCTGTTTTAGGTTAAGTTAATAAGTGAGTCGTATGTTGATTTAACCTGGTGTATGCTGACCGGTAAGGCCAGTGTTCGATCTCCGGCCATGTTCACAGAGGCGTGGTTATATCCATATTGTGGCTTCTAGCACACGCGATTGTTGATTCATTTATTTCAAATACTCCCTCCTCACCTTTCTTCCTTAAATAAGATAGTTTTGGTCGATAATGGTCAATTGAAGATAAATAATAATACTGATATTCATATTAAATGTTTGGTGCTCCGCCGTGGATGTGAAGCTATGGCTTACCACAAGAAAACTTAACAATATTGACATGGTTTGTTTTGGTTGACAACTGAAATTGCTCTAGTACTACACAGATATTGGAGTGGTTGTAGCTCTGGGCCTCCTCCGTCCCTTGAACCACTCTTGCTCCAGGAACAGTCCCTGAAGATGAACTTGTACAAGTACTCGTACCGGTCGATATACACGAGGTCTGAGAATGTCAGTCTCATTTAGTTTGGTTTAACATTGATGGTGAGGTTGGGGTTGTAATCCCTGCTGGGTGTACTGAGGATATTTATTTTTCCTAAATGGTTTCCAACTTTTCTTTCTTCAAGTTATGGCACATTTACTATAAAATTCTACCTTCCTCATCCCATCACATAAGCGTAGTTAATGTATTCAAAACAAGCAACAACCGACAATTTAAGTTCGTCTCCGAGCCTCGCGTTCAAGTCACCTCGAGTAAACTCGCAAGTTTTATTTCTTCAATCAGGCCTAAGTGAATAATACCCAAGGCCCGTGCGTGTGGCACTGTAAACAGAGGTATTCCCAGCATGCAACTCGCTATGTAAATGGTCTCCATGCTTATAGCGAGAGTACAGCAGCACGTACTTTTGTTGATGCTTGTTAAGTACCTACTTAGCACCTATCTGTTGGGATCTCCGAACTAGATAGAATTTACGAACCATAGTTGGAACTTTTAGAATAAACACACCTTGCTTTCACCATTTATAACACCCATCAACTGTGCTATCAACATTTATAACATCCATCAACCTTGCTGTAACCAGTTATAACACCCATCAACTGTGCTGTCAACATTTATAACACCCATCAACTGTGCTGTCAACATTTATAACATCCATCAACCTTGCTGTCACCATTTATAACACCCATCAACTGTGCTGTCAATATTTATAACATCCTTCAACCTTGCTGTCAACATTTATAACATTCATCAACTGTACTGTCAACATTTATAACATCCATCAGCTGTGCTGTCAACATTTATAACATCCATCAACTGTGCTGTCAACATTTAGGACATCTATCAACTGTGCTGTCAACATCTATAACATCCATCAACCTTGCTATCACTATTTACAACATCCATTAACTGGCTGTCAACATTTATAACATCCATTAGCTGTGCTGTCAACATTTATAACATTCATCAACCTTGCTGTCACATTATAACATCCATAAACTGTGCTGTGAACATTTATAGCAGCCATTAACCGCTTCGGTGGTCACGTAGCCTAAGGAATCACATTCGTAAAAGGTTATACTGTCACTGTCTGGGAGGTGGGGTTTCGAGCCCCGGTCGGGTGAACCAAGTGTGGATTCCCCTAGATGTTATTCCCGCTCTATCACCAAGCAAATGCGGGAACATTGACCACGTATTCAACCTTTCTCATCACTACAGCATTTGCGTAATAAACATGCGCTAAGAAGTAGATAAATAAAATATCTATCAAATGTGATAGATGCTGATCATATGACTTGACGTATGAATATTTAAACATTATCTTAGGAACGTTTTTAACTGTTAAAAATGGTCATTCCTATTCAAATAGGACTGTAATTCACAACAACTTGTATCAAGGCAGAATTGTCTGACAAGCTCTCACAAATTTTGTTATGAAAACAATTTTCTGCTTACATTCCGGTTCTAGGAGAGCAGGAAAGGTAGAGTGAATCGTGACAGCGTTGGGTATCAGCGACTTTATAAGTGGGTGCGCTGGCTAAGGTGTCGGTCTAGTCTAGTCTGTGAAGATGTGATTGGACAAAAGCATCGGTCTAGTCTAGTCTGTGAAGATGTAATATAGCTTTGATTAAGGATACAACCGTTTCTGGATACATCTTGCAACTAAATTAAATATAGGCTGGTTGTAAAATAGCAACTGTGTTCGATTACCGTGTCCAGGTATAATTTTTAAAACTACTGTTTAGCTTATCTATCAGGGTTTAACGAAACCAAAGTGGGATCTTACAATACAGAACCTCAAATGATTGATTATCGGATGACTGGGATTATATAGTGTATTAAATTTATAAAATGTAGGTAGTTTGACCTCGTTTGCTGATGACGGGTGTACTAATCAAAGCCGGATATAACTAGGACGTTTATTTTTATAAATATATTCTCAATTTCTCTCTTTCTATCTTTAAGCACGAGGATGCGGGTGCATTTACTCTAAGGCCTACCTTACTCATCCCTACGCCATCAGTGTGCGGATATTTCGGAAAACGGCCGCGTGCGGGATAAACGGACTCCACTGAGATGACGTCACGCTCGGCTAGGCCCGGTGATTTGGGTGATGCTGATGAATGAATGAAACTTGACACTTTGGCCTCGCAATTTGTCATAAAGCTCCCTCCCGCAAGAGCCATTACAGTGGAAGCTTTAACCGCACATAATCTCAAGGTCACGCAACAAGCAGGAAGGCTAAAAAAAAACCCAACTGAGCTCACGGGTTGTAATCTTCTCCCCTCCTCAGCCGCCGCAAAATACTGGTTTCAGTTGAGGAACACTCATTGTACCGTCAAGATTCAAACACAGGCCTTGGAAGATAAACAACTCGCCATTTATTTGAGATGATCTTTGTGTGTCTTCTTTTAATAGCTCCAGTGATGGGAGGGTAATTAAATCTACGGGCGCGAAGAGACGGTCGAGATGTGTCTTTAATAGCGCAATAATTATGTCCAAAGGACGAAGAATGAGTAGATACGTCATTTTGGTAGTTTTAAGATAAGATGGAAGGGAGCTTAAGGTCACTGGGTTTGTTGTTTTTAATAACAACAAACTTTGACCTCGGTGATATTGGGGTAAAGTGCTAGTCTCAGGACCCGATGTTCGGGGACAGGGGGTGGACGAATTTGTCTTATTGAGTGATAAAATTACTTAGCACAATTTCCTTCGGAGTGACTTCCGCACGAGATTTAAAACTCGATATTCACACCATTGCTGAAAACAAAAGGTTTCAAATTGTTGGATAATATAGGTTAGTATTTTGGTTTTAAAACAAATGGGGGTGGGGAGGGGGGGGGGACTATTTTCTTAAGATACTCAAGTTGAAATTATTTTTACTTAAGGTGCGGTTGAAGGGAGCGCGAGTAATTTTACACTTTTTTTAACATTACATTTTGTTGGTCAAAATAAATCAAATATTTATCCAGTAGCAACATCGAGTTTAGTTTCTGCACATGCTAATATCAAAAAATCTTGAATATTGGTCAAAGGTGTCTTGGAATTTTGTCGAAACTTTTTCTCTTTATTTTAAAGTTTTGACTAAATTCCAAGACACCTTTGACCAATATTCAAGATCTGTTGATATTAGCATGTGCAGAAAACTAAACTCGATGTTGCTACTGTAGAAATATTCGATTTATTTTGGCCAAAAAATTAATTTCTATAAAAACTGTAAAAATACTCACTCTCCCTTCGGCCGCACCTTAAGTATGCTACATGTTACAGCAGTGTCCAGCAAACTTTTTGGACTCGATCGACTTAAAGACTTGTTAAAGGTCTCGTGACCACCTTTCGTTTCTCCAATCTAGTTTAACCTTTTTTTTCTCTACATATTTGTTTTATTCCCTAAAATCAATCTTTTCCAAATAGTTATGTGTTAATAGAATATATAAATGTATATTTTCATATTAAACTATTTAATTTTCTTTTAACACTACCAATATGACCGATCAAGTGTTTTGATAACACTAAAATATTATTTGCGTGATAAGAAGCCTCACATGATCAGCTTTTATGGCAATGTAACCTATGGGTGTCTTACGTGATCAACTAAAACTTGACACGAGATTGACCTGAGATTGACCTGTTGCCGACCCCTATGTTAGATCATCAAGACACGCTGCAGACGAATTACTTAAGAAGCTGTTTGATATTCTTAATATAGTTTTCAGTTTAAATTTTGAGTTTAAAGTTTAAAAAACAAATACTCAATGACGATCTACATGAAAATTTGTACATCTGAAATTAATGCAAAAGGTTATAAACCTAGATCCAGCCTTCCTCTATCAGGTAAACTCAAGTTTTGATTAGCTCCCAACAGATGATTTTAAGATAGTTTGAGATTGTTTTATAAGGTTTTATTTAAGTTATAGCATTAAAAAAAACACTTGAAATTTAAAATTTAAACTTTTTAGTTGGTTACAACTTTCCCCTAAATTTTGGTGAAAAATTATTAAACACTATCAAACCACTTCATAAATAATCCGGGATCTATAAACATCTGCGTCCCTACTTGATTATCCCCCAGGTAACACCCTTATTATACCTAATAAAAACAGTAATATTGTTAAATATGACCCCCTCGGTATTTTTAACTTTCAATCAAACGAGTTTGACACGTCTGCTTAGACCATGCAACCACCTAAGTCTACTGCAACTAGAATATACTAGTTTAATAATAGTCAGGGACGTTAAAGGGTGCAAGAGAATGTGTTGTAATCCATGCATAAACGGTCCACCCACCCACCCACATGTGTGGTTCTAATTGATCGCGTCACCTTGGTAAACACATTAGGAGTGAACAATTGACTAACCTCTTAATTAGGTTCCACCGTAACCTGTTAATTTGAAGGTAGAAAGTGTCAGGGGAACGGTTTCCTACGCTGACGTATTGCGCTTTGACGTAAGTGACTGTCTTTTTTGCCTTCTAGAGCGCACCATAATATGCGATTATAAGTAGTAGTGCCTTCTCATGTAGATCTGCAGTTCTACTCAATATTTCTCATGTGGAGCTGCAGTTCCACTCAATATTTCTCATGTGGATCTGCAGTTCCGTCCAACATTTCTCATGTGGATCTGCAATTCCGTCCAATATTTCACAAAAGGAGCCGCATTTCGAAGAAGTGAATATGAGTTGAAACTCGTGTAACTCAAGCTTAGTAAACTACGCAGCACATTAATGACTCAATGCAAATATTTTGCAGCAAGAAAGACTTCGGTTTCTCCCATGTTAAAAAAAAGAAGATGAAAATAGACAGTTGTGAATCAATATCCTCGACTGCACTAAATACGAACACAAACACAATTAAATTGTAAGCTAGCGCTCCTGCCTGGGAAACCCAGTATTCACCGGTAAATATTTATACAAGTGGGTTAAATTCTTAGATACAGCAAGCTAATGAGCCTATTGCATGGGAGACTATGAGTTGCAAGATATTTACACCCATTCTTGTCACTTGTGTGTGTGTGTGTTCACTGAATTCATCCTTCAGATTAGTGCTTTTTACTAGAGTATCTTTATGGAGCATATGACTTGCACTTTCTAAACGCAAAGCTATATTATATTCATGTGATCTCTAAAAATAAGCACGTGATTCTCAAAGAAAACAGTACCTGCTTTATGAGATGATTGAAAATTTTGTTCCTGTCTTTTATTATTTCTTTAATGTCAGGTGTAAATTTAATAGTTCAAATTCTTAAAATTGTTTATAAATGGTTCATCGGTCTTTTGGATAAGAATTATACATACTTCCATATTTTCCACTTCTTGTATTTTTATCATTTTATTTTTTAAATCTTGTATTTTAGCTCTTTATATTTTTCCTAGCTATATTTCACGGGCTGCAATTTTACCAGGACTAGTCTTTAGTCTATTTCGCAGTATACTGGGCTGACGATGACGGTGAGATCAGGGTTCAAATCCCGATCAGGTTTACTGAAGTTTTTTTCCTCCTAAATGCTTTTACAGTCTTTCTTCACGCAAATGCGCGTATACTTTCTATAAACTCAAACTTACTCCTCATCAACACACTAACGCAATTATTACACATACGTGTAATATGAAAGGGTAGTACTACGCTGAGATACACACACACACACACACACACACACACACACACACACACACACACACACACACACACACACACACCACACACACACACACACACACACACACACACACACACAGAGTGCTTAATTTCTAAAGGAACGCGGGGGAACGGCGTTCCGGTACCTCTATTAAGGCAAACATGAAATCCATTAAAACACAATCACATTATGATGGATTTTAAAACATTTTCTTCTGGTTTTAGAAGACAATAATGGCTTAAAAAAAAGTATTTTGAACCTTAAATAAAACAAAAAATAATGCTGGGGAGGGGACAAACCCCTTGGTAGTGCGTTCCAGTACCTAATTTATTTTAGAAATCAACCACTGTTACACATATTTAAAATTAAAGGCCTATAAAACTTATCCCAATTTCCCTGTTGTCAAGAGAATGTACATAAACGTGCTTGGATATGTTTTCTGGCTGGAGCATAGCCGTGAGTCTAATTTCCCGTCTAATTGACGGTCATACGAGCTCTTAATTACACAGTGTGTATAAAAAACTATTTCCCTGCGCCATCTGGTAACCCACTCTTGAGGCATCTCTTGCCGCAGGCGATACATTATATTCTTACAGTGATTTCTTCATTCAACGTTCTATTTAGACGGTTACTAAAAGGTTAACACACGTTCAAATAATATCAGATGGGAATGAATAATAATAATAATAATAACAACAACAAAAAACTGTGTGGGAAATATTGAATAACCTCGTAATAGCATGAAGGTTGCGTCAAATGGTGGGGTAAACTCTTTGAGTTCACTTTCATCGGGAGTTGAAAAAAAACAAAAACAAGTTTTGGTCGCCCTGAAACAAAAAACCCACAGGTTTGTTTCCATTACCAGACACGTGACTTACAATCTAACTTATTATTAGTGCCGTGCGCGTGGGATGGAAGCCTGCAGTCGTCGTGTCATAAAGTGCCGCGCGCACTCAAACACGCATTTAGTCCAAAGGTGGACGTTTTGAGCACTTCCTATAATGTCGAGCAGTTCCGGGGAAGAGCGGGGGTCACACGGAGTACGTGAGATGGTAGCAAGAGTGAGATAGTAGCAAGAGTGAGATGATAGCAAGGGTGAGATGGTAGCAAGAGTGAGATGGTAGCAAGAGTGAGATAGTAGCAAGAGTGAGATAGTAGCAAGAGTGAGATGGTAGCAAGAGTGAGATGGTAGCAAGAGTGAGATGGTAGCAAGAGTGAGATGGTATGGGCATGTAATGAGGAGGGAAAAGAAGAGAACACCAAAGAGAATGAAGTATGTAGGGAAATGACCACAAGAGAGGCCAAGAAAGAGATGGGAGGAGCAGATAACAGAAAGTGTGCAAGTGAGAGGAGGAAGAATGGAAGCAATTAAAGCAGAAAGAATGGTAGACATAGAGGAAGATAGAGGCATTTTACGAAACTGACCCGGCCGCAGATTGAAAACAGTTGATGATGATGATGATGATGACACTACTGGAGTACCATCATGACTACAGCTCAGGGGCAAGGTCAAATATATAAATCAGTTCCCCTAATTAGTTGTTCCTGGAGGCAAGCAGAGCTGATAAACAATCAAATTTTCACACACAGAGCCTTATGCAACAGCTATAAAAGTTAATAGATCCTATTTCCGTACAATCGACAGTATCAAAACTGTGTGAAGCGAGTGTGGCCCGAGATCCAATCAGGGACACTGTCAGGTGTACCAACATGTGTTCGATAGGGGGGGTCTATACTGGAGTCAAACACGGGACAGCCTGTCACAGCGACTACAATGGAGAGTTCTTCTCAAGATTACAAAGATCTTTACGCTCCGAGGCTGAGCTCTCGTTTGGAAAAGGGCACTACTAAAGATAACCTGATCTTATGAGCCCATTTCAAGCCCAATCAACCGGGAAATTAGATACTTTCGGACTGGAAGACGTATAGAAGAGAGGTTTTCTGTGTTATTCATTTGACAACAGAAACATTGGAATTAGTTTAATATCTTTAATGAAGTTGCACTTTCTGAACCGACTGATTATATCACCACAAGATTTATACGACTTGTAAGAGTTATAAAGTAGCTTAAATCTAGAACAGACACAACACCGAACCCCCAGGCCGTTAATTCATCACTGGGAAAAGAGAAAAACACATTTAACCAATGACATATTTTTTGGCCATTTCAAGGATTGAACCCGGGCCGTTTAACTCAGTAGACAGACACGCTAACGACTGAGCTAAGGTTTCGGGCATAGTTTACTAGTTTTATTGATTTAATTTTTTATTTATTTAAAATATGGTAACATTATTTCACTAGTTACCATTCTATTGTTGTTTTGAAGTAGAATACAGAACACCACACCAAGATGCTACTTTTATTTCGAGCTGTATCACCAACCTAAGCTAGGTGTTATCTGTGGGGTGAGACGGGCTCTTAGGACATCTGGTTCGAGCTGTATTACCTACCTAAGCTAGGTGTTATCTGTGGGGTGAGACGGGCTCTTAAGACGTCTGTTTCTAGCTGTATTACCTACCTAGGTTAGGTGTTATCTGTGGGGTGAGACGGGCTCTTAAGACGTCTGGTTAGAGCTGTATTACCTACCTAGGTTAGGTGTTATCTGTGGAGTGAGACGAGCTCTTAAGACGTCTGGTTCTAGCTGTATTACCTACCTAAGTTAGGTGTTATCTGTGAGGTGAGACGGGCTCTTAAGACGTCTGGTTCTAGCTGTATTACCTACCTAGGTTAGGTGTTATCTGTGAGGTGAGACGGGCTCTTAAGACGTCTGGTTCTAGCTGTATTACCTACCTAAGCTAGGTGTTATCTGTGGGGTGAGACGGGCTCTTAGGACATCTGGTTCGAGCTGTATTACCTACCTAGGTTAGGTGTTATCTGTGGGGTGAGACGGGCTCTTAAGACGTCTGTTTCTAGCTGTATTACCTACCTAGGTTAGGTGTTATCTGTGGAGTGAGACGAGCTCTTAAGGCGTCTGGTTCAAGCTGTATTACCTACCTAAGCTAGGTGTTATCTGTGGGGTGAGACGGGCTCTTAAGACGTCTGTTTCTAGCTGTATTACCTACCTAGGTTAGGTGTTATCTGTGAGGTGAGACGGGCTCTTAAGACGTCTGGTTCTAGCTGTATTACCTACCTAAGCTAGGTGTCATCTGTGGGGTGAGACGGGCTCTTAGGACATCTGGTTCGAGCTGTATTACCTACCTAAGCTAGGTGTTATCTGTGGGGTGAGACGGGCTCTTAGGACATCTGGTTCGAGCTGTATTACCTACCTAAGCTAGGTGTTATCTGTGGGGTGAGACGGGCTCTTAAGATGTCTGGTTCGAGCTGTATTACCTACCTAAGTTAGGTGTTATCTGTGGGGTGAGACGGGCTCTTAAGACGTCTGGTTAGAGCTGTATTACCTACCTAAGCTAGGTGTTATCTGTGGGGTGAGACGGGCTCTTAAGACGTCTGGTGCGAGTTGTATTACCTACCTAAGCTAGGTGTTATCTGTGGGGTGAGACGGGCTCTTAAGACGTCTGGTTAGAGCTGTATTACCTACCTAAGCTAGGTGTAATATCTGTGGGGTGAGACGGGCTCTTAAGACGTCTGGTTAGAGCTGTATTACCTACCTAAGTTAGGTGTTATTTGTGAGGTGAGACGGGCTCTTAAGACGTCTGGTTCGAGCTGTATTACCTACCTAAGCTAGGTGTTATCTGTGGGGTGAGACGGGCTCTTAAGACGTCTGGTTAGAGCTGTATTACCTACCTAAGCTAGGTGTTATCTGTGGGGTGAGACGGGCTCTTAAGACGTCTGGTTAGAGCTGTATTACCTACCTAAGTTAGGTGTTATTTGTGGGGTGAGACGGGCTCTTAAGACGTCTGGTTCGAGCTGTATTACCTACATAAGTTAGGTGTTATCTGTGGGGTGAGACGGGCTCTTAAGACGTCTGGTTCTAGCTGTATTACCTACCTAAGCTAGGTTTTATCTGTGGGGTGTGACGGGCTCTTAAGACGTCTGGTTCGAGCTGTATTACCTACCTAAGTTAGGTGTTATCTGTGTAGTGAGACGAGATACTTTGAGATGTTTTGCAGACAGATAGAAATCCCTCATTAGATAGGAAAGAGTGTGTTATTTCTTACAATGATCAACGCCAAAATGAAGGTGGTCGATATTTTCAAGTCCCTACAGCATTTAAAAACGTTACATTTTGACTTTTATAATTTTATAAAAATGAATAAAAATGTAAAGGAGGGTTTATATGTTGTGTTTCAGTTCCGAGATCAAGATAAATGGCTATAAACATAGATATAACTTTCCTAAAACAAATAGAGGTTATTTTTCTCAAAGAATTGAGAATAGTTTTAGTAGTTTTGTTGTTCCAGAACTGTAATTCTCGTAAGAAATACCGCAGTCGGAGGATTATTTTCCTTCAAGTAGTTGATGCCGCTAATGACCCTGCGTATTAGCGTGTATCATAAGTATAATGTCCACACATGGTGCTATAGTCCACTCTGTTTTTGGTAACAATTTAACCTGTTCTTGAAGGCCATATTTCGTACCACAATCCTACTGAAAAGTAGTATTTCGTTAAGATGAAATAACTTTCAAAAGGAACTTCCTATCAAAATCAAGGTATATAAGGCGGTTGTTTTATTCGGGCACGTGCCCGCAATAACTATTGGGGTAGTCTAGTTGAAATAAAATATACGAAGTGCGTTGCGGGATTGTATTGAGGTTTTTGGAAAATACAGTAGGATCTGGTGAATTCTACATTGGTTAATTTAAACAGTCGTATATTTTGAACTCACCATGTTTCTCCATGATGTTACTAATTAAATTAATGGTAAAAAAATTATTAAAATGAGACTTAGAAGGATATAATTGGATGGTTAGAAGCCTATCCATTATTATTTTTTTCTAGGTTGTACTCATTTTAAATCTAGCTAACGATCTTTATTAAATAATCCCCAAATGCCAAGAATGTCAAATAAAGTTAGAGCTATTGATACACAGTAAAATATAGAGCGGGGAATTCTGAACTGGTGGAGAGTGGATTGCCTAGTTTAGGGGAAGTTTTGGCTCGGATTTTTTAGCTTCTGTGTGACGATGTGATTCGGTGACTCCCCGACTGATTTATTTAAATTTTCAATATTCTATGGTTTTTTTTTCACGTTTTTATTTTTACTGTTTCAATTTTTCTTGTTACTTTCTCGCTATCTTACAGGTAAAGTTTTGTGATCATCCAAAAAATTGACCTCGAGATTTGGATGAATTTCAACGTTTCATAACCCTCCGAATTCGAAAAAGTGGTTTTTGATTTTCCGTCTGTCTGTCTATTTGTACCTTAGAGTAGATTATTATTATTATTATTAGCACCGCGTCTTACTACCCGTTCGGGTTATACGCACTTACGCTAATGTGTAATGGTAGGGTGATTGTGAGATGAAATGAAGGACCTACAGTTTAACGTGGAATCCGAACCATGGTGGAGGCCTGGCATTCCCCACATTCACAAGATGTCTTGTCAAAGGTGAAGGAAGGGTTTGGTAATCAGATAAATCTGTGCCGGGACCAAGGATTGAACCCCGGCCGCCAGCACAGAAGTCTGACACCTTACCCCTAGACCACCAGGTCACCAATCTCAGAGTAGAGCCTAAACTATTTTACCGATCGGGATAAAACTTAGTATCTATTATTTTCATAGGGTTGCCCCAATGGGTTTTTGGATTTGGATATCCAACCCTAAAATTAAGGGTAGTTTACTGAATGGCGAAAAGAGAAATTATCGATTTTATCAAAATCGGCTCTAACGATTTTGTTTAAATTTCATTTATAAGCATTTATCAATATTATAAACAAAATGGCTACTTTCATTTCTCAGCAAGATGACTTTAAGGGTTGCGGTCTGATGCGTGAATTCTCACTTTTTTTTTTATCAGATCTCCGAAACTATTTGCGATATTAAACTACTTATCATTGCAAAAGTATAGTAATATTAACAATAAAAAACTTTTACTTGAAATATATTTTTATAAAACCATTAGTTTCTGAGATACTGGCAAATATATTAATACAATTTTGTGAGCTTTAGTTGTAAAGAAATACTACTTAAGATTTAACGCATTAATTCTCCGATGCCATAGAGTAAGTAGATATTCGTAAGTCTCTCAAAAAGTTGATGTTATCTTTCTTTTAACCTCTTAGGAGAAATGTTTGTAAAACAATCATCCATCTCTATCATTTTAGATTCAATAGTCAATATTTACCCTTTTTTATTGGTTTAAATTTATAAATGAGGAATTTAATAACAATGCGATAACCATAAGAAGTGCAACCCTTAATAAAATTTCGAACATTTTAACCGGACGTCTAATTTTTAATACAAAGTGTTGACCCTTGGGGACCCAATACCGATATTTTTTATCGGTCCAAATATACAAATGAGGACTTTAATTCTTTAAAAATAAAATTATAAAATTTAAAACCATGAGTCAAAAATGTTTTACCTAAGTATAGCGTAATTTTTGCTCGGGTTTGCTAGTGTATTATAATTTCGTTTCACATATCTTACGAGTTTTGAGTAAATATCTCCATTTTTAAACAATGGAGTGAGAAAGTCCGTGCGGAGATCTGTACCATTTATTTTTTCATGTATGTGTATATGATTTAGGCATATGTGTATTTTATATAGCTTATATAATATATGTGTGTGTGTGATTATATGGAGCATATTTTGAGGCTATTGATTTATTGTTAACCAGATGCCTAGATACTCATAAAAACGGTTAATTCGAATTTAGGATATTTCGAATTTGTTTAAGATATCCTTTTGACTTCAAACTAAAAGAGTTCTAATATACTAACAAAGTTAATATCCCATGAAATCGGGGTTTTAGAATTAAAAAAAAATAGAATGGAATCTCGGGCAAAATGTAACTCTAGCAATGTCGGCTTTTGGGTCGTTTCAAGGGTAGACCAGACTTGATGTGACTGTACTAGTAGATTGGTTGAAAAGTGAACGGGTGTAGCGACCGTTCAGTGATGTAACAGTTATTCGCGTGTTGCACGCCGCGGGATGTGTTTATGTGCAGGGCAATCCACCGACTGTAAGATTGCAGTTTGGTTTTAATGAGTTCAGCTGAGGTCAATACTGTCTTCTCTTTGTTTCTGAACAAACTCGCGGACAGTAAATTCCTCAAAGCCTCGTTTACCACAAAGTGATCATTTATTATTGATTAACGACACTTCAGGTTGTTTGTTTCTTTCTTAGTGTTTTACTTTCATAACTCCCATTTTTTTTTTGCAACGTTACTGTTAAAATAGTTCAAAGGGTGAAAGGTTTATCATTGTTCTAAGTGTCCACTAAATTTTCCATATAAAAGGCTCTGTCAATACTTTCTCCTGCCCGATTCAGTGGCCGTATGGTATAAGGCGTTACTATCGCATTGGACTAGACTGCTGGTTACGGGGAGATCGAGGCTAGAATCTCGGTCAGGTGTATAAGGTGACGGATGGGGGGGGTGGAGCGGTGTTTACAAAATGGTTTTCCCCTTTCACTTCAAGTAAATGCACACACACTTCTTCTGAAAATAACCTTCCTAATCCTCAACAAAATTAGCTTAACGTACATAAACTTAAAACCCGAACCGGAATTAGGTAGCGGTGCTAAAAATACTTTATCTCTCTTGTATTTTTATTATTAGCACCGCATCTTACTACCCGTTCGGGTTATACGCACTTACGCTAATGTGTAATGGTAGGGTGATTGTGAGATGAAATGGAGGACCTACAGTTTAACGTGGGATCCGAACCACGGTGGAGACTTGACATTCCACACATTCACAAGATGTGATTAATACACGTCTTATCAGAGACGAAGGAAGGGTTAGGCAATCAGATAAATCTGTGCCGGGACCGGGGATTGAACTCCGGACCCCCAGCACAGAAGTCCGACACCTTACCCCTAGACCTCCAGGTCACCTACCCCTCTTGTGTAGAATCGCTGTAAGTGAACCATAAAGCTAGTCAGGAATGATATTGTGCTGAAACCTCTGTGGGCATTTAATCTAATTTTTCTAAATCAAAGAAAATTCTATTTTGCTTGAGTTTATTTCAGTAAAATTTTGTATTAGCTATATTTACAAACTCATATGGGAAGACTTAAGTCCAAGATAAGTTCTAAACCGATGAACACGTGGACAAATCAGTCAGTCTCGTATGATCTGGTTTTTCTGGAGGCGGGAAGGTTGCGGTTCGAATCCCAGCTGGTTTTACGGAAGTTTTTTTTCCCTTCTCTGGCTATTGCTCCCCATTCTACACTCACATGCCATTACATTTCTTCTAAATGTTACCTTACTCTTTTACAGCTCATTAGTGTAGCTATGTAAATTGGGCTGGACGGGTAGTAAGACTTGGAGCACAAAAAAACAACCTATAAACGAAGCTTTTTTAAACTCTTACCGCCCGTTCAAGCGAATATTAACACCAATGGGATAGGGGTGAGGAAGATATAATTTAAAGTAAATGTACTCGAATTTGTATGGAGAGAGAAATAAATAAAGATAGGAGATATATGGGGGAGGCGTGATTCTAATCTGTTATCAGTGAACCGTACTAGACGATCTTGACGTTAAGTCCGCTTATTCGCTGATGCGTGTCACTGAGTCAGTGAAACCGCCGAGTGTGGGTTGTACGAACCTTGGACTAGAAAGTTGACTATTCCACCTTAAGAGAGCTCGTGAATCATCAGACGTCTGTTCCCCAAGTCCAATGTCACGACGGATCTTCCTTCTTCTCTTACTCAACAGTTAATAGTGATGTTATGTCGGAATAGTTCTCACTTACCTGGCGAGGGCTTGTTACGATATTTCCTGTTGCGCCACTTTATACGCACCGCCCTCTTTACGATGTTAGGGCCACACGGATACATAATATACAATATAATACAATCCATGCAGTGTTTATCTGTCCTTCCAGGGCCCTTTCTCCCTTTTATAGGTATCCTAGAACAGTGGTCGGAAACTCGGGGCTCCCCGAGGGCCCTTTCTCCCTCTTATAGGTATCCTAGAACAGTGGTCGGCAACCTGGAGCTCCCTGAGGGCCCTTTCTCCCTCTTACAGGTATCCTAGAACAGTGGTCGGCAACCTGGGGCTCCCTGAGGGCCCTTTCTACCTCTTATAGGTATCCTAGAACAGTGGTCGGAAACCTGGGGCTCCCTGAGGGCCCTTTTTCCCTCTTATAGGTATCCTAGAACAGTCGTTGGCAACTGGGCTCCCGAGGGCCCTTTCTCCCTCTTACAGGTATCCTAGAAGAGTGGTCGGAAACTTGAGGCTCCCTGAGGGCCCTTTCTCTCTCTTATAGATATCCTAGAACAGTCGTTGGCAACCTGGGGCTCCCTGAGGGCCCTTTATCCCTCTTACAGGTATCCTAGAAGAGTGGTCGGAAACTCGGGCTCCCTGAGGGCCCTTTCTCCCTCTTATAGGTATCCTAGAACAGTGGTCGGCAACCTGGAGCTCCCTGAGGGCCCTTTCTACCTCTTATAGGTATCCTAGAACAGTGGTCGGAAACTCGGGCTCCCTGAGGGCCCTTTCTCCCTCTTACAGGTATCTTAGAACAGTGGTCGGCAACCTGGGCTCCCTGAGGGCCCTTTCTCCCTCTTACAGGTATCTTAGAACAGTGGTCGGCAACCTGGGGCTCCCTGAGGGCCCTTTCTCCTCTTATAGGTATCCTAGAACAGTGGTCGGCAACCCGGGGCTGGCTAAGACATCTTAGGGGGGGAGGGGGCTAATCCTTGATTCCTAGCCTGTAGGAGTGACGTCTTAGACCAGGGATGTGCAAACTTGCTTATACAAGGGCCTGGCAAAAAATAAAATAAAAAAATGGTGGGCCAAAGTCTTTTATTCATTAATTTTTCTTCAACATTTATTTTAAAATAAATGGTAGACTGCACCACACAGAATTCCTCCATCTTTTATCTTAAAATAGACATTTACTAAAAACTCATAAGATTTTAGAAACGAATTAATTGGTCTAGATATTGTTGTAAAAGCACTACACTGAAGATAATACATTAAATAATATAAACTGTTACAAAAAAATTGAGAAATGAGAAACACTTTGTCCAACAAAGAGCATAAGCATCAAATCAATTTTCAAATACCTGAATTAAAAAGTATATAAATATATTTGGGTACAGCTCATAAACTATTAGTTTTATAAAAACGTATTTCAAATAAAATATGTTTATCTTTAATATTACTATAGCTTTGCAATGATAAGTTATTTCGTATTTCAAATAGTTCCAGAATAATGATCAACATTGGAAATTTTCCCTGATGTAATGTACCCTCAAAGAAATTTTCATGATAAAATGAGAATTGCAATCTTGTTTATAATAACAAATAGTGTCTAGATATACAATTTAATCAAAATCGTTAGAGCGAATTTTGACAAAATAGATCTTTTTCTTTTTGACCTTCAATAAACTACCTTTAAATTTAGGGTTGGATATATAATTCCAAAAACTCTCGTGAGGACCTTATGAAAACCCCAGATATCAAGTTTTAGCCCAATCGGTAAAATAGTTTCGGCTCTAGCCCGAGGTACAGACAGACAGACAGACAGACGGACGGCATTATTGTTTCAGGAGGTCATGGAACGTCGACATTAATTGAAATCTAGAGTTCTATTTTTTGACTATTACAATAATTTATTTCCGGGTGTCAAGAGAAAGTCAAAATGATAAACACATATAATACATTGACATGAATAAGTTTAAACACATTTAGAATGTATATAATGATACATAGCTTAGTGGCTCAAAATCTTTTAAATTCGTTCAGAAGCAGTGGCGGCTCGTGTATATGCACTTGATATTATCGATAACATTTAATATAAGGAGTCCTTAAGTCTTTAATTCTTTATTTATTTTTGTAGTACAATGTATATCCCTTAAGATTAATGTCAGTACTTCAGTAGCCATCCCCCAGTTTATCAAAAAGATACAAAAATCTTTGTAGGGAACTGTACACTTCACAGTGCCAGCGACGTGGTATTTGACTGTTGTGCGCATGCGCACATAGGAGAAGGGTAGGGAGGAAGGTGGGACTGCCAGGTAGAGAGAGCACTGTTGCTCTCACAGTGCCGGCTATGGTGTGATGGTGGAAGGAAGTTTTTTTCTTTACTCAGCGTGTGTTGTGCTTAAAAATCGTGTACCATATTCTAGAATTGTGATAAAGTGTAGAGTTAGATTATTATTCTACTTCCAGCTATTCTATTTGATTCATTTTTTTTTCGGTTCTTTTATTTAACAGAAAGACTAAATGCGCTTGCAGTACTTTCAATGGAGAAAAATTTCCTCATTTGTCATCCATAGATAAAGGAGAAAATTATTGAACTTTTTGCGCAAATTAAAACAAGAAGAATGGATTTCATTTTTAAATGAATAGATCAAGCTGTAACAATTTATGTTAAAGTAAGTAAAAAAAATTTTTTTGTTAAGATTTTCTTAAGTTCCTGAATACATTTTCTTTGTATACATGTTTTTTTTCCCTTTACACAATTTTAAAACAAAGGCTAAACATTTTCTGGAGCAGCACCCTCACTAATTTTAGCTACGAGCCGCCACTGTTCAGAAGATTTATATGACGGAGTGTGAGATGAGTGAAACTAAGAAGGGGGGGAGGGGGGGATTCTCAATAAAGAAGAGAACACACATGCTTATCAGTAAGTATGTTTCTAATATAACTTTTCCTGCGTTTCATGGTTAGAACAACATTGTTCGCATGAATATGAAGATGAGTACATTGTCATATATATATTTTCACCTTGATTTATCAAGTTTTGAAATATTGATTTTGTCATGATTTTACAAAAATCCGTTGTTGTTGTTTTGAAAAAAGCCTGCTTGCGTTGTGAAGCAGTTTTTTTTTTCAAAACAACAAAACAGAATTTTTGTAAAATCATGACAAAATCAATATTTTGTTTATCCATCCCTGCCCTAGACCATGTGATCATCAAAGTGTTTTTTATAAGAAGATAAAAATGAGTTAGATGTAGTTCCGAGAATCGTTGTTAAAAGGAACCGCTTAACGTTTTAAATTAATAGACAGTATTTTACAATGAGGCTCATTAGGAGAATATTTGTTGCTCCCTAAAAAAAAGCCAACAAAGCACCCCCGGGTGTTGACCTTGAGAACTTTGTTTTCCCACGGTAAGGTGTCCTAATTTCCCTCAGGTGGACCCGAGGCTGATTATGACGGTAAATATAGAGATGCTTCATTCACAGGTTAGTCCGCACAACTGTGTCGTGAGAAGAGATTAGGGATTAACGCGGCTAACGTTCATGGCCATGGTTGAGGTCACGAACAAGTTTGTTTAATTTGGTAACAAAAAATATCCGTTTGTCATTTAAGTGTAATCTTGCAAGTAATGATAATTTCGATTCAAAGATACATTTAATGGCTTCTTAAAACAATTGTACTGTCCAATTTTCATAAGAAGGAACTTTTAAAAAACAAATAAATAATATTTATTTGCGGCGAATTTGACAACAATTTTTACTTATTTGTTTTAACACCGCATCTTACTACCCGTTCGGGCTTTACGCATATTTATTTATTATTATTATTATTATTATTATTATTATTATTATTTTTATTATATTTGCACCGTGTCTTACTAACCGTTCGGGCTGTACGCATATTTATTTATTATTTATTATTATATTATGCACTGCTTACTACCGTCGGCTGTAGCATTACCAATGGTAATGGTAGGGTGATTGTGAGATGAAATGGAGGACCTACAGTTTAACGTGGGATCCGAACCACGGTGGAGCCTGGCATTCCCCACATTCACAAGTTGTGATTAATACACGCCTTATTTATTAATTAAGCTAATAAAATAAATATGATAAAAGTTGAATTTAGAGAAAGTGCACCCACATTTGCGTAGAGGAAGAGTGGAAAACCATGTTGTAAAAACAACCCTGAGTACATCTGAATGGGATTCGAACCCCGATCTTCCTGTCATCGACAATCTAGTCCAACATGAGAGTGACACCTTTTAGACCATGCGACCACAGAACCGGGTGTGAACACAATAATAATTATTCTGTTACGATCAACACTGAAAACATTTTATTACTAATTTTGTTATTTTATAGGTATTGATAGAATATATCAAAAGTGACAGCTGTAGAATACACCACTTGACGTATGAACACGTGAAAATAGGTCTAGTAGTTTTTCTATCTGTAAGTTAAGGCTCTTCCTATGAAAATTGGACTGTATACATTACAATCTGTACAAATGTTCCAGGTTATTAATATTTAGTGAAAACTACAAAGTAAGATTGTTTTAAAAATTCAAGCTAGACTCCATTAGCCACTCCCAAGGTCAGGAGGAGGAGCCAACAATAGTCTTGGGAGACCTTGATTTGTCATTGTGTTTCTAACACAAGGGTTTTAACGACCTGATCTACCTAGTCTTACTACCCACTCCTACTATTCGCACGTATATTAACTACGTTACTAGATAGGGGTGATGAGGGAAGAAAATCAGAGGAAATACCTCCGAATTCGCGTGAAGGGAGTGTGGGAAAACATTTGAGGTAAAAACTCCCTAATTACATCAACCGTAATACGAACCCCAGCCTTCACCTCATCATAACAACCAGACTAAATGAGTCTGACGTTTAGACCGCGTGCCCAATGTAACAGGTCTAATCTACTCTATGTGGTAGGGATGAGAAGGGTGTTTTATAGAAAGTGCACCCACATTAGCTTTGAGAAAATATCGTATAACATCAGTGATACATAATATATAGAAAATAACCCTCGGTGAGCTCTGCAGGGTTTCGAACACTTACCTTCCCGTCAACTGTGACCTTGTTCAATGTGAGTCTAGATACTTAAACCACGTGGTCAGGGGTGTATTTAGGGACCTAGTCTTCATTCTGAACTGGTGGTCACGCAGTCTAAGGCTTCAGGCTAACGATATACTGGAATTCTCTGAGGACATGGGCTTCGAGTGTAGGTCGGGTACACACAGGGATTTATGTGATATTTCCTCCCTAGAGTTGGTGAGTTCACCCTCTTCATCCTTAGCTCGTAGATTAGTCAAAACAATTCCTGACCGTACAAGTAGTGGAGTGGTTAGGGAGACTGACTCTAAGGTATGTTTGAGTACACAGTTTTATTTTAGAACTGCTTCCTACTAACCGTTCAGTTTATAAACCTATTTACTAATTACACTAAAGTGTTGAGGGTGAGAAATGTTGAAACAAGAGGAACTGCACCAATATTTGCTTGGATAAAGCGTGGAAAACCATTTAAAAAAAAAACACCTTCAGTACACTTGACCGAGATTTGAATCTTGATCGTACAGTCATCGGAAGTCTAATCAATCAAGAATGTAGCGCGTTAAACCACGTGATCACCAAAGCGTGTATTTAATCAATTATTTAAAAACAATTTAGACAGTAATACAATCTTTACAATTTGATATAACCTCTTTATTAAATTAAATGATATTAAACCAGTCTTTATTTTTAAATACTCATTAATAAATGTAAATTAGAGTTGGCGCACTGGACTAGTTCAAAGTTAATCTGGTCCTTAAATGACATACTAGACTTTCAAAGTTATCGGTATAATGATTTATAACTGTTCAATTTAGGTCATTAAATGACTTACTAGACTTGTTCAAAGTTAATCGGGTCATTAAATGACTTACTAGACTTGTTCAAAGTTAATCGGTCATTAAATGACTTACTAGACTTGTTCAAAGTTAATCGGTCATTAAATGACTTACTAGACTTGTTCAAAGTTAATCGGATCTTAATGACTTACTAGACTTGTTCAAAGTTAATCGGGTCATTAAATGACTTACTAGACTTGTTCAAAGTTAATCGGGTCATTAAATGACTTTACTAGACTTGTTCAAAGTTAATATGGTCCTTAAATGATTACTAGACTTGTTCAAAGTTAATCTGGTCCTTAATGACTTACTAGACTTGTTAAAAAGTTAATCTGGTCCTTAAATGACTTACTAGACTGTTCAAAGTATCGGTCATAAATGATACTAGACTTGTTCAAAGTTAATCGGTCATTAAATGACTTACTAGACTTGTTCAAAAGTTAATATGGCCCATTAAATGATTACTAGACTTGTTCAAAGTTAATCTGGTCCTTAAATGACATACTAGACTTGTTAAAAGTTAATCTGGTCCCTAAATGACATAGGGCCTATTAGACTTGTTCAAAGTTAATATGGTCCTTAAATGACATATTAGACTAGTTAAAAGTTAAGCTAGTCCCTATACGACACACTGGTCAGGAAAGTTTAGCTATCTTTGTCTTAAAGCATGAGATTACCTAAGTTAATGAAACAATATATTCTATGAAAATATTTGCCACTTTTTATGATTAGACTTTTATGTACTTTTTTCTCATCGTTTACAATTAGGATAGTATTTATCATTAAAAAACAGAGAGACCGAAAAACACGTGTTCAGAGGGGTTATTTCTTGGGAGCTCCTGGGAATGTCAAGATCGGCAATTAATCTTTGCTTTTTTTGCAATAAAAAGTCACAAATTTTAAATTTAAACTTTTAAAGAGTCATTTGACTTGATTAGCTGGCATTAAACGACGCATTACTACACCGCAAAAAATTATATCTGATTTTAGATCCTGCTTTTAGCCAATTACACAAGTTCTTGAAACTTGTGAAGGCCAATGTCAAGTCTATCACTGAAGAGTAATAGGTCTGTTTTTTTTTTAGCAACGTGTCTTACTACTCGTTTGGTTTATACGCTTATATACTAATTATGCTAATGGTTTTAGGGATTAGAAAGGCTATATTTAGAAGAAATTTACCCGAATTTGCGTGTAGGAAGAGTGAAAACCTTTTTGGAAAATCACCTTCAGTGCACCCGACTAAGATTCGAACCTCAATCTCCCGGATCGGCAGTATAGTCTACTGCGAGAGTACCTAGCGTGCTAGACCACGCGACCACCAAAGCGGGTGAAATGTCAGTTAACTAATCACGAGGTTTACCATCCTTTATCCTCAGGCTGCTGATTCATATCTTTAGATCAATATCCTGTTTCCTTATAGACCTATCAGACGGACTAGATCTAATTATCAACCAAATAGTACCGATGCGAACGAATAAAAACCTAAGTATCGTCAATTTCTTTGTAGAAGAATAACACCTGGACATGGGAGTCCAACTATTGGATTTTATATTAGTGCGCCGCGCCAATTATCTACCCTATCGCCACATTGGTTGATTCCGAGCCAGAGGGATGAACCTAGGTAACTTAGTGGTATAACACCCGCCTCGGTGGCGTAGTTAGCTAACGCGCTTGTCGTGTTGAGCTTGACTGCTGAGGACGGGGAGATCGAGGTTCGAATATCGGTCGGGTGAACTGAGGGGGGGGATTGTACCTAAATGGTTTTCCACTCTCCCTCCACACAAATGCGGGTTCACTTCCTATAATTCAACCTTCCTAATTCCTAAGCAATTAGTGTAATTAGTACTTAAAGCGTATAACCCGAACGGGTAGTAAGACGTGGTGCAAAATTATTATTTTAGTGGTATAACCTAGCGTCTTTTCAAGGCGTAATTTTTCAACATATATATATAAGAAATATTTGTGAACCGACAATTAATCTGAACCCAATTTTAATTTCACTAATTTATAAACAAAAGTTATTATATTGAATAGCCGTTTTAATTTATTTTATTGAAGTGTTTTAAAGCAATTGTACACAATTTATACAGATACACAAATTCACTTCTTTAAATAATAAAGATTAGAAAACAACATTTATAGTTTTAAACCCAGCAATTGACTTTTTCACATTGTAAAGTTGTTTAGAAAAATTGTTTTTAATGTTAAAAAAATTGCTTAAATGCTACCCCGTTACAATATACTGGATATATATAAATTTATCCTCTCATTGTAAACCTTAATACATTAGTTACTTTAGGAGTGCTCTGGTTTACTGAGGTATTAAATTAACTGTGGTAACTACTTAGTAAAAACACAAATATCTTAATATGTTTTATCAATTACCGCAGATCATTTTAAGATAGCAAAAACAAAATTTATTAAGGCTTATAATGGTGTAAATAATTTATGAACATCGTGTATATGTAATATATAAAAGTTCAAACAGCTCTTCTACCAAATCTATGCCTCGCATGAATTTAAGAGCCACTTTTAATAATATGGAATAAAGAAAAGATCATGTAAATAAAATTTGGTCTAAATCCGTTCTTTATGTAGTGTTATACAGAGACAAGACCTTCTGATAAATCAGGATTTGCCTTTAAAAACAGCAAAAGTAGTCAAATAAAAAATTTCAAAACAATACAAATTATCAACTATTACCTTACCCGCCTCGGTGGCGTAGTTGGCTAACGCGCTAGTCGTGTTGAGCTCGACTGCTGAGGATGGGGAGATCAAGGTTCGAATCTCGGTCGGGTGAACTGAGGGTGGTTTTTCCTAAATGGCTTTACACTCTTCCTCCACGCAAATGCGGATTCACTTCCTCTAATTTAACCTTCCCAATTTCTAATCCATTAGCGTAGTTGGTACTTAAAGCGTATAACCCGAACGGGTAGTAAGACGCGGTGCTAAATGTTGTTGTTAACTATTACCTTGAAAGGTTAACACTAGCAATCGCTGACCCTTTTTTAAAACCATTCCAGATATTTAATTTCAGAGTAATTTGTTAATCGTCTAGGAAATCGTTGTGAGATCCAAAACAGTTTCCTAGAAACTTAAGTCTGTGTCGCAGGCTACAATGTAGTAAAACTCGTGCTTCATGCAGTTGTTTTTAAAAATAACACGTGACTGGAGAATGTGTATCGTGATTGGAGGATTAACCATGCACACACCAACCTAACATCACCGCTGTCAAATTAGTTACATTTAGCTTAAGGTTAGTGTTTTTACGTAATTGCAGTGAGGCATGTTAAGCCAGAGATTGTAATAACATCCTTGTAATTTACATAAACTATTCAAGGTAGTAAAATAGCCCAATTCACCAATAACACCAATCTTGCTGATTAGATGATTTAAAAAAAAAATCAATTCGCTTAACACCAAACGACTTTCGATATTACCATATTAATACCTATGCTGTGTTTCTAGGTCACGCAAAGCTTGTTACAACTATACCTGTTCTCTGTTCTCCCATAACCTCTCCCCATTTGACCAAACATACAGTCTCTCCTCTATATACCTCACATGGGAATGTATGTTCGTTGATATCTGACCAATTAGTGGTCTACTGAGTGATGAGAACAATTCACAGGTACAGTTTGAACAAGCTCTGCCCTACATACCTCACATGTGAATGTATGTTCGTTGATATCTGACCAATGAGTGTTCTACTGAGTGATGAGAACAATTCACAGGTACAGTTTAAACAAGCTCTGCTCTACATACCTCACATGGTAATGTATGTTCGTTGATATCTGACCAATGAGTGTTCTACTGAGTGATGAGAACAATTCACAGGTACAGTTTAAACAAGCTCTGCTCTACATACCTCACATGGGAATGTATGTTCGTTGATATCTGACCAATGAGTGTTCTACTGAGTGATGAGAACAATTCACAGGTACAGTTTAAACAAGCTCTGCTCTACATACCTCACATGGGAATGTATGTTCGGTGATATCTGACCAATGAGTGTTCTACTGAGTGATGAGAACAATTCACAGGTACAGTTTAAACAAGCTCTGCTCTACATACCTCACATGTGAATGTATGTTCGTTGATACCTGACCAATGAGTGTTCTACTGAGTGATGAGAACAATTCACAGGTACAGTTTAAACAAGCTCTGCTCTACATACCTCACATGGGAATGTATGTTCGTTGATATCTGACCAATGAGTGTTCTACTGAGTGATGAGAACAATTCACAGGTACGGTTTAAACAAGCTCTGCTCTACATACCTCACATGGGAATGTATGTTCGTTGATACCTGACCAATGAGTGTTCTACTGAGTGATGAGAACAATTCACAGGTACAGTTTAAACAAGCTCTGCTCTACATACCTCACATGGGAATGTATGTTCGTTGATACCTGACCAATGAGTGTTCTACTGAGTGATGAGAACAATTCACAGGTACAGTTTAAACAAGCTCTGCTCTACATACCTCATATGGGAATGTATGTTCGTTGATATCTGACCAATGAGTGTTCTACTGAGTGATGAGAACAATTCACAGGTACAGTTTAAACAAGCTCTGCTCTACATACCTCACATGGGAATGTATGTTTGTTGATATCTGACCAATGAGTGTTCTACTGAGTGATGAGAACAATTCACAGGTACAGTTTAAACAAGCTCTGCTCTACATACCTCACATGGGAATGTATGTTCGTTGATACCTGACCAATGAGTGTTCTACTGAGTGATGAGAACAATTCACAGGTACAGTTTAAACAAGCTCTGCTCTACATACCTCACATGGGAATGTATGTTAGTTTATACCTGACCAATGAGTGTTCTACTGAATGATGAGAACAATTTACAGGTACAGTACTTTTAAAAATAATCCTTCCTATCCTACCAATACTCCATGACACGACACTAACTTGTATTAATTAGTAGAAAGGTAGACATTTAGAGGAAGATCACCCACATTTGATGAGAGGGATAGAGGAGAAAATTTGGGTAAATTATTCACAGTACACCCGACCGGGATTCGAACACCGAACTCCCCGTCAACAGCAGTCTTAAGATAATATTTTAATGTAATATTTTTTTTAATAAGTATAAATAATAATTTTTTTTCACACCATAAGTTTTCCTTGATTTCTTATTTTCAAGTAGTTAGGTCTACAAAGTTTTAACATTTCCAAAACCACCCACGAGCCACCCAAATTCGTGACTCACGGTTTGGCCGCCACTGCATCGAAGATGAGGTATTGATTTCGATCGAACCCGTGCGTGGAATTTGTTCCTCCTCCAAATCTGAGATGAGTCATTATTTTGTAATCGACAGCTGTTTGATGAGCCTTATCTAAACAGCGCGGAATTAATTATTCTTTCAATAATTACCTCACGGGCCGTTGAGTAATTAATTCCCAGGTTTGTATACAACCTCGGGGCTGGAAGACGGTGGGTCAGACACTCGTTCGCGCATGCGCAGTACCAGGTGTAATTTTCACTCGAGGCAATTATTAGTCTACAGTACAATTAACCGCTTCGATGATCGAATGATCTAAGGAATCACTCGCACAAAAGACTGGAACTGCGGATGGTGGGGAAATTGGGGTTCAAATCCTGGTTGAGTGTACTAACAGTGTTTTTTTTTCTCAGTCGACTGTACTAAAGTTTAAAGTATTTTTCAAAAATATTTTCCCCCTCTTCCTTCACGCAAATGCGGGTAAACATCCTCTAAATATAACCTTCTTAATCCTTAAAACCATTAGCGTAATTAGTACATATGAGTATAAAACCAAATGGGCAGTAAGATGAGGCGATAAAAACTAAACAAAGGGATTATTTTGAAAGGAAGGTTTTTGCGATAGCATGATATTTATCTGAAGAATGTATCAACTTTCAAATTGCATCAATTTATTTAACAAACCGGGGATTATATCAGCCCACGCTATAAGTCTTTTCTGTTCAGGGACTGTAACCCAAAATCGAGGGTGAATGGTTCTTTTACCCCGGGCATGATACATCCTGAATGGTTTTACAGATGGGAACATATCTTTTAACATCCAAAACAGAACGTTTGGCGGAGACCGGTTTAATTACACGTTATTGACATCAGACCATTCCCATGTCAATAATAAAGTATATCTTCCATTATTCTGTCAGTGGTGCTGACATCCGACGTCAACAAGTTAAAACAGAACAATAAATTGTTTTATTTATTACCTTGTTACGATATTTTAATTTGTTTCTATCCAAGGTCACGCTAAGTCTAGTTAGTCCCCTTCCTCCCCTTTCAGCAACGTTCCTCTGTGGGAGCTTGTTGAACAGGAAATAATAGACACGGTCCTGTAATTACTCGTCTGCGTACTCTTTGTTTGTACCGGAGAGCTCTGTGACTTCATGGTCCCGTTCAGAGAACTGGACCATGGTCGGAGGGAAATGGAACTTCCACCGACGCTGGTTGGGGTTCGAACGTTGGTTGGGTTAAGAGCCTTAAAGTGTATTAATCACAACTTGTGAATGTGGGGAATGCCAGCCTCCACCGTGGTTCGGATCCCACGTTAAACTGTATGTCCTCCATTTCATCTCACAATACCCTACCATTACACATTAGCGTAAGTGCGTGTAGCCCCAGCTCCAAAATTTACTAGAAATAGTCCCTAATAAATCCCTACGCAACAGCTGACATCTATCACTTTAGATCACTGTAATGAAAACAGATGACAATATATGATTGTGATAGTTAGCCACAGTAATTTAGGCCAATATTATTAATATTTATTTGAGGTCGGACACAAAGTTTATTTATTGTTTTTATAGCCCTTAAATATTTTTATTATTCACAGCACTTTCACAAAAGGTATAACGAATATAGCAACAAAATGACGACCAACGAATTTAAAACTTGTGATTGATCATGACGAAAAGAAGCTCTTAACAATGGTGCACCCACGCAGTGGACAAAAATATTTTATTCAGTTAAAATATATCAAAAATACGATAAAATAATAGTAAAATAATAGATTATTGATATATATATATATATATATAAAAAGACAAGTACTTCTTTTTTCCAAGTAAATACTGAACCTTTACTAAAAGTATTAATGTATGCACTACATTAAACATTATAGATAACATTACAAAACAAAAAATAAGTACTTTTAATTTTGTTTAAGATATTGTTTTGGATTTTATAAAAATAAATTATTAAAAGTAAAGAAATAGTATGAGAAAACTTAAGTTTACGTTTTTTTAAATGTAAAATTCAACACGTAATTAAAAAACTTATCCTTTATAACATAACAGTGGTATTTTACAAGTGTTGGCAACCTTAAACCTAAACATGATTTTTCAACTGTCATTCAGGTAAAAAAAAGCTATGATGAACAGACAATATCTTCGGTGCTATAGCTCTAACTGGTATCGACCACACGACCACCTGGCGTCTCCACGTTGTTGTTCAAGATGGATTGGAGCGTCCTCCGCCGTACTGAACAGGTACTCATGCTGTAGGATATTCTCCCCACAAGTCGATGTAACCTGGTACCTACCTGCGTATGTAGAACACTTCGAAATAGCCCCTTAGCAACTGGCGTCCTTCTCCAACCCCCCTCTCATCAAATGGTCTAAAAACTATCTGTTACCAAAAATAGGGGGTGTTTCCCCTAAGTTACAAGTTTTGCCAATACTCTGTGTTATGCTAATTGGCAAAACAATCTCTGTTTTTGAAAACATAACCTGGTACGAATAAGTAACTGCTGATTCAGGACATTTGGCAATAGGAATTCTAAGACTTATGTCATACTTGCATGCTCTAGAGCAGGGATCTTCAACTCAAAGCCCGCGGGCCATTCGTGGCCCGCAGTAATATATTTTGCGGACCACTGACTCATGCAATATATAAAATGATTTCAAGGAAAAAAGAGACTACATATAATATAAATTTATCGGGTTATACGCTTAAGTACTAATTATGCTAATGGATTAGGAATTGGGAAGGTTGAATTAGAGGAAGTGAACCCGAATTTGCGTGGAGGGAGAGTGGAAAACCATTTAGGAAAAACCACCCCTAGTTCACCCGACCGAGATTCGAACCTCGATCTCCCCGTCCTCAGCAGTCGAGCTCAACGCGACAAGCGCGTTAGCCAACTACGCCACCGAGGCGGGTAAAAGGAATAAGAGAATTAAATTCAGGATATAATATATTCTTGTTGTAAATTCTGGTAGGTCCTGATGATACAACGGGTTGAAAGATTGCTGGTCGTTTAATGAAGCTCTTGCGAAATACCTATCGGTTAAAAAAAAAGAAAAATTACCTTGAAAGTAATCAAATAATTCTATAGCCCCGCCTCCGACGTTTCAGAATGTAACATTTACATCGAGCCTCATCATCGAATCAGATTACGTCCACAGTGAGGCAACAACACTTCTTTACTCAAACGGAATCGATTTCAGAAGTGACCATGAAATTTTCTCGAGCTTCGTGACTAAAGATCACTTCTCCTTCTCGAAAGAGGATGTAAGGACATGTCTGTGTCATCACGAAGCGCATTGACACATAAATCTGTGGTTTGGCGTGATAACCACTAATGTCCTTCTTTTTTAAAAATTGTGTTTGTTTCTAAACGTGCTGACTCGCCATAGATGTGTGTGTCAGGACTTTTCAGAGAGATGGATGTGATATCAAAAACCTTAATTGGGTTCAAAATCACTCTAGATGTCCCCCGAGTTTGAAAGTTTCAACTTCAAGTTGAGATAGATCCGTGAAGTTGGTAGCAACACAAACGGCGCAACTTATGAGACCTATGCCAATATTTAGCGCTGAATTTGTGCCACAAGAATATCCTATCCCCATAATTTGTGCCACTGTAGTTTTCGTGAAAACACCGAAAAACAGAAAAAAAACATTGGGTGCTGCTGGTAGCATCCATAACGGCACAAATTCTGAAACCTATACCAATATTTAGTGCTGAATTTGTGCCACAAGAATATCCTATCCCATAATTGTGCCACTGTAGTTTTCGTGAAACACCGAAAAACAGAAAAAAAAAACATTGGTGCTGCTGGTAGCATCCATAATAGCCCATATTCTGAAACCTATACCAATATTTAGTGCTGAATTTGTGCCACAAAAATATCCTATCCATAATTGTGCCACTGTAGTTTTCGTGAAACACCGAAAAACAGAAAAAAACAGTGAATGCTGCTGGTAGCACCCATAATAGCCCATATTCTGAAACCTATACCAATATTTAGTGCTGAATTTTTTCCACCAGAATATCCTACGCTCATAATTTGTGCCACCATGACTTCCATGAAAACACCTTAAAATGATAAGTTGTGTTAACACTACGTTGTACTCCAGCCCTAACTACAAGGCCGACCCTAGTGTTTCCCGCCTGCACAACCTATGACGTCATAGAGGTATCCCACTGGGGTCCACGAGAATAATTCGACGTCGCAACAAAGCTTGAACAAACCTACATATGTATATCTATGACCACATACGAAAAAAATTATTTAGCATCTTGAATATAGCTTCAATATATTGATGAAATAATTTTTAAAATACACTATTTTCTTTGAATAGCTAATGTTAATTTTTTTCAAAGTTTAAAAAAAAATGAATAAAAATAATCTCGGGTTATTTATTAGTTGTGGAATTAATAGTTGTATACATTTACGGGCTAGATATAGACTAATTTGAGTTACTGAATCCCTAGATGTTATAATAGTGTGTAATTATTTTTACCATCACTATACTAAAACATATATTTTTAAAAACGTATTTCTTTACCATCGGTAAAAATTATGGACCACTATGTATACACAACAAATGCAAAAACATGTCACTGTCACGTGCCGAGTGTGTGCCACAATTCTCAAATTATGGTCTGCCATTGTTTTCGTTTAAACGCATGAAAACTTTTGAGTGATGCTAAATTCTTAAACCGATGCCACTATGTAGTGTGCCAAAAATATATAACATCCCCATAATTTGTGCCACATACCCGTAATAGTGTACGTACAAATATTCAAACACGTTGGGTAATGATAATTTCACACTAAATTAATGAGACAAATTTTGAAATCTGTGACGTACTTCTTAGTTTATAACATAAGAACATCAAACTCCTGTAATTTGTGACCTATATTTTTCTGGAAAATACTAAAATAATGTGGATGCGGTTGGGAGGACAGTACAAATTCTGAGATATATGCCAATATCAAATACCAATTTGGTACTAAACAACTCCTCCAGTAAAAAAATATGTTCTATAATAAGAATCCTAGTGGGTCATTTTATTATATAACCTATAATACCTGGAGGTTTGGTTGATTTAATTCGTGACAATAAGTTAAAAATATTTAAGGAATATCCCACGCCTATCATTAGTGTCGCCGTAGTTTTCATGAAAACCCCACTAGCCTCACTAAGTCAGGTCGTATAAAGGAAGTGCTCTCACATTAGCGTGGAATGTGTGTGTGTGTGTGTGTGTTATAAAAGGGGGTGAGGGAATGTTATGAATCATAGTATGTATAAAATCACCAGCCTTGATCTCACAAACAGTAGGCCTATATTATTGGGAGTTAAGAGCAAAACATTTGCCATGACCATGAGACCGCTGATGTAGATAGGGATGTGGTATCGATAGAAAAGTATCGATAACAGTAAATATCGGTATCAAAATATTAATCTATGAAAATGTTTTTTTTTATCTAGTAATAATAATTTCAACTTTTGTATCACAATTGTATTCTCATATTTATTTAAACACTGAAAATTATAATGATTAAACCATAATATAGAATTATATTTTTATCTATCACGTCTACGTTATGTGTTGGAACTTGGGTTATGAGTAATTAACTACCTGGGACAGTAACGCGAGTAATGAACTACCTGGGACAGTAACGCTAGTAATGAACTACCTGGGACAGTAACGCGAGTAATGAACTACTCGGGACAATAACGCGAGTAATGCACTACCTGGGACAGTAACGCTAGTAATGAACTACCTGGGACAGTAACGCGAGTAATGAACTACTCGGGACAGTAACGCGAGTAATGAACTACCTGGGACAGTAACGCGAGTAATGAACTACTCGGGACAATAACGCGAGTAATGCACTACCTGGGACAGTAACGTGAGTAATTAACTACCTGGGACAGTAACGCGAGTAATGCACTACCTGGGACAAAGTATTCCATTCATCGCGCCTTACTATCCAGACATTTACACTAACAAGGTGTGGATGAGGACTCTTTTAATATAGAGGTGGAGGGTGGTAATGACACAAAAACATTGGTGGTTCGTGTTTAGGCACTGCAGAACTGCAGCACCCCCTACCTCCACTTCATATTATCGATAACATTTAATATAATGAGTCCTTTTCTCTTTAATTATTTATTTAATTTTGTAGTCCAATCTATATTCTTTAAGCTTAATGTCAATACTTCAGTAGCCATCTCCCAGTTTATGAAAAAGATAAAAAAATCTTTGTATGGAACTGTGCGCTTCACAGTGCCAGCGACGTGGTGTTTGACTTGTGCACATGGGCACATAGAGGGGGGTGGGGGTGGGGGGTGGGGAGGAAGGCGGGACTGCCAGGTAGAGAGAGCACTGTTGCTCTCGCAGTGCCGGCTCTGGCGTGATGGCGGAAGGAAGTGTCTTTTACTCAGCGTGTGTTGTGCTTAAAAACCATGTACCATATTCTTGAATGTGATAAAGTGTAGAATTAGATTACTATTCTGCTTCCAGCTATTCTATTTGATTCATTTTTTTCAGATTTTATTTAACAGAAAGACTAAATGCGCTTACAGTACTTTCAATGGAGAAAAATTTCCTCAATTTTCATCCAGAGATCAAGGAGAAAATTATTGAACTTTTTGCACAAATTAAAACAAGAATAATGTATTTCATATTTAAATGAATAGATCAAAATTTAAGTTAAAGTAAGTAAAAAAGTTGTTTTTTTTTGTTAATATTTTATCAAGTTCCTTAATACATTAATTTTTATACATTTTTTTTTCTTTTACACAATTTTAAAACAAAGGCTAAACATTTTCTGGAGCAGCACCCCCACTAATTTTAGCTACAAGCCGCCACTGCACGCAAAGGTAAGTATGAGGGCTAGAGGTCCAGTTCGTCTAATCCAGTGGTATCCAACCTTATATTTTTTGTTCGTGAACCTCAATATATGATTATTCTTCAACTTTGTACCCCTCATTTTGGTGTATAATGCGAGTTGTACATATTTTATAATCTACATTTATAAAAATTTCTATGCAATGTAGTGTATCAAATAATAACTTTTAAATGAGAAATATACATAGGCCTATATAAAATACTAGAATTTACGTACCCACTAAGTGACTAAGATGTCTTCGTGTACCCCAGGTTAACACCAATGGTCTTGTACAATTTGCGTGTAAGTGGAAGTTCGGGGTTCAAAGTTTGGCTGGGGGAACAGAGATTTTTTCTGGGAGGTTTTACCACTCTCCCTTCATGTAAATGTGGATACATTTCCTCTAAATTCTACCTTCCTCAGCCAAAACTCAATCTTGTAGTTAAATGTGTATGTCCAGGGCGGGTAGAAAGATACTACGCAGCAAAAAAAAAAAAGGATGTAATTGTACCTTTTGTTTGACGTGTAAGATAGCAAGACTACCTCGCATTATAAGATAGAGCCATAGTGTAATCAATCAAGGTAAGACTGGTACCTCTCAACTTGAAACTTGTGTAGACTGCAACATTGAACCTTCATCAAATACAGGCCGTCTTGATTGAGGCTATATGATGATTGTTACTAATCCATGAGTCTCGACATATGCACTTCTTACACCGGACTGAAGATATATTTATTTTCACTGAGAGTTCTTTGTTGGTGTAAGCAGCGTTTCTGACGCACATTCTTGTAGTGAAATGATAAAAGAGATATAAGACCTCGTAAGACTAAGAAGTGGTTCTAAGAACAAGATGAGACGTTTTATTTTTTGTTGTTAAAAGCAATTTAGCATCTGACCACGTATCTCTTAAGTGTCTTAATGGATGGATACAATGATTGGGGAGCTAAGGAAATAGGATGGGGAGAGGGGTACCATGGGCTTATTGGGTTTTTCATTCCTCTCCTGCACCACCAACAATATGGGTTCCTCTACTTCTTTGTCATTTATAGTACCACCAACAACATGGGTTTCTCTACTTCTTTGTCATTTCTAGTACCACCAACAACATGGGTTCCTCTACTTCTTTGTCATTTCTAGTACCACCAACAACATGGGTTTCTCTACTTCTTTGTCATTTCTAGTACCACCAACAATATGGGTTCCTCTACTTCTTTGTCATTTCTAGTACCACCAACAATATGGGTTCCTCTACTTCTTTGTCATTTCTAGTACCACCAACAATATGGGTTTCTCTACTTCTTTGTCATTTCTAGTACCACCAACAACATGGGTTCCTCTACTTCTTTGTCATTTCTAGTACCACCAACAACATGGGTTTCTCTACTTCTTTGTCATTTTAGTACCACCAACATGGGTTCCTATTCTTCTTGTCATTTCTAGTACCACCAACAATGTGGGTTCCTCTACTTCTTTGTCATTTCTAGTACCACCAACAATATGGGTTCCTCTACTTCTTTGTCATTTCTAGTACCACCAACAACATGGGTTCCTCTACTTCTTTGTCATTTCTAGTACCACCAACATGGGTTCCTATTCTTCTTTGTCATTTCTAGTACCACCAACAATATGGGTTCCTCTACTTCTTTGTCATTTCTAGTACCACCAACATGGGTTCCTATTCTTCTTTGTCATTTCTAGTACCACCAACATGGGTTTCTCTACTTCTTTGTCATTTCTAGTACCACCAACATGGGTTCCTATTCTTCTTTGTCATTTCTAGTACCAACAACATGGGTTCCTATTCTTCTTTGTCATTTCTAGTACCACCAACATTGGTTTCTCTACTTCTTTGTCATTTCTAGTACCACCAACATGGGTTCCTATTCTTCTTTGTAATTTCTAGTACCACCAACAATATGGGTTCCTCTACTTCTTTGTCATTTCTAGTACCACCAACAATATGGGTTCCTCTACTTCTTTGTCATTTCTAGTACCACCAACATGGGTTTCTCTACTTCTTTGTCATTTCTAGTACCACCAACATGGGTTCCTATTCTTCTTTGTCATTTCTAGTACCACCAACAATATGGGTTCCTCTACTTCTTTGTCATTTCTAGTACCACCAACAATATGGGTTCCTCTACTTCTTTGTCATTTCTAGTACCACCACCAACATGGGTTCCTATTCTTCTTTGTCATTTCTAGTACCACCAACATGGGTTCCTATTCTTCTTTGTAATTTCTAGTACCACCACCAACATGGGTTCCTATTCTTCTTTGTCATTTCTAGTACCACCAACATGGGTTCCTCTACTTCTTTGTCATTTCTAGTACCACCAACATGGGTTCCTATTCTTCTTTGTCATTTCTAGTACCACCAACATGGGTTCCTATTCTTCTTTGTCATTTCTAGTACCACCAACATGGGTTTCTCTACTTCTTTGTCATTTATAGTACCACCAACATGGGTTCCTATTCTTCTTTGTCATTTCTAGTACCACCAACATGGTTCCTATTCTTCTTTGTAATTTCTAGTACCATCGACAGCTGTGTCATACAGTGTATTTCATAGTGTAACCTCCCGATTCTTGCAGCCTCAGTCCAGTTGATTGCGCATGCGTGTACCCTGCCATATGCTTCTCCTCCCCCAATCATAGCCCACCCCGTGATGCCGCTGGTGTATGCGGCGTGTGGTGGGCATGCGCACCAGGTCCTACCTATAAACTCGCCCTCCCCGCCTTATGCCCCTTCCAATTTCTACTTCTTTCTCAGTGAAATATGTTTCAAGTAAGATCTTGTTCTTCTCAGACAAAAAGTAATCTGTGATATATATCACTCCCTGCGCGCTTCTTCAGATACCAAACATTCCTTACTCGTCATGTTTATGGAGGTTTTTATTAAAACAACAACAACAACAACAGAGTGCTTTATGCACTGTTACCTACCCAAAACACATTCTAATACCACACGAGGTCGGAGAATATTTTTATGTAACACCTACCGAAACATATTTCAACCACACTGTTTTGTATCCTGTTCTTTCTATCTGTTTTGTTATGTTACATGAGGATATATATCTAGTAAAGATCGAGCTCTCGGCCACATTTTATAACGTCCCTCTGTGGTGTTGGGCGGGAAACTGCCCTACAAGGAACGGACACGTTTTTACACTATCACCTTACCCTGTGAGCTTGGGGATTGTTTGAGATTCAGGGGAACAAGTACTGAGGAGATTCGCGTGATCATCGGGAACACAGGAACACAGGAACACAGGAACCCATCTTGTCTTGTTCGGGTTTCCCAGTGAAGTGGACTTTTGGGTTCGAATTACGTCAAGTAGGGGCATATGTACTAAAGGTACCGGTCTCGTATGGTTTGGGTATTGTTTAACGGGAAGGTTGGGGTTTGAATCTCGGTATGATACACGGAAGGTGAATTTTTTTTCGATGGATTTTTGATCTCCTTCCACAGAAATGCGGTTACAGCTCCTCTAAATCTCCACCCTTCTCATACTTACCCTACTAGTGTAAATATTTAGTACAGATAGGAATAGTTAGATTTTTGTAGAAAAGGCCTTAACTAAGGGCTAGACAAATTATTAAATATACTCTTACGTATTCATACGTCAAGTCGTGTGATCTGCAGCTGTCACTTTTGATAGATATTATCAATACATATAAAATAACAATAATATTGTAGTATGTTATAAAAAGTTAGTGTTAAAAAATGAGTTTTTTTATAAGAAGTTTCTTCCTACGAAAATTGAACTGTAGTAAGAACCACTGTACTGAAAAAAAAAATGTTTCCAGCTGAAAATATTCGCGGGCTTCAAAAATAAATGTCCAAATTCAACACGTCCTCCTTCCTTCCTTTATGTTGGCCAAGTTTTATAAAAAAAATATATGACTCATGATATTGTGCGTTCTTTAAATTATATGAATGTGTGTAATATCAGGTCTCCACCGTGGTTCGGATCCCACGTTAAACTGTAGGTCCTCCATTTCATCTCACAATCATCCTACCATTACACATTAGTGTAAGTGCGTATAACCCGAACGGGTAGTAAGATGCGGTGCTAATAATAATATAATAATAATAATAATAATAATAATAATAATAATAATAATAAATTTAAATTATATGTTGCGTGTTTTTTTAAAATATTGATAACTCTAGTACGGAACATCATGATGGATCGGGTAAAGATTTTATTGCAAAATGTGTTGGTTAATCAACTACGCGTACATTCCAAAGACAAACAAACCTGCAATTCTCCCCGCACACAAAACAAACATTGGTTTAAGTTAATAATAACAATATGTGTACTCGGTACTTTTGTTCCAGTGATGATGAAAACGGTGATTACACACGTGAAACACACGCGAGAATACTCGTTACAAATCACACACACACATACACACACGACTCACATCACAAGAGAGTAATTACATTATTCCTGGTCTCTAGGCTTTTGATTACAGTTTTAATTTAACATATAGATACATTATTGTAATCGGGAATATTATCAATAAAAAGCTTAAGATTATGATATTATGTGCCCCCAAAACACAAAAAGTTCCACTAACAATTTTGTTTAACACGACCTACTTACCTTTCGGGCTGTACGAATATCTATGAATTACACTAATGAATTACAGATAGGGAAGGTTGTAACTATAGGAAGTGTACCTACGTTCGTGTGGAGGGAGAGCCGGAAACCATCCCCCTTGTACATCCAACCAAGAGTCAACACGTCATAAGCAGCCCAGTTTATTGCTAGAGAAATGCCCTAGACTGTACGGCCACCGAAGCAGGTCTTACAATTATGTCAATCCGTACCAAGGGCTACAGCCAAAACTGTGAGACTGCTACCTTACTTGGTTCCATTATGGTGTAGCTTATAAGATAGGGCCATAGCGTAATCAGTCAAGGTAAGGCTGCTACCTTGATTGGTTCCACTATCGTATATCTTATAAGATAGGGCCATAGTCTAATCACTCAAGGTAAGACTGCTACCTTGCTTGGTTCCACTATGGTGTAGCTTATAAGATAGGGTCATAGGTAATCAGTCAAGGTAAGACTGCTACCTTGCTTGGTTCCACTATGGTGTAGCTTATAAGATAGGGTCATAGTGTAATCACTCAAGGTAAGACTGCTACCTTGCTTGGTTCCACTATGGTGTAGCTTATAAGATAGGGTCATAGTGTAATCAGTCAAGGTAAGACTGCTGCCTTGCTTGGTTCCACTATGGTGTAGCTTATAAGATAGGGTCATAGTGTAATCAGTCAAGGTAAGACTGCTACCTTGCTTGGTTCCACTATGGTGTATCTTATAAGATAGGGCCATAGTGTAATCACTCAAGGTAAGACTGCTACCTTGCTTGGTTCCACTATGGTGTAGCTTATAAGATAGGGTCATAGTGTAATCACTCAAGGTAAGACTGCTACCTTGCTTGGTTCCACTATGGTGTATCTTATAAGATAGGGCCATAGTCTAATCACTCAAGGTAAGACTGCTACCTTGCTTGGTTCCACTATGGTGTATCTTATAAGATAGGGCCATAGTCTAATCACTCAAGGTAAGACTGCTCACTACCTTTCAGGATAGACAGAGTGCACATTTTTTTTAGCACCGCGTCTCACTACCTGGTTTATTTTGAACGCTATTAATTATAATTTTTAATACTATTATTTAGCACCGCATCTTACTAACCGTTCGGGTTTTACGCTTAAGTACTAATTATGATAATGGGGTAGGAATTGGGAAGGTGGAATGTAGAGGAAGTGAACCCGTATTCGTGTGGAGGGAGAGTGAAAAACAATTTAGGTAAAACCACCCCCAGTTTACCGAGATAGATTCGAACCTTGATCTCCCCATCCTCGGCTGTCTAGCTCAACATGAAACTAGCGCGTTAGCTAACTACGCCACCGAGGCGGGTGAACGCTATCGATTGTTGGCACAAGGATTTTGTGAAGAATAGAGCGTGGTTGATGTTGATGGTCTATAAATAAATAATATACTTAACTTTTTATGGAACACGCCACGATCGTCGCTTGAAGTCTAATCTTTATCGGTGAATATTTTTTTCCCTTGCCTTGGACGAACAGAAGATTAGAGAAATTTTAAATAATAGCTCAACTTTGTTGCCAATCAAACAGTGACGGCTCGTGTATAGGCACTGCGGAACTGCAGCACCCCCTATTTCCACTTGATATTATTGATACAATTTAATATAATGAGTCTCTTTTCCTTTAATTCTTTCTTTATTTTTGTAGTACAATATATATTGATTAAGCTTAATGTCAGTACTACAGGGCCTGGATTCACTAACGGGAGCAAATAGTTGCGCCAGCGCAAGTTTCAAATATGTTCCAAATCCCTATTTACTAAAAGGAGCAGGCGTAATTTGAGAGCAAAGTTGCGCCTTTTATTTGCCACCACTCAAGAGTAGGCGCAACTATTAAATCATGACTGTCACTTCAATAAATTTAAATGGTGGCATATTGTATTGGCTTAAAATACCATTAGTTACATAACTGTACTCCAATTAATAATGAATTAATTAAAATAACAAAACGTATGTCAAGCACAAAATTTGTTTCAATTTAGACAGTGGTAACAAAACAATTACGTACCTTTTATTGTTGGATTTTTACATTAAAACAACGCAATGGAATTTCTTGCATTATTATAAAACAAAACTACGAACTGTGTAATCTTCGTCTAGATCCAAAGAGGTTTGTATTTCAAAGTCCAAAGACATCTCGTCACTAAATATGGCAGTTAGTATAACCTTAAAATAAGTTTTAAAGTTTCTATAAACATTAATGTTTTATTAATGGAACTTAAACTTTAAACTAATAATATAAATAAATACAAAATAATGTACTAATATTGTTTTTGTAAAACATCCAGAAAGAGGCCACTTCTAATTTTATTGCTAGTTTATGAGCAAAATGTTTAAAAATCTTTGTATTTGCTGTCGTTTTCATTACAGATTTAAAATAAAGTAGCCTTGACTTTGGAAGTAAATTCTTCACAAGGATTGGTCGAAAAGAGAGCAATTGATGACGTTTATGATGACGTCACCCTATTCCTGCCGCCAGTTTGCGCCTTGTTTAGTGAATACGGAAATGGCGCAAATAAATATGGCGCATCTTGGGGAGCATCTTGGGCGCAAAGTTGCGCCATTTCTATACTTGCGCCGGAGCAAATTTGCTCCCGTTAGTGAATCCAGGCCCAGTAGTCATCCCCCAGTTTATGAAAACAATACAAAACACTTTTTATGGAACTGTGTGCTTCACAGTGCTAGTGACGTGGTGTTTGACTGTTGTGCGCATGCGCACATAGAGGGGGTGGGGAGGAAGGCGGGACTGCCAGGTAGAGAGAGCACTGTTGCTCTCGCAGTGCCGGCTCTGGCGTGATGGTGGAAGAATTTTTTTTTTACTCAGCGTGTGTTGTGCTTAAAAACCATGTACTATATTCTTGAATGTGATAAAGTGTAGAAGAGTGTAGAATTTGATTATTATTTTACTTCCAGCTATTCTATTTGATTAATTTTATTTCGCTTCTTTAATTTAACAGAAAACTTTAACCATGGCCTTGCATCCCCAAGAAATAAGTTCTGTGACTGTAAGTGAACTTCAACAGCTTAAGTTTTCACAGATATCTCTCCATGAGAATGTTACAGTTAAGAAAAGAGGTCGTTCAACACCTGATATTCTAATATCTCAGCCAGGCAAAAGCAACAACAAGAAATATATATTTGTAGCTTTAATTCTGAATGGTACTAACGGAAAAGTTGGCTTTGTGGCTGTGAAGTAAGAAATGCACTGTTTTGCTTCCCATGTTAGCAGCACCCCCACTAATTTTAGCTACGAGCCACCACTGCAATCAAATCCACATTTATCATGTTATTTGAAGATGCGTCGTTAATATCAATCATTTTTCTCACCGGCCTACGATATGACAGCTTAACCTATCCCTCCACCTACTACAACTCGTCTACTGTGAAAGTGCAGGTAACTTACAGCTAGCAAAATTAACTAAATCTACTCTCATCCGCCAAAACATATGACCTGCAAGACCATCTGTTTAGTTGCTGTAACTTTTGGCAATCAAAACTTTCACAACAAACCACATATATATGTTTTTATTTTAACTGTTTTTAAATCATTGAAGCATGGACGAATTAAAATAACCTTTTGGATATTTCATTTTGGGTACGCGGCATCTGTGAATCACTCAAAAATAGGTCATAAACGAGATATTCTAAAAGGCTGCGTTATCTTCCCAAATTAAGATGGCAAAGCAGACGGAATGAGTGCGGTCGATGACGTCACACAAGACGTCTTAGCGAATGTGCTTACGAAATAAAAATGTTTTATTTTGAAACTAATATTATGTATTGCTCTTTTTATAAGTTATAAAAAAACTTTGACTTATATTGCTGGTCAGTTATAAGATAATTTAAGGTTAGATTTATAGTTAGACTTGGTATGGCTTGAAACTAAACACAAGACGACAACTACAGTAGCCCCATGGCTTCTTTGGTGCTGACTGACAGCTCACAGATGACAGCTGATGGCTTTGAAAAGTTACCAGACCAAATTATGTATCCCTACGCCGAACCACATGATCTGCAAAAACATGTGTTTAGCAGCTGTCACTTCTGACAGTCAAAATTTAGGTATATACCTAAATGTTGACTGTCAGAAGTGAGCTGTGAGCTATCAGTCAGCACCAAAGATGCCACGGGGCTACTGTACCTACCTAGACTCGAATGGAATGGGCTAGTCTTGTGTATGAAACTGGCCCATTCCATTCTGGTATAGGTAGGTGTTGTTCTGTGTTTGGTTTCGAGTCGTACAAAGTCTGACTATGACTGGCCCTTATAACATGAATGCTATAGACATTATTTTCTTTGCTATACTATCTTAACCAGAGATATTTCAAAAGTAGTTCCAATATACAGTAGGATTTAACTAATTCAACATTGATTAATACAAAAAACTGGGTAATTATTCCCCATTAAATTTCTATTTACATCAATGATAAAAAAATTTAATTAGAATTTTAGTAGGTAATATTGGGATAATACGAAGACTTTACATGGTTGTACTCATTTAAAACCTTACTGTACGATCTTTATTAAACCGTTGTTAATGTAAAATAAAGATGGAATTAACCTATTGACACAGAGTAAATGAGAAGGTGGGGAATTATGTACCGGTGGCGAGCGGGTTGCCTAATACAGGGGATGTGTTGACTCGACTTTCATTCTATTCTGATTTAAGTTTGCAATTTTCGTACAGTATGTTAATTTTTTCAAGTTTTCAATATTTTGTGTTTGAATTTTTCTCTTTTTTTTATGAGTGTATTTATTGTGTACCAACTGCATAATATACTCATGAAAATGGTTAATTCGAGTTTTTGACATTACGAATTTTTTTTTAGATCTCTCTTGATCTTAGAATTAAAAAAATTATACTGTACATTCAAATTAATTTATACCTCTTGCCAAATTTGTGAAAATGTAATGTTTGAAGGTAAGCTTGGTCCTATATTACCCATCAACCCCCAGCTGCCGTGGTATGGAATACATCCCAGAAGATCTGTTCTGTCGTGATATGATGTTACGGGTGGGGGAAGTGGGGGGGAAATATTGACATATCACGATTTATCGGATTAGCTCACATGTCGGGTCTCCTAATGACCGCCTTCCCTTCACGTACGTACCCGACTTCAAATATAGAAGAAACCATTTAAATTAAAAAAACACCATTAACAAGTGTGTACTTGCTATGTAAATTGGAGGCTTTGAAGAAGATCGCGTGTTTTGTGTGTGTGTGTGTGGGTGTGGGTGAAGATGAAAGTGAGCGCTTATCCTTGAAATGCCATAAAGCAGCAGCGATGAATTTTAACATAAAACTCAGACCAATATTGAACTATAAAAGTTGTTGAGTAGCTACTAGAGTTGATTGTAGATGCCAGATAGTGTTCTCATAGTGTTAGTCATTCATTTAAAATATGTAATATTATTCTGTTAATTTTATTAATCACGCTCTTTAAGCATTGCCCCATGTCGTCAATTATTCGACGTCTTCTTATGTTTAGTTAGCTCAGTCAGTACAGTTCGCTTATTAGTCACGTTTGAAACGTTCATTAGCTAATAGGTTCTTGAGTAACAGTTTGTTCGTCAAATGTTGCTAGACGCGTGGACTACGTTGGAAGGGGTAATCATTTCAACTTACTGACATGGACTATCAAAATACAATATCCTGTTAGTTAAAAAACTGAAAATTGAGAGTTTTTAGTTTGTTTGACCTTCGATACATATTTTGATTGATTTTTTTTTTACTTTGTCATATGAATAAAGAAAGTATTGTGATCGTGAAAATGTTCAGCCTTGAGATTATAGTGGATTTTGACAGTTTATTTGGCCCCAAACTAAAATAAAAAAAGGTTTCTTACAATTCCTTATGTCTGTGACCTGGGGCTACAACCTAAACTGTTAGAAGTATTTAATCCAAACTTCATATCTCTATTATATATGCTCATATAACGAGAAGAACGTGATTTCTGCTCTATACCTATACGGTTTACTAATGATAGCTTCTTTTAAATTCTACATTTCTTGATAATGACTAGATTGATTTGGTTTTAATCGGTTGTCTGGGAAGCACTTAACATAATAAATAAGGATGGATGTTGGTTTAAATAAAATATATTCATTTAATGTCAGCTTATTGAATTGCTTAACTGACTTACTGACGGATTGACTGACTGGTTGATTGAATCACTGGCTGATTGACTGACTGGTTTATTGATTCACTGGCTGATTGACTGACGGATTAGTTGTCTTACTGACTGATTTAATGACTCATTGACTGATTGATTGGCTCACTGGTTGATTGACTCAATGGCTGATTGACTGGTTGATTAACTCACTGGCTGATTTACTGACTGGTTGATGGACTGACTGGCTGATTTAATGACTGACTGAATGATTGATTGGCTTACTGGTTGATTGACTTACTGGCTGATTAATTTACTGATCGATTGACTGACTGGTTGATTGAGTCACTAGCTGATTGATTGACTCACTAGCTGATTGATTGATTGACCCACTTGCTGATTAATGTACTGGCCATTGAATGACTGTTTAATTGAGTCACTGGATGATTTATTGGTTGGTTGGTTGACTGATTGACTGACTGGTTGATTGACTCACTGACTGATTGCTTGGTTGATTGACTCACTGGCTGATTGATTGGTTCAATGCCTCTATCACAAGCTCCTGTAGAGTGTTTTATCTAATATTCGACATATCTACGGATGGAATATAATAAGATAAACTTTTGAATACCGTTGCGATGCATATATATCTTATAACTGCCAATATGATCAAAACTAAAAAAAAAGTTGATTGATCATATAAATAATCTAATTTTAAGTCAATCGAACTGGAGATAAGTTGATAGGTGGATGAATATTCACAAATTAATTAAAGGTCAGTATTTTATTCTGACAAAATATTAAGATGTGAAATTATAGAGCATTAAAAATAGTTCGGTTTAATCTTTAGAAATCGCACTTTTAAATATACACAATTTGTTAATAAAAATTATGCAAACGCGGGAATTGTTTACCAGTGCATGAATACTTTATTTTAAAAAATGATGCAAATGCTAGTGTGTGTATAATGAGTTTTGATTGAGGTTCTCAATTATTTCATACGTTATTCCAAGTTATTGCGGCTCTTGTTATTGCTCAATATCGAGTAAGTTGGTCGTCTCGGCCACATATGAGCGCCAGACGTGCGGGTATGAAGGAATGGACGAGCATGTGAGAAGGGAATGCATGGAAGTATCGTATGTTTGGTTGTCGAGATTTCAAGATAACTCCTTCCCTTCATAAGTTCAGTTATCTCCCACTATAGCGCTGAGATAGCTCACCTCGAGCGTAACGAGAAGATTTGTTTACAACATCATATTATAATAACACTGTTTAATCAAAGAGGGGGGCAGTTTTTTTTATTTAGGTTTTCAACACGGGGGAGGGGGATGTAGAACTTCATGACTAATTACTCACCTGGTTCACACGGGTAATTATAGAACAACTTGGACACAAACAATAAAAAAACATAAAACGAGGAAGTTAGGTCACAGGCATTCCGCTTGAGACTCTTAACAAATAATTCTGACGCCAGTTTGAAAAAAAGGGTCTAAAGCACAATAGACTATGTACTAGCAGAAGATAAACAAGATATAATGTCACCGACTCTAGATTATACTCTCATACTAATATCGCGCTTCTGACCTAGAAATTAATAGCCTGGTTATGTGGAAAGATTAGTCGGTACTAATGTACATTAGCTCAGGACACGCCCAAATGTAAATCGTTCATCCTTTCTTAGTAAGCTCTTTCCATTTCCCGATGAGATGAGATGAGGGTGATAGTGAGTACGATAGTGACAGTGAGTATGAGGGTGTGGAACCAGTGGAAACACTAAGAACTAACTTAAGCCTAACTAATCAAACTCTGGTGACGATTAAGGTAATTCCCCTTTCGGGAAAAGTACCCATGGTACCAGCCGGGAATCGAACCCGGGACCCTTAGGCACTGACCTGACCACTGCACCACTTCATCACGGGGTCGGTTAACTCCCATATCAACTATAGTTGATAAAATTACGCCTGGACACGGAAATAAAACCCAAGAGACTCCACACCTAGAGTGAGACGCATTGATATTCCCTCGCGTGTTTAATATTATACTGCGGTCTAGAGGTAAGGAGTCAGGCTTATGTGCTGGGGGTCCGGGGTTCAATCCTCGGTCCCGGCACAGATTTATCTGATTACTAAGCCCTTCCTTCACCTCTGACAAGACGTGTATTAATCACAACTTGTGAATGTGTGGAATGCCGGCCTCCACCGTGGTTCGGATCCACGTTAAACTGTAGGTCCTCCATTTCATCTCACAATTACCCTACCATTACACACTAGCTTAAGTGTGTATAACCCGATGGTAGTAAGAAGCGGTGATGATGATGATGATGATGATAATAATAATAATAATAATAATAATAATAATAATAAAATACTATAAAGTCACATGACTGACCCACTGACATTAATGTTTACCCACTTCCAGATGAGCTAAAAACTTGAAATTTGGCAAACTTATAGCTTCTAGCCTGTAACCTACGTAAAAGTTCCAAAAAGTTTAAAAAAAAATATTAAGCCCTCGAAAAAAATTCAAAATGTCGGAGCAACTTTAAAGTCGTTGCGTACCTTTCTTTGGAGGTTTCTTGTGGCTAAGCGGTAAGACGTATCAAAAAACGGCTCTGGAATTACATTAATTTACATCCACTTGCAAAGAAAACTCTCCGGGGGGTTTGGGGGCTACGCCCCTAACGAGCAAAGCGAGTTATATATAATATAAAAAACTGTAATGAATATCATCAAACAAGTTGCAAACCATTGTAATTACGGAACTTTCCGTATAGAAGGGACCAAATTTCAATTAACCTAAATTTATTGTTATCTTGGCAACATGACAGCCTTTCCAAGTTCGCAGATGGCTGTGATATTTGATAGCTCGAGATACTATTGACATACAGAGCTGACTATTCCACACGTCCACAACAGACTCAGCCTTAAACTAGGAGTGAAGAACGATCCTGAGCATGGCGTGATAAGCCAAAGACCCCGGGTTCAGTTCTCGTATCCATGTGTCATATTTAAACTATATTAAATATAATCATATTCTGAAAATTGAAATTGAAATTTTTCAATTTTCAGAATATTATATCTAGATAGAGTAATCCTCGCTAAAAGCATAAATAATAGCTTTGGCTATTTAATTCTTATATTAAAGATTAGAATGTACCACTCTGAACGGTAGCGTTTGCATCGATTATATATTCTCCTTTTTTAAGTCCGACTCCTTAACTCAGTTGGTGGTGCGTCTGATAATTTAGCTAAGAGTCCCGGTTTGAGACAAAAAATAAATAAAAGTTCCTTGGTTAGATCTTGTCTTCTTCCTTTTACAGTGATCACATATTAGGCTACTGACCCGCTCCGGTAGCCGAATGGTCTAAGGCGTCATTCTCATGTTAGACCGGCCTGTTGATGATGGGGAGATCCATGTTCATATCCTGGTCGGGTGTTTGTTTCTAATTGGTTTCCTACTCTGCTTCCATGAAATTACGGGTAGCTTACCTCTAAAATGCTTCCTGCTTTATCCTATCTGTTCGTATTCTAACTTTTTTCTTTATTTAAAACCGTGTCTTACTACCCGCTCGGGTTATACGCTTAAGTAATAATTACGCTAATGGATTAGGAATTGGGAAGGTTGAATTTAGAGGTAGTGAACTCGAGTTAGCGTGGAGGGAGAGTAGAAAACGATTTAGGAAACACCACCCCTAGTTCACCCGACCGAGATTCGAACCTTGATCTCCCTGTCCTCGGCTGTCTAGCTCAACATGAAACTAGCGCGTTAGCTAACTACGCCACCGAGGTGGATCTTGTTCGTATTAACCGGGAGAATACAGGTATACAGTTTTCACGAATTTTAAATTACAGTTGAATGATTTAAATCAAATGTTTATTATTTAACTGATGTATAACACGTGATATTTACTGTAATTATTTTCAATTACAGGAAAACTCATTGTGTTGATTACAACATGTAAATATTAACATTTATTATCAGATACCACTATTTCTTACAGTTCTCTTTAACTCTCTGTTAAACAATAACATATATTTAATTTGACTTAATTTTTTCCCCCCATTTTCTGAAGAGAGTTCGGATTATCTGGAATTTCGGACTACGGGGGTTTGGTCTAACGGGTTTTACTATATATATATATATATATATATATATATATATATAATGTGTGTGTGTGTGTGTACATGTATATATATATATATATCCAAATGGGGAATATAGTGGTGTGTCTATTCTAGAATTAAGTTAGTTTGTAATTAATGTGTTGATATAATCAGTCGGTACATAATATGTACCTATGACACCTCAAATAAAACCTGTTTTGGTTCAAACCGTTCGAAGAATGTGCTTTCCAGTGAGTTGAGTGGTTGTGCAACCAACACGTGTTTCGTGTCACAGGCAAGAGATGATAATCAAGTGGTTCGAGTTTTTAAAAAGTAGCATTTTTTTTTTTTTGAGAATTCCCAAGTCGGGGACACATTTTTTAATTTTTTTTTATTATTTACTTTCAAGAATGTTTGAATAAGAACGAGCTGTTAAATAACAGAGCATGTGATGTGACATTTACGTACGTTATTCACCAGGGAATAATAAATAATATAATGTTCCTTGATGCATTTTTTCACACACACACACACACACACACACACACACACACACACACACACACACACACACACACACACACACACACACACACACACACACACAACACATATATATAATATATACACACACACACACACATACACAACACATACACATACACACACAACACACACACATATATATATATTATATATATATAATTGCCACGTTTTACCCCGTAGTTATTAATGATTATCTTACGACCCACTTCAGTGGCCGCATGGTATAAGAGGTCACTCTCGTATTATACTAAACTACTGATGACTGGGAGCTCGGGGTTTTAATCCCAGTTGGGTAAACTGAGGCGGGTTTCCCCTAAATGGGTTTCCACCTCTCCTTCAACGTAAATGCGGGTACACTTCCTCTAAATTCAACCTTACTTATCCCTAACTAAACAGCGTATTTAATTCATATGCGCATAATATGAACAGGTAATAAGAGACTATGCTTATAAAAAAGTATAATATTAAATAGTACAGTTTAAATTCTAGGTCAGCTATCTGATCACCTGGTTTAATCACGTGACCTTATTATATTACCTACTGATTACACTGTTCAAGATGTATCATCTCATTACAAGGCTAATACATCTATTAAATTATTATCAAGGTGGTAAAGTGGTTCTCGTTATTATTTTAAATTACCCGTGTGGGTCATCGAAACGAGTTGCATTTCCTACAAGGTTACCTCGTAACCAGAATATTATACCCCTTGCAGATGAGGTTTGGCGAACGATACGTCATAGAACAGCAGTTCCGAGGGGATGATAAGACTCCTCAGTAAACCAATTATTATTATTATTATTATTATTATTATTATTATTATTATTATTATTATTAGCACCGTGTCTTACTACCCGTTCGGGTTATACACACGCTAATGTGTAATGGTAGAGTGATTGTGAGATGATATGGAGGACCTACAGTTTAACGTGGGATCCGAACCACGGTGGAGGCCTGGGAAAGCAAATATCGGCGAGACATTATTCATTGACTTTTATAAGCGTTTCTTTCTCTGTACTACGGCTTTGTTTAACTTACCACGAAAGTTTATTTTATTTTTAGCACCATGGCTAATTTACCCGTTCAGATTAAAAGCATATGAACCTATTACACTAATGACTTATAGGGATTAGGAAGTTTTTAATTGAGAGGAATTGCACCCACATTTGTGGGGAAGGAGAGTGGAAAAACATTCAGGGGGAAAAACAACCACAGTGTACCCAACAGGGATTTGAGAGCCCCGATCACCCCGTTTTCAGCAATCTAATCCAACACGAGAGTAGCGCGTTAGACCAAGTGGCCACCAAAGTCATTTAACTATTTTACATGTATCGGCAACCGGTCGATCTCGCAGCAATTTTCGGTCGATCACGTAAGAAAAATACACCGTATTTAAAATCGCAAATATTATATAAAGTACGGTACTTAACAATAATATTTTAGTCTGGGCGAAATTAACTTTATCAGTCATAGTCGGTAATGTTTTAAGAATTTTAAAAAGAAAATGTATATTGTGTTTATTTTATTATTTTTTAAGTGACCTGGTGGTCTAACAATAAGGTGTTGGACTTCTGTGCTAGGGTCCGGGGTTCAATCCTCGGTCCCGGCACAGATTTATCTGATTTTCAAAACCTTCCTTCACCTCTGACAAGACATCTTGTGAATGTGTGGAATGCCAGGCCTCCACCGTGGTTCGGATCCCACGTTAAACTGTAGGTCCTCCATTTCATCTCACAATCACCCTACCATTACACATTAGCGTAATTACGAATAACCCGAACGGGTAGTAAGACACGGTGATGATAATAATAATAGTTTTTTTTCTATAAAAGAGGGGACATAAGTATTTGACAAAAACAAAACAAAAGTCGAGTGAAAAAACGATGGATGATCGCGCCACCGTCGATAGGCCTAAAAGTGGATCGCGGGCCGAAAGTTTGACGGACAAGACATCAAGTAGGGCCTATTTGTGTGCACATATACTCCATGGCGTGAGACCGTGGCGAGCTGTACCAACCGACCGAGTGGCCGCTACCGTTAGTAATGATATTGCTAACACTTGTGGATAGAGGGTGTCATGTGGTCAGCACAACAAACCCTCCAGCCGTTTATCTCAGTTTTCTAAAATGGAACCGCTACTTCTTTATCCAAGTAGCACCTTCTTTGTCCTCAGTTGAGTTTGACTTCATTCCAGATCAACTGTTAACAAATATAAATTCTGGAAGCACCGGGGATTGAACCTGGGGGCCTTTGGACCTGTAGTCAGGAAACCTGACCTCTATACCACTCAGGTGGATACACAAACACGAATACCTGATATATTCTAAGGTATAAATGAGCGTTCCAAAATTTTAATAAACCTTTCACTCTCTTTGGTGGCCGCATGGTCTAAGGCGTAACAATTGCAATATACGGGTCTTTAGATTACGGGGGTGAGGGGGGTGTCTGTGGGGGGGAGGGTGTCTGGGTTTGAATACCGTTGGATGTACTGGAGTGGTTTTTCCTAACTTATTTTCCACTCTCCTTACACGCAAATGCGTATACTCTTTCTATAAATACAACCCTTCCTCATTCTAACTTTTTATCAACACGTCTTACTACCCATTTGGATTATACGTTTATGGACTAATTACACTAATGGTTTTAGGGACTATAAAGGTTATTTAGAAGCAGTGTACCCGCATTTGCGTGGAGGGAGAGCGGAAAACTGTCATCAGTACACCTGACTGAGATTCGATCCACGATCTCCTAGTTATTGGCAGTCTAGTATACTGCGAGAGTAGCGCGTTAGACAACGCGGCCACCGAGCTGGGTACATATCAATGTATAACCTGATTTTTGTAGAAAATCCGTTCTATAAGGCCCTTTCTCCTACCAGAATACTACTCTACAGTAGGATTTTCAATCTAAATAATAGCATTCCAGAACGGGCTTTCTTACAAAATCTGGGTATAATTAGGTCATATACATAGTAAGACACAGTATAAACCCTTTGGGGTACACTTCCTACAGTTTGACAAACATTGCCTTAGACAAATGGTCAGTACGTGCATAACTAACAAGACACCACACGCATGGTGGGCTTGTGGTTTAGTTCGTGTTCTAAAATTGTTTCTTACAAGTTTTATCTACTGACGACGAAGGAATTCAATAAACTCTCTACTTGAGGACTCCGCGTTTTGAAGGTTTTAAAAGAACACCCACACGTGTTTTATTTCTAATTCTACCAAACCCCGGCCGGCATCGTTGTACGACCCTGATTTAAAAATACCTCTAATAACATCTCAAGGAGACACGTTAGACATTTTTCGAAAAAGGAAATATTTATATGTTTATGTCAAGACGTAAGAAATATTAAGCGCTCATATAGTTTCCGGGGACGACTTATATGTGATAAAGAGCTTGGCGAGGATATGTGGGAGGTATCCTCTTTGGTTCTAAGATCGTAACCATAAAATCGGATGAAATTGTATTTCGAAGGTTTTTCCTTTCTAGAGTCTAACTTGCATTTGAATAACAAAACGAAGGAAGGTTTGGAGATGCTCGTTGGTTGCGGCTGTCAATGAACGAAAGGTTTACCTCCGTGTTAAGAGGGGTCATTCATTACGTAACAAGAGTGGATCCGTCCTTGTGGCTTAAGTGCTCAGATAGGGCTGCTATTAATAAGGTTTCAATGCTCGGGGAAAGAGAGAGGTGGGGGAGGAATTAATCGATCATTTTGTGTCCATGTCAGGGCCTATTGATATCCACTGTTCAGTGATATTATCTTCTTAGTAAAAGATAGATAGTATTTGTTCGTCTGTCCAGATATTCTCCCCTCCCACCTCCCCCCAAGCTTCTCGTTAAGTTTAAGAGCTGAAACTTCACATATTAATGTGTGTCTGGTAGGTTACCTGGTGGTCTTGGGGTAAGGTGTCAGATTTCTGTGCTGGCGGCCGGGGTTCAATCCTCGGTCCCGGCACAAATTTATCTGATTACCAAACCCTTCCTTCACCTCTGAAAAGAATTCTTGTGAATGTGAGGAATGCCAGGTCTCCACCGTGGTTCGGATTCCACGTTAAACTGTAGGTCCTTCATTTCATCTCACAATCACCCTACCATTACAATTAGCGTAAGTGCGTATAACCCGAACGGGTAGTAAGACGCGGTGCTAATAATAATAAATAATATATAATAATAATATAATAATAATGTCTGTCTGTAGCTACCTACAATATTTTTGAAACTGAAAGATTTTTTAGGGAATTCACTCAGCATATCAAGATCACGTGTTTAATACAATTTATATATATATATATATATTATATAAATACAATTAATAAAGTTGGTCTGACACTTTAGTTCAGTCGGTAGCGTGTCTGTGTAATCAGCCAAAGGTCCCAGGTTAGATTCCTGGCAGGGTTGAAAAATTTAATATTCGTGAAATGTGTGTTTCTTCTTTCTCACAGTGATAAATTACCGGCCGGGAGCTGGATGTTGTGTCTGTTCTAGATTTAAGTTAGTTTATAAGTCTTGCGTTGAGATAATCAGTCGATTTAGAAAGTGTACGTTAAATACCTTAAATAAATAAAATAAATAAAAAGGTTCATTTAAACGTTTGCTTCATTTGAACTCGTTTTCAAACTATGCTCATGGATGTACTCCAGTGATGTGGAGTTGCCTAAAATTATAGGAAATTCTCAAAATATCCGTCCACTTTTGGTTCAAATGCAAGCATTGCAATGCCAATAAAAGTTTCTATACGTTTATATGGAACCCATCTAGGGGAAGCCATCAAACTCCAGGAGGGGTCTGCATCTCCCCCCCCCCTCCCAACACTTTTATTTACTTCCTTGCATCCAAGTAAGTGTACAATAATTTAAAGAGCATGCCTTCATAAAGATAAGCATCATATAAGTGTTTTTTAACGTGAAACTGTAATCAAATATATCAAAGAGTACATCACAATTTCTAATAAATATACGATAATTTTCAACAAAGTTACACTGTTTTTTTTTTTTACTTTTACGTTGACTGGGGCAATAAAGATCACACACACGCTAACATTAAAGACCAATATGGAAGAGTGTTTCAGAGCCGTATTAATTTCGTCACGATATTTATCACCCCTCTCTCCCCTCAAATCGTTTAACAAACCTGCTCTTTAACCCCCGTACCCCTCCTACGCTCAAAATCGGTTTTATGGTTCATGTACATGTAGCGGAGCTGATCTTCCGAAGATGGGCATAGAACACGCACGAACAGTTGAGATATCAGGATATCAGGCGTCACGAGGAGGTACAGGGACTTGTAACAGGGGAATAGGCGTTAAAAGGAGGTATTCATGCATTGCATCACATCAAACCGCTGCTAAAAGTTTTTACATCTATTTATCTTTGAACCAAAATTTGAAACAAGAACGAAACAAGTCGTTTATTTTAATGAAGAACGAGTTTTTTTTAAAAATTTAGAATTATTAATTAATTACTTGTTAGATATATTAAAATAGTAGTTTTTTTAAATCACATCGTCTTAATACCTGTTCAGAATATACGCATATATGATAGTTACTCTAACGGGGTAGGAATGAGGATGGAAGTAATTTAGAGGTAATACACCGGCATTTTCGTGGAAGAAGAGTAGGGAACCATTTTGGAAAAAAACACTCTCAGTAGTACCGACCGGGATTTTAACTCCAATCTCCCCGCCATCAGCAGGGTTGTCTCACAGGAGAGTGACGTCTTAAACCGTTCAGCCACTGAAGCGAGTGTGTTAGATATCAGATCCTATGTTTTATAAAGTTGGTCAAAATCCAATAATATAATTTATTTTCCAAAGTTTTGTCTTATATAGTTTTTATTTTTTAAATTTAATTTTACACGTTTATTAGTAACCAGCAGAAGTACTCGGCGTTGCCCCGAAGTAACTACAGAATCCATTGGGTGTTTTTTTTTTTTGCTTCTAACAGGCAGAAAAAAAAATCTCTTCCTTTTATTTGATTCCGACCCCATTTTTAATTAATTTAAAAAATAAAATTCAAATTTTAAAACTCTGGCTTCGAGGTGTACATGTCCGTGAACAGGGGTTAGTGATGTTTACATTTAATACCTCCTCGTCCGGTAGATATCGCGCAACGCTCACGACAAACTATTAATTTTATTAATATAGATAGATCGGGGACACGTCTATTTTAACATTTTAGAAGTGTACCTTGATATTTGTGTAACATTTTAAGGGATGATTAGAATTATTAAGAGTGTTTTTAAAACTATTTACAGTAATTGGGTCAGGATGAGGAGGGTAGAGAAGATGAGCAGAATTTTCTTGGAAGAAAATCATTTCATTACACCTGGACGGAATTCGAAACCAGAACAGATACTCAGCCTACAGGGCGAATCAGGACATCTAGATACTTCAGGAGATGAACCCAACTGGTAAGATGGAAGGACGAATCAGGACACCTAGCTGCTTTAGGAGATGAACCAAACTGGTAAGATGGAAGGACGAATCAGGACATCTAGATACTTTAGGAGATGAACCCAACTGGTAAGATGGAAGGACGAATCAGGACATCTAGCTGCTTTAGGAGATGAACCAAACTGGTAAGATGGAAGGACGAATCAGGACATCTAGCTACTTCAGGAGATGAACCCAACTGGTAAGATGGAAGGACGAATCAGGACATCTAGCTGCTTTAGGAGATGAACCCAACTGGTAAGATGGAAGGACGAATCAGGACATCTAGATACTTTAGGAGATGAACCCAACTGGTAAGATGGAAGGACGAATCAGGACATCTAGCTACTTCAGGAGATGAACCCAACTGGTAAGATGGAAGGACGAATCAGGACATCTAGATACTTTAGGAGATGAACCCAACTGGTAAGATGGAAGGACGAATCAGGACATCTAGCTACTTCAGGAGATGAACCCAACTGGGAAGATGGAAGGACGAATCAGGACATCTAGCTACTTCAGGAGATGAACCCAACTGGTAAGATGGAAGGAAGAATCAGGACATCTAGATACTTTAGGAGATGAACCCAACTGGTAAGATGGAAGGACGAATCAGGACATCTAGCTGCTTTAGGAGATGAACCAAACTGGTAAGATGGAAGGACGAATCAGGACATCTAGATACTTTAGGAGATGAACCCAACTGGTAAGATGGAAGGACGAATCAGGACATCTAGCTGCTTTAGGAGATGAACCAAACTGGTAAGATGGAAGGACGAATCAGGACATCTAGATACTTTAGGAGATGAACCCAACTGGTAAGATGGAAGGACGAATCAGGACATCTAGCTGCTTTAGGAGATGAACCAAACTGGTAAGATGGAAGGACGAATCAGGACATCTAGCTACTTCAGGAGATGAACCCAACTGGTAAGATGGAAGGACGAATCAGGACATCTAGCTGCTTTAGGAGATGAACCCAACTGGTAAGATGGAAGGACGAATCAGGACATCTAGCTGCTTTAGGAGATGAACCAAACTGGTAAGATGGAAGGACGAATCAGGACATCTAGATACTTTAGGAGATGAACCCAACTGGTAAGATGGAAGGACGAATCAGGACATCTAGCTGCTTTAGGAGATGAACCAAACTGGTAAGATGGAAGGACGAATCAGGACATCTAGATACTTTAGGAGATGAACCCAACTGGTAAGATGGAAGGACGAATCAGGACATCTAGCTGCTTTAGGAGATGAACCAAACTGGTAAGATGGAAGGACGAATCAGGACATCTAGCTACTTCAGGAGATGAACCCAACTGGTAAGATGGAAGGACGAATCAGGACATCTAGCTGCTTTAGGAGATGAACCCAACTGGTAAGATGGAAGGACGAATCAGGACATCTAGCTACTTCAGGAGATGAACCCAACTGGTAAGATGGAAGGACGAATCAGGACATCTAGCTACTTCAGGAGATGAACCCAACTGGTAAGATGGAAGGACGAATCAGGACATCTAGCTGCTTCAGGAGATGAACCAAACTGGTAAGATGGAAGGACGAATCAGGACATCTAGCTGCTTTAGGAGATGAACCCAACTGGTAAGATGGAAGGACGAATCAGGACATCTAGCTGCTTTAGGAGATGAACCCAACTGGTAAGATGGAAGGACGAATCAGGACATCTAGCTGCTTTAGGAGATGAACCCAACTGGTAAGATGGAAGGACGAATCAGGACATCTAGCTACTTCAGGAGATGAACCCAACTGGTAAGATGGAAGGACGAATCAGGACATCTAGCTACTTCAGGAGATGAACCCAACTGGTAAGATGGAAGGACGAATCAGGACATCTAGCTGCTTCAGGAGATGAACCCAACTGGTAAGATGGAAGGACGAATCAGGACATCTAGATACTTTAGGAGATGAACCCAACTGGTAAGATGGAAGGACGAATCAGGACATCTAGCTACTTCAGGAGATGAACCCAACTGGTAAGATGGAAGGACGAATCAGGACATCTAGCTGCTTTAGGAGATGAACCCAACTGGTAAGATGGAAGGACGAATCAGGACATCTAGATACTTTAGGAGATGAACCCAACTGGTAAGATGGAAGGACGAATCAGGACATCTAGCTACTTCAGGAGATGAACCCAACTGGTAAGATGGAAGGACGAATCAGGACATCTAGATACTTTAGGAGATGAACCCAACTGGTAAGATGGAAGGACGAATCAGGACATCTAGCTACTTCAGGAGATGAACCCAACTGGTAAGATGGAAGGACGAATCAGGACATCTAGCTGCTTTAGGAGATGAACCAAACTGGTAAGATGGAAGGACGAATCAGGACATCTAGATACTTTAGGAGATGAACCCAACTGGTAAGATGGAAGGACGAATCAGGACATCTAGCTACTTCAGGAGATGAACCCAACTGGTAAGATGGAAGGACGAATCAGGACATCTAGCTGCTTTAGGAGATGAACCCAACTGGTAAGATGGAAGGACGAATCAGGACATCTAGATACTTTAGGAGATGAACCCAACTGGTAAGATGGAAGGACGAATCAGGACATCTAGCTACTTCAGGAGATGAACCCAACTGGTAAGATGGAAGGACGAATCAGGACATCTAGCTGCTTTAGGAGATGAACCAAACTGGTAAGATGGAAGGACGAATCAGGACATCTAGCTACTTTAGGAGATGAACCCAACTGGTAAGATGGAAGGACGAATCAGGACATCTAGCTACTTTAGGAGATGAACCCAACTGGTAAGATGGAAGGACGAATCAGGACATCTAGCTGCTTCAGGAGATGAACCCAACTGGTAAGATGGAAGGACGAATCAGGACATCTAGCTGCTTCAGGAGATGAACCCAACTGGTAAGATGGAAGGACGAATCAGGACATCTAGCTGCTTCAGGAGATGAACCCAACTGGTAAGATGGAAGGACGAATCAGGACATCTAGCTACTTCAGGAGATGAACCCAACTGGTAAGATGGAAGGACGAATCAGGACATCTAGCTACTTCAGGAGATGAACCCAACTGGTAAGATGGAAGGACGAATCAGGACATCTAGCTACTTTAGGAGATGAACCCAACTGGTAAGATGGAAGGACGAATCAGGACATCTAGCTGCTTCAGGAGATGAACCCAACTGGTAAGATGGAAGGACGAATCAGGACATCTAGCTGCTTCAGGAGATGAACCCAACTGGTAAGATGGAAGGACGAATCAGGACATCTAGCTACTTTAGGAGATGAACCCAACTGGTAAGATGGAAGGACGAATCAGGACATCTAGCTACTTTAGGAGATGAACCCAACTGGTAAGATGGAAGGACGAATCAGGACATCTAGCTACTTTAGGAGATGAACCCAACTGGTAAGATGGAAGGACGAATCAGGACATCTAGCTACTTCAGGAGATGAACCCAACTGGTAAGATGGAAGGACGAATCAGGACATCTAGCTGCTTCAGGAGATGAACCAAACTGGTAAGATGGAAGGAAGAATCAGGACACCTAGCTACTTCAGGAGATGAACCCAACTGGTAAGATGGAAGGACGAATCAGGACATCTAGCTACTTTAGGAGATGAACCCAACTGGTAAGATGGAAGGACGAATCAGGACATCTAGCTACTTCAGGAGATGAACCCAACTGGTAAGATGGAAGGACGAATCAGGACATCTAGCTGCTTCAGGAGATGAACCCAACTGGTAAGATGGAAGGACGAATCAGGACATCTAGCTACTTTAGGAGATGAACCCAACTGGTAAGATGGAAGGACGAATCAGGACATCTAGCTACTTTAGGAGATGAACCCAACTGGTAAGATGGAAGGACGAATCAGGACATCTAGCTACTTCAGGAGATGAACCCAACTGGTAAGATGGAAGGACGAATCAGGACATCTAGCTGCTTCAGGAGATGAACCCAACTGGTAAGATGGAAGGACGAATCAGGACATCTAGCTACTTTAGGAGATGAACCCAACTGGTAAGATGGAAGGACGAATCAGGACATCTAGCTACTTTAGGAGATGAACCCAACTGGTAAGATGGAAGGACGAATCAGGACATCTAGCTACTTTAGGAGATGAACCCAACTGGTAAGATGGAAGGACGAATCAGGACATCTAGCTACTTCAGGAGATGAACCCAACTGGTAAGATGGAAGGACGAATCAGGACATCTAGCTGCTTCAGGAGATGAACCAAACTGGTAAGATGGAAGGAAGAATCAGGACACCTAGCTACTTCAGGAGATGAACCCAACTGGTAAGATGGAAGGACGAATCAGGACATCTAGCTACTTTAGGAGATGAACCCAACTGGTAAGATGGAAGGACGAATCAGGACATCTAGCTACTTTAGGAGATGAACCCAACTGGTAAGATGGAAGGACGAATCAGGACATCTAGCTACTTTAGGAGATGAACCCAACTGGTAAGATGGAAGGACGAATCAGGACATCTAGCTACTTCAGGAGATGAACCCAACTGGTAAGATGGAAGGACGAATCTGCCGCAGGATATCTTACCTCAACTTTCGAGACCTCTAATAACCTTTTTAGTTTCCCAACATCCTTGAGGTAAACTATCCATTACCAACCAATAGCTTAGGCTGAAACCGATTTTCGAGTCGCAGTCGACATCACAAGTGTTTGTAGAAGCAAAACGCAAACTGAGGAAAAACGGGGAGGGGGGGGGGTATTTCTGCCTATAACGAGACAGGGTCACAGTTCGGTCTCATTCCGTTCAGGACATTCCAAATGATTCCGTGATCGTAAATCAATTTACTGTTCCTCCGACCCGTCGAGGGAATGGTTTGTCCGACGTGACGTCACGATTATTTATTTCTGCGACATTCCGTGGACCTAAACACCGGGAGAATGTCGTAATTTCTGTCGGAAAATAAAGATAAGGACGAGTTTTGTTTGCTTAATAGTTAATTATCTTTTCGTTGTCCTCTTTGAAGTCAGGACATGTCGGTGGTAAGGCTAGACATAGGCGCGACGGATCGATCGAATTGATCAATAACTTTTCATTATAGTCGTGGTAACGATGTGGTGACCTAATTAGCTTATTAATTAGTTACACATTAACATCCACGGATTCTCTTTAATCACAACAGTTCCATAATAATATTACTATTATGGAACTGTTGGGGTTGAAGCGAATCTGTGGATGTTAATGTGTAGCTAATTAATAAGCTAATTAGGTCACCACATCGTTCACGCTCAAGACGCGAGGACCCGCCAATTAGCTACCACAATAATGAACAGTTATTGATCAATTCGATCGATCCCTCGTTTTTGTCGAACTCTGGACCATCACCTGGCGCTCGCACCGCCAACTTCCGTCAGAAATATCGAGGCCTCACGCTGTGTTCGAAAACCGCGATATTTTGGTTTGATTCCCGGTTAGATTAAAAACTTTTAAGCTCACAAATTATAATCATATCATCAACGGTAGAAGTTTATCGGACGATTCAAATAGGTTTTTCTTAGCACAGCCTTTCTATACACATATGCACTAAATGTACTAATTATGCTAATGTGTTAGGAATGAGGAAGATTTAATTTAGAAGAAGTGTACCCGCATTTACGTGAATAAAGTGCTGAAAACCATGTAGGATAAACCACCCTCATTTGGGATTCGAACCCCGATCTCTTCTTCATCGTTTGGCTAATCTATTGCAAGAGTGACGTCTTAGACCGTTTTACCACCGATGAAATTGATTCAAATAGTTGCTAGATTTACTTTCATGTACTCATACGTTAATTAATGTGTTATTAAACTTCATACTTCTTGAAAAATGGTTTGATTTTGAGTGGTTGGAAAGTGAATGTAGTGATATTTTGATTGATTTTAGGTTGCTCTACATTCCTTTGTTATAATCGGGCCTAAATGTTTCTTTATATCGTGATCTGGCTATACATCAGTAGGACAGCTACGAACTATTTGAAATGAGGGTCCCAGTTGCTAACAACCCACACATGTATGGTTGTTTGTTTGATTATTTTTCTCGCACTTGATGCCCTAGCCAATTTTATTATGACAGACACGACAGCCAAACCCCATAACGTTTTATTTACCAATCACCTCATTTAACTGTGGGATTGAATCTACTAAAGGGATGGCTATAGTGGAATTGTGGTAGTAAGGTAATTTAATGTATTTAAAACTTCAACTAATATGTTTGGCGACTGTCATTTTGGACAAAGCGTATCAATGCCGATTTAATAATAAAAAAGTAATATAGTTACATTTTGTCAATGCTGACAATAATTTTCGTGTTTGTAAATGTTCTAAACGTCCCTTCATACCACTATTCCACTATAGCTTGAGGAATATAGAGCTGACACTGACCTGACACAATAATTTACACAAAATTTGGATGAACACAGATTTTATTTTATTTTATTTATTTTTATAGTAAATTAAATTTTAAAAATTCTTTTGTAAAAGTGTTCTCACATATTTCACCCAGTTACAGATTTTGATTTGCCTAAATAATTCTTCTCCAAACAAGATAAAAATGAACTTAAATTGAAAGTTTTTTTTAAAGAAAATGTCTGAGAAAAGAGTCATTGTGACAAAATAACACAAATTCTTCTTTAAAATTAAGTAGAATTCATTTACATTTTAAAATACTTAAAAAAACGGAGTTAAAGTTTCATTTAAACAAACACAATTTCAGATCATCTTAACTCTTAGCTTTTGTCACTCACTTTCATAAGTCAAACTCTCATAAATATTTCTTATTTTAATTTAACATTACTAATACATTTTAATGATAAATAAAGTCTCCATTATTCTAGTCTTACATTATAAACAGGTTTTTTAAAAATCGTACTGGTTGATATTATAGGCAAATATTTCCCGGCATAAATAAGATCTAAACCTAGGCCTGGATATTTTTTTCAAATAGTAACTCAGTGGTGGATAGCCATAACATGATTATACAGAAATATTCTAGCTGAAACAAAGTATCAGCATTCAACGGGCCCGCTTCGGTGGTTGCATGGGCTAAGGCAGCGGTCGGCAACTTACGTCCCGTGGGCCTTATCCGGCCAGTCGACTAATTTTAACTTACCCGCAAAAAATTTAGCAAGCAAATAATTGTGTTCATAAAAATAACTTAATAACTAATTACTATATGAGAAATATAAAGTTGAATTTTTTTACCCCGATATTAAAAAATAATAATTTTAGTCCACCATATTAAAAAAAACGCATATTAACCGAGATATCAAAAAGGTTGCTGACCTCCAATCTAAGGCGTAAATATCTCTTCATTGCCTACTAGATCTATGTGGTAGGGAGATCCGGGTTCAAATCCCTGTCGTATTTAATGAAGGTAGATTTTCCCCTAAATGGTTTTACCCTCTTCCTTCATGCAAATTCGGGTACACTTCCTCTAGATCCAACCTTACTAATATATAATACATTAGTGTAGTTATTACATATTCGTATCCCTAACGGGTAGTAAGATTCGGTGCAAACCCCCTCCCCCCTACACCAATACCAATATTTAACGGCCTGTATAACTCGATCCTACTTAGGAATTCACTTATCATATTTTTACAATGGATAGAAACAATCTGCACCCACAAATATCAACAAAAAAAAAATCCACTGGAATCTAGAAAATGTAACACATCTTGTCATGGCTTTCACCAACTAAATTTTAACGTGTCTCAAACTAATTCCACGAAATAATATATTCTGTGTCGCTGGAGGAAAGGGTTGAACTCGGAGTACTGAGCTAAGTTTTACTGAATGAGTGCTCGCTGTTTCTTCACGAAAACGTAAGGTACATTTTAAATAACTTTACCTTCCTCCTACCTGCCTCAATAATTATGTGGATAGCTCAGACGGGAAGTAAGACACAGAAAAAAAAAGGGCAGGTACTTTTATTCAAAATGTATTCAGAAAAATATAAAATAGTTTTCGATATCACGGGAGGCACAACTGAGGCAATCCCTTTCCCGACGTGCCTCAGTTGATTCTCCTGGAGGAGATGTGGAAGTCTCTGCTTAACCTCTTTGGAGGCAGATCCTCCTCCAGTTCCGGGAACCTCTCCAAGATGGCGTCTCTGGTGGTCCTGTGACTCTCCAGGTCTAGACAGTCCCCTCTCAATCCGAGGAAGGTCCTGACGGCGTCCTTATCCCCCGAGAGGGCCGCACGGCGGTGAAACCATGGTCGTTGATCCGGTTCAAGTCGACCTCTGACCTGCTGAGGAGCAGTTCTAGGCACCTCACGTGGTTACTCCCGCTATCTTAGTCACCGGTGCAGTTCCTCGCGGTGAACTGTAGGGCAGTTCTCCCGGAACTATCCGGGGCATTCAATCTGGTCCTCTTGTCGGGCAACAGGACCTGGTTCAAGATGGCGTCTTTTAGTGACACACTTTAAGCTTCTAGTATACTTTGTTAGTGTATTGTTAATTATATTATACTTTGTTAGTGTATCGTGTACATTTGGCGGTAGGAAGGCTATTCCAAAAGTTCAAACATATTATTTTGAGGTCAACATTGATAACATTTACTATTTTATTATTGTTAATTTAAAAAGAGAAACATTAAGAGTTTTAAGAATAAAAGAGAATGTTTGACTCGGTGTATGAATGTTGTTGAAGCAAATGGAGAATGCAAGGATAGTGAAGTGGGGAGGAAGTGAGTGAGGATGGATAAGTACGGAGTAGTTGTTTTTTGAGATAAATGCACAGTTTATTGCCTACCCCGTAAGGGATTATGTATGTATGAATGTATGTATGTTATTGTTATTTTATAGTTATTGATAATATCTATGAAAAGGGACAGCTGCAGATTACAGGACTTGACATATGAACACGTGGAAATAGATCCAATCGCTTTTTCTAGCTGTCAGACAGGATCCTTCCTGTGATAATTGGAAATGCCAAACAGAGAAACTACCTTTCGTTCAACCTCAAGTCTGCCGTAGTGACTCATGGGAGAGTTTGTAACTACGAGATTAGCCGCAGGATCGTGATTGTTTACTGTCGCGTCACTTCGCAGTTTCCAATGAGCTGGATCACTTCGTGAAGGTGAGCTAGTTTGACTCTCTTTGCGGGAAGAAGCGTTAAAATTAAACTAGTTCTGGAACTCCACACTCCAATTCAATCCCAGATCTCACCTATAACGTCTGATAGTGACCCCTATCGGTGACGTAGTGGATAGATTCTTTGATGATCGTGTTGACGTTCGGTTTAACTCCAGATCTCAGCAGGACCAACACGAAGTCCTAGGCGCCTGATCGTCTACAAACAGTCCAGTTAACAGCGTTGAGCGCAACTTGGAAATACTTTTTAGGTTTCTGCACCACTGCTTACATATCAATGTTGCACTAGTTAAAATAATTTGAAAATTATCTAATTGATACATGGAACTACCTACTAACAATGTAATGCGCTTTATCTACAATCCAATTCTCACTAAAATAACCTTATCAGATACAGTCGACTCTGGTTTCAGTGAAATCGGCTGTAGTGAACATTCAGATACAGTTAACCTAATTCATTGGTCCCAACCTACGTACATTTCAATGTGTGTTAAATTATTATTATTAATTATTATTATTATAATATTATTATTATTATTATTATTATTATTATATTATTATTAGCACCGCGTCTTACTACCCGTTCAGGTTATACGCACTTACGCTAATGTGTAATGGTAGGGTGATTGTGAGATGAAATGAAGGACCTACAGTTTAACGTGGAATCCGAACCACGGTGGAGGCCTGGCATTCCCCACATTCACAAGATGTCTTGTCAGAGGGGAAGGAAGGGTTTGGTAATCAGATAAATCTTTGCCGGGACGTGTTAAAATAATTGTTAGTAATGAACCCTCAACTTCGATTATAGTGAGCAGAAAAATTGAAACTTTCAATAAGAAATGTCATTCTAACATCATGACTCTTAAAAAACATAACTTTTTGGTTGTTTAAACTTAAAGACAACAAAATATTAATTAAAACAGTATACAGTAAACAACAGCATACAACAGATTATTTAGGATTAATTAATAGATTTAAATAAAGAACGATTGTATTTGAACTCTTATTTTGTTTGTCCCTAACCCACTACTTTAAGGTTAAAAAAAATCAGTTTTAGTGAACTTCGGAAATAGTGAACCAAATACCTGAGTCCGTAGAGATTAATTATAACCAGAGTTGACTGTATATACAGTAGAACAGCCATTAGATCAACATTTATACGTCAAGTGATGTGATCTACAGCTGTCACTTTTGATAGATATTATCAATGGATATAAAGTAAATAATAAAGTAAAATGTTATCAATGTTGTCAATAAAATAGTTTGTATTTTCTAAAAGTCTTTACTTATGAACATTGAACTGTATGCTCACTCGGTTTACCCTGAAAGGAAGAATGCAAGGTAAACTTACGACCTTACAGGGTATACGAAGGGTACTCCCTGTTATATCATACTTAGTTGCTATTATAGATGTATTGATGCACCCTGATTCTTAAACGATTTGGATGATAATCATGTTATTCAACATGAGTCTACCTGTAATACATCTGTTTGTCACTTTGATATATCCATACAACAAGACTACTTTTTTATGATATATTTTACCTAACCTGGTTTATCGGACATTGTATGTAAGAGAGATCAAGGATGGTTGAGATTGTAGGAATGTTGGTTCTGAGGAGCATGCTTGCTAGCTATCACCAAGAGGAACAGGATTAGGAGTGAAGTTGTTTAGGAAGAGTAGGAGTAGAGAGAGAGAGTAGGTAACATGAGATAGTAGAGGAAGCAAAACTGAGATGGTATGGTCATGTAATGAGGATGTTGGAGTACATGAGATAGTAGAGGAAGCAAGACTGAGATGTTAGGGGCATGTAATGAGGATGTTGGAGTACATGGGATACTAGAGAAAGAAAGACTGAGATGGTATGGTCATGTAATGAGGATGTTGGAGTACATGAGATAGTAGAGGAAGCAAAACTGAGATGGTATGGTCATGTAATGAGGATGTTGGAGTACATGAGATAGTAGAGGAAGAAAGACTGATATTGTATGGGCACGTAATGAGGATGTTGGAACACATGAGGCAGTAGAGGAAGCAATACTGAGATGGTATGGTCATGTAATGAGGATGTTGGAGTACATGAGATAGTAGAGGAAGAAAGACTGAGATTGTATGGGCACGTAATGAGGATGTTGGAACACATGAGATAGTAGAGGAAGCAAGACTTAGATGGTATTGGCATGTAATGAGGATGTTGGAGTACATGAGATAGTAGAGGAAGCAAAACTGAGATGGTATGGTCATGTAATGAGGATGTTGGAGTACATGAGATAGTAGAGGAAGAAAGACTGAGATTGTATGGGCATGTAATGAGGATGTTGGAGTACATGAGATAGTAGAGGAAGCAAGACTGAGATGTTAGGGGCATATAATGAGGATGTAAAATTATAGAGATAAGTTTGTAGGGGAAATACCGTAAGGCCTACCAAGAAAGATTTGGGAGATGCAGATAACAGCAAGTGTACTGGTGGGAGAAGACGAATGAAAGCAAATAAAGGAGGAAGAGTGATGGAAGGAAAGATGAAGATGGAGGCATTTGACCAAGTTCCAGGCTAGAGTTGAAGATCATGATCCTTACAACCAGAGTACATCTTCCAGCTATGTTTGATCAGCTCGGAAGATGCAGGTATTCAAGCATCGTTTATGTGAGCTCAAACCACAATATTATATTAAAACTGTTTCTCTCCCTGATAGTTTGTGCAGGTAGCACACCCCGACGTGATCTCCAGAGCTGTTCCCCAGTGGGGCTTGCCGTACTTGTACTTGGGGTCCACCTCTCCCTATTGGAGTAGCTCATGGGACCTGGAGATATCGAGGTTGTCCAAGACTATCAGAAGTTCGTCCTGCGGCTTGACGTCTCCTGCTTCTATTTCCGGCGAGCTTTCCTAGGTTCCTTCCTCTATGTTCGACGGGATCTCTTGTGCCTCTGACGTCATGATTTCCTGCTGTATTTTTACAACATACTCGGGAGAAGATGCATATATCAATCGTACATGTAGGGCTGAGTCCTTTTATGATACCGACATGCAAACAAGAGTTGGCCAGCTCGGCGCACCGCCAGATAAGCTCCTCTATGCAGGTTCTTTGACTCAATATTACTATCATTTATACCTCGGGGACGAATCAAAGACAATCTACTTGGTCATTAAACACAACCCCTTTAATTTAGGTGGTGAGCACCACGTCTTACTACCCATTTGTTCTATCCGTGTGGAAGTTGAAGAAAGATTTTGAAGGTAATGCACCATGATTTACATGGAAGGATAATGGTAAACCTTTCAGATTGAATAAAATATTCTCAATACACTTGACTGGGATTCGAATCCCAACTCCACCCCGTTACCAGCAAAACAGACTAAACAACGTTTTAGTCCACTTGATCATTGATGAGGGTGGGGTGCTTTAATCCCGGTAGGGTGTACTGAGGGTTTTGTTCCCTAAATAGGTTTCCACTTAACTTTAACGTTGATGAGGGTACATTTCTTCTTCTTCTTATAATAATAATAATAATAATAATAATAATAATAATAATAATAATAATAATAATAGATATTATTTAATGCAGACATATCTGAATTTATCTCTACTTATGCTATATTTTATTTTTGTAACCGCGTCTTACTACCTGTTCGGGTTGTACTAATATGTACTACCAACTATAATGGGGAAGGTATGAAGAAGGATTTAAGAGGTAATATACCCGCATTTGTGTTGAGGTAAAGTGGGAAAACATTTAGGGAAAACCACCGTCAGTAGACCCGACCAGGACTCAAACCTCGCTCTCCCGGTCATCAGTAGGCCCAGTCTAACATGTGAGTGACACTTTAGACTATGCGTCCACCGAAGTGGGTCCCAAGACCACTAAGCAGTTGAATTAACACACCAATAACATAAATGGGCTGCATAACAGCTCTAATACGTCGTTGCAAGATTCGAAATCATTCTCTCTCTCTCTCTTAATCTTTTGATAAGTGCTCGTAAAAATGTGTGTGAATATTTTGTTTAATTTGTTCATACGTGACTTGCTAAGTTCTGATTCACACTTGTGTACAACCTCCCAGCCTCACTCAACTTTATGTAACGCGCGTGAACCGCTAATAAAGATATAAAATATGTCGGTAATTACGTTACAACTCTCTGTCTGGCTGGCTGATCTCTAAACTGGGGAGTTTAGTTCACACAGAATATCACTGCTTTTCTTTCTATTTCAATTTATGTTCTCACTCACTATTCGTTCAAATTGTAATATAGCTCTAGGGAAAAAAAGAACCTTCTAGATCATTACATAACATCAATTTTTGAAATTGTTTTAGAACTTCAACATTTGAGTTTGTAATTATGATTCCTTAGGTAACAAAAGTTGTAATAATAATAATAATAATAAATAATAATAATAATAATAAAAATAATATTTAGCACCACGTCTTACTATCCGTTCGGGTTATACGCTTTAAGTACTAATTACGCTAATGGATTAGGAATTGGGAAGGTTGAATTAGAGGAAGTGAACCCGCATTTGCGTGGAGGGAGAGTGGAAAACCATTTAGGAAAAACCCCTTCAGTTCACCCGAGCTAGATTCGAACCTCGATCTCCCCGTCCTCAGCAGTCGAGCTCAACACGACAAGTGCGTTAGCCAACTACGCCACCGAGGCGGGAAACAAAAGTTGTAGATCCACATATTATAATAAATGCTACAAAGCAATATTGTACATTACATCTCATAAATTCTATTGGTTTTGAGCAAAACGTTAAATAACCGGTTATCAGTAGGCTAACCTTAAATTATTTTTCTCTCCATAAAACAAGTATACATTCTTTTATCATGTAAAATACTTCCCCGAAGTAAATTTGGAATAAAATTGTTATATTTAATATTTGCAAATTTTTAACTTTTAATTTAAAAATTAAAGAACCGTTAACTTCCCTTCATTTTAGAGTTAGAATCAAAATCAAAAGTACCCCCGGAAGTATGACTATATAATATCCATATATAAAAGGATCCATCAATCAATTTCCGTTGTAGCTCCGGGTAGAAACAAAATTGTAAAAGTCACATTTTTAATTCAGGGGTGCATAAAATATAAAGATTCATCCTAATCTCGTGGCGTAAAATTTTCGCAATAAAAATAATTATTTATAGAAAACGGATGAATATGTGAAACTATATTTAAAAAAAACAAACCCAATATCTTACTAAAGATCGCATTGTATAGTTTAAAAATATTGGTTAAATGAATAGTAAGAATGTGTTTATTTCCCGTATTCTGTGTTTAAAAAGTATATCATCTGTTAACACAATCACGACACTGTATTTAGATTATATCGTAACGGAATACAGGGCCCTATAAAGTATAATAGAGGACTTTAAAATATATTAGATTAATTTATTTTATCACCGCATCTTACTACCTGTTCAGGCTCTGCTCTAATGTACTAATTCCAATAATGAGCTAGGTATGAGGATGGCTAGATTTAGAGGAAGTGTACACTACATTTGTGTGGAGGTAGAGCTTAAAATCATTTAGAAAAAACCACCCTCAATACACACGAACGGGAATCTAACCCTGATCATCATCAGTCTAGTATATTTGAGAGTGACGCCTTAGACCATGTGGCCACTGAAGCCGGTATTAGATCGATTATATTAAAATAAAATGTGAGATGTATAACCCGACGTGTGTTGCCCGTTTTGGAGTATATGAGTTGAGAGTGTTGATTATAGAAATAAAATACGATTCTTCCCTGATAGCGACACTTTCTCCCGGCAGGATGTTTGTGAGACGAGTACTGATATCAATAGTCAACATAATTTTAACCTCTAGCACATTTTCAAGTCAATTTTTGTGTGTAGATCTCGGAAATGACAATAAATCAATAACAATGGTATTAAGTATAGACGTCCCGATCCTTAATATACTTACCATTAGCCTCAACTAATACACTTGCCATTAGACTCGACTAATACACTTGCCATTAGCCTCAACTAATACACTTACCATTAGGATTGACTTATACACTTGCAATTAGCCTCAAATAATACACTTGCCATTAGCCTCGACTAATAGACTTACCACTAGGCTCAACTAATACATTTGCCATTAACCTCAACTAATACACTTGTCATTAGCCTCAACTAATACAATTTCCATTAGCATCAACTAATACACTTGTCATTAGCCTCAACTAATACACTTACCATTAGGATTGACTTATACACTTGCAATTAGCCTCAAATAATACACTTGCCATTAGACTCGACTAATAGACTTACCACTAGGCTCAACTAATACATTTGCCATTAACCTCAACTAATACACTTGTCATTAGCCTCAACTAATACAATTTCCATTAGCATCAACTAATACACTTGTCATTAGCCTCAACTAACGCTCCTCCCTCCCATTGGGTTAGGAGTGAGCTTGCTAAGTAAATACAACCAAACTGGTTTTCTTGTAAAAAAATCCAAGCATTTGTGATCACGTTTTAAAGACTGTGTATACGAGTGATTATTTTCTTAGCTCACATTTCTTTTTTTATGTAATTTTTATTCATAAGGTAATATAAATTAGTGTTTCCCTGATGATAAGTGGTTGTAACGAGGATGTTAGTAGGCTCTAGAGGAATATTTACTAAATCTCTGAGTGGGTACAGCAGAAGCGCACTTCAATCCATGAACAGGCTCAAGTACATTCTACTAATAAACTCTAGTGTCATACTAGGGCGATGATCCACTCCAGTTAGATCCTTACCGTCATTCGTTCATACGCCATTGTTTGGTTGGCCAGTTTAAGGAGGCTAGGGTCAAGGGGTGGCTCGTGTATAGGCACTGCGGAACTGCAGCACCCCATATTTCCACTTGATATTATCGATAACATTTAATATAATTAGTCCTTTTTTCTTTAATACCTTCTTTATTTTTGTAGTACTATATATATTCCTTAAGCTTAATGTCAGTACTTCAGTAGCCATCCCCCAGTTTATGAAAAATATACAAAAATCTTTGTATGGAACTGTGCGCTTCACAGTGCCAGTGACGTGGTTTTTGACAGTTGTGCACATGCGCACATAGAAGGGGGTGGGGAGGAAGGCGGGAATGCCAGGTAGAGAGAGAGAGCACTGTTTCTCTCGCAGTGCCGGCTCTGGCGTGATGGTGGAAGGAAGTTTTTCTTTACTCCATGTGTGTTGTGCTTAAAAACCGTGTACCATATTCTTGAATGTGATAAAGTGTAGAAGAGTGTAGAATTAGATTATTATTCTGCTTCCAGCTATTCTATTTTTTTACAGTTATTTTATTTAATAGAAAGACTAAATGCACTTGCAGTACTTTCAATGGAGAATAATTTCCTCAATTGTCATCCAGAGATCAAGGAGAAAATTATTGAACTTTTTGCGCAAATTAAAACAAGAGGAATGGATTTCATTTTTAAATGAATAGATTAAGTTTTAACTGTAAAAATTCAAGTTAAAGTAAATAAAAATGTTTGATCTTTTTTGTTAAGATTTTATCAGGTTCCTGAATAAATTTTCTTACTATACATGTTTTTTCCTTTTACACAATTTCAAATCAAAGGCTAAACATTTTCTGGAGCAGCACCCCCACTAATTTTAGCTACGAGCCGCCACTAATAGGGTCTAAGTCCCAGCCAGTTGCCTGTAGGTGGCTCCTCCTGAATTGCTTCCTTCCCTCTACACGTGAATCCGGGTTATTATAATTATTAGTTGTTCTATCTATCGACATGTCCGATGTTTAGTCCAGATTGAGCATGTACTAATTAATTACAACTTCCCCTTTTTTTTTTACATCCTGAAACTACATCATTTGAGGTCGTCCATTTGTTTCATTCATGGTCTCTCTGGTCCCTTTTTCTCTTATACTTTACCCTCTATGAATTCGGGTACACTTCCTCTGAATTCTACCTTCCTCATAACTAGCTCATTATTGTAAATATTCGAACAGCATGGACGGGTTGTATGATATGACAATAAAGTGAATTTAATTAAAATACAAACAACACTAGGAAAAATCCCCACTCAAGTTATTCAGACTACACTGAATATCATATCTGCTTACTATTAGGAAGGAGCATAGTCATTCTCTTGTTTACGTGTTGTCAATCTTACCTTAAATATATGACAAATTTGGCAACGCTGGTTTGTCGATGTTGCCAGTAGCTCCTTTTTACTGACACAGATGAAAGCAAAGAGATTTGGCGACAGTTAACCAAGAGAGAGCGAAAATAAAGCTTTCCTCCATAAGAGCTGCAGTTACCTCAAAGGTGATATCGTGTGTAAAACCGATCCCCGACCCTCTGACTCAAACGTTAGCGTAAGGACGCACACCTAACTGCCGGTTAAGTGGCTAACGGCCAGTTTCCTGCATAGAGCTATTCCAGATGATGGACGAGCTGGCTCGCGTCACTAGCTTGTTTCTCAACAGGAATGCCAACACTAGTTTACATAAACGATTTCTTTCTCTGGCTGGTGCCACGCCGAGAGTCCGGAGGTTGAGAGGTCACGCGCGCAAGCCAGACAGTGTCGCGGGACTGGGCGACCCCTTGAGGTCAGATAGCCCGCGTAGCTTCCTTTTGATCGCTAACACCTTGAAGGATATGCTACATAACATGAGTCCCTGTGGCTGAGTGGTCAGGGAGACTGACTCCACGGATAACACCTGGCTCAGGTAGGTAACACAGCTTGAACCAGACGTCTTAAGAGCCCGTCTCACCCCACAGATAACACCTAGCTTAGGTAGGTAATACAGCTAGAACCAGACGTCTTACGAGCCCGTCTCACCCCACAGATAACACCTAACTTCTATAGGTAATACAGCTCGAACCAGACGTCTTAAGAGCCCGTCTCACCTCACAGATAATACCTAACTTCTATAGGTAATACAGCTCGAACCAGAGGTAGCATCGTGTGCATTTTTCTGTATTCTCATATAGAAAGTGAAACAATTTTACCATATAAAAAAATACAACAAAATAAAATCTATTTTACAATAAAAAACACCATTAATCTGATCCAAATGTCAATTTCAAGGTAAACTTGCAAAAAACATCTGTCAACACTTTTTTTTATTTCGAACATGTTATCATACCTTGTTTCGGGAAAGAACCTCATGGTCTGTTAAGAATGTAAACAGGTTTGTATGGAGTCAAATAGGGTTTGTTTGTCGCCCAGAAGTCTCCTCGTTGGCGCGCCAACAAATTTCTCTCACAAGAAAGAACATTCAGCGTCCGAGTTGTGGTCGGTTGATTCATATTGTGTATTTTTCAGCTTTGGGGCTCTATTATGAGCCTTTATGTGATTTATTGGGTGATACCACGGTTAAATAGTCTAATAGAGCTTCATCTTAGTAGATCAGTGGTTCGAGAAGTTTTGAGGAGCCTGGCTAGATTCCTGATTTTACTGAAACATTATAGCTGTTAAAAAAATATGACTAACCGACCTCTTTACCGGACACAGTAACTAATATATAACACTAGCACAGGTGGGCACGCGGGTTAAGGCTCCAAGCTCGTCTGATTTTTGTCTTTCCGGTCACGGGGAGGTTGATTTAGTATCCAAACCGGCTGTTCTAAGGGTAGGTTTTTTCCAATCCTTCTTCAGACAAATGCGGATACATTTCCTATAAATTTTTTTCTCCAACCTCCATAGTTCATTAGTCTAGCTAAATGTGGATTTTCAGGACGGGTAGCAAGACTAGGAATGGCAACGGTGTTTCTATACACAAATATAGCAATTTATTTTTATAAAACATTGATATATTATTATCGAGGATTTCTAATCCAAAATATAGTTCAATTTATCACGAAATTTCGTATATAGTATTTAAAGCTTGTAAAATAAATTAGATTGAGCCATTTTTCTTATATTTAATAACCCTGTGCGCTAAATAAAATATTAAAAAGGGAAAAAGTGGGGAATAATAAGAGTTTTTCAGCTCGCCCAGACCAATGCATCGGAAACAGACTATTTATCGATTTTATTTGACCGAAATATCAATTTTACTTTACGATATATCAAATAATAAATACATCGAAACTTTAGGGAAAAATCACAATCTCTAAGTAAAGCAAGGTGCAAAATAATAGTAGTATTAATAAAAACTAGCAAACCCGTGCGCAAATGGCGCAATACTTAGGTAAAATAGAAACATATTTTGGGAAGAGGGGCTGTAAAGAAGTGAGGTAATTTTTCCTTAGATGCATCTGAGGAGGGAGAGGGGGGGGCTGAAGAGTAAGGGTATCAAGGGGTACTCTTCACCCAAAGAAGGAACCCATATACCCAGCGGTTCCAAAGATGCAATTTATTTGTATTTTTTTTTATGGTGGTTGTACATCTTCAGGTCAACACATTTTAATCAAATTTCTCATTGTCGATTTAATACCTATAAAATAGGTCGATATTGTGTCTGACACTCTCGTATTAGAGATATAGATGGATAAGCCAAGTATTCTGTCGCTAATGAAGCTCTTGACTATGAATGCAGCACAAACTAAACCAAGCCAGTTGGTGACGTAACGCCGCATTCCTTACTGAACGGCTCTTTATTTTCTGTCGGAGTGAAACCTCTTTCGTAGAGAATGTTGTTCAACGACTGGAACTAATTCTCACACACAAATTATACAATAAGAAACATTAGGCTGTTATCTCCGAGGCGGTATATCCCATATGATGGTAGATATATTATATTACTTCAACCGACGATCTGTCGTGTGACTTGGGCTACATGCACCTGGGACCACAGAAGTATCTGAGCCTTGTCACGGTGACAGAGTGGATAACCCTGACAAACAATTTTACACCTCAACAATAGAGATTTGTTATTACCACTATTAACACCCCGTCTTACTACCCATTCAGGTTGAAGCTTGTGTACTAACCACGCTAGTGAGCTAGGAATTGGGATGGTTGAATATATATTAAGTGTACCCAAATTTACGTGGAGGGAGAGTGTAAAACCATTTAGGTAAAATACTTTGTACAACTTATCAGTTTTTGAACCCCAATATTCACGTCATATAGTCTATTGCAAGAATGACGCCTTAGATTATGTGTACACCGAAGTGACTAGCAGTAGAGATGACGAAATTACAGTAAAAATGCGAGCTGATTGATTCCCAGGGGAAGAAGAGTATAATATTGAAGTATTTATTTATCTGCTCTGTAACAGACCCGACGTTAGTGTCAAATTCAACCACCAAGCGCTGTAGTCAACATGTGAATATGAGAAGATAACTGTAATCGATGTTATTGCTTTTCTGGAATTCATTTGGAAATGTTTCTGGTGATAACGTTCTAGAGAGGGACAAATTAAACTGAGGTGGGAACTTTAAAACTTAGAATATCTGGTTTGCAATCGCTTAATTTAAATAGTTGGAACATTTCGTGGAAATCTTTTCAAAACAGAACTTTTTCTTTTCTTTTGGAAATCTTACATCTCACATTTATACTCAGCACAGTGGCGTGTCATGGATTGTTACCCGTGGAGCAGAGTTCGTGAGGAGTATTTTACCTCTGATCAACGAACATACATTCCCATGTGAGGTATGTAGAGCAGAGCCTGTGTATGTTTGGCTAAATGGGAACAGAGTGAGTTAGAACAAACCAAAGTTACGATTTTAACAAACTCTGCATACTCTGGCAACGCTCCACAACACGTCACTATTCCAGAAAGCCTTTTGAACGGATACCGATGCGCACGTGACGTTTATTCCGTGGTCTTGTCCACCCCTGGAGGTAGTTTTTTTTTCCCACTAATAGCTCGCCCTGAAAACCCTCACGACTCTTCATCTCATGAGTGATGGCTTTCCATCGAGTCTTAGGGCGCCCTAGGTGAGCAGACGTTGTTCCCTCCATCACGAGTGCACCCAACACGTTATTACTTCTTCTGACAGCGACTGAATGGTGGGGAAAAAAAACAGCGTCAATGACTCCTAAAAGGGGAGAAATTCATGTTAATATGAGGAACTTTCTGCGGACGTTGTGACTACTCTGCATTTCACTGAGAGCGATGATATCATCACGTGTTTGTGGTAGTGGGAACATTTGATGTAGCGTCTAGTTTTATTGGTACTCTCTACGCCATCAACTTTCCACCCTCGTGGGAAGGGGATGAGGGCTGAGACTGTGGTACACGGCCAGTTGGAGAGAATAGTGAGACCACTACTGTGTAACGCAGCAGTTGTCAACTTTGCGGCGAGTCTTTATGGTGAACTGAACGTACAAGTTGCCGACACTACTGGAGACTCGGACATGTGAACGCGCGCAGGAGACTTCTCTCAATTGGACAGGAAACGCGCGCGTGTCTGTCCTCCATTCCAGCGTTCTTCATGGACTCTGATACAGCTATCTAGGACTACGCAAGAAAATTTAGTAATACCAGTTATTGGTTTTTCACACTAAAATATCACAAGTAATTAGTGTTACCATTTTTTTTCTTTTCAAATCTGAATAAAGGACATTTCCAAAGACGCAACTAGAACATGTGATGTTTTATGTTTGTTTTTATAATTTTATACTTATAAAATTTAACTTTCATTGTTATGGCGTAGTTAGCTAACGCGCTGTCGTGTTGAGCTCGACTGCCGAGGACGGGGAGGTCGAGGTTCGAATCTCAATCGGGTGAACTGGGGGAGGTTTTTTCTAAATGGTATTTCACTCTCCCTCCACACAAATGCGTGTTCACTTCCTCTAAATTCAACTTCCCCAATCCCTAATCAGCGTAATTAGTATTTAAGCGTATAACTCAAACGGGTAGTAAGACGTGGTGCTAAAAAAACACTTTCATTGTTTAGTGTTTATAATATTAGTGTACACATTTTATGAGGGCTCCAAGATACTTTATTTTTCTGGTGCAAGGGCTTCTTTGGACTAAAGGGATTTTGGGAAACCCTGCTATATTCGACCACAAATATTACTTTAACATAATAAACGACAAGCTCAACCTTCTTATTAATTACTCAACTCTTTGATTGGTAAGTAAATAAATACCTTAAACCTTTCGAACATTTTTCTCTAACTCTTCAAACAAAATTAATAACTAATGAAACTCCTAATATTTTTTTTATCGACAATAACACAACATCAATAACTACATGGTGGGTATATCATTTGAAAACCACTGGTGTAAAGCTTTGCCGCTAGTTGGGTTCAAAGCCTAGCCCCCACATCAAAATAATTTTAAGCGATTTGTTTTGACAACAATTTGGTGAAGTTTTTTTTAAGCACCATGTCATTCTACCTGTTTGGGCTATACGCTTATGTACTAATTACAGTAGTGGTTATATTCAGAGGAAGTGTGTCCGCACTTGCCTGAAGGGAGAATGTTTTTGTAAAAAAAAAAAAAACACCATCAGTACACCCGACCGAGATTCAAACCTAGATCTCCCCATCGTCGGCAGTCTAGTCTACTGTGAAAGTGATGCCTTAGACCAAGTGGACACCAAATAAGGTTTTGGGGTAGTTTGACATAAAATATTTATAGAAAGTTTGATAACATAGGCTTCTGTGAGACCCACAGCCATTATTGTGTGATCTAAGGTGTCAATCTCGCAATGCATGCGATTGACGGGGAGGGTTAGGTTAGGATCTCGTCCAGGTGTACTAGTATTCATTTTACTATGCCATCTAACCACTAATGCGGCTGCATTTACTCTAAACAATTTCTTCATTACTAAGTGATAACTAATATCTAATCAGTTATTAGTAACATATTCTACACACATTAACTATTTCCCTTGCATGTATCTTGCACTTGAAACTGACCTAACGCAATTTGTATTAGAAACTATTGCTTCAAATAATGTTGTCGTTAAGATTCGAAGCGATATTTTACTACTGGAGACTTCAACACTACCATAGATATAAAGCCTTAGAAACTTCAACTCTACTATAGAAACACCTGGAGAATTCAACGCTTCCATATAAATGAAGACCTGGGGACTTCAACGCTACTATAGACACAAAACCTTGGAATCTTCAACGCTTCCATAGAAATGAAGCCCTCAAGACCTCAACGATTTCGTAGAAACGAGGCTCTGAAGAGTTCAACGCTTCTATAGAAATGAAGCCCTTGAGATTTCATCGCTTCTATAGAAACAAAGCCTCGGAGACTTCAACGCTTCTATAGGAACAAAGCCTTGGAGACTTCAACGCTTCTATAGAAACAAAGCCCTGGAGACTTCAACGCTTCTATAAAAACAAAACCTTGGAGACTTCAACGCTTCTATATAAATAAAGCCTTGGAGACTTAAACGCTTCTACAGAAACAAATTCTTGGAGACTTCAACGCTTCTATAAAATAAAACCTTGGAGACTTCAACGCTTATATAGAAACAAAGCCCTGGAGACTTCAACGCTACTATAGAAACAAAGCCTTGGAGACTTTCACGCTTCTATAGAAACAAAGCCTTGGAGACTTCAACGCTACTATAGAAACAAAACCCTGTAGACTTCAACTCTTCTATTGAAAGTAAGCGCTTGAGATTAAAACGCTATCATATAAACGAAGCCTTGGAGACTTCAACGCTTCTATCGAAAGTAAGCGCTTGTGATTAAAACGCTACCATATAAACGACGCCCACTTGCCTCCAAAGAAAGTTATATAATTTATCGTAGAAATAAAGTATATTTTTTCATATATATTTTATCTTACTCGTGAGGAGCAACCACACTTTCTGTCAAATTAAGTACTTATAGCACTTATTACTCATGTTTTAGCTAGCTGAATTGTGTTTTATGTCGACCAAAACACCATAATACCAAAATGGGGCTATACACTTATTTCCCAAGTTTTGTAGCTTTGCGTAGTAATTGTTAATTTATATACAGTAGATTATTGTAGGGATGAATCCACGGACATAAACCACGTGGACAACTAGTTCTGAGCCTTGCTGGGAGGCGTGGCCCCTCGTGAGGAGATGCCTGCACGTACTTACATGGGACTTGTGGTCACCATGGCAGTTAATCTCTATACTGTGCATACATCAGTCTAGGAGCAGAAATGGGCTAAGAGCCTCTTGACTTTCACCATGGCAGCTAGGCTTGATGCAGTGCATACGTTAGTATAGGAGCAGAACGGGCTAAGAGCCTCTTGACTTTCACCATGGCAGCTAGGCTTGATGCAGTGCATACGTTAGTATAGGAGCAGAACGGGCTAAGAGCCTCTTGACTTCCACCATGGCAGCTAGGCTTGATGCAGTGCATACGTTAGTATAGGAGCAGAACAGGTTAAGAGCCTCTTGACTTCCACCATGGCAGCTAGGCTTGATGCAGTGCATACGTTAGTATAGGAGCAGAACGGGCTAAGAGCCTCTTGACTTCCACCATGGCAGCTAGGCTTGATGCAGTGCATACGTTAGTATAGGAGCAGAACAGGTTAAGAGCCTCTTGACTTCCACCATGGCAGCTAGGCTTGATGCAGTGCATACGTTAGTATAGGAGCAGAACGGGCTAAGAGCCTCTTGACTTTCACCATGGCAGCTAGGCTTGATGCAGTGCATACGTTAGTATAGGAGCAGAACAGGTTAAGAGCCTCTTGACTTCCACCATGGCAGCTAGGCTTGATGCAGTGCATACGTTAGTATAGGAGCAGAACGGGCTTAGAGCCTCTTGACTTTCACCATGGCAGTTAGGCTTGATGCAGGGCATACGTTAGTATAGGAGCAGAACGGGCTAAGAGCCTCTTGACTTTCACCATGGCAGCTAGGCTTGATGCAGGGCATACGTTAGTATAGGAGCAGAACGGCTAAGAGCCTTTTGACTTTCACCATGGCAGTTAGGCTTGATGCAGTGCATACGTTAGTATAGGAGCAGAACGGGCTAAGAGCCTCTTGACTTCCACCATGGCAGCTAATCTCTATACTGTGCATACGTCAGTCTAGGAGCAGAACGGGCTAAGAACCTCTGGACTTACACCACGCCATTTATTATCAAAGGGCATTAGGAGGTCGTAGATGACTCACAAGCCTCAAAAATTGTAATGACCACCAATGTATTGGTATTAAAACGATAATTATTTACCTCTAAGACACTCTTTTTTAAATCCCTTATATAATAATTAGCACCACGTCTTACTACCCGTTCGGGTTATACGATTTAAGTACTAATTACGCTAATGGATTAGGATTTGGGAAGGTTGAATTAGAGGAAGTGAACCCGCATTTGCGTGGAGGGAGAGTGGAAAATCATTTAGGAAAAACCACCCCAGTTCACCCGACCGAGATTCGAACCTCGATCTCCCCGTCCTCAGCAGTCGAGCTCAACACGACAAGCGCGTTAGCCAATTACGCCACCGAGGTGGGTTAAATCTCTTATAAACACAGTTAAATATTCACAATTGGTTCGGAATTTGGTGGTTCTTACTTACAATAAAAAAAAAAAGGTCTCACAACTATTTTTAACCTGTATCGATGGACATGCAGGATAAATGTCAGGTTCATTTAATGTAGTTTTCTGATGACATAATGGTTCGAATATTGTCTGGGTGTACTGAGATGGATTTTTATTAAATGGCTTTCCATTATCCCTTAAGGCGAATGAAAATACACTTCCTCTAAACTCTATCTAACTCGTCCTTACCCAATTACCGTAACTAAATGAAGACAGCTTGGACGAGTAGTAAGCCTGAAAGGAAACATAAAAGCTACATTACCTCACCAATCACAATATTTCCTAAATTACCTATTAAACGCGAAGTAGTTGATTGTATGGACAAGTCACCTGGAGAGCTGTGAAAACAGGGATCTTTTTTATGTATTTAAAAACAGGGAAAACACAAGGAATTTTGGTAAAATCTAGTAAAAATACTGGAATATTTGTTAATTTGGGACATTTAACTGAAATATTAAACCAATAGGTGTTTGGATGGACGATCAAGTGAACTTAATAATCGAGCACGCTGATTAAAACATGTCTTAATACTCCTCAAGCAAGGATTGTGAAGCTACAGAAGCTGTATTTCCCCCGTCAATGCTAAAACATGTCTTAATACTCCTCAAGCAAGGATTGTGAAGCTACAGAAGCTGTATTTCCCCCGTCAATGTTAAAACATGTCTTAATACTCCTCAAGCGAGGATTGTGAAGCTACAGAAGCTGTATTTCCCCCGTCAATGTTAAAACATGTCTTAATACTCCTCAAGCAAGTATTGTGAAGCTACAGAAGCTGTATTTCCCCCGTCAATGTTAAAACATGTCTTAATACTCCTCAAGCAAGGATTGTGAAGCTACAGAAGCTGTATTTCCCCCGTCAATGTTAAAACATGTCTTAATACTCCTCAAGCAAGTATTGTGAAGCTACAGAAGCTGTATTTCCCCCGTCAATGCTAAAACATGTCTTAATACTCCTCAAGCAAGGATTGTGAAGCTACAGAAGCTGTATTTCCCCGTCAATGTTAAAACATGTCTTAATACTCCTCAAGCAAGTATTGTGAAGCTACAGAAGCTGTATTTCCCCCGTCAATGCTAAAACATGTCTTAATACTCCTCAAGCAAGGATTGTGAAGCTACAGAAGCTGTATTTCCCCCGTCAATGTTAAAACATGTCTTAATACTCCTCAAGCAAGGATTGTGAAGCTACAGAAGCTGTATTTCCCCCGTCAATGTTAAAACATGTCTTAATACTCCTCAAGCAAGGATTGTGAAGCTACAGAAGCTGTATTTCCCCCGTCAATGTTAAAACATGTCTTAATACTCCTCAAGCAAGTATTGTGAAGCTACAGAAGCTGTATTTCCCCCGTCAATGTTCAAACATGTCTTAATACTCCTCAAGCAAGGATTGTGAAGCTACAGAAGCTGTATTTCCCCCGTCAATGTTAAATCATGTCTTAATACTCCTCAAGCAAGGATTGTGAAGCTACAGAAGCTGTATTTCCCCCGTCAATGTTAAAACATGTCTTAATACTCCTCAAGCAAGGATTGTGAAGCTACAGAAGCTGTATTTCCCCCGTCAATGTTAAAACATGTCTTAATACTCCTCAAGCAAGGATTGTGAAGCTACAGAAGCTGTATTTCCCCCGTCAATGTTAAAACATGTCTTAATACTCCTCAAGCAAGGATTGTGAAGCTACAGAAGCTGTATTTCCCCCGTCAATGTTAAAACATGTCTTAATACTCCTCAAGCAAGTATTGTGAAGCTACAGAAGCTGTATTTCCCCCGTCAATGTTAAAACATGTCTTAATACTCCTCAAGCAAGGATTGTGAAGCTACAGAAGCTGTATTTCCCCCGTCAATGTTAAATCATGTCTTAATACTCCTCAAGCAAGGATTGTGAAGCTACAGAAGCTGTATTTCCCCCGTCAATGTTAAAACATGTCTTAATACTCCTCAAGCGAGGATTGTGAAGCTACAGAAGCTGTATTTCCCCCGTCAATGTTAAAACATGTCTTAATACTCCTCAAGCAAGGATTGTGAAGCTACAGAAGCTGTATTTCCCCCGTCAATGTTAAATCATCCTGTTTTAAATATAAGTTACATGACTTCATAAAAATAACTTTTATGAAGCAAAAAAAAAAAATCACTCTTTCCTTCAATCTGAGCCACGTGGAAAAATTGGAGCTCCTTCTGGAAAACACAGATAATTTGGTAGTAAGAAAATAATGGCAACCCGATGAAGTAAGTGCAAATTGTTCTGTGAAACATTCAATTATGTTTTATAATACACCTGCAATTGTAGTTACCTGTATGACATGTGCATATGTGTGAACAAGTTGGTAGAAGCTAAAAGTCTCGTGTGACAGCAGAAACGTGAGAACAATAATAATTGCACTCGGTGCAGTTGCCACGTCAAGGAATTCAACTACAAGGCGTTAAAATAGTATACTCTCTTTGCTCATTAGGGCGCAGCCCCTACACCCCTAGTGAGTTTTCTTTGCAAGTGGATGTAAACTAATGTAATTCCAGAGACCGTTTTTATAGGTCTTACCTTTAGCCACAAGATACCTCCAAAGAAAGGTTTGCACCGACTTTAAAGTTGCTCCGCAATTTGAATTCTTTTCGGGGGTTAAAATGAAACTTTTAGCTTTTTGTAATTTTACCGTCGTTACATACTAAAAGCTATAAGTTTGCCAAATTTCAAGTTTACTATCTTATCTGGAAATGGGTGGGCATTAATGTCAGTGAGTGAGTCAGCCATGTGACTTTATAGTAGTGTAATTAGAATTTCCTTAATGCCAGAACAAAGTGGGGTTTATAAAGTTCCTGGGTGGAGATGTCTATTACACTCGATATCATTTCTGAGGGAACTACATGCTTACTATTGGTTTGTCACTCTCTTGTTTCTGCGCTGGTTCGTCGAGATTGTCAGTAACTCCTTACACCACTCTCAGACGTAACTGAGGGCGAGGAGATTCGGCAACAGTCAACAAAGATAGTGACGATGAAGCTTTGCTGCATAAGAGCTGTAGAAGGAGAACAAACCAGGGAGGAGGAAAATACAAATTACAATATTGTTTGTGTTGTGACTCCCTCAACCTTATTAAATTACAGCATTCGTTTCATAATTATAATACGCTCCTATACCAATTACCTTTCGTTTATTGGGAATTAAGCTTATAATGATCATCTAGAATATGTGAATTTATGGATTTTTCAGATTTGAAAATTTCAACTTTTAAAATACGTTTACAATTATATGTAAATAATCATAGTAAATAGCTATGCACTCATTACAGTAAGCACCAAACTCGGTTACTGGTCAGTTCTTAGCTTAAGCGCAACATCTTATTGTCAATATATCAGCTACCAAAGCAGCCCCCTCAAGAAAGAACATCTTCTGAGATTAAAAATTGACTGTTGTTAAGAAATATTCCTGGTTTGAAGGAAAAAAACAATAAAAAATGGTTCTATTTGTTTGCTTTGTTTATGTATATTTAATTAAACTATACATATTGATACAAATAAAGATATTACAGTCCACTACTAAATTAAAACTGCTAATAAACTTAAGAGAATGTCAAATACAATGGCCTTATACTATTTCTGTCAAAAACTGTACGGATGTTTTGTGTATAGAAACAAGTTTTTATTTACTTCAAAAATAAACCAAAAAAATATATTTCATCAGTGAGCTCAAAAATATTTACGCTTTTTAATGGATAAGCTTATGGTCTAAAGAAATTAAACATTTTTGCCTTTTTTGTGTGTACATCACTTTGAATTTTCTTTTGGACAGGCATTTTTAAATCTCAATATTTTTTTTTAGTCCTTCTGAGAACATTGGCTGCTATAGCAATAAAACTGTTTCGCTCACAACAGGTTCAGCCTGAATTGTTGTCTGTTAGGCAACTCTCATTACTTGAAGACATTGCGTCAACCCTAAGCTGCAGGCGCAATCCATAACGTAACGTTCAATACTTTACTTATAAGGTGCGGCAGAAAGGAGTGCGAGTACTTTTACAGTTTTTATAGAATTAAAATTTGTTGACCAAAATATATAAAATATTTCTCCAGTAGTAACTAGAGTTTAGTTTTATGCACATGCTAATATCAACAGATCTTGAATATCTGTCAAGGGTGTCCTGGAATTTTGTCAAAACATTTTCTCTTTATATAAAAAGTTTTTACAAAATTCCAGGAAACCTTTGACAGATATTCAAGATTTGTTGATATTAGTATGTGCAGAAAACTAAACTCTATGTTGCTACTGGAGAAATATTTGATTTATTTTGGCCAAAAAATTTCAATTCTATAAAAAACTGTAAAAGTACTCGCACTCCTTCGGCCGCACCTTAATTCTTTCAGCACTTTCTTGTTTCAGTGGGACAGTTCCTATCGTTAGGGTGGCACTTTTAGTTGAATTCTTTAATTTAACTGTAAGGTATTATCGACACACACATTTAACAGAACGAAGAAGATCAACTAGAGGGAACCGCTCCAAAAATGTCAAATACCATTATTTGACCTAATAGTAGCCCGGCTACTAACAACAACTTTATTTTTCATCCCAACCACAGTTGGAGCCTCCGGCTACTTTTCAGTCAAATACCATACATAGGATTGAATATCCCTTCGTAAGGAAACCCCATGAAGGTGGATGGTTGTGATGGAACCCTGGCCTCCTCAGGTGAAAGTCAGAGGCACGCTGGCTTGCCAGACACCCCCGCTAGTGTCGCTAGTGTCTGTCCGTACTGCTGGGACTGACCACGGACCACTAATGTTGCTGATGGGTGGGCGGTGCCAATGGTCAACCCACGTGGTAATTAATGATCCCCAAGCCGGAGGGGAGTCACGCATGCGCAGAGCAGTATATTGGTTATGTGCTCAGTTTCCCCCGTGGTCCATGGCGTCTTGCAAACACGAGGAACTGCGTGTATGAGGAGGTTTATACAGACAGGGAACTTTATATTGGGGTCATGGCAGTTCCAATATAGGGTTGTTTTAGACTAGAAAATTAGAATAGAAACTTGATATTGGGGTCGTGGTAGTTCCAATAGAGAGGTGTTTTTTAGATGTAGATTATAGACATAGATGTAGACCTTTGAACTTAAATAATATGAATCTTCCAAATTTCATTTTTAAAATATATTATAGTTTTAATGTTGAATTAGTTTTGCAAGAGATTTTTAATCGAAGTTCTAAAATAATATATTTTAATTTAATTGCATTATTTGATATGTATTCTATATTAACACCTAACATGGCTCTCACAGAAAAAAAATAGTAATGTTGACTTGAACTAATATATTATTGTAATTAGTTTTTGTAACAACAAGATACTAATATTGTTATATTACAATTTATATATGATGTATTAATTCGCCGAACATTTTTTACCACCTAATATTTCTAGGAATAACGGTGTTTCACTGTTTAAATGTATGATAAAACTTCGGGAAAACATTTTTCGAAATCTGGTCTTTACCAATATTATAGTTATATTTATGAAACCATGTTAAAACGTATGTACACACTTGCAATGGTTGCTAGTATCCTTGTTAGTAAATACTTAGGACTATTTTGATAAATAAAAATGTCCCACATTGAACTCTATGTTAGGGATTCCCCTTCCTTAGGGTCCGAACATATTGCACCATCAGTAAACTAGAAACTAAAAGAATCTTGTCTTCTTATTTATCACTTTATCTGTAAGTCTTGCAAAAATAAAAATTTACCTCGTTCACACATGATTAATATAACTAATATTTTCCCATGAGACGTTTAGTATGTGCGGTAGCTATTATTTAAAAAAAAATCTCTATAAATTGTACGTACCGGATAGTAAATTTATCGAGTAAGAGATAGTGAAACAATTTTTATCTTAATCTAACACACTTCCCTATTAATTGAGAACTGTTGGTGACCTGGTGGTCCAGGGGTAAGGTGTCAGACTTCTGTGCTGGCGGCCGGGTTCAATCCTCGGTCCAGGCACAGATTTATCTGATTACCAAACCTTCCTTCACCTCTGACAAGACGTGTATTAATAACATCTTGTGAATGTATGGAATGCCAGGCCTACACCGTGGTTCGGATTCCACGTTAAACTGTAGGTCCTCCATTTCATCTCACAATCACCCTACCATTACACTTTAGCGTAAGTGCGTATAACCCGAACGGGTAGTAAGACGCGGTAATAATAATAATAATAATAATTGAGAACTGTTACTGTGAGAGAGAGAGAGTGAGAGGTTGATGGGTTAAATCTCCTCGGTACAAATCCTTTTGTCGGAGCAAGCTAAGTAACTTGAATGGTTACATCACATTAGATTATATAATTACAATAATAACTATTAGGAGTTGGTAATGTGCACACATTACAGTGATTTTCATAGGAATACCTTCACTTGAAAGATAGAAAACCTATTAGAACTACTTTCACATATTCATACGTCAAGTGATATGATATGCAACTGCCAATTTTGATAGATAGAGTCAATAATGTAAATTAACAATAAAAATATAGTCACCTGTTATCAACGTTGACAGCAAAGAAATGTTTGTAATTTTTTTAAAGTCTTTTATTATGAACATCAGGATATAGCTTTCCTATGAACACTTGCAATAAGACGTATATATTATTACTAGATAGCTGTTGCCCGCGGCTTTGCTCACGTGGAAGTTGATTATATACAATTACGAAAATATACATATGTATTTACAGATTAATTTAAAATATTACGTTACGTTGATGACCATAACTTGACCTCAGATCAAAAATAATGCAAGTCCGATACAAACTTTCACCCCTTTTTCATCCCTTATTAAATAAAATTTCCAAAATTCCTGAAACACGTATTTATTTGTTTTACGTCAATAACCGAAATACAAAATTTTGTTTATGTAACTTTCAAAATGACGGACTTTCATACAATATTATCATCCCCTATTTTGACCCCTTTGGGGTGGAATTTTCTAAAATCCTTTCTTAGTGGGTGCCTACATAACAAAATGAATATACAGTCTGAATTTCATGCTTATAGCCTTGATAGTTTGCGCTCGGCGATGATGAATCAGTCCAGTCAGTCAGTCAGGACATGTTATTTTATAAGTATAGATGTACTAGCATATTACCCGTTTAAAAATAAATTGCTTCATTTCTGGTCATGTAATTTGTCTCATTGGCATTTATTGGGTAATGATTGCAAATGTAAATAATTTTTTAGTGATCCTCAAAATCTAGGAGGTGCGTTCAAACTAATAACTCTGTTGTAAATCAAATATTATGTACTCCGATGAAAGTGTGAAACTGTACCTTAGCTGGAAGATTTCATTATAGCCAACATTTTTTGACTATACTTTTTGATATTATTGGTGACCTGGCCGTTTAGGGGTAAGGTGTCATACTTCTGTGCTGGGGGTCTGGGGTTCAATCCTTGATACTGGCACAGATTTATCTGATTGCCAAACCCTTCCTTCCCTCTGACAAGACGTGTATTAATCACAACTTGTGAATGTTTGGGATACCAGGCCTCCACCGTGGTTCGTATTCCATGTTAAACTGCAGGTCTTCCATTTTATCTCACAATCACCCCAACATTACACATTTAGCACAAGTGCGTATATCATAAACGGGTAGTAAGACGTGGTGCTAATATTAATAATAATAATTATTATTATTATTTTGATATTTAAGGGGCCCCCATAGGAACTTTCTCTCACAAAGTATTGCACCCTCATGGGCAAAGCTATAGCTTTCTAACTTTTATGAATTTCAAGATTTTCTCGGCTGGTAGTTACTAAAGAGGAGATAATAATTATTATATTCACTATTCACTCATTTAAAAAAAATCCAAAGTTGATATGTACCTCTAAAAGACTGTAACGAAATGAATATAATTTAATGCTTAAATTTTGAATAAACCGTAAGAAAGAATTTTAAAGACGAATGATTATTTTGATTAGTAAGTAAGTAAAGGTTCCTATTTTGATCAATTGAGCTTGGTATGGTCACTAGGAAAGGGCACAAACGGTTCGGAATTTAGAACATTCAGGTGGTCCGGGTGCTCTCAGCCAAAATATAGACCTTCAAGCAACACACACATAAACAAATCTCCTTTTTATTGAGTATAATTGAAACGTTTGAGCATAATTTACAATTCTTCTCAGAACTAAATTCTAATTTTGATAGATGTCCACTCTCGAACACCAACATTTATTGAACGTCACCAACATTTGGAATTCTAGGAGTATGTCAAATTTGATTTATTAATATTATAAAGTTTATCTAAATGTTATAAAAAGCTCCCAATAATATTTTCTTAAGGTTCACTATAGTGCGATTTTCGTAGGAAGAAGAATAGAAGTTAGTTACTAACGTTACTAAAACAATTTTAATATATCCATACATCAAGTAATCTTTTCTGCAGTTTGATAGATATTATAATTACCTATAAAATAAAACTAATAATATAGTAAAATATTATCAATGTTGGCTGCAAAATAAAAAGTTCGAATTTTCTTTACTGTTCTTCCAATCAAAGTCAGGGTAAATATAATTTCTCTTTAAGCCATTGATTACACGTACCAAGAATATAAGTACAAATTATATCCTGCTTCGGTAGCCACATGGTCTAACGCGCTACTCTCGCCAGTAGACTAGACTGCTGATGACGGGGAGATCAAGGTTTGAATCTTAGTCGGATCTAATGGTAGTTTTTACAAAATGGTTTCCCATTCTCTCTCTATGTAAATGTAGGTATACCTCATTGAAATATTAGCTTCCTCATCCCTGAAACCATTAGCGTTTTTAGTATATAAGCGTATATTTCGAATGTGTAGTAAAAACGTGATGTAAGAAAATACAGTTGTAATATTTTTTTCACGCCAATCTAGCAACATAAGGTTCTGTTTTCAAATAATGTGCTCCTTGTGAGAACAGGACTTTAGTCTGATCTAACTTACCTCACAGCCGGGGGAAATATTATGACTCCACTACTTGTGAGAACAGGACTTTAGTTTGATCTAACTTACCTCACAGCCGGGGGGAATATTATGACTCCACTACTTGTGAGAACAGGACTTTAGTTTGATCTAACTTACCTCACAGCCGGGGGGAATATTATGACTCCACTACTTGTGAGAACAGGACTTTAGTCTGATCTAACTTACCTCACTGCCGGGGAAATATTATGACTCCACTACTTGTGAGAACAGGACTTTAGTTTGATCTAACTTACCTCACAGCCGGGGGAAATATTATTACTCCACTACTTGTGAGAACAGGACTTTAGTTTGATCTAACTTACCTCACAGCCGGGGGAAATATTATGACTCCACTACTTGTGAAAAACAGGACTTTAGTTTGATCTAACTTACCTCACAGCCGGGGGAAATATTATGACTCACTACTTGTGAGAACAGGACTTTAGTCTGATCTAACTTACCTCACAGCCGGGGGGAATATTATGACTCCACTACTTGTGAGAACAGGACTTTAGTTTGATCTAACTTACCTCACAGCCGGGGGGAAATATTATGACTCCACTACTTGTGAGAACAGGACTTTAGTTTGATCTAACTTACCTCACACCCGGGGGGAATATTATGCTCCACTACTTGTGAGAACAGGACTTTAGTTTGATCTACTTACCTCACAGCCGGGGGGAATATTATGACTCCACTACTTGTGAGAACAGGACTTTAGTTTGATCTAACTTACCTCACAGCCGGGGGGAATATTATGACTCCACTACTTGTGAGAACAGGACTTTAGTTTGATCTAACTTACCTCACAGCCGGGGGAAATATTATGACTACACTCCCAAAATATTTCGTTCAGTCAAAGAAGATGGATCTACATTATTTCCTACCAGCTGTTGAAAATGTTCCGTGGCTCTTATTAACGTTACATTTTTAACAATAAAAAAAAAGAGAGTCGGTGATGATATTTATTGCTTCACCCTCAATTATGTGAAAGTCACGTATTTAAAACCTTGTTACCTCTTTTTTTGAAATGAAACATAGACCTACCTGTTTATCGGTCGGTTCATCAACTGCAAGGATCTCGCTTACACGCCTATTCCTCCCTCCCCTCAAGGATTCTCACCCCCCCCCCCCCACGATTGTATCTTCCAGCAGCCATGGGTTCAAAACCCGGATTAACAGGGTCTTCTAGACTTTGCCAAGACAGCTTACGGTTAAGCTATGAGAGGACACGGAAGGGGGAGGAGAGGGGTTAATTAATGGGCCTCAAGCCCTAGCTGAGGATGGTGAGAAGAGGGAGGGCTGCCTTCATAATGTGCATAAAAGGACTTTAAACAAAAGAAAGTGAAATCAAAATTTCTCGCAGTTTATTTGTTTCTCGTCACTAAAAGATCCCATTTTCAACTCTAGCCAGGATTCAATCAAGTCTATCAGTGTTAACCATTAAATAACAATGTGTCAATATCTTGACCATGGCAGTCACGGCTATTGCTTTTAGGCAGAATTTTGGGCTTAAAAATTCTGAATTTGGGTATTTAGGAAAAGATTCAAACTTTAAGTTTAAGTCACGAGATTTTTTAAAACTTGTTATCGAACCGTCGGTGATTGAGACAGTACGAGCGCCAGTATCGCTGGGCGTCCAAACACTATATTACCTTATTTGTCTGGAAGTGGTTTTATCAATTGAAAATTGACAAAGATGAAGACAAGGGGATGCAAGATCAGGATCATCCAAAGTTTTGGAAGGATCTTGCTCTTCTTACACGACTCCTTGTTACATTCTCTGTGTCTAGTCAGGAAGTCGTGTAACAGGATAGGTCTTCTCTGCCACGCTAACGGCCATTGTTTAGAAGCCTCCTCCCTACCTCCAAACCCCATGAACTAACCATAACTTCAGTAATGTAACAACTCCTAGATCAACAAACACAATCAGAGCTCCCCCTGGGGTTTAGGTGAATCTTAATGCCATGAGGTGACCTGGTGGGCTAGGGGTAAGGTGTCAGGCTTCTATGTGGTGGCCGGGGTTCGATCCTCGGTCCGGCAAAGATTTATCTGATTACCAAACCCTTCCTTCACCTCTGACAAGACATCTTGTGAATGTGAGGAATGCCAGGCCCACCGTGTTCGGATCCACGTTAAACTGTAGGTCCTCCATTTCATCTCACAATCACCCTACCATTACACATCAGCGTAAGTGCGTAAACCCGAACGGGTAGTAAGACGCGGTGCTAATAATAATAATAATTCATGCCATGTGATGCATATAGAATCAAGTCACCCCTGATAGGTAAAACAGCTACAGTATTATTATTGTATTACAGTTTATGTGATCTATGTTGTAGAATAGTCTTTCAGAAGATACACTCAAGTGCCCATTCTACCCGTAAAACACGCCCTTTTTGTAAGCCATGCTGTAGTTTCAGAGACGTGAAGTAGCAAGTGACAAACAGCCCTTTACAAATTGCTGCACAGCACACACTTTTATTACCCATGCTGCCATTTTCAGGAGAATGAAGTAGCTAGTGAGTTTATCCGCGGATCTCGTTGAGAAACTCAGCAGCCATTATTTAAAGGTACACTCCGTTTATCCTAAACAGTAGCAGTTTCACTCAACAGACTCCACTGTGGCCCTATAGTAAAGTTTGATACCTTTCAGGGTACGTGATTTGGCTTTCCTCCCCCTCAGAAGATTGTGGTGCAACGCCGTATGATTACGTCTCCTCATCCTGTGCCCTTATGCGTCATTGGTCACCTAACACACGAATAAAGCACAGTAATTAAAAGTGATGAGTAGCGCTGTGTCGATTGTCAGATGTTCCTTTGACGGAACAACACATACTCCCTCTCGCCCTTATAATATAAAGAGGGCCTCGGTCGCTAGGTCAACACATCAAGAATAAAACCCAAGCTGAGATGGAGATGATTTGACGATATAAATTACCTTCTTATAAAGTACTTGGTACTTTTAAATTTTTGTAACAAGAAGTGCATTGTCATTTCGTTAATTGAAGACCCCAAAGTGTTAAAAATAACTCAAGTAGTTTATGTTGTTTCACAAACAGGTTTGTTTTCCCTTACCTTGCTTGGTTCCACCATGGTATAGTTTCAAAGATAAGGTCATAGTGTAATCAGGATGGTAAAGTTTCTTTTGGAGTCTAGGCGTGATTAACTTCCAGGATGGTGAAGATTCATCTGGAGTCAAGGCGTGATTAACTCCAGGATGGTGAAGATTCTTCTGGAGTCTAGGCATGATTAACTCCAGGATGGTGAAGATTCTTCTGGAGTCAAGGCGTGATTAACTCCCAGGATGGTGAATATTCTTCTGGAATCTAGGCGTGATTAACTCCCAGGATGGTGAAGATTCTTCTGGAGTCTAGGGTGATTAACTCCCAGGATGGTGAAGATTCTTCTGGAGTCTAGGGGTGACCACATCAAGGGCAGAGCTACAGATGAATAGTCAGGATGTACGATGGATCATTGTTGTCACAAGAGTCAAATAGGTCATCCGCAGATATCACGTCTAATCTATTATAATTTCAGTCGAGAGATGGACAGGAAACCATTAGGTTATTTGAAAGAGGAAAATATGTTACATTCTCGCATTAAGAGAAGAAACGCCTTAAAAAAAAAGATCAAGCAAAATTATGTCCTAAAACATGCTCATGTTCAAATAATATTGTTTTAGTTCCTCAAATGTAGTTACTCTATATCCCACCATATGGTGGTTGTGGTGAATAAATGTTAGACTCATATAGTTTAGCTTGCTGATAACAGAAATGACTTAGATCGATTCAAGGCCAGATAAACTGAGGGTGTTACCCACTTCGGTGGTCACATGGTACAAGGCATCTCCTAAAATAGACCAGACTGCCATTGATTGGCTGGAATCTCGGTCGGGTGTACTGAGGGTCATTTTTCTTGAATGATTTTCCGCTTTACTTCCGCTCTAATGTGGGTACACGTCATCTTAATACTACCTTCTCTACCCAAACTCATTGAAGTTACTAAAATACATGTAGTCCAGATGGATAGTAGTACTTGGTAGCATATATATATATATATATATATTATATAATATATAATATATATATATATATATATATATATATATATATAATGTTATCATAGTGAATGTAGGGAATGTTTTTAAAGTGACATCAAGTTTTTTCCTTTAACCTCCTTTTATTTTTTGTCACAGTGTCTTACTACCCATTAGGGTTAAACGCTTATGTAATAATTACGCTAATGGTTTTATGGATTAGGAAGGTCATATTTAAAGAAAGTTAATCACATTAGCGTAGAGGAAAAGTGTAAAACCAATTTTTGAAAAACTACTCTCAGTACACCAGACCGGGATTCGAACCTCAATCTCCCCGTAATCGGTAGTCTAGTCTACTTAGAGAGTAGCACCTTAAACCATGCGACCTCCTAAGCGGGTTCCCGGGGACTTAAAAAAAAACCCAAAGAGACCAACAATAACCAATGAGTCAACACAAAACTTAATCAAATATTATCAACGACAATTTTAAATAAGATAAATATTTAACACTCATCGGCCATAGTCTTGACATTTCGATCACCTCAAATAATAATCTGACAAACAATTAATTGAAATAAGATAATAATACTTGAGAGTATTAAACTTATCTACTTTAAAAAAATCCTTACGGTGAAGCAAACTACAATAATATTTACTTCGTGTTTTATGAGAGGAATACCGCAATATTTCTAATAGAGCTTTGGCCGATAATAATTAAAAATTACCATTCTATCCTTTAAAATATATTACAATTCCATTCGCCTTTATAAATGCCAAGTCAATATAATAGAAAAAAACTTTTTAGAAAAAAGTGTTCAATATAAAATATTTGATTCATTTAAAATTAGAAACCGTCAGGAAAGTCGACGACAAAGTTTAATCGTTTCTGATCAAGCAGTTCTTAATTTACACTATATTGATTTTACAAAATATATGCCAATATCTTAAACTTTGCGTACTCTAATAGCTTTCGTTCTACTCGTGACAGTATGAAGTAATCAACCCTCCTTCACTCGTGACAATATGAAGTAATAAACCCTCCTCCACTCGTGACAATATGAAGTAATCAACCCTCCTTCACTCGTGACAATAAGAAGTAATCAACCCTCCTTCACTCGTGACAATAATGAAGTAATCAACCCTCCTTCACTCGTGACAATATTAAGTAATCAACTCTCCTTCACTCGTGACAATATGAATAATCAACCTCCTTCACTCGTGACAATATTAAGTAATCAACCCTCCTTCACTCGTGACAATATCGAAGTAATCAACCCTCCTTCACTCGTGACAATATGAAGTAATCAACCCTCCTTCACTCGTGACAATATTAAGTAATCAACTCTCCTTCACTCGTGACAATATGAAATAATCAACCCTCCTTCACTCGTGACAATATTAAGTAATCAACCCTCCTTCACTCGTGACAATACGAAGTAATCAACCCTCCTTCACTCGTGACAATAAGAAGTAATCAACCCTCCTTCACTCGTGACAATATGAAGTAATCAACCCTCCTTCACTCGTGACAATATTAAGTAATCAACTCTCCTTCACTCGTGACAATATGAAATAATCAACCCTCCTTCACTCGTGACAATATTAAGTAATCAACCCTCCTTCACTCGTGACAATACGAAGTAATCAACCCTCCTTCACTCGTGACAATAAGAAGTAATCAACCCTCCTTCACTCGTGACAATATGAAGTAATCAACCCTCCTCCACTCGTGGCAATATGAAGTAATCAACCCTCCTTCACTCGTGACAATAAGAAGTAATCAGCCCTCCTTCACTCGTGACAATATGAAGTAATCAACCTCCTCCACTCGTGACAATATGAAGTAATCAACCCTCCTTCACTCGTGACAATAAGAAGTAATCAACCCTCCTTCACTCGTGACAATATGAAGTAATCAACCATAACCCCAAACCATAACAACACCACTTTAAATCTTGCAATCAACAAGACCCTGATAAGATGTATCCTATATAAGACTCTGCTGTGGAGAATTATCTCATGTATTTTGGTACAGCCAACACCCACAGGAACAATGATAGCTACTGGAGTGGTTGTGTGGTTCGCCCTGTTAGGGTGTGTCTGGGGACGAGCCCACAACTCCTTCCCTGAGGGCTTCATGTTTGGGGCAGCCACGGCGGCCTATCAAGTAGAGGGCGCTTGGAACACTAGCGGTGAGTGGTTGTACTGGTGGTGAGTAGGACCGGTGGTGAGTAGTACAAGTGGTAGTCTGTACCGGTGGTGAGTAGTACCAGTGGTAGTCTGTACCAGTGGTGAGTAGTACCGGTGGTAGTCTGTACCGGTGGGGAATAGTACCAGTGGTGGTCTGTACAAGTGGCAATCTGTACCAGTGGTGAGTAGTACCAGTGGTAGTCTGTACCGGTGGTAGCTGTACCAGTGGTAGTCTGTACCAGTGGGAGTAGTAAAACTGGTAGTCTGTACCGGTAGTGAGTAGTACCAGTGGTAGTCTGTACCGATGGTGAGTAGTACCAGTAGTAGTATGTACCAGTGATAGTCTATACCAGTGGTTGATGCTATTAGCTTGTTCTTATTCTGCAGGCAAGGGAGAAAGTATTTGGGACCGTTTCGTCCACAACGTCCCTGACTGTATCGCCAACCACCAAACAGGAGACGTCGCGGCCGACTCTTACCACCTGTACCCTCAGGACATTCAGGCGCTTAAAGACGTCGGGGTAAGTATCCGTGACTGACTCTTACCACTTGTACCCTCAGGACATTCAGGTGCTTAAAGACGTCGGGGTAAGTATCTGTGACTGACTCTTACCACTTGTACCCTCAGGACATTCAGGCGCTTAAGGACGTCGGGGTAAGTATCCGTGGCCGACTCTTACCACTTGTACCCTCAGGACATTCAGGCGCTTAAGGACGTCGGGGTAAGTATCCGTGACTGACTCTTACCACTTGTACCCTCAGGACATTCAGGCGCTTAAAGACGTCGGGGTAAGTATCCGTGGCCGACTCTTACCACCTGTACCCTCAGGACATTCAGGCGCTTAAAGACGTCGGGGTAAGTATCCGTGACTGACTCTTACCACTTGTACCCTCAGGACATTCAGGTGCTTAAAGACGTCGGGGTAAGTATCTGTGACTGACTCTTACCACTTGTACCCTCAGGACATTCAGGCGCTTAAAGACGTCGGGGTAAGAATCTGTGACTGACTCTTACCACTTGTACCCTCAGGACATTCAGGCGCTTAAAGACGTCTGGGTAAGTATCTGTGACTGACTCTTACCACTTGTACCCTCAGGACATTCAGGTGCTTAAGGACGTCGGGGTAAGTATCCGTGACTGACTCTTACCACTTGTACCCTCATGACATTCAGGCGCTTAAGGACGTCGGGGTAAGTATCCGTGACTGACTCTTACCACCTGTACCCTCAGGACATTCAGGTGCTTAAAGACGTCGGGGTAAGTATCTGTGACTGACTCTTACCACTTGTACCCTCAGGACATTCAGGCGCTTAAGGACGTCGGGGTAAGTATCCGTGGATGACTCTTACCACCTGTACCCTCAGGACATTCAGGTACTTAAAGACGTCGGGGTAAGTATCTGTGACTGACTCTTACCACTTGTACCCTCAGGACATTCAGGCGCTTAAAGACGTCGGGGTAAGAATCTGTGACTGACTCTTACCACTTGTACCCTCAGGACATTCAGGCGCTTAAAGACGTCTGGGTAAGTATCTGTGACTGACTCTTACCACCTGTACTCTCAGGACATTCAGGCGCTTAAGGACGTCGGGGTAAGTATCCGTGGCCGACTCTTACCACCTGTACCCTCAGGACATTCAGGCGCTTAAAGACGTCGGGGTAAGTATCCGTGACTGACTCTTACCACCTGTACCCTCATGACATTCAGGTGCTTAAAGACGTCGGGGTAAGTATCCGTGACTGACTCTTACAACCTGTACCCTCAGGACATTCAGGTGCTTAAAGACGTCGGGGTAAGTATCTGTGACTGACTCTTACCACCTGTACCCTCAGGACATTCAGGTGCTTAAGGACGTCGGGGTAAGTATCCGTGACTGACTCTTACCACCTGTACCCTCAGGACATTCAGGTGCTTAAAGACGTCGGGGTAAGTATCCGTGACTGACTCTTACCACCTGTACCCTCAGGACATTCAGGCGCTTAAAGACGTCGGGATAAGTATCTGTGACTGACTCTTACCACTTGTACCCTCAGGACATTCAGGTGCTTAAGGACGTCGGGGTAAGTATCCGTGACTGACTCTTACCACTTGTACCCTCATGACATTCAGGCGCTTAAGGACGTCGGGGTAAGTATCCGTGACTGACTCTTACCACCTGTACCCTCAGGACATTCAGGTGCTTAAAGACGTCGGGGTAAGTATCTGTGACTGACTCTTACCACTTGTACCCTCAGGACATTCAGGCGCTTAAGGACGTCGGGGTAAGTATCCGTGGATGACTCTTACCACCTGTACCCTCAGGACATTCAGGTACTTAAAGACGTCGGGGTAAGTATCTGTGACTGACTCTTACCACTTGTACCCTCAGGACATTCAGGCGCTTAAGGACGTCGGGGTAAGTATCCGTGACTGACTCTTACCACTTGTACCCTCAGGACATTCAGGCGCTTAAAGACGTCGGGGTAAGTATCTGTGACTGACTCTTACCACTTGTACCCTCAGGACATTCAGGTGCTTAAAGACGTCGGGGTAAGTATCCGTGGATGACTCTTACCACCTGTACCCTCAGGACATTCAGGTGCTTAAAGACGTCGGGGTAAGTATCTGTGACTGACTCTTACCACTTGTACCCTCAGGACATTCAGGCGCTTAAGGACGTCGGGGTAAGTATCCGTGGATGACTCTTACCACCTGTACCCTCAGGACATTCAGGTGCTTAAAGACGTCGGGGTAAGTATCTGTGACTGACTCTTACCACTTGTACCCTCAGGACATTCAGGCGCTTAAGGACGTCGGGTAAGTATTCGTGGATGACTCTTACCACCTGTACCCTCAGGACATTCAGGTGCTTAAAGACGTCGGGGTAAGTATCTGTGACTGACTCTTACCACTTGTACCCTCAGGACATTCAGGCGCTTAAGGACGTCGGGGTAAGTATCCGTGACTGACTCTTACCACTTGTACCCTCAGGACATTCAGGCGCTTAAAGACGTCGGGGTAAGTACTTGTATCCACAGGAAAGAGGTTTAGGTTTCTGGCCATACGTTCAGGGGACATTGCTTCAGTTCAAAGCCATCTTGAAATTAGAATTCAAACAAGTAGTTAATGTAGTTAATGCTTACTGTTATTCTGTTAAAGTAGTATTTGTCTCAAAATATTAAACTTAGAATAAACAATCCTACCCACTGTTTTTTAATGAATGATAAGAGTGTTCTCACCCGCTTCGGTGGCCGCATGTTCTAAGGCGCTACTCTCGCAATAGACTGAACTGCCGAAGAATATCGGGGTTCGATCACGGTCGAGTGGGTACTGAGGTTCCCTCCCTCCTTAAATTGTTTCTCAGTCTCTTTCCACAAAAATGTCGGTACAATTCCTCTAATTCCAACCTTACTTATACTTAACCCATTGGCGTATTTTGTAATCCTACATAGGCGTATAACCTGAATGGGTAGTAAGACGTGGTGCTATTGGTGTTTTTTCTTTACCAAGAGAATAACTTGAGAGTTTTTGGGGGCCTAAGAGGGTAAGAGGGAGAATGAAGAACAATTAAAAGGGAAGTTCATGGTTTGTATGTCTCCCAAAATATATAAAGGATAGGTCTAACCAAGGCGTACATTCTGAGGGGGGTGGGAGAGGGTGCGTACGAATTATAACAGGCGTGAACACACAACTTTAGTTGGCAAAACTGATGATACAAGACCCCTTGTTACGCCGATACCTTGATGGTAGGTTTTTGTGAAAATGTATTTTAGGGATTGTATGGAGGTGTCTTAAGGTACGTGCTTATGTTATGGCACCAATGAATTTTTAAAGTTCTTAAGGCCAGAGATCTAGTTATATTATTCCTTTTTCCCCCCCCCGTCTTAGGACCAACACACTTTCTATTAATGGTAAAATAAGGTTTTAATTTTTTTATATAATATTGGTCTCATATGGTACTATTGGGTAATACAGTTATTGTTGACTGGTATTTAATATATAGTGAGGTGCCTGGTGGTTAGGGGTAAGGTGTCAGACTTCTGTGCTGGCGGCCGGGGTTCAATCCTCGGTCCCGGCACAGATTTATCTGATTTCCAAACCCTTCCTTCACCTCTGACAAGACATCTTGTGAACTGTGGGGAATGCCAGGACCACCACCGTGGTTCGGATTCCACGTTAAACTGTAGGTCCATCATTTCATCTCACAATCACCCTACCATTACATATTAGCGTAAGTGCGTATAACCCGAACGGGTAGTAAGACCGGTGCTAATAATATAATAATAATAATAATAATAATAATAATAATAATAATATTGTGATCTCCAAATCAGTCTTCACCTTTTCCCCTTATTTTATTGGTATAAACAATAGTTTGTCATCTTCTATATTAAAAAAAAACCACGTTGTCACTAACACATAAATTAACTCACTGAATTTATTTCCAGCATTATCAATTTGTTAGTGTATATTTATTTATTTATTTAAATGAATACCAACACACAAGGGGATTTTAGTGTCCAGAATTAATTTTCCAACATATTTTAAAACTATTTATTTAGTTATTCACAGCTGACCTTTACAATTTGACTTTTTCAAATGTAAAATTTGAAAAATAGTTTCTTTGAAGATACTTTCCCTGAAAATGATCCTAATCGACTTAACGCGCACTTTCTAAATTCAATACAGGATTTAATCAAGGACCTCATTACATAAAGTCATATTATCCAACCACTTGAACAGGTAAAGTCAATCTTTATCTAATCATCTGTAATCTTGTTTTAACACCCATATGTATGGTTGGTCGAGTGGATATTGACAACTAACAGGGGCTTGCTTGACAAACTCTGTCCCCAAGCAACATTCCGTGAACCGCCACTGAGTATTTTGTCTAAAGTTCAATAACAGTTTTAGAGCATGGTTTGTCAATAACTGTTTGCGTGTTTTCCTTAAAGTGCTTAGTAACAATAATCATTTTCTCAACGTGTGGGAATGAAGTAGCAATCCTATTTGTACAACTTATTGTTTGGAAATAAAATAAGATGATTCTCTTAATAAGAACAAACCAATCGATATAATTTGATTGTAATCACTAATCCGATAAGATAAAATGTGTGGTAACAACTAAACATACAATAGATACTTCATTATTGGTTCAATGTTTGATATTTGAAACATTTGAAACTCTGTGACAAGAACTATACATGAAACTTAATGAATATATTCTGTTTTTAAACTTTCATTTCCACTCACAAGATAATGATCCTTCTCTTGAAGGATCCCAGACTGTTTTATTTAAAAACTATGCTCTCGCACTTTCTTAATTTAAATAATAGCACACATTTAAATGGCTAAATCTCTCAAAGAGTTTAAACACCTAAACATTCCTAGTGGTTTGGAGGGATTATTCAAATATATATTGAAGTATTATTAAATTACATAGGCCTACTCATGTTATTATTATTATTTGTATCCTCGATTATAGAATTTAACACATGTGTGATCAGGGTAATAAACATTTGATTCTATCTTTCCTTTGTATTAATCACAACTTGTGAATGTGAGGAATGCCAGGCCTCCACCGTGGTTCGGATCCCACGTTAAACTATAGGTCCTCCATTTCATCTCACAATCACCCTACCATTACACATTAGTGTAAGTGCGTACAACCCGAACGGGTAGTAAGACGCGGTGCTAATAATAATAATAATAATAATAATAACAATAGGGTCAAATGTTAGCTTTTACGTTGGTACTACTCCAGACCCCTAGCGCCTACTGCCCTCTAATTAGCGTTGGGTAGTCCATGCCTGAAAACAATACCTGGAACCTCTGAAAGGTCTCAGTTGTAAATCGTCTACAGAGAGCTACTAGTTAGATAATCCCTTTTTAAGACTTTTACCCATTCTACCACAAACCCACGAAACAATCAGGTTACAGCACAGACGTATAGGATCACTATCGTCAAATGGGGCTGTCTCACTTGGATCACTATAACTTAAATAATAACTGGTACCTTTTCTAAGGTGTACATTGTAGCAAGAATCAGATTATTCCCCGTGGCTGAGTTAGCGAGGTTATCACAAAACTTCATGTTAGTGGTTATAAACCCTTTATTAGTGAAATATATAAATTTTACTCTGTGTTTATGTGTTCATACTTTCATACAGCCAACCGATATATGCGTGACACGGGGTTGTGTAGTTAAAGGTATACTGTTCTTCTTTAAGATAGTTTGTAAGTCGTATGCTTATATGAGTCATTTTTTTTACAAAGGCCACTTAAAATCGTGTACTCTAAATATAGTAAATATTTGAACTTAGATTGAGATAATTCTATGAAATTTGACAATACAATAATTTAAACAAAACAAGTGAGAGCCGGTTATCAGGATGTTTGATGTTGATGTTGATGTTCCAGTTTGGCCACTACCGTTTCTCCATCTCTTGGCCTCGAGTGATGCCCACTGGTGACGTCACAGACATCAACCAGGACGGTATAGACTATTACAACAAACTGATAGACGCTCTCTTAGCCGACAATATTACACCCTTGGTGAGTACAATCATATTCAGACCTTGGTGAGTACAATCATATTAACCTGGAGACCTTAGTGGTGAGTAAATCATATTTAGACCTATGGTGAGTACAAGTCATATTAAGACCTTGGTGAGTAAATCAATTAAACCACATAAATTAATTGATAAGGTAATACAAAAATAATTAAGAGGATATAAGTTAAGTCCTTATTTAATTAATACCCTGCATAGGTCTCGTGTATCGCGTTGATTTCTTGAGAGAATGTGGACTTACCCCTGCACCTACTCGGGATGTAGAGGAGAGTTTATTCTTCTTATTTGTGTCTGACTCACCCTTTCATATTGTTTTCAAAAGTTCTAGAACTCCTCCCAATATAACTTACATGACTGCAACTTGACTGCGTTGAATATCATTGACTGATGGACCCTCTGTCGAACAGGTGACCATGTACCATTGGGACCTCCCGCAGCCTCTTCAAGACCTTGGAGGTTGGGCCAACCCTATCATGGTGGATTACTTTGAGGACTACGCTAGGGTGCTCTACAACAAATTCGGTGACAGGGTGAGTAGATCTTCAAGAGAGAATAGAGGAAGCTTATTTGGGAACTGAAACACTTTGATGGACAAACACACATTTAAATACAGTCTGGACGCATAACTCTTTCCCTAGCACCTACTCAGACACTTCTATTTCTTTTTCTACTTTGCACTAAGATCCTCTTATATTATCTGCCAACACGTTTCCCATAGGTTTTCTTGATCTTCCCCAAACTTGTCTTTTTTATATTGCTGGGCACCCCACTCTTACGGCAAAAACTTATATCGTTATCACCTTTTTGTTTCTATCAGGTATTTGCCATCCTTATTATCATGTCATTTGCCTCTAACACCTCCAGCTGCAGCCCTTCTCTCACTACAAAGCCTAATCTGTTTCACCTTTCTTCATCGTTTCCCATCCAATGCAAAATGTAGCCTTTCCTTAGTTCCCTCATGCCACTTCCTCTCCACTTGGTCTCACTCTGGCCCAGAGCATCCATTCTTCTTTCATGCATCCCATTTGCAATCTCTTCAATTCTTCCAGACAGTATGCCACTTTTCAGAGTCCTTATTTGTAGCTTATGGTTTTCATACGCCATTTCACTTTATTTTCTTGATTATTTTGTTTGTTTCGACCACCAGCTTACCAAGCCTGTCATGGGCTCCACCTGAGTAGCGGGGCTGCTGCTTAGAGGTCCTCAAGTAGACCTTTTCTTGTGCAATTCACAACATTACAATGTTAAACTAAACAAACACCCCAATTTATGTCATGACAAAATTACAATTACATAATATTTGTTTTTAATCTGGAAGTTGTATTCACCCATGCAGGTAAAATGGTGGATCACGTTCAATGAGCCACTGACGTTCGTGGCTGGTTACGAGTCAGGAGGCTGTACTCCACCCCAGGTGAACGCCCCCGGTGTGGGAAAATATCTGGTCGCCCACACCGTGCTCAAGTCGCACGCCCGGGCTTACCACCTTTACGACGAAAACTACAGGGACACCCAGAACGGTGACAACATTTGATTTAACTAGTGATGTATATATCAGGGATAGTTTACTCTGAAAGGTAAAAACCTTTCTATGGATTTCTTCATTAGGGTAAAGCTTATAAGAATAAGCCATGATGAAATTAATCAAGGTTTGCTTGGTTCCACTATAATTTACAAGTTAAGACTGCCACCTTGCTTAGTTCCACTATGGTGCAGCTTATAAGATAGTGCCATAGTGTATTCAGCCAAGGTAAGACTGCTACCGTGTTTGGTTCCACTATGGCTTAGATCATAATATTATTTAATATAATATTTTAGATGTTATTGATTCTGGATGTAGATCACAGAATATATAAATTTTGTATTATACACAAACCTTGGTGGTACAAAGTTGAAAATAAATTATGTCCAGGGGGTACTTGAACAAAATAGGTTGAATACCACTGGATTAGATAAGATTGCAGACGCGATTCAAAAATATAGTAATTTGACCTAACAGTAGCTGGAGGATACAGTTGTAGCTGTGTCAAGAGCAAAGTTGTGAATAGTAGTTGGGGCTACTATTAGGTCAAATACGGTAAATATATAATCAATAGGCATATCTAGAGAATATCTATAATGGTCTGTTTTTCAACTACGATATCGTTATTTCTCTGTTTGGACTCCCAGGCCAGGTGGGCATCACCCTCAACACAGGGTGGCTTCTGGCAGCGAACGGCACCGAACAGGAGCTACAACTCGTCGAATATACTATGCAGTCCACTGTAAGTAGAAAATAAACGGTTTTGTACACAGCGCTGATTTTCTCTAGTATCTTAAAATAGAGACATTTCTTAAAAACCCGTAATCTTTGTGACATTAAATGATATTCATTCTTTGTAAAACACTCCACCGAAGAGTATAAATGAAATAATATAACACTGTTCAGAAAATTCAGAAAAGGGCAACACATCTGTCTAGCAAAGAGCATTGGTTTTATAAAATATATCCAAGCTAAAATATTTATAGTTTTAATAGCACTACAACTTTACAATGATAAATTATTTTGTATCTCAAATAGTTGTGGAGATATGATCAAAATTGGAAATTTTTGCATAGGTAAAAAAAAACACCTCATTGTCATTTTCATGAGAAAATGAAAACCACCATTTTGTTGTAATTTAAACAGTGTCAAGATACAAAATTTAATCAAAATCGTTAAAGCGGATTTAGATAAAATTGATCTTTCTCTTTTTACCCATCGGTAAACTTCCCCAAATTTAAGGGTTATATATCTAATTCCGAAAACACTTCGGGGGAACTTTATGAAAAACCTAAATACCAAGTTTTAGCCTGATCGGTAAATTTGTTTTGGCTTTAGCCCGAGGTACAGACGCACAGACAGGGGGAATAACAAAACACTCTTTTTTTTCATTTTTAAGAGGTCAATAAACGTCAACATTAACCAAAATTCCTAATTCTAAAATAGTTCTCTCTACGAGAGGTCAAGTGAAAGTAATTAGGAAACAATGTTTTTACAAGATATTTAAATGATCTCTTTGGCCTTGTATTGAGCCTCCCTGTAAGAGTCCTCTATAGTCAAATCTCTGAAAGTCTTGTTGTGACAGCTTGGGTGGTTTGCCCATCCCATCTACAGCAAGGAGGGGGACTACCCCGCAATTCTAAAGGAGAGGATAGCCAATGAGAGCCGAGCTGAGGGTCGATACAGGTCCAGACTGCCAGAATTTGACGAATACTGGATCAATTATATCAGAGGTAAATGACACGGACCAATTCAACATTGTACAGTCCTGAACGCTGCTCTTAATTTCTTCGAGTGAATCTTCAGCAAGATCACATTCCAAGAGCTCATAGTCCTTTATAATCAGGAGGTCCCAGATGCTAGCAAACCAGTTGTAACAAGTGCCTGAGCAATAAATATGAAGATGCACACATAAATTAAAAGCAACCAACTTTTCTTGGAAGAAAGCATTCTTTCCATCAAGTTGGGGAGAATTATAAATATTAAATTATAAATGAATGAAATGCCTAATAATGAAATGATATATGGAGCTACTGATGTTAATGTTACCTTTTGTTTTATCCCTTGCTTAACTTTTCAGAATAATGTAACATTGACTTCAAGTTGCATCAATCTAAAACGAATATTTATTAAATCTCAAATATTTAAAAAATCTACTTCAGTTGTATAAAACAAAATTCCTTTTCAATACCTGCACAAACAATGTAAGTTTACAAATTTCGAGCGAATGTTGCTGCATTTATCTAAAATTCATGCCTTTAATCTTATTCACTTCATATACATAATTTGAGTTAGGGGTAGTAGGTAATGGTGTTAGAGTGTAAGAATGAAAATCATCACAGATAGGAATATACACACGGATGGATGACTTGTGCACTCTTCTATTTGCTGATTTGTTACGTCATCAATCGATGCAGGTAGCGCCGATTTCTTCGGTTTGAACCACTACGGCTCCACCGTATTATCTGCTGTAGATGGGGGAGTTCAGGAATTGATTGACCCGAGCTGGCCAAAGTCACCCACCTCGTGGCTGCTGGTGAGTATGTTCAGAATCCATGGATTACTCACTTCTGTCCTGAACTACTATGTCATGTACTATGCCATGTAAATAAGCAGGTACATAAGGCATTGGTGTGTATGGATTCTAAATCGTTATCATCCCCTGATCGTTTGATTCCAGTACACCCCGTTCGGTATGCGTCCCCTCCTGAACTGGATGAAGCAAGAATATGACAACCCAACCATCATCATAACAGAGAACGGCTGGGCTGACGAGGGAGGACTCAACGATACCATCAGGTCCAACTATTACTTGGTGGGTGTACTTAGCTACTTAGTAAGGTTACACCAGACATTCACTGGAGGACTTGATAGCTGGTAGCTCGGCTGTTCTCTGGTGAAGCTGTATTGATCCAGAAACAGATCAGAACATCATGTATTGTTACAGAGCTATTTGGCTGGTGTCGTGGAGGCCATCAACCTGGACAACGTCACCGTCATCGGGCACACCTCCTGGAGTATCATCGACAACTTCGAATGGGCCTCCGGATTCACGTGAGTACACCAGACCAAAGGGTCTTATGGTCAATGCTTTGAACTTACCTCATCGGTTTTATTTAAGTTACTCGATTTGAGGGTATCCACCAAATTTTGTCTGCATCGTTGACTATGAGGACGAAGACTCAAGTGATTAGGGGGATCGTTATCCTTTGGGGTCATCTTGTTTTTCCAACTTTGTATAAGATATGGAACAATTTTAGGTACAGTTTAGTCATAAGAAAAGTTAGGCAGTTAAACACTGTTGTGAAATCCAAAATTCACACCTGATTCTTCCAGCGTCATGTTTTATTTTGTTAGAATTTTAAGTTTCTTACACGAAGTAATGGCAGATGGTATGAATAATCTACCAATATAGCAGCTGATAATGCTTGCAGGATTAAGTTCGGACTTTATAGTGTGGACTACGATGATGCATCTAGGCCAAGGACTCCCAAAGTGTCGGCTGGTGTATTGGCCGATATCATCAGCTCTAATCAGATTCCTGAAGAAACTTTTGAAGCTCTCCACGCTGACCCTTACTACCAGATGTACTACCCCTCATCCGAATGATGTTAATATTACATCGATTTTACAAATTATGTTATTAATTTCTGAATATAAATATTTACTTCTGTTTAAAAAAAAAGTATTTTAATCAAGAAAATGAAAATATTATGAACCTATATGAGAAAAGAAAGAAAAGATAATAGAAAGCCTTTGCCATCTGAATGTATATCACTAAAAATATGTTGTTAGAAATCATCCCGGTAGGATTTTTAAAAATGTTACAATTATAATAATTCAGTTTATTAACCATTACTTTTGATAACGATGTATGTAGACCTTTAAATTGTAATGGAAACTACGCAATTTTATTAATAAAAATAAAAATATATCTCCAATAATTTTTAGTTTTTGGTATTCAAAGATCTTTTAGGGGAATATAACTACAGGAAGGAAAAACAAGTAATCATTTTATTTCTAAGATACAATAAACATTAATTTTGTTTGTTTGCGAAAGTCATCAGCACACAATTAGGATACGACTATGAAATTGAATTATTTATACTATCAGTTTGATACTGACAGTTATAATATTTATGTGGTTGTTTTATAATAATTCTTGATATAACATTGTCATTGTATTCAATGTCTACTATTTTCAGAGAAATCTTTTAATCGTGGAAATAAAAGTTTTATTTTCAATATAGGATTGCACAATATGACGAGTATATAACAAGCTCACACTAAACCTGTATCTTGCGGGATACCTGACCCCATGATTCAGGTATAGGCACATTGGAAACTCTTTTAAGCAACTATTTAGTCGCATGGATATTAATATTGCGCGTCTGTGCTACATTAGTCATAGCTTAGTAGTAGAAATATTATCCAGTACTAATGTACCGTTGTCCAGGGGACGTACTAATGTACTAATCGTACATCCTTTCCTTGGAGGCTATTTCCATGTCCCTGTGAGGTGAGATGATGGTGATAGCGAATATAAGGATGATGGTGAGAATGAGAGAGTGGAACCAGTGGAAACACTTAAGCCTAACTAGCCAAACCCTGGTGACCATTGGGGTGAGTCCCCTTATGGTAAAAATACCTCATGTGCCAGCTGGGAATCGAGCCTGAGATCCCTGGACCAATATGTTGTCGAGTAAAGATAGAGCACGCGTATCTTAGTCTGCCCGCACGTACTGGATTATTCTAGATAATTAGTTATATAGGTTATAATGTGACTTAAGTCCAACATATTTCTAAAACATATTTGAAAAACTTCCTTGATTTCCCAATAACTTGTAAAATATCCATTTGAAAGTTTTAGTCAACATTGGAGCCTCAATGCGGTTGTCCTTACCTAGGGAGACGTTCACTTCAGGGGTCGGCGAACGGGCTGCTGCTAGCGCAGCTCGAGGGCGCCAAAACAACACCAACTAATTTAACCTAATGAGCGTGATAGAAAATAATGCCCAAACCTCTCAACTTTCAACTTAAATCGTGAAAATATCTACATTTATTTCATCTTTATAAGAATGTAACATGTTATTATATTTTCCTATTATAAAATTAACCTTTATTATTAGATGCTACATGTATTATAATATACAAAAATTGCCATCAATTATTATTATTATTATTATATAAGCTACCTATAAGTTGAATCGTGATACCGCAGTGAAGACAGCGCCATATTTATATAGTTTATTTTAAATTGAGCGTAATGCATCTAGCTAACATTTGCTCATACGTTTTTAATCTTGTAAGATGGATAGCAAAACTAAAAGTTGAATCAAAATGACCTTATGTTCATTATTAAGAGGAAAATATCCAGAAAGAAGTAATTAAACTGTTTGGCTCAAAGACTAAGCAAAATTGAAATATTACTAATTTATTTTAGATTGCAACCTTGACTAAGCCACACCAAACAAATGACTTTAGTTATTCAATTTGTACGCTGCATCGTAAAAAGAGACATGCATACAAAGACATTCTTTGGGATTCGTCTCTATAGATAGTTCAACAGGAGAAGCCCTACCACACACCCCTTTGACTCAACAGGAAGATATGAAGATAATATTGTGTAAAATATGTGAATAAGGATGACAATGGTGCAGACATGTTGGCATCTAGACCAGAATCCTTAGCACGAACCACCAGGAATATTTGTACCATGTAGTACCCACTCTATAGATGTGGTGGTAAATAATGCTTCTTTATCCTGCAATAAAACTGTAGCATTTTTTTCAACACTCCGCAAGAAGTGTATAATAACAATTTTTATGCCTCTACCCATCGATGGTTTGTGTACCGGAACACGTTTTTTTTTTACAACAAACCTCCTTAGTGAGACTCAATGGGGAAAGTCGTATTGATGTTACAACTTCTTACGATGTTTCGTATCAGCTGATCTGAGAACTGATGCGTTTGGTAAGAGCACTGCTTTAATTTTGGCGAGAAAGATAGAGTTTCGAGTTTATATGCTGTATAATTGTTTGGCACGCAATTCTCGATAGGAACAATATTGTCAGCCAAAGAGAAAACACGAACGTTTCAAAGGCAGTTGAGCAAACCGTAAAAAGGAAAAGTTTCTTGAAATGAAAATGGTCAGACAGAGGTTTTCAAGAGACAATGGTTAATGTAAAAAAAAAAGGCTGGAACCCTTAAAATTGAGCCGGAGTTTCCAGCTGAATCACAAGTGCACCCTAATTTTTTTTTTAAAATGTCAATTTTACTATGAGACATAAGACGAGCTAGCTGTGGGTCCTAAAAAAAGGCTTTCAAATAATTTTACTTTCCTTCATATTGGAACTTAACATCGAGTCACTAAACGAACCATTTGTCCAAATTAACACAGATAATGACAGATTTGGTTTTATGTACTAAATTAAAATTCACAAAGGGGATGAACAGTTACAAAAGTGTACGAACTTGCAGATAGCATTACCTGACAAATAACGTAGGGAAGTTAATGGTATGGATTTAGATCAATAATTTGTTCTAATTTCTTTATTATATGATAAAGATGTAAATTACCCAATGGATGTATTACAGTTCCATCACTGCCAACTATCAAAATATTACAAATATATTTTCCAGATGATATAACGGTAGCACTCCAAATCCTACCCACCTCCCAGTGACCATCGCTTCAGAAGAAGGTAGCATGTCTGCTTACTGAGGGATCCAGGGTTTGATTACCGGCATGGCCAAAAATTTATTGTTGATGAGAAGCGGGTATACCCTTTCACAGTGATGAATTAACGTCTGGGGATTGGATGTTGTGTCTGTTCTAGTCTTTAAGTTGGATTATAATGCATGTGAAGCTACGACCGGCCTAGCAAGCCATTAGTGGAAAATATATGACTTGAATAAAAACTGCCCAGGCCACAAGCCACAGGCTGGAAACAGTAATGGATATGCAAAAATTTAAGAACTACTGTACTTGAGATCTACCATGTCACAGGAACGTTTAGTAAAACCGACAATAATGTCAATTAAATATCATGTCCTTCAAGAGATTCACATAGTCAACCATTTAAGACTTGCAGAATAAAAAGAAGAAAACAAAAGTGCAGTTTTGTTTGTAAACCTATAATAAATGTTTAGATTGTATTATAAATTTAAATATAGCACGTAATATTAGTTTTTTAATAGGCGAATATATAATTTATTGTAGATATTCTAAGAAAATGTAAAATATGCCTATTCTATGCTAGATTTGGATACTATTTTATGTTAATGATGGGGACGATTTTTCTATCATGCCGAGGCTACGTTAGCTATGGGATTGTTAAGTTTGGGTATGATTTTAAAATTTTTCTATAATTTCTCGTAAATACATGGGGGCGTCAAAAAGCAATCCCGCCCAGGTGAAAAATTTATCTCAAGACACCCCTCCTCAACTTACTGGCAACTATTTAGTTGCCCTATAAAAAGCATGATCTGTATGTTAGTGCACGGACAGCGCAACTATTTTTTTTTTCGGCAGCTTAAATCTACAACATGCTTAGTTATTGAAGCCACTGAATCGTTGCCAGTATTAATAAAATGCATTGGTGAGTAAATAATTGACTACCCATAAGGCTGTGCGTATCTCACATCTAGCTTGTCACCAGTCGCTACTATACATGTTGACAACAGATCTCTTAATATGCGAGATAGAAAAAATATCAGCTATATTTAAAAATGTCTGAAATAATATAGTGATAAAAATATGGAGTGAAAGTTTGGAATCAATTATAATATAAAAATGAAAGGAACTTCCTGCTAAAATGAAATTAGACAAAAGTATGAAAATTTGATTAATATTTTCATGAGCAGTTGTTTTTGTTAAGAGTCGAAGCTTGGAGCTCAACCAGTTCTGTAGATAACGAGGATATTGGAAATCGAATCCGGGTCAAGTGTATTGAGTTACGCCAACCCCCCCCCCCCTCCTCCACGTACATTTGGATACTATTCTTCTTAATCCAACCTATCTCATTCCAAAACCATTAGAGTACTTAGTGGATTTGCGTATAATCCACACGGGCGTAGGAACTAGGGACAAAATAAAGATTTTTGTTGTTGTCATTTAGTGCTATTTCCAGTAAAAATATAGGGATTAAATTAGACATTGACTACAAAAAAAAAATCCTAAAATTCAAAATTATTAGTGTACCAAAATTTAAGCAAATATTTAAATGTTTGAAATATTAGTTGATTTGATCGTAGATAGAGACTTTGAGTTACTAGTAAAATGAAAATTTTGGAAATTCAAACATTATTTAGCTTTTAACATATCGGCGGAAATGTATTTGAATAGATTTTCTAGATAGTTAGCTATACATTATTTGAATGTTTGACTTGCTTTTAAAATATTTCTAGAAAATAGTAAAAAAAAAAAAAAACTTTCGTTAGATGTTCTTGAAAACCTTAATAAATTTACCTGACCATATAACCGAATATCTTGAAACACGGTTGTTGCTTGATTACTCCATTCTATCGTGTTTTATAGGATACTAATACAGTCTTCACTGTTGAGTCCCTGTAACAATGGACCCGCTTTACCTGTGATGGATAACATACACTGCACATGACCTGACTGAACACCACGGGTAATACGTGCAAAAGTGGTACAAGTCACTATTAAATGGATAAATAACATAAATAAAATCTCTTAAATTCTTTAATGTTAGCTACAACCAACGACTATAGACGTGAGACGGAAAATTTTAAATTATTATTTCTGTAAGATAATTTCAAATAATAAATTAAACTAATGCAATAGAGATATAGATATCCCAAATGTCAACGTTTATACTTAAGATTAATTTATTCTAAGGGAGCTAATACCAGAAACATCATCAAATGAACTTTGGTGACTGTACGTTCCAACGCGCTACTCTCGCGCAATAAACTAGACTGCTGACGACGGGGAAATCGGGATTCGATCCTGGTCGGGTGTAATGAGGGTGGTTTTTCCTTAATAGCTTTCCACTCTCACTGGTGAAATTCCTCTAAATTCAACCTTCCTCATCCCCAGCACATTAACGTAACTAGTACTTAGGCGTATAATCCTAACGGCTAGTAAGACGCGGTGATTTAAAAAAAAAAAGTAGTAAAGAAACAAATGAATGCGAGAATTTGTAGACCCGTTATGTTCATAATAATACTTCAATTTTTTATCATCAATAAGTCAACTAAAATAATTTTAAGGTCAGCCCAACATTTTGTCTCTCCCCCCCCCCACCCCTCTATCCTACATGCTTCCTATATACCCCTCCCTACCCCGGTGCCCTCTCCCCCTTCGTATAGCCCACTCGTCTCTTAACACACTATATTTTGAAGTATAATAGGATCTAGGTGCCACCTCTACCATTTAACCGCAAGCTGCCACTGCAGAAAATTTTCCTATTCAAAATTTCCCGGAAAATGTTCCTCTCTAGATATGACCACTTATACTCGAGATGATCGCTAAAATAAAATATTCTCTTTGTTACGGTTGTTATATCCTTTTCTCCCCTGACAATAGGAACTATCGGACAATGGATGCCACTGTAGTGTTGACCGGCGAGGTCACGAGTTCAATGCTTGTTAGATATAACAAGACGTGTCTTCATGATTCTCGAGTCTTCAATTCTTAACTTCACTCCGTGTTGTTACAGGATACTCGTGGCGGGGAAGAAACGGGGCTCCTAGCACTTGCCACCTACTGAGAGGTTGACTTGTACTTTTTACATCTCTCTCAGCCGGGACTCAATCCCCCACCCGAGGAGGAGACAGACCCTTGTTAGCGCTCTTGTCGAATAGTCTGACGCACTACACAAAGATTCTCGACGACTAAGTATCCGCATCAGTGGTCGGGTGGTCTAGGGTGTCACACTCGCAGTGGCTTGCTGGTGATGGAGAGGTCAGGAATTTAGTCCTACACTGGCTTACTAAGGATGTGTTTTAAATAAATAGTTCCACACCTTCTCTTAATGCAATGCCGGGCACATTTCCTCTAAATTAGAAGAAGTGTTTCACGGTTGGGAATGGTTTAAAGTGAGCAGCTCCATAGTTCTTATATTCACGAGCTACAGCCTATAGCTTAGTTCAGGGCCACTTTGTCCTTTAGGCCGACTAGGCACAGTACCTAGGGCCTACCAACCTTTTAAGGTCAACAATATTTCACTTTAAAAAAATCCCAAGTAAGAAAAAGCAACCAATTTTAATTATATATATATATATATATATATATAATGTATGTATTGAATGAGAAAACAACAATCATTTACGTCATCCTGTTTTTCAACAGCTTCACTGATACAATTAAAGACATAGTTGTAAACAAGTTTATGTTATTAAGCGCAATTGCATTGCACGTATCGCAAACTACTGGCGGACCCAGGGTATTGTGTCGACAGAGCTTCAGAGGCGTTCATGGTGCATTCAAATTTGCTAGTATTTCCAAGATTCATTGATTGTTTTTTGTGCGTGCAGACAGTGAAATTAGTATAGAAATGAGTAAAAATATCGGATGCACACACAGGAAAAAGTGCATAAGGCCTATGAAAGTCATAAAACGGCCCTGGTTCAGTTCCACAAGAAGCCGCATCACATACCAGTGATACTATTACGTAACCGGGTCTTAGCTCTATCTCTGATATTGCCAGTTCAGATTTCGTGTGAATCCGCTTCGTGTTGTTTTTTTTATCTATCTTTATGTTTTTCATTACAGGAATTAGCACGATATGTAATATCTGACCGGTTATCGGTATAGGTTGTGTCCACCATCTTAGATTTTTAAAGTTTCTTTTTTTCTTGGAAAGATGGCATGCTCCATAGCGGCCATGCCATTTTATTTTAGCCCTTTAGGACTCAATTTGTACGTTGCGTCCACCATATTGTATCCACCATATTGGATTTTACAATTTTTTTTTTTTTCTCAGAAGATGGCATGATCTATAGCATCCACGGAAAATTTCAACTATCTAGAACACAATTTGGACGTTACATCTATCATCTTGGATTTTTCAGTTTTCATTTTTTTTTCTCACAGAAAGATGGCATGCTTTATAGCCCTTATGGAAAAATTTCAGCTTTTTAGGATTCAATTTGTACGTTGTGTCCACCATCTTGGATTTTCAATTTCCGTTAGTTTTTTTTCTTTCAGAAATATGTTATGAACCGTAGCACCTTTAAAATCACTCAGCTCTCTAGGACTCAATTAGAAAATTGTATCCGCCATTTTAGACCCCCATCTTGGATTGTTCAAGTTTCGCATTGCTTCATACCGGCAAACAAAATGTCATCTCTCTAATCTATGATATCTGTTCGTGGGAGAAAAAGCCCTAGGAGGACAAACAGACACATCATGGAATATATATATATATATATATATATATAATATATATATATATATATATATATATATATAAATATAGGGCCTATATGATATATATTGAGACAATGTTGCTAATTTCTTGTAACTGAAGGGTAGTGGAAAAGGGGTAGGCAGCTGAACGAAGGAAATATCAAACTTTGAGCTCCCTTTCAACCCAAACAAGTCTTACAAAGTAACTCAGGGGTGACATCTCTACTTTTTATCAGTCACTTCGTCTCTTCTGACCGAGATATGCCGAGGAAACACGACAGTCTATTGTCATGTCATCTCATAGTTCAGTCTGAACTAGATCATTTCTATAAGGTGAAATAGTTCAGATAGGAAAGCCGTTCATTTCGGACTATTCGTTCGTGAACCACACATTTCTGCTCTGACTTTTCTTCCTCATCTCTGCCCTATTATTATAAATGTGCGGATAACACGGATGGGTGGTAATACGCGGTGCCAACTTATTCCTCTCCGAACATTCGTGAGATAAAAAAACAACTGTAAGTATAAAAAACAACGTTTTCACAACAGCAAAAACAACAGCAACAACATCAAACAGGCTTGTCCCAACATTGTTAACAGCAAACGAACAAACGGACGTAAGATCAGCGAAGGTTTGTCATCATCAGCATCTCTTTGTCGTGACTCCCCGGGGAGTCGTGAAGTTTGATGCCCGTCCTTCTTCCGCGCATGCGCTGCACCTGATCATCAACCAACGCACTGTGGTGTGTTTCTTCTTACGAGCACCTGCGACTTGCGAGTATAACTTTGTGCCGCACAAGATTCACAACGAACCGCGAAAGAGAATAAAAGGTCGTTCTATTATCGGGCGAGGTTCTTAGTCGCTACGTCAACTTGGTGACTACTATACGGATGTAATTCCGTCTTTGGAAAGTGTACGTACCAAATACTCCAATGAAATATCGTCGTCTCATTACCAAAACTTCGTATATCTAATTCACATTTAAATGCTTGAAATTTGTTTAATAAATACACTATGGCCTAGCATGGTTTATATTTGACGGGTAAGGGGAAATGAGGGGGAGGGGGGAAATTCGCACTACACATTTTCCAGGACAACCCATAAGGATCCCAGCAAATACTTTTTTTAAAATTTATTTTAAATATGAAAGAACCTATTTTAACCATAATTTACAATGCATGAGAAAAGTCTCATTATTGCCCAAAAGATGGCACCACTAGCTCCATTTGAGCTAAAATTGGACTCTCATCCTTTTCCCTTGTACCTTTCAATTGATATCAATCACTACATTCGACCCTTACATTCCATTGGTTCTAGATAGCGAGAAAATACCTCCAACTAAGTGATCCCATATTATTTACCAGTTGGAGCCAAAAAATAAACTTGATTGCTTCAGCCACGAAATTCTGACTCATCGGAAAATAAACAAATAAACATGGGGCTTTTAAATTAAATATATGATTATGTGGCTATTTACTATGTAATTAATAGTTTACAAATATTAATGACGTTTTTCGAATTATTAAAACATCTGCAATACATACAAAATTAAGTATTCATCCGACGTATAAAGTCAGTTTATCTTTCAAAAGCGGTATTGTATAATCTTAATACATACACTTTCTGATACCCTTAATGATTGTTTAATTGAACGTAATTTGAATACGAGTCCTGCTTATGACAGGTAAAACGCCGCCAATGGCAGGTGTACACCGCTAACGACAATCTAAAGCCACGCAACTCTTCAAAGAACTCGGTCAAAGCTCTCATCAACAGCGGAGTTTGGTTTAGCAACGAGTAAGAAGGTCGGATGGTAATTATCGGGGGCTTGTGTGTGCGTGTGTAGAAATATGCGAGGGTATTCTTCAAGGTCGTTTGTTTAATGTGGAGGGCTAGGTGATGTGTCGGTGCTCCAGACCCTGAATTGAGAAGTATAGTTTGGATTGGCTGCATTTTGGTAGAGCTCCAATGTCTCAGTTTATATCCTCTTACTTGACAAATACTGGTGCAGTTTCCTTTTATTCCACCCTCCTTAATGCGCATCCAACGCCAGCACTTAGACGAGTTGCAGACTTCTCTAAATCGCGCGTTATTTAAGATGTGGTTTGCTATTAATAAGCATGGTTTACGCCTAAATATAGTTGAAAGATATCAAATTTCCCGATAGGATTAAAAAACTTACACTTTATAAAGTTTTATAATTAAAAAAACCCCAATAGGTCCAGTTATCACATTTTCAGGGATGTGTCATGCGTAATGTGGAGCTTCTGAGATTGATATCAAGATTTCCTCAAACAAATAAATTACAGAGCCATAACAGGAAATGTTAAGATAATTAAGGATGGTGTCACACCCAATATCACCTCTGAGGTATCCACAGATCTTATGGAGAGAAGGATTATCTTCGTTCTTTCTCAGTTAACTGTTGGTGACCTGGAGGTCTAGGGGTAAGGTGTCAGACTTCTGTGCTAGGGTCCGGGGTTCAATCCTCGGTCCCGGCACAGATTTATCTGATTGCCAAACCCTTCCTTCACCTCTGACAATACGTGTATTAATCACATCTTGTGAATGTGTGGAATGCCAGGCCTCCACCGTGGTTCGGATTCCACGTTAAACTGTAGGTCCTTCATTCCATCTCACAATCACCCTACCATTACACGTTAGCGTAAGTTCGTATAACCCGAACGGGTAGTTAGACGCGGGGCTAATAATAATAATAATAATAATATAATAATAATAATAATAATAATAATAATTAATATAATAATAATAATTAACTGTTGCCAAATCTCCCCGCTCTCAGTTATGTCAGAACGGGGTGTGTTGGGGTAAGAAGGAGGTACTGGCAACTCGACTAACCATCGTTGCAAAACTTGTCTTATATTTGAGGGTAGATTGACCACAATAAAATGAGAGAATGACAACGCTGTTTCCCAATAGTAGGCACGCAGTTGCCTCAGCAATGTTATTCAGTGTAATTGCTTTGAAGTTTCAGGATTTACCTTTAAGTAGGTGACACCCTTAACCTAGCCAACTAAGTAATTTTTTTTATCAAGTTGTCAGGTTGTACGCATATACGATAATTACTCTGATGTGGTAAGAATAAGGAAGGAAGCATTTTAAAGTTAATCTACCCCCATTCAGATGGAAAACATTTAGGACCCCGCCACCCCTACCTCAGTAGACCCAACTGGGATTCTAACCCCGATCTCCCCGTTATCAACAGGCCAGCTTAACATGAGAATGACGCTTTAGATGAGAATTCGGTCATCGAAGTGGAATAATTTGAGTTGCTGTTATTCGGAAGGTCTAATATAGGCCTACTTATATGTTTTTATTTACAGTATCTAACATGACATTTCTGAACATAAGCTAGCCTCATCACATGACTTACAAACTGTTCTAACCTAAGACAACCTCAATGAAGCGTCAAATATCCGAACCAACTACAATAATTGTCGTCCCACGTTCGACGAAAATCAAGAAGAGAACCTGCTCGAGTATCGCAGAAATTCACAAGATAGCAGAGATACATCTTGACCCATAATGCATAGCGACGCAAGCTTATCTAAACTGATTATCAATATATTTATTTTGCGAATACTTCCTTCTGTGGTTGCATGTCTAACGCGCTATTCGCACAGTAGACTTAGACAGTCGTACTTTGTTCCATGTGGAGGGCGGGGCTGGGAGCGCAGTTGATGCGATCATAGAGACAGACATTAGACCAGGTTGTAAAAACCTCGTATTACTTTATACTGCAATTTGGTATCAAGTGCGCCTAGCTTGGCACTTAAGTGTTCTGGCCTGTTGCACTCACTCACTACACTCTAAACATCGACACTAATGTACAACAGTTTAACTTGTAAGGGGAAAGTTGCGTTTAAAAAAATATGGTGAGAAGTCAAAGATCAAAGTGTAGCTCATATAAAGAGAGAGAGAGATAGAGAAGGAGAAGAGGAATGGGGAGAAAGAGGAAGAAGGGAAGAAATAGAATGAGAAAGGGATCGACGAAAAAAATTAAGGAAAGACAGAGAATAAAGATAGAGATGTAAATGAAGCGATGGAGAAAGAAAAATAAGGGAAAGAAAGTGAGATAAAGAGGAACCAGAGAGAGGGGAGAATGTAAGGCGAGAGAATGATTGAGAAGAGATGGATAAGAAGAAGAAGAAGAAAGGAGGAGTGATAAATGTTATATGATAGCGAACTGTTTAAGTGCGATTATAAGATTGTGTGCCTGGAAAGAAGTGGAATTCTGGGAGAAATCTAAGCCGAGGTCTGAGCTGAAAGAGCTTGGTAACCGCTGCTCTAGATTAGACCATCGAGGACGCATCCCCTGGACTGAGACAACCCGCCTTACACCAGCTCTTTGACAGGGAACACGTTCGTCGGAATTATTGTTCTGTTTACATCGCGGTCAAATTGTCGGCCTACAGGTGAGACTTTCTAAAAATTGGCCAATTCGCCAATTCCATCGCATTAAAAAAACAACCGCAACCTTACCGATGATTGTGGGGGGAGGGGGGGGGATGAATACATTTCGCAAACGATATCAAAAACATAAAATTATAGCCTGTCAAGCAACAAATTATGATTTGATGAATCAATGCAAGGACGTGAGAATGGCGTGTATAGTGAAATGCAAACCTATATTCTTTTATTGAATATACAGGATGTACCATACATGAGGGAGAAACTTCAGTGGTAGACAGGAGATACAAAAATAATGAAAGAAGTTTATATGAACATGTGTTCCATTTTGAACTTGTTTGCGTGGAGGGAGAGTGGAGGAAAACATTTAAGAATCACCACCCTCAGTACATCAGACCGGAATCCGAACCTCGATATCACTGTCGTAAGAAGTCCAGTCTCTTGTGAGAGTGTCGCCTTAGACCATGCAGTCACTGAAGCAGGTAATGTGAGCTGTTTAACATTATAGGAAATGCTCGAAATGTCCACCTTCAGCCTGAATGTAAGTCTTGTAGTGCAACGTATTTTTGAAAAGGTTTGGCATTCTACGTCACGAAGACTGCAGGCTTTTATACAGAGTGAAAGCAGCAATCTAGAGCACTTATTATAATGTTAAGCAGCTCCACATTACTGGGGTACAAACACACTACAGATTGCAAACAAGGTAGAGTGGCTCCCATATGTTTGGGTACACCCTGTAGTCTATATAAGTTTAAGAAAAATTAAAATGAATGCGAACCCTCTTCGGTGACCGCATGGTCTAAGGTGTCACTCTCGCAGTAGACTAGACTGCTGATAAAGGGGAGATCGAGGTTCGAATCTCGGTTGGGTGCGTGAGGGTGGTTTTCCTAAAAGGATTTTCCACTCTCCCACAACGCAAATTCAGGTACATTTCCTCTATATTCAACCTCCCTCATCCCTAACTCTTTAGTATAATTAGTACATATGCATATAACCTGAACAGTTAGTAAGACCCAGTTAAAAAACAAAGTCTCATACATGACTGTACGATGTATGAGCTGTCTTAGAATGAGCTGCCATCACGTTCTCCGAGATAGAGACGAATTCAGTCTTGTACATGACTGTACGCTGTATGAGCTGTTTGAAATGAGCTGCCTCACGTTCTCCGAGATAGAGACGAATACAGTCTTGACATGACTGTACGACTGTATGAGCTGTATTGAAATGAGCTGCCATCACGTTCTCCGAGATAGAGACGAATAAAGTCTTGTCATGACTGTACGATGTATGAGTTGTATTGAAATGAGCTGCCGTCACGTTCTCCGAGATAGAGACGAATACAGTCTTGTACATGACTGTACGCTGTATGAGCTGTATTGAAATGAGCTGCCGTCACGTTCTCCGAGATAACATCTGAAATCGGACAGTCGCAAGTGATCTTTGAGTGATTACGGTCTGAGGAACATGAAGTAGGTTCGTTAGGCGCGCTTGTGGGCGTATGGAGGTCACGGTATGTGCGACCTTTTACGCGAATCAACCGTCTTCTGTTCTGCGGGCGTAACTCAAGTTTCGGTTGTTTAGGGAGCGACTGGGACTAATGCGACGTGTTTTGTTGGTATAATTAATAATCCATTTGTAGACGTTACTTCGATTCTATAGTTAACAAATATTTGTTTGTACAAAACCTTTTGATCGGAGGAATATACACACCCTCCCCCGTTTACTGACTGCCCTATGGTCGAGTGGTTAGTAGGTCACCCGCGTGAATATGTGACCTGGGATTGGTATTTTACATCGCATATGTACTGAAATTTGTGTGTTAGGAGTGAGAATAGTTAATTTTAGATATGAAGTGTACCTACATTTGCAAGTATAAGAAGAGCGTGTAAAACTAATTAAGAAAATTCACCCTCGAATCTCGGTCAAGGTGGTTTTCTCAAAATCGCTTTCCACTCTGCCTCCACGCAAATGCGGGTATACTTCATCCAAATATAACCTTCCTAATCCCTGAAAAACCATTAGTGTAATTAGTATACAGGCGTATGACCCAAACGGGTAGTAAGACGTGGTGATACAGAATAAGAATGAATTTAAAAAAAAATTCTGATAAACAATTCTTTTCTTCCTTCTGTGCTGGCGGCCGGGGTTCGATCCTGGTCCCGGCACAGATTTATCTGATTACCAAACCCTTCCTTCACCTCTGACAAGATTATAATATGTGAATGTGGGGAATGCCAGGCCTCCACCGTGGTTCGGATTCCACGTTAAACTTTTAGTCCTCATTTCATCTCACAATCACCCTTCCATTACACATTAGCGTAAGTGCGTTAACCCGAACGGGTAGTAAGAGCAGTGCATAAATAATAATAATAATAATAATAATCTTTCTCAAGCATATTAAAAATTATCTCTCCTTATTAACATAAAATGAGTTTTAAAATATCTTATTTTATTACACCACTGGGGCTATACGTTAATGGACTGGTCATGAGGAAGATAGAGTTTTAAAGATAATACACAATCATTTTGCTTGGAGGGAGAGTGATAAACCATTTTATAAAAATAACACACTCTCAGAACACCCAACCAGGATTTTAGCCCCTTACCTCCCCGTCATCGGCAGTATGGTCTATTGTCTTGGATCAGGCGTGTCAAAATCGTTTGTACTAAAGGGTCACATTGAAAATTGAAGATACCAAGAGGGGGCTATTTCAGAAAAGTCATTATTGTCACCTTATTAAATAAAAAATTTATAAAATCATAAATTTTAAAATTCTTACCATAGTAAAAAGAAAATTAAAAACACATAGAAGATTAAGAATGACTATTTCTTCCCAAATATTACAAACTTTTTTTTATATAGATAGAGTGTTAATGTTAGGCCTTATATCTTGAGAGCTAGTTACTTTGATATTTGATAACAAATTCATTTCCGTTCCGTGTTAGTTCCTTTTCGTGTGAGAGAACAACAGTGCACGTAATGGGTGGGCTGATTTAACAATTTTTCGTAGCCGATTTCTAGTTAGTAAATTGTACAACAATTGGGCAAACCTACCTCACTTGCTAAATTTTACCAAATAATAAACAATTCCCATATTTCATAATCACAAACCATGAGCCTTATTAATACATAGTATTAAGTTGCGTTGATGTTGGTTCAACAAGAAAACCACAGGCCGCATATAATATAATGGATTGGGCCATAAGCTTGACCTGCTTCTCTGAGACCAGTGTGGTCCAAAGTTGGATCATAGAATGATGTCTCCTTGTTCTGGTAGTGGTTCTAAGGGTTCTAAGACAATATCTCCTTGTTCTGGTAGTGGTTATAAGGGTTCTAGGACAATATCTCCTTGTACTGGTAGTGGTTCTAAGGTTTCTAGACAATATCTCCTTGTACTGGTAGTGGTTCTAAGGCTTCTAAGACAATGTCTCCTTGTTCTGGTAGTGGTTCTAAGGCTTCTAAGACAATGTCTCCTTGTTCTGGTAGTGGTTCTAAGGGTTCTAGGACAATATCTCCTTGTCTGGTAGTGGTTTAAGGGTTCTAGGACAATGTCTCCTTGTACTGGTAGTGGTTCTAAGGCTTCTAAGACAATGTCTCCTTGTTCTGGTAGTGGTTCTAAGGGTTCTAAGACAATATCTCCTTGTTCTGGTAGTGGTTTAAGGGTTCTAGGACAATATCTCCTTGTACTGGTAGTGGTTCTAAGGCTTCTAAGACAATGTCTCCTTGTTCTGGTAGTGGTTCTAAGGGTTTCTAGGACAATATCTCCTTGTACTGGTAGTGGTTCTAAGGCTTCTAAGACAATGTCTCCTTGTTCTGGTAGTGGTTCTAAGGGTTCTAGGACAATATCTCCTTGTTCTGGTAGTGGTTATAAGGGTTCTAAGACAATGTCTCCTTGTTCTGGTAGTGGTTCTAAGGGTTCTAAGACAATATCTCCTTGTTCTGGTAGTGGTTCTAAGGTTTCTAGGACAATATCTCCTTGTTCTGGTAGTGGTTCTAAGGCTTCTAAGACAATGTCTCCTTGTTCTGGTAGTGGTTCTAAGGGTTCTAGGACAATTCTCCTTGTACTGGTAGTGGTTATAAGGTTTCTAAGACAATATCTCCTTGTTCTGGTAGTGGCTCTAAGGGTTCTAAGACAATGTCTCCTTGTTCTGGTATTGGTTCTAAGGGTTCTAAGACAATGTCTCCTTGTTCTGGTATTGGTTCTAAGGGTTCTAAGACAATGTCTCCTTGTTCTGGTATTGGTTCTAAGGGTTCTAAGACAATGTCTCCTTGTTCTGGTATTGGTTCTAAGGGTTCAAGGACAATGTATCCTTGTTCTGATAGTGTTCCTCAATGTCCTCTAGACTTGTACTCTCTGTCTCCACCATCCCCACGAACATGAAGAAGCCAAGAGAGACACGTCCTCGTACAACCAGTACACGCCGTGTAGCTGCAGCGAGGGTGGAGGCACAGGAACGTTTTGAACAACACAAACCCGAGAAGAAGGCATCCTGGAGCTATCCGGTGTCGATGGAACATTGCTGAACAACAAGAAATACCCTCTCCCTGCACAACATCTCTCTGACTCACGAGAAGAGAACATCTCTCTGACTCACGAGAAGAGGAACATCTCTCTGACTCACGAGAAAGGAACATCTCTCTGACTCACGAGAATAGAAACATCTCTCTGACTCACGAGAATAGGAACATCTCTCTGACTCACGAGAAGAGGAACATCTCTCTGACTCACGAGAATAGGAACATCTCTATGGACTCACGAGAAGAGAACATCTCTCTGACTCACGAGAAGAGGAACAGCTCTCTGACTCACGAGAATAGGAACATCTCTCTGACTCACGAGAAGAGGAACATCTCTATGACTCACGAGAGTAGAACATCTCTCTGACTCACGAGAAGAGGAACATCTCTATGACTCACGAGAGTAGAACATCTCTTGACTCACGAGAAGAGGAACATCTCTCTGACTCACGAGAAGAGGAACATCTCTCTGACTCACGAGAAGAGGAACATCTCTCTGACTCACGAGAAGAGAAACATCTCTCTGACCACGAGAAGAGGAACATCTCTCTGACTCACGAGAAGAGGAACATCTCTCTGACTCACGAGAAGAGGAACATCTCTCTGACTCACGAGAAGAGGAACATCTCTCTGACTCACGAGAATAGAAACATCTCTCTGACTCACGAGAAGAGGAAACATCTCTCTGACTCACGAGAAGAGGAACATCTCTATGACTCACGAGAAGAGGAACATCTCTCTGACTCACGAGAAGAGGAACATCTCTTGACTCACGAGAAGAGGAACAGCTCTCTGACTCACGAGAAGAGGAACATCTCTCTGACTCACGAGAATAGAAACATCTCTCTGACTCACGAGAATAGAAACATCTCTCTGACTCACGAGAAGAGAACATCTCTCTGACTCACGAGAAGAGGAACATCTCTCTGACTCACGAGAAGAGGAACTCTCTCTGACTCACGAGAAGAGGAACATCTCTCTGACTCACGAGAAGAAGAACATCTCTCTGACTCACGAGAATAGAAACATCTCTCTGACTCACGAGAATAGAAACATCTCTCTGACTCACGAGAAGAGGAACATCTCTCTGACTCACGAGAAGAGGAACATCTCTCTGACTCACGAGAATAGAAAACATCTCTATGACTCACGAGAAGAGGAACATCTCTATGACTCACGAGAAGAGGAACATCTCTATGACTCACGAGAAGAGGAACATCTCTATGACTCACGAGAAGAGGAACATCTCCTGACTCACGAGAATAGGAACATCTCTCTGACTCACGAGAATGAGGAACATCTTCTGACACGAGAAGAGGAACATCTCTCTGACTCACGAGAAGAGGAACATCTCTACTGAAACTCACGAGAAGAGGAACATCTCTCTGACTCACGAGAAGAGGAACATCTCTCTGACTCACGAGAAGAGGAACATCTCTCTGACTCACGAGAAGAGGAACATCTTTATGACTCACGAGAAGAGGAACATCTCTCTGACTCACGAGAAGAGGAACATCTCTCTGACTCACGAGAATAGGAACATCTCTCTGACTCACGAGAAGAGGAACATCTCTCTGACTCACGAGAAGAGGAACATCTCTCTGACTCACGAGAAGAGGAACATCTCTCTGACTCACGAGAAGAGGAACATCTCTCTGACTCACGAGAAGAGGAACATCTCTATGACTCACGAGAAGAGGAACATCTCTATGACTCACGAGAAGAGGAACATCTCTCTGACTCACGAGAAGAGGAACATCTCTCTGACTCATGAGAAGAGGAACATCTCTCTGACTCACGAGAAGAGGAACATCTCTCTGACTCACGAGAAGAGGAACATCTCTCTGACTCACGAGAAGAGGAACATCTCTCTGACTCACGAGAAGAGGAACATCTCTCTGACTCACGAGAAGAGGAACATCTCTATGACTCACGAGAAGAGGAACATCTCTCTGACCCACGAGAAGAAGAACATCTCTATGACTCATGAGAAGAAGAACATCTCTCTGACTCACGAGAAGAGGAACATCTCTCTGACTCACGAGAAGAGGAACATCTCTCTGACTCACGAGAATAGGAACATCTCTCTGACTCACGAGAATAGGAACATCTCTCTGACTCACGAGAAGAGGAACATCTCTATGATTCACGAGAAGAGGAACATCTCTCTGACTCACGAGAATGAGGAACATCTCTCTGACTCACGAGAAGAGGAACATCTCTCTGACTCACGAGAAGAGGAACATCTCTCTGACTCACGAGAATAGGAACATCTCTCTGACTCACGAGAATAGGAACATCTCTATGACTCACGAGAAGAGGAACATCTCTATGACTCACGAGAAGAGGAACATCTCTCTGACTCACGAGAAGAGGAACATCTCTCTGACTCACGAGAAGAGGAACATCTCTCTGACTCACGAGAAGAGGAACATCTCTCTGACTCACGAGAAGAGGAACATCTCTCTGACTCACGAGAATAGGAACATCTCTCTGACTCACGAGAAGAGGAACATCTCTCTGACTCACGAGAAGAGGAACATCTCTCTGACTCACGAGAAGAGGAACATCTCTCTGACTCACGAGAAGAGGAACATCTCTCTGACTCACGAGAAGAGGAACATCTCTATGACTCACGAGAAGAGGAACATCTCTATGACTCACGAGAAGAGGAACATCTCTCTGACTCACGAGAAGAGAACATCTCTCTGACTCATGAGAAGAGGAACATCTCTCTGACTCACGAGAAGAGGAACATCTCTCTGACTCACGAGAAGAGGAACATCTCTCTGACCCACGAGAAGAGGAACATCTTTATGACAAACGAGAAGAGGAACATCTCTCTGACTCACGAGAAGAGGAACATCTCTATGACTCACGAGAAGAGGAACATCTCTATGACTCACGAGAATAGGAACATCTCTATGACTCACGAGAAGAGGAACATCTCTCTGACTCACGAGAAGAGGAACATCTCTATGACTCACGAGAAGAGGAACATCTCTATGACTCACGAGAAGAGGAACATCTCTATGACTCACGAGAAGAGGAACATCTCTATGACTCACGAGAAGAGGAACATCTCTATGACTCACGAGAAGAGGAACATCTCTCTGACTCACGAGAATAGGAACATCTCTCTGACTCACGAGAATAGGAACATCTCTCTGACTCACGAGAATAGGAACATCTCTCTGACTCACGAGAATAGAAACATCTCTCTGACTCACGAGAATAGGAACATCTCTCTGACTCACGAGAAGAGGAACATCTCTCTGACTCACGAGAAGAGGAACATCTCTCTGACTCACGAGAATAGAAACATCTCTCTGACTCACGAGAATAGGAACAGCTCTCTGACTCACGAGAAGAGGAACATCTCTCTGACTCACGAGAATAGAAACATCTCTCTGACTCACGAGAATAGGAACATCTCTCTGACTCACGAGAAGAGGAACATCTCTCTGACTCACGAGAAGGAACATCTCTCTGACTCACGAGAATAGAACATCTCTCTGACTCACGAGAAAGGAACATCTCTCTGACTCACGAGAATAGGAACATCTCTCTGACTCACGAGAATAGGAACATCTCTCTGACTCACGAGAATAGGAACATCTCTCTGACTCACGAGAAGAGGAACATCTCTCTGACTCACGAGAATAGAACATCTCTCTGACTCACGAGAATAGGAACATCTCTCTGACTCACGAGAAAGGAACATCTCTCTGACCACGAGAATAGAAACATCTCTCTGACTCACGAGAAAGGAACATCTCTCTGACTCACGAGAAGAGGAACATCTCTCTGACTCACGAGAAAGGGAACATCTCTCTGACACAGAGAGAAACATCTCTCTGACCACGAGAAGAGAAACATCTCTCTGACTCACGAGAATAGGAAACATCTCTATGACTCACGAGAATAGGAACATCTCTTGACTCACGAGAAGAGGAACATCTCTCTGACTCACGAGAAGTAGAACATCTCTCTGACTCACGAGAATAGGAACATCTCTCTGACTCACGAGAAGAGGAACATCTCTCTGACTCACGAGAGTAGAACATCTCTCTGACTCACGAGAATAGGAACATCTCTCTGACTCACGAGAAGAGAAACATCTCTCTGACCACGAGAAAGGGAACAGCTCACTGGCGATCATCCAAGGGATGGTCTTCACTCCGAAGCCATACGTGAAGAATATGTTCCCGTAGAGGGTGAGGGGCACCCAGCTGTAATCTTCAGCTAAGATCGTCCCTCTGACGACGTACACGTACACCCCCATCATCACGACGGAGGGTGGGTTTTCCGAGCCAATAGGCTGTCACCATGCACAGGATGGTGCCTATGGTGCCGATAATAGACGATATTGCCTGGGAAACATAGATTATATAGCAAGATCACGGGCATTACCAGTTCCATGTTGTAGTGGTCAGTGCACCTGGCTACGTGTTTAGGGATCTCGGGCTCAATTCCCGGCTGGTATCTTGGGTATTTTTCACTAAAGGGGAATTACCCCAACGGTCACCAGGATTTGATTAATTAGCTTTAATTGCTTATACTGGTTCCACACATCCTCCATATACTCACCTATCACATCCCACATTCCTATACTATCACCCTCATACTTTTACTATCACCCTCATATACTATCACCATCACCTCATCTCATCTCATGGAAAGAGCATCCAAGGAAAGGATGTACAATTAATACCTTCGGGCATCCCCTGGGACATGGTACATCGGTACTGGACGACATAGCTACAGAATGTAGTTGGACTAGTGAACTAAATTAATGACTTGCTCATTTCGGTGAAGTGAATCACTTTGAACAGTTAGTTGCCAACAGTGAACAGACCTGTCCAGTGTCAATTTCTCTGATCTATGTTGGTTACATCTGAACAACGCTGTCCTCAGTCCCTGGAAGGCCCTCAAGGTTGTCTGTAGTCAGTCTCAATCCGGAGGTAGGGTAATCCACACACACACAACAGTATAGATCATCTTCAGCATTCACCTAGTCTGCACCTAGTCTACACCTTTTCCCTGCCGTGAGAATTACGTCACACACTGGAGCACCTCTCACAGAGACTTTCAGTTTCTGTTTGTTCTTGTGATTACTTTTAACGCAAGACTAGTTCTATTAGTGTGCTTTTATGGGGCACTTAGCAACAATTAGCATGGTGCACCTAGTAACAACTAGCATGGTGCACTTAGCAATAACTAGCATGGTGTATTTAGCAGAAACTAGAATGATGCACCTAGTAATTAGCATGGTGCACTTAACAGAAACTAGAATGATGCACCTAGTAACAGTTAGCATGGTGCACTTAGCAATAACTAGCATGGTGTAACCAGCCTCGGTGGCGTAGTTAGCTAACGCTCTTGTTTTGTGTTGAGCTAGACTGCTGAGGATGGGGGAGATCAAGGTTTGATTCTTGCTCGGGTGAACTGGGGTGGGTTTCCTAAATGGTTTTCCACTCTCCCGCTCGCAAATGTGGGTTAACTTCATCTGTATTCAACCTTCCAAATTTCTAACTCATTAGCGTAATTAATACTTAGGCCTACAACCCTAACGGTTTGTAAGACGTGGCGCTAATTAATAAATAATATTATTGGTCTTTCACTGTCCCTCCATGCAAATGCAGGTACTCTTCCTCTGTATTCAACCTTCTCAAACCATAACAACTAGAATCGTGTGTATAACCCGAACGGATAGTAGTTGGAAAATTAATAAAATGAAAATATAATATTCTTCCTTTGTATTTCTAGAAGTTTTTTTTAAAAGTAATAGATAGACTTACAAAGATTTACATACTTTGCATGTCACGCTACAAAATTCGATGTACTTTCTTTTTTAGCGCGGTGTAAAACCAATTTATAAATTTTGCATTTTATTTAGGTCATATGTGTCCTAGAAACAAAAGTAGATAGATAGATGAGATATAGTAAAATATTATCAACGATGACCACAAATGTTGACAAGAATTGGAGAAAAGAGACAAATCAAGAAACAAAAGATGGATCGGCTAGGACATTGGATGAGAAAAGAAATGCCCGATGCAAGATTTCAATGTAAGGGATGACCTGGTGGTCTAGGGGTAAGGTGGCTGACTTCTGTTCTAGGGGTCCAGGGTTCAATACTCGGTCCCGGCACAGTTTTATCTGATTACCAAACCCTTCCTTCACCTCTGACAAGACGTGTATTAATCACAACTTGTGAATGTGAGGAATGCCAGGCCTCCACCGTGGTTCGGATCCCACGTTAAACTGTAGGTCCTCCATTTCATCTCACAATAACCCTACCATTACACTTTAGCGTAAGTGCGTATAACCCGAACGGGTAGTAAGACGAGGTGCTAATAATAATAATAATAATAATAATAATAATAATAATAATAATAATAATAATAGTAGTAATTTAAGCTCGTAGGATTTACCCCCTCCTCACCTTCTAATTTGGTTTTATATCACTCTTTATTCTAATTGTAGTGCGGGTACACTTCCTCTAAATTACACCTTTCTCATCCCTATCATATTAGCGTAATTAGTATAATCCGAACGGATATTAACATGTGGAGATTAAAGAAAGTTTTAGTTTGTGTTCAGGTTAAACGCAAACATTTATTAATCGCGCTTATACATAAGAAAATAAGGAAGGTTTAATTTATAGGAAGTGTACCCACATTTGTGCTAAGAAGGAATGTGAGTCCATCGAGGTAAATAAATACACCCTCAGTACACCTGGCCGGTTTTCGAAACCCGAGTCCCCGTAGTCGGCAGTCTAGTCTACTGCGAGAGGGACGCCTTAGACTACACAGCCACCGAAGTGTGTCCTCAAGAATTCTCTCAACAGAACAAGGACCCCTTATGTTTAATATGTAGTGGAAATTTGGAAGAAGAAACTTTCATAAAAGGAAGCATAGTAGTTTTTTTTGTCACAATTGATAACATTTTACTAGTATAGTGCCAGGCCACCACCATGGTTCGGATTCCACGTTAAACTGTAGGTCCTCCATTTTATCTCACAATCACCCTATCATTACACATTAGCGTAAGTGCGTATAGCCCGAACGGGTAGTAAGACGCGGTGCTAATAATAATAATAATAATAATAATAATAATAATAATAATAATAATAATAATAATAACTAGTATAGTATTATTATTATTATTGTTATCTTATAGTTATTGATAATATTTATCTAAAGTGACATCTGCAGATCACATGACTTGATAGAAATAGTTCTTGTAGTTTCTCTAGTTGTCAGATAAGGTTCTTCTTATGAAATTGAACCGTAGTTTTCCATCAGCTGGTAAAACATGTTCTGGTTGTTTAAGAAGCAATTACCAGTATAACTGACTTTGCTCTTATCTAATTTTTGTTCTCATTGAGCCAAGAGACAAAGTTTTTTTACTTTCCAGTCAACATAATATATTGTATATCTACCCACCAAGCGAGTGTTTTTGTTTATTAGGGACTAACGACAAGAATAATAAAACAGATTAAGCTCCTTTGAACTAAACCATAAACCTATGTGCTTGGAAATTAGAATGAAATAATGATGTGCTAAGATAGGTATACCAAATAGCTGTGTACAAAATCTGTTTGTTATTAAAATATTGCCTAGATTAGGTACGGATTAAATTTAATAAATCAATTTTGAACATGATTAAAATTTAATATCGACATCAATATTTTCACAACGTATCGTCCGTCTCCTTTAGTTTTTTCATTGTATACTATTATGTTTAAATCCTGAGATTTTTAAAAAAAATCTAAATTTTAGTCAGATTTTACGTTACTAAGAGCAAATCCGATTTTATACAGAAAGTTAATCTGGGTGAAAAAAAAAAAAAAAAGAGAGATTATTAAGCTTCTGTCAACCCTCTCTCTATCTTGTGGATAATTCCTATACTAAGATACGGTTAGTACGTAATCCTGCTCATAGATGTCAGTAAAACACTGCCTGGTTGCGTCTGCCTTCTTTTAATGACATTTTGCTCAGTAAATAATAGATAATATTCCAAAATAATATTTTCAGATCACCACGAGTGGTTAGATTTATGTTTTTAATTATAATAAATATATAATATTATTTGTATACTATTACCGTACATAATAACTGCGTGTATAGCATTAAATTATATCTTATTGGCGTGAGTAAGTACATGAACATGACGCATTTGAGAAATGTCTATCAGTTTGATGCATAGCACCGCCTGCCATGGTAATAACTGAATTAAAACCATACCATATGCTATCGGGATGCTAAAAAAAATAATATATTCAACCCAATCAACTTACTATTCACAAATAACATTTCTCTTGGAATTATTTAAACCAAGTTGACGTTACAATTAATAGTTCACACTAAAATTAATAACTTAATTAACTCTGAACTTGTAATCGAAACAAAAGTGAACAATGTCATGTAGAGTTTTTTTATTACTATATTTCTGGGTTAGTAGCATCTAGGACCTCCTGAAATTAGTCACTATTATACCAATCGTACACTTGGCCACTCCAACAGGGATGTGATATTGATACCTCGAACAACAGAGATTGTTCTAGAAGGACAGAATGTAGATCACGACACAGGAGACGCGATTGTACTCCCCCCTCACCCCTCTACACTCTTGTTTGCACAAAAGTCAAAGTTGACAGTCACTTATTAACTGTATACAATGGAAATGTCACGTAATGACATCTCTTAATCAGGAGGTCCAAAATGATACGACCCCCGTCAAGGACATTATATATCAACGAAGTTGTCACAATATCCCGTGTCCAGGTACTCCATTAAGTTGTCACAATATCCCGTGTCCAGGTACTCCATCAAGTTGTTACAATACCCCCTTGTACGGGTATTCCAGTAGGTTGTCACAATATCCCGTGTTCAGGTACTCCATCAAGTTGTCACAATATTCCTTTGTCCAGGTACTCCAGCAAGTTGTCACAATATCCCGTGTCCAGGTAAGGTTGTCACAAAATACTCTTGTCTAAGTACTTCAGCAGGTTGTCAAAATATCACCTTGTCAGGTACTTCAGCAGGTTATCACAATATCACTTTGTATAGACACTCCCTCAGGTTGTCGCAATATCCCCTTGTTCAGACACTCCCTCAGGTTGTCACAATATCCCCTTGTCCAGACACTCCCTCAGGTTGTCACAATATCCCCTTGTCCAGGCACTCCCTCAAGTTGTCACAATATCCCCTTGTACAGGCACTCCTCAAGTTGTCACAATATCACCTTGTCCAGGCACTCCCTCAGGTTGTCACAATATCACCTTGTCCAGACACTCCCTCAAGTTGTCACAATATCCCCTTGTCCAGGCACTCCATCAAGTTGTCACAATATCCCCTTGTACAGGCACTCCCTCAAGTTGTCACAATATCACCTTGTATAGACACTCCCTCAGGTTGTCACAATATCCCCTTGTCCAGACACTCCCTCAAGTTGTCACAATATCCCCGTGTCCAGGCACTCCATCAAGTTGTCACAATATCACCTTGTTCAGGCACTCCCTCAGGTTGTCACAATATCCCCTTGTCCAGACACTCCCTCAGGTTGTCACAATATCCCCTTGTCCAGGTACTCCAGCAAGTTGTCACAATATCCCTTGTCCAGGTACTCCCTCAAGTTGTCACAATATCACCTTGTCCAGGTACTCCCTCAAGTTGTCACAATATCACCTTGTCCAGGCACTCCCTCAGGTTGTCACAATATCCCTTGTCCAGACACTCCCTCAAGTTGTCACAATATCCCCGTGTCCAGGCACTCCATCAAGTTGTCACAATATCACCTTGTCCAGGCACTCCATCAAGTTGTCACAATATCCCCTTGTACAGGCACTCCCTCAAGTTGTCACAATATCCCCTTGTCCAGGTACTCCAGCAAGTTGTCACAATATCCCCTTGTACAGGCACTCCATCAAGTTGTCACAATATCACCTTGTCCAGGTACTCCCTCAAGTTGTCACAATATCACCTTGTTCAGGCACTCCCTCAGGTTGTCACAATATCCCCTTGTCCAGACACTCCCTCAGGTTGTCACAATATCCCTTGTCCAGGTACTCCAGCAAGTTGTCACAATATCCCTTGTCCAGGTACTCCACCAGGTTGTCACAATATTCCCTTGTCCAGGTACTCCAGCACAAGGTCCTTGGTTCGCTGCCGGTAGCTAGGAGTCTGGGTTGATATCCAGTTGGCGAGACTCTCGTCCGAGTAGAAGTCCTCCAGACGGTAACTGCCAACGTCCGGCAGGTTGTCCACGTCAGCTGTGACGGCCGTCATGATCCACATCCCCGCGAACAGTCCGTACATCTCGCATCTGGTCACCTCCCTCCTCAGCTCTCGCAAGGTCATGGGAACCTCACCCTCGTGAGGGGATCCCCTGACCAAACGCTGGAAGGCCGCCGTCAGCGACTGGTGGTAGGCCCGGAGCAGCTCCTGGTAGTGCCGCCTGCGGATGTCCCAGAAGGTGCTGGTATACAGGAAGTGGAGGATGTCTATGGCGGGGGAGCAGTACCTGCACGAGAAGGGGACGTGTCCAATCGTTAGCAACACAGGGGGGAAGGGGGAAACTAGATACACGACTTACACACTAACACGGCCTTGGGCCGCAGATCTTTAATAAGTAATTTGATACGCACATCAGTGGTCATGCAGACAAAGACGTTTGTCACGTCTGTTATTTTTTTTTTCTACGAGGAGGTTTCTCTCCGAGCAAGTCTAATCAACACCAGCATTTTCCTTGAACTGAGGTTAGGAAACCAAATCGTGGGTGATGGAGAGCTCTTTCTTGCCCCTAGATCATGCGGATGTAATTTAACCTCGGCCTAAAGAGCTTATGTCAGGTGTGCTAACAACTCAGTTGGAATGTAAAGTGCTATTAAAAGAGGAAATACAACATAAAAAACATATGTTGACAAATAGGCCTTCAATGGGACATAGACATTAAACAAGCAGATACAGTCAAATTGGCCCTCCAGTACCTGGCAACCTGAAGATCCAAGAGCCGGACGTCCTCAACCGCAGGCCTCCCTCCTCCCTCCTCCTTGTACCGGAACAGGATGTTGTTGATCCAGAAATCTCCGTGGGTGATCACGGAGAAAGGCTCGCTGGGCTTCACGAGCCCCACCATCTTGTTGAAGATGGTCCCTCTCTGACCCTCGAGGGCCTTGACGGCCTTCAGCAGCAGGGGACCCCCATCGTCGCCTGCCTGCAGCGCGGAAATCCTCAATCCACCGATGGCCATCTTGCAGGCGGTTTCCAAAGATGGGCTGAAGAGGTGGGCAGCCTCCTGGACGAAGATCACCTCGCGGATCTGGTGACGGGTGCGGAGGAAGGCTTCCGGTTCTAGAAGCTTCATCGCCAGTGAGAGAGCGTGGTACCTCGCTAGCTCCTGAAGGAATAGCAGTATAAAATGTCAGTCACGTGAGGAACTACTCTGCAACTATATGTCGTGGTACCTCGCTAGCTCCTGAAGGAATAGCAGTATAAAATGTCAGTCACGTGAGGAACTACTTTACAAGAATAAGTCGTGGTACCTCACTAACTCCTGAGGTAATAAAAGGAATAACTCAACTAAGGAGATATGATTATATTTGTACAAGTAAAAATCTTTAGCGAAATTAAAATTGACCAGACCCAATCTAGGAACGAACTAGTGACCTGTAGCGCAAGTTTGCTGTGCTCGAGGTCCAACCCCTCCTGCCGGTCGCACATCCTGAACCCCGCGGGCTGGAGGTCCTCCAGGACGATGACGTCATTCCTGAAGGCCAGGTTGGCGTGCAGGCACTTGGGTACCCTGGGTGCGTCCTCTCCATCCCCGGAGAACCGCTCGAAGCTGAGGATGACCCGCGAGTAGGCCGCGGTCTCGTTCTTGAACACAGGATCGGTCCGTAGCAGCTCTCTGGTCGAGACTTTGGGAGGTTGTCGCTTCAGTACCAGACTCCATCTTCCTTCTGCAAGAACAGGAAGAAAGTAACCAGGGTCCTATAGACTTGTAGTCAGTCTCCCTGACCACTCAGTCACAGAGAGAATGTAGCCAGGGTCCTATAGACTTGTCAGTCTCCCTGACTACTCAGTCACAGACAGAATGTAACCAGGGTCCTCTATACTTGTAGTCAGTCTCCCTGACCACTCAGTCACAGACAGAATGTAACCAGGGTCCTATAGACTTGTAATCAGTCTCCCTGACCACTCAGTCACAGAGAGAATGTAGCCAGGGTCCTATAGACTTGTCAGTCTCCCTGACTACTCAGTCACAGACAGAATGTAACCAGGGTCCTCTATACTTGTAGTCAGTCTCCCTGACCACTCAGTCACAGACAGAATGTAACCAGGGTCCTATAGACTTGTAATCAGTCTCCCTGACCACTCAGTCACATACCGGATTGAACCAAGGTCCTCTAGACTTATATTCAGTCTCCCTGACCACTCAGTCACATACCGGATTGAACCAAGGTCCTCTAGACTTATATTCAGTCTCCTTGAATTCTCAGCCATAGTTACGTATACAAAATATAATATATCGGTCAACTTATCTCAAAGGAAATACGATAGAATGTAATCACATATATTTTTTTCTTTTTAATTATCAGCCAATGACCCTTTATTGCTTAAATTTCAACGGTCACGTCATAATACAAAGATAATATTTGATTACTTCACATATAATATGAACAAAGCATTTGTTTGGGTACAAGGCCTCACGTCCATTCTGTTCAAAACATCTAAATTATATTTGCAAATTAATTGAATAGAATTTTTTTTATTATATTAAAAATTGACTAAAAACTAAATTGAGATTAAGAGTTAAAAACAAAATTTGTGGAAACCTATAATAGTATGCGTTTTATTAAGATGGTGTGTGCGTGGGTTCAAAATCAACCGGGGTCGACAAATTTGAACCCGTCTTGGTGGCGTAGTTAGCTAACGGGCTAGTTGTGTTAATCTAAACTGCCGAGGACGGGAATATCGAGGTTCGAATCTCGGCTGGGTGAACTGGGGGTGGTTTTCTCCTAAATGGTTTTCCACTCTCCCTCCACGCAAATGCGGGTTCACTTCTTCTAAGTTCAACCTTCCAAATTCCCAATCCATTAGCGTGATTAGTAATTAAGCGTATAACCCGAACGGGTAGTAAGACGCGACGCTTAAAAAAATGGCGTTGAGAACTAAGCAATCGTCATTAATTTCTCATGTAGTCCATCATAATTTGAAAGAAAATTTTAAAATCAGATATTAATTAAAATAAATAAATATTTATCATCAAAGTTCTAGTATACAGTGTTATTTTTCACGCCAAACACTTCCTAAAACTACATCTGTAATTTTAAAAATAGAATTAATAAGATTGCGATTTCTACTCGAGTTAATAACTAAATATCAAATTTGAACAAAAACTATCAAACATTACTGGCTGTTTCCTCAGATACAGATGGACAAAATTGTACAGACTTATTTTTTAATAAGGGAGGTTCAAAAAAAACATCAAAATTTCATCATAATATTAAAGAATAAAATTTTCGCTCTCACAATATTCTCTTCAAATGAAAAATATGCCCATATACCTAGATCTGTGAAAATAATGTGCTGATTTTTGTGTTTAGAAATTTCACTTTTACACCCCAGAATAGTTTTTTCTACTAATTTATTAATATATATATATATATATATATATATATATATATATATATATATATATATATATATATATATATAATATATATATAAGCCCCTCCTCAAAGTACCCCCAAACCCCACTCCCTCAATTTTTCTCAAAGAAATAAATACTACTATAAATAATAGCGCGCGCAGCGCCTAGAGACCACGTGGTTCCATTAAATAAATCTGAAGCATGTGCACATGTGATAGTACTTTACAATATTCCTCTGTGACGTCAGCGCGGTTCTATTTATAGACTTGTTGGGCCTATCTTTACAGGAAGTTGGCGAGGACCTAAATACTCGCTTCGGTTTTGGCAAACTTTGGGACTTTTAAGACTTTGGGTTCTTGAACCTTACTCTCAAGGATCTGATCGATTTAGTAACTGCCCTTCGGACCCTAGTCACGTCGTCTAGGGCGTTAGACTCACAACGGAACATTATATACCAGCCTGTTGAAAAGACTGCACCTTAGGTTCTACCCTCACAGCTGGACCCTGGTCACATCATCTAGGGTGTCAGGCTCACCACGGAATATTATATACCAGTTGGTTGAATAGACTATACTTTGGGTTCCACACTTACAGCCGGACCCTGGTCACGTGGTCTAAGACGCCAGACTCCCAACGGGACAGTTAACAATCTCAGCACGCTGAACAGACTATACTTGGATCAATACTTACAGCTGGACCATGGTCACGTGGTCTAAGACGTCAGGCTCCAACGGACAGTGAACATCTGAGCACGTTGAACAGACTATACCTTGGGTTCCACACTTACAACCCGACCCTGGTCACGTGGTCTAAGACGTCAGGCTCCCAACGGGACAGTGAACAATCTGAGCACGTTGAACAGACTATACCTTGGGTTCCACACTTACAACCGGACCATGGTCACGTGGTCTAAGACGCCAGACTCCCAACGGGACAGTGAACAATCTGAGCACGTTGAACAGACTATACTTGGGTTCCACACTTACAACCGGACCATGGTCACGTGGTCTAAGACGCCAGACTCCCAACGGGACAGTGAACAATCTGAGCACGTTGAACAGACTATACCTAGAGTGCCGGCCTTGCGACTCCCTCGCACCCGGACTCTGGTCACCGCGGACATGTAATTGTCGCCGCTGTTGCAGGCGGGGCTGACCTCCAGGTGGTGGAGGATCAGAGTGGGGTCATCCTCCGACACCCTCAGCAGCTCCTGGAGGAAATCTCGGTCAGAGGAGATATCCTCCTCTACTTGCTGGGACTGCTCCAGGGACGTCATGCTCTGGGATCTGCCGGCACAGAGTGGAGGTGTACTCATGGGGAGCTTAACAGACCCTCACACATGTGACACTGAATATAACACTCACACATGTGACACTACTACCAACAACCACTCACACATGTGACACTACTACCAACAACCACTCACACATGTGACACTACTACCAACAACCACTCACACATGTGACACTATACAACAACACTCACAATGTGACACTGAATATAACACTCAACATGTGACACTACTACCAACAACCACTCACACATGTGACACTACTACCAACAACCACTCACATAAGGCATCAGGATTTAAATCTGCAGGATTGCTGTTGATGGAGAGGTTGTGGTTCTAATCTGGGCCAAATGACTTTGGGAAGGTGGTGAGGGTTTTCAAATGTGATTTAGAATATCCCATCTCTCTCCCAGATAATGTGATGACACTTTCTCTAAAATAAACTTCTCGTCTTTAACTCCTCAGACTATCGTTTTAGCGCCACTTCTTACGGCCCGTTAATTATTATATTCTTATGTATTAATTACACTAATGGTTTTATGGATTAGGGGGGTTGTATCTATAAGAAATGTATTCTCATTTGCGTAGAGAGAGAGTTGAAAACAATTTGGTAAAAACCACCCTCGGTACACCCGACCAAAATTTGAACCTCAATCTCCCCGTCATCGGCAGTCCAGTCTACTGCGTGAATAACGCCTTAGACCATGCGGCAGCCGAAGCGGGTCAGCTTTTATTAACCATAATTTTGTAGGAAATAGTTAAAACAAGGCGAGCGTTTTCAAGCGCAGTCATTGGGCGTTCAAATGTTATTTTCTTTAAAATGATTTGAGCACTTGTCTCCAACGCTATTTATGTGAGGCTCAACAGCGCATATACTGGAATAGAGTACTGTGTATGATACTCACCTGAGTGGCTGGATGGTTTAGGGCGCTACTCTCGCAGTAGACTAGAGGGCCGATGACGGCCAGATCGGAACGGGGCTAAAACCCCGGTCGGGTGTACTGAGGAATGATTTGTCCTAAGTTGTATTTCCACTCTCCCTCCACGCAAATTTGGGTACAACATTTTCTATGAATTCAACCTTCTCATACTTAATTGATTAACATAATAAGTACACACGCGTATGATCTAAACAGGTAGTAAGACGTGGTAATATAAGATAGCAAGATCGTACCGAATTCTGTTCTGAGGGGCAGCTACTGTTTTGAGTGTTGGCTGATGTCCTCCGTCAGATGTTGGGTGAACTGGATATATCTGGGTCCAAACTGTCCTTATCCTTTGCAGTGCTCATCCTTTGGTGTCTAGGTTGTATTCTGATGTCAGCGCTTGCTGAAAATATTTCTAGAACTATATGGAATTCACAGCGGGCATCTCGGCGAGGATATATTTGATGTGGTTTTAAATCTCACAATGTTATATGATATCTTGAACGTAGCTAATTAACCACGACACTATTAGTTCAACAAATTCCAAAACTATACGTTTACATAAAATAAATGAAAATGAGTGTAAATAGATTTAAAAATTGTTGTTTTTCTCCAACCTTGAGTTTAGAATTTTTTTTATTCACTCGCTGATTTAACACTTAATAAACACATTTTTTTAAAAGTAGTTTTCTCTTGTTTTTTTAAGCGGGGTAGTAAAAGTAGTACCGATTGTTTTGTGTCGGGTTGCCACGCTACTGCAAGTTTAACGACGTTTAACACTCAAAACGTTTTATAGTTTTTGCCACATCAGAATATCTTGTCTTTATCAATCGCATGACGTTCTCTTTATTTCAATATCTATCTTTCCCTTTGTTTTTTTTTAAAGGTTACACATCCATTTTGCTATTAAAAGACGGGTTGTATTTTCTTATCTCCACTTTCTTATTTCATACAATTATTAAGGAGATGGTTACACTTATAATCGTGGTATTATATGTTCATCATAACCATATATTAATATTCCATAATCTCTATTGGTATAAGAACCAGTGGCGCTCTCTTTATGCCTATGTTTCAGCCAGGTAAACATAGCAAAATTATTTCAAAAAACTTACTGAATTATTTTTATAACTAACAAACCATTTATGACAATAATAATTACTTATATTATTTGGTGATTATCTATTTTATAGTTTTCTTATATAATTTACAGAATTTATTCTTTAATACTATTTTTTTTACCCATATGGAATTTGATTCTCTATATAAATTAATTTCTTTTTGTAAAGGACCCGCCCATAAAACAATGTATAGCTATATTAAGGTGGCTGGGGGGGGGGGGGGGGATATAGGTTACAGGAGAACAGAACCGATGTTATCGCAGTTTTTATAGCAACATATAGATATGTTTTTTGGTCAAAATAAATTAAAAATTCCTCCAGTAGTAACCTAGAGTTTTATTTCCTTCACACGGTAGTATCAACAGTTGTTGAATATCTGTTACTCACGAACTTAGCGGCATTAGATGCGAAACTTTTTAAATTAAGAGAAAAAGTTATCATTAAATTCCAGAACATCCTTTACAGATATTCAACAATTACTGTTGATATTACCCCTGAAAGAAGATGACACTCTTATGTTTGTATGGAGGCAATATTTCATATATTTTGATGAAAAAATGTTTTGCTGTATTTATTATTTATTTTATTTAGCAACGCGTCTTACTACCCTTTCGGATTATACGCTTAAGTACTAATTACACTAATGGATTAGGAATTAGGAAGGTTGGATTTAGAGGAAATGAGCCTGCATTTGCGTGGAGAGAGTAGAAAACTATTTTAGGAAAAATTATTATTATTATTATTATTATTATTATTATTATTATTATTATTATTAGCACCGCGTCTTACTACCCATTCGGGTTATACGCACTTACGCTAATGTGTAATGGTAGGGTGATTGTGAGATGAAATGAAGGACCTACAGTTTAACGTGGAATCCAAACCACGGCGGAGACCTGGCATTCCTCACATTCATATTTTAGGAAAAACCACCCCCAGTTCACCCAACCGAGATTCGAACCTCGATCTCCCTGTCCTCGGCAGTCTAGCTCATCGCGACTAACGTGTTAGCTAACTACTCCACCGGGTATTTGCTATAAAAACTGTAAAAACACTGACATTTTTTCACGTCACCATCTTAAAGTAATCAACTCCACGTTTCCTATGCCGTTTATTTGCGAATTTGATATTTATTTTACTTATATAGTGTACTGATGGAAACCAGGTTATGTACTGTACCTACAGATTATATGAAAATGTATCTAAATAACAACATTGGAACCAGGCGTAATACCAATACCATCTTATTCCTGGATTGCTCATGGTAGTAACATTATTTACAATATTCCTTTATTTTGAATTGAACTTGTATTTGTAAATTAAATATAATATAATTTGTGGAACTCTAATGAAGTGGTTCTTAAGGATGGAAATATGGGGGGCCACAATGCCCCCCTAGGGGTGAGGTGAAAGTCCGGCAAGTTTAAGGCCTATATTCAAGTATTTGAAAACATTTCACCGAAAAAAAAAAACTTGTTTTAATTTACATTAATTTAATTTATTAGCAGTCAATTTCTGGTCACAAAATATTACCTTAATTTTTTTTTATCACCGCAACTTACTACCCGTTTGAGCTATAGACCACGAATACGTACTGAGTATAATAATTTGTTATGGACGAATAAGGTTTAATTTTTAAGGAAGTGTATCCGCATTTGCTTGGAGGGAGCGTGGTAAGCCAAATAGCAAAATCTATTCCCAATTAACCCGACCGGTAATCGAACCCTGATATCACCGCCATCGGAAGTCAAGTATATAGCGATATTGATGTCTTAGACCATGTGACCACCGAAGCGGGCATGGGAGAGCAGATCTATTAAAGTTTATAGCCGTCAGACAAATACATGCACGGCGATAAGAACTATAAAACTAATGAGATGTGTGGATGGTAATCTACCCCTTAACATTGCAAAAGCATGTGTTTACTATCGAGCATGTATTGGCGATAACCGCACACGAGTGATCCGAAAGAAACTGGGTCAGTCCTCTCTTACGCCGCGATAGTATACAAACTGTGATGAGTTGTTTCTTGGGACATCAATTTGATTGAGATCTGTTGAAGTGTGTTAAAGGGAGTACCTAGACTTCTAGAGGTCAAGCAAGAGACAAGAATCTGAAACGCCTCATCCAGTGTCTGACCGTTACTAAAATATCCAGACATTTTAAAAATATTCCTTATAACAACAAAACTAAAATAATAACAACTCGGGTAAAACAGCGAGATTATTTAAATAAAATTCAATGTTATATAAATAAATGAATGATTTATGAGGTCTAAGCATGATTAAAATGTATCAATAGTTATTAATGAAGTTAAAACTTAAATCCATTGATTAGTTGCAAATCTAACAGTACGATGAAAGTAAAATGTAAAATAAAAATAAAGAAAGGAAAAAAATTAAATAGATTATATTGCAAAGAAAACTTAAGTTGATTAAATTATTTAAGTTTATATTGGACTGGACTACAATTTACAATATTTTTTTTGTGGGGGGGGGGGGGTAATTTGCTGTATGAAATTAAAACAAGTCACGTTAACAACAAAATCGACAACAACAAACTTTTGGGATGTTTTCTTCTTCAAGCATTATTTTATAATGAAGGTACAAGTCCATCTAAATAATTTAACTTAAAAAAAACTTAAAAAATTGAGCATCTACATTTTATTCTGCTACCTCGATTTTCAAAAAGTATTCCATATGAAACTTTTCAGTCACTTTCATCGTTAGTGCTAGTTTCATCGCATCCGGGTGAATTAATATTGTTAAGTTGGCAAGTTAATGATGATATCTGTCATGTGCATAGCAGCACTAAATGATACACTTTTTAAACGAAAAGAACAAGTTGTCATCAAATTTCAGGACACCCTTGACAGATATTCAACAACTGTTGATACCACCGTGTGAAGAAAACTAAACTCTATGTTTCTACTGGAGCAATATTTCTTTATTTCGACAAAAAAAAAATTGATGTAAAAACTGTAAAAAAAAATACTGATCTTTTATCACTTTCTATACATCACAATCTAAAATTTTGTTAGATATAGGAGAGATAACGTCTTTAGCATAGTGAAATATTTCAACGTTTAAGGTTTCCTCAACAGATAATATGTAGATCCTTAAAATAATATACACTTTCTCCATGCAAAGTCGGGTAAACTTCCTATAAAGTCAACCCTCCTCATCCTTGGCACTTTAGTGTAGTTAGTACATTTGCATACAACCCGAAAGGGTAGTAAGACGCGGTGCTAAAAATAAACATAATTATTAATTGAAACTATAAAATAAAGTTCTCCCCACTAACTTAGAAATCAAAACTCCCCGAAGGTGTTTCTGTACTTACGATTCGACTTCCTGCGGCGGGATCTTGTTTCAGAATGGTCCCATATCCTGTCGCCGTGTGGCTGGTTGCATACGTAACCCTGACATTCTCCTTGAACAAGTTGCACGACGCAGTTGCATAATGCAGCTGCAATTATGACGTTGCACTATAGGAAATGCACCGAGAATAATATTCACAGCGGGTTTGACCTTGTAGATTTGCAGATAGAATAGAAAAGATGGAAATAACGCTGGTAAGTACAAGGCCATGAGGAACTGTGTGACAGAATACTGATAGGGAACATAAACCTGTATTTTATTACAAATGGACTTTTGGGGAAACTTTTAGAAAATACAAACATGTTTTGTTGCAGTTATCATTGTGCTACGTTGGTTTGGGCATGTTGAAGGGATGGGTGTACCCCCTGAAAGGTGCCCGCGTACCCCAGTTTGAGAACCACTGGTCTAGAACAAGCCTTACAAGACGATAACTATACAAAAATAAAACATTTTGTCTCATTTTCTACCCGTGTACGCTGGACCACGTATTTACACAAATGTGATAGGGTTGTGTAAGCTATCATTTAAAAGAAGTATACCAGCATTACCCATTATCGTTGATCACATGGTCAAGGTCACCTGACTCACAATATAGTGTATGTTTGAATACGGGAAGATCGGGGTTCGATACTGGCTGGGTGCAATGAAGATGCATTTTACTAAATGATTTTCATCTATCTATCCACGTAAATGCAGATACAATTCCTCTAAAATTAAACCGTACTAATCCATAACACATCGATGTAATTATACATAGGCCTCTGTCCATCTCACGGTAGTCCGTACCTAGCCTCTTCCATCTCACGTGTAGTCCGTACCTAGCCTCGTTCATCTCACGTGTAGTTCGTACCTAGCCTCGTGTCCATCTCACGTGTCAGTCCGTACCTAGCCTCGTGTCCATCTCACGTGTAGTCCGTACCTAGCTCATGTCCATCTCACGTGTAGTCCGTACCTAGCCTCATGTCCATCTCAGGGTAGTCCGTACCTAGCCTCGGGCCTATCTCAAGTGTAGTCCGTACCTAGCATCATCTCCATCTCACGTGTAGTCCGTACCTAGCCTCGTATCCATCTCACGTGTAGTCCGTACCTAGCCTGTGCCTATCTCACGTGTAGTCCGTACCTAGCCTTGTATCCATCTCACGTGTAGTCCGTACCTAGCCTCGTGTCCATCTCACGTGTAGTCCTACCTAGCCTCATATCCATCTCACGTGTAGTCCGTACCTAGCCTCGTATCCCATCTCACGTGTAGTCCGTACCTAGCATCGTGTCCATCTCACGTGTAGTCCGTACCTAGCATCGTGTCCATCTCACGTGTAGTCCGTACCTAGCCTCGTATCCATCTCACGTGTAGTCCGTACCTAGCCTCGTATCTATCTCACGTGAAGTCCGTACCTAGCATCGTGTCCATCTCACGTGTGGTCCGTACCTAGCCTCGTATATATCTCACATTAGTTCGTACCTAGCCTCGGGCCTGTCTCACGTGTAGTCCGTACCTAGCCTCATATCCATCTCACGTGTAGTCCGTACCTAGCCTCGTGTCTATCTCACGCGTAGTCCGTACCTAGCCTCGTATCTATCTCACATTAGTCCGTACCTAGCCTCGGGCCTATCTCACGTGTAGTCCGTACCTAGCCTCGTATCCATCTCACGTGTAGTCCGTACCTAGCCTCGTGTCCATCTCACGGGTAGTCAGTATATAGACTCGTGTTAATCAGCTGTGATCTTAGTGCGACTGTCCCTTGTCAATGAGGTCGAACATCGACTGGATCTTATCAGCAAGACCACTTGTGCGTCACAGTGGCTAGGTCACAACACAAATACCCCTCCCTCTATCCCCCAGCTACATAAGGCCACAAGAAGCAGCCACCCAGTGGTTAGCACGTCTTACTCTTGGTTACATCGCTCTACAACCAGGGACTGTGGGTCTCCAGAAGAATTACTGGCGCCTACCTCTTAGTGTCTCTAGGGAGCACTGACTCCTATATCTGTGGGTCTCCAGAAGAAGTACTGGCTCCTACCTCTGTGAGTCTCCAGAAGAAGTACTGGCTCCTACCTCTGTGAGTCTCCTGAAGAAGTACTGACTCCTACCTCTGTGAGTCTCCTGAAGAAGTACTGACTCCTACCTCTGTGAGTCTCCTGAAGAAGTACTGACTCCTACCTCTGTGGGTCTCCAGAAGAAGTACTGGCTCCTACCTCTGTGGGTCTCCTGAAGAAGTACTGGCTCCTACCTCTGTGGGTCTCCTGAAGAAGTACTGACTCCTACCTCTGTGGGTCTCCTGAAGAAGTACTGGATCCTACCTCTGTGGGTCTCCAGAAGAAGTACTGACTCCTACCTCTGTGGGTCTCCTGAAGAAGTACTGACTCCTACCTCTGTGGGTCTCCAGAAGAAGTACTGGCTCCTACCTCTGTGGGTCTCCTGAAGAAGTACTGGCTCCTACCTCTGTGGGTCTCCTGAAGAAGTACTGACTCCTACCTCTGTGGGTCTCCTGAAGAAGTACTGGATCCTACCTCTGTGGGTCTCCAAAAGAAGTACTGGCTCCTACCTCTGTGGGTCTCCTGAAGAAGTACTGGCTCCTACCTCTGTGGGTTTCCTGAAGAAGTACTGGCTCCTACCTCTGTGAGTCTCCTGAAGAAGTACTGACTCCTACCTCTGTGGGTCTCCAGAAGAAGTACTGGATCCTACCTCTGTGAGTCTCCTGAAGAAGTACTGACTCCTACCTCTGTGGGTCTTCAGAAGAAGTACTGGATCCTACCTTGTGGGTCTCCTGAAGAAGTACTGACTCCTACCTCTGTGAGTCTCCTGAAGAAGTACTGACTCCTACCTCTGTGGGTCTCCAGAAGAAGTACTGACTCCTACCTCTGTGGGTCTCCAGAAGAAGTACTGGATCATACCTCTGTGGGTCTCCTGAAGAAGTACTGGCTCCTACCTCTGTGGGTTTCCTGAAGAAGTACTGGCTCCTACCTCTGTGAGTCTCCTGAAGAAGTACTGGCTCCTACCTCTGTGGGTCTCCAGAAGAAGTACTGGATCCTACCTCTGTGAGTCTCCTGAAGAAGTACTGACTCCTTTCTCTGTGGGTCTCCAGAAGAAGTACTGGCTCCTACCTCTGTGGGTCTCCAGAAGAAGTACTGGATCCTACCTCTGTGGGTCTCCTGAAGAAGTACTGGCTCCTACCTCTGTGAGTCTCCTGAAGAAGTACTGACTCCTACCTCTGTGGGTCTCCTGAAGAAGTACTGGCTCCTACCTCTGTGGGTCTCCAGAAGAAGTACTGGCTCCTATCTCTGTGGGTCTCCAGAAGAAGTACTGGCTCCTATCTCTGTGGGTCTCCAGAAGAAGTACTGACTCCTACCTCTGTGGGTCTCCTGAAGAAGTACTGGCTCCTACCTCTGTGAGTCTCCTGAAGAAGTACTGGCTCCTACCTCTGTGGGTCTCCAGAAGAAGTACTGGCTCCTATCTCTGTGGGTCTCCAGAAGAAGTACTGGCTCCTATCTCTGTGGGTCTCCAGAAGAAGTACTGGCTCCTACCTCTGTGAGTCTCCTGAAGAAGTACTGGCTCCTACCTCTGTGGGTCTCCAGAGAGAAGTACTGGCTCCTACCTCTGTGAGTCTCCTGAAGAAGTACTGACTCCTACCTCTGTGGGTCTCCTGAAGAAGTACTGGATCCTACCTCTGTGAGTCTCCTGAAGAAGTACTGACTCCTACCTCTGTGGGTCTTCTGAAGAAGTACTGGATCCTACCTCTGTGGGTCTCCTGAAGAAGTACTGGCTCCTACCTCTGTGAGTCTCCTGAAGAAGTACTGACTCCTACCTCTGTGGGTCTCTGAAGAAGTACTGGATCCTACCTCTGTGAGTCTCCTGAAGAAGTACTGGATCCTACCTCTGTGGGTCTCCTGAAGAAGTACTGGATCCTACCTCTGTGGGTCTCCTGAAGAAGTACTGGCTCCTACCTCTGTGAGTCTCCTGAAGAAGTACTGGATCCTACCTCTGTGGGTCTCCTGAAGAAGTACTGGATCCTACCTCTGTGAGTCTCCTGAAGAAGTACTGACTCCTACCTCTGTGGGTCTCCAGAAGAAGTACTGGATCCTACCTCTGTGGGTCTCCTGAAGAAGTACTGGCTCCTACCTCTGTGAGTCTCCTGAAGAAGTACTGACTCCTACCTCTGTGGGTCTCCTGAAGAAGTACTGGATCCTACCTCTGTGGGTCTCCTGAAGAAGTACTGGATCCTACCTCTGTGGGTCTCCTGAAGAAGTACTGGATCCTACCTCTTAGTGTCTCCAGGAAGAGCATGGCTTCTATCTCTGAGAGTCACAATAAGTGCTGGCCCTACCTCTAAGGGTCTCAAGAAGAAGCGCTGGCTTCTACCTATGAGGTTTTCAAAAAGAAGTACTGGCCTCTACCCCTTAGGGTCTCAAGAAGGAGCGCTGATGCCGAGCTCTGAGGGTCTCCATGAAGAACGCTTCTTGTCATATATAAGTATATTAGCGAACATTGTTTTGTAATTTCATCGATGAACTCCAAAGCTCAATCGGTTGCACTATAAACCACGTGGATTCTACTGTACTCAGGAGGTCTTACGATCTCCGAGCCTAGACGAGATTCTTCATCATATAATACTTGAGCAATCTATAGAATTTATGCCAGTCAAACTCAGGACAATAATTACTCCAATAATAGATTACCTTGAACAAATTATGTTTCATGGTCACCAAGTTTTCATTCTTAACTACAGTTATGCAACCAGGATAACAGTTCTGTCACTCTGGTTGTCTACTTCTCAGGATATTATTTCAACAATGCTATCAGATAGTCCAAGGTAGTTTAGTAATAGTCTATATAAGAAAAGGTGGTTATTATGACTTGAGATCGATCCCATTATGAAATAGTAACTATCGTGTATCAGTTTCCCGTTAAAACACTAATTAGTTGATCGTAATGTGAGCATCAGATCGACTTTGCCCAATGCAGAGAACTTATTACAAATTATGTCTGTTCTCAATTAGACCCCGATTGAACGTTTCTAGTTTTGTTCCCTTGTTGTGGTCCACCTGGTCTTTCTTCTAAAACATAAGATTTTATAATATTTTTTTTTTTCTTTTCAAATTGGGTATTTTTCTTTCCTAAGTTTGTAATGTTAGTAACGTTAGAAAACGTGAATGTTTTTGAAATTGTTATATGAACACAAAACAGAATTTAATTTTCTTCTCATGATGATATAAAAAATTGTTGAATATCTTTAAAAGGTATCCTGGAATATAATAACAACTTTTTCTCTTAATTTAAAAAGTTTCTCAACTAATCCATCCATACTAATGACAGATATTTACCAACTGTTGATATCACCACGTGAAGAAAATTAAACTATATATTTGTACTGTAGCAATATTTGATTTTTTTTGAACAAAACATATTTTGTTGGCATAAAACTGCAAAAAAAACAACTGCCCTTATCTCGCATCTCCTACACCCCACCTATGAATTCAGAGAAATATAATAATAATAATATTAGCACCACGTCTTACTACACGTTCGGGTTATACGCTTTAAGTACTAATTACGCTAATGGATTAGGAATTGGAAAGGTTTAATTAGAGGAAGTGAACCCGCATTTGCGTGGAGGGAGAGTGGAAAAACATTTAGGAAACACCACCCCAAGTTTACCCGACCGAGATGCGAACCTCGATCTCCCCGTCCTCAGCAGTCGAGCTCAACACGACAAGCGCGTTAGCCAACTACGCCACCGAGGCGGGTCAGAGAAATATACATGTATAGAGAATTGAACCCTAAGTAACAATTTTAAAAAAAATGTGTGCCAACTTGACGCCATGGTTCAATGACGTCGTTCACACGCGTTGAGTTCCTCAAGACTTTCGTAGAGTTGCTAAGTTCTCTCGCGGAAGGATTTATCCCCGCTGGAGGAAAGAGAACGAGATAGGGAATGCGAGGCACCGCGCAGAGTTGAATCAAGGCCCCCAGTTACGCCTTGTTTTGGCATGGAGGGTTGATCTATAACCTGCCACAAGGGTGAATATAGACGGTGTTGTCAGTGTCTAGTAACATCGGGCACTAGGTATAACCCTGGTTTCGTTGGGAAGAACACTAGAGAAAATTAAAACATATTTATTTGCGGCCAACATTAATAACTTTTCACTAAATTATTTTGTTATTTTATAGGTATTGATAATATCAATCAAAAGTGACAGCTGCAGATCACAGGACTTGGCGTATGAATATATTAAAATCGTTTTAGTGACTTTAGTAACTAACTTTTACTGTTCTTCCTACCAAAATCAATCTATATGTTACATGAGAGACATAGTTCCCTTGTAATAATGAAAGTCAACCAAGCTATTCAGAACAGTTCACGATTAGCTTACACCCATGTTTAGAAAGTCAGCCTTGCTTGTGAATAGCCACATTTAGAAAAACATCAGTAAGCATGACACTTTTGTTTTAAGCTATATGTATATGCGAAAAGAGGACAAGAGAGGTGTTTTTTTTCGGAGAGCTTTTAGAGAGTTTTAAGAGGTTTTTAATAGTTGACGGCAAGGACAATTGAGGTAGGAATTAAATAGTTCTTGCTCAGGACGAAGTGGTATAGTTCACTGATATAGACATATCCAAGGACTGTTTGCTAGACTGACTGATTTGGGTTATAACTTTGACTGTATTTTACTAATTAACTATATACATCACATTATGTACGACTTTTACGATATATAAACTCTCTTAACCATCACTCTCCCTCCCCCCCTTTTGATAGTCTATCCTGACAGATTGACACATTGTAACGTTTCCCGTCACATGGAACACCCTGTAGATATTTAGCCTGGCTCGGTAAAGGTGGATTTACCTATTGTGGTAGCATGCTCACCATAGTCTGATAGTTCCAGTGATGCTTGGACGTCAAAATTGCCCACTTCATCCACTAGAGCGCTTTAGAAAATCCAACGGCCCTATGAATAATCTGTGACCTACGTCATAACATGAGCGGTGAGCTGGTGGTTTGGCAAATGAGACTAGTTTTGTGTCGGCTGTCCAGTGGTACGGTTTCTTGAGTTTGTGTTGGACTTGAACGCTTGTGCTTAGAAGACCCTCTGTCTCCGTGGGGAGGATTTGGTGCTAATATTTAGTGGCAGAGGTAAGGTAGACCTTTTAATGTTATTTAATTACTATCATATATACTGTCTGTTATAACCTTCACAGTTGTTTTACTTTTCGTAATGTTTACAAATTTCACCAGTTCTACACCTAATTTCATTGCTGAGGGAACTGCATGCTTACTATTGAGCAACAGCGTTGTCATTCTTTTGTTTTCCGTGATCAGTCTTCCTTCGAATGTATATCAAATTTGGCAATGCTGGGCTGTTGTTGTTGTCAGTACTTGGTGCTTCTTCCTCCAGCACAGTCGTAAAGTTACAGTAGTCTGAGTCTCGTGTTCCTAATAGCTAGCTCAAAAACATTGACTAAATAAACACATATTTTATATGTACTCTGTGTAGAATAATGTGTTATTGATCACGTTAAGATTTGGTGTGTATCTGTATGTGTTGGTTGCGTGTTTTGTATTTTTACCGTAAGGTTGTGGAACTATAGTTGTACGTGCATATTAATATATTTATTTGAATAATAGTGTATTGTTAACAATTAAGATATAACAAACATTATGGAATCTCCGGCTTGTTACAAACAATTACATTCCAAGAGGAAAATATTAAGTAGTAAAGAAATGGCAATGGTGTTAAGAATCTACAACTATTTTCGTTAAGACGGAACTTGTTCAGTAACTCAAGCAGCAATGGCAACTGCAGAAGCTACAGGTGTATCTTATAAGTTAGTAATCTCTATTAAACAAGAATTCAAAACTAAGGGAAAGTTATTGACACCAATCAAAAGAAATAACTCTACTCAAATGAAGCGTTTGGATAAATATGGGCTTATAGAAAAACTGCATGACAGTGTCGTGATAAATTTGAAGGACAGCTCCTCTAGCTCTGAAGATGATGATAGTGATGCTGATCTAGGAGTGGTACCGTTACCTGATTAAGAACAAGTAAGAATGTAATTTATAGCATTTATTATAAAATGCATGTTGTAATATATTTGTTTGTATATTAATTATGACGAAAAAAGCTTTATACATAAAATATTTTAAGCATAATTACGGAGGGAATAGAGAAACGTTAATAAACTTCAATCTTGAAAAAATTACGATTGTGGAAAGAGTTAATGTTTCTAGAAAAGGCTGTACACCGATAGGAAATGCTTTTGCCCACGGTACTTAGAATACACGGTAGGGTCCACGCGCATCTTCCCCTCCAGTCCCGCCCTTTGACGCGTCACTCGGTGCCCACTGACCGCGCTAGTCCATTGCTATAACACTGCCTGCTAGCTGCATCTCTCCTAACATTTCTTTTAAAGTAAATTGGAATTTGATCATAACTTTCAGATTTGACCATGTTTAACCACTTCTCACTGCTCTTTATTTAAGTTGGCTGGAATAATTAAGATTTTAAAATATACAGATTACACTGCCACTGTAATAAAAGTACGCATAGAAGAACATGTTTAAGGGGTTAAAAGAAAGTTTCACAACATAAATACAAATAAGACAATTTCTTATAATTATAGATTAAAAACAGACAAAATAATGTAGGCAAGATATAAAATAAAATGTATTATGAAGAAATGTAGTATTGGATAAACTCACCGAAATGAACTCATTGAAGTTTAGCTAGTTTCTTTGATTTCTTCCTACCACCATCAGACTTCTTACTACCGTAGATTGGTCTTTTCTGAGACTTCTTCTTATTCAAGGACTTCATTCTAATAAAGGTCCGCGTTCGAACATAGCATGAAATAGCGAACTCATCTATGCCGATGTACTTCAACTTCAGGATGTTCACTAGTGTTTTCATCACATCACAATCCTTATTCAAACCACCGCCGTGAAATGTATTGAAGTCCTCTTCCATGTTAAATATAATCTGAGCCCACGCACTTGTTGGCTCCATCAGGCCTCCTCTTGATATTGTCGAAAGCCAGTCTATTTGTTTTGTAGGGTAGTGACTCGTTGGATGGCCATATTCGTAAGCTGTAACTAGTTTTTTCTTTCTCACTCTATAAGCAATATACCCTGCGAGCATCTTTAGTAAGTCTGTGCTTTCTCCTGCTACTTGTCCATGAATAGTATTTTTACTTTCTGCTAACTGGGGTTCAATGGTCGATATAAATTCTTCCTCTTCTGGCTGTTCACTGTCAATTTCCTCCTGTACTGTAGATTCTACATGTGAATCTTCACGGATATCACATCTCAGATTTTGTATTACATCGACACTTAATGTGGTTGTGTCTTCAGTTGAGCAGTTCCCAGTTTTTATTATTACTGATGCACTACGGCTCAAAAGTAAAGATTTTATTCTTTGGCTCACAGCCGTTGGTAGCGGGTGATCATAAAATCTACCAAGGCCTCTAATCAGAGAAAAATAAGACTCAAGGACGTCTTGATTACATCTCGCTGCCATAATATATGTGTATCCTTCAGAGTGTAACTCTGTGTATAGACCTTTAAGACTACGGATAGATATCAGGAAGCCCTTTTGGAACGGTAATAATTTGTTTCTCCCAATAGCTCGCATAGATTCGCACATATCATAAAAAAGGTTAAGGGCTGCATTCTGCTCATTTAAATTAATCCCGTAGGCACTTTTCAACTTATTTGTTGGATGATAAGGTAATCTAGAGTTTAGCACATCAAAGCCATCATTTATAGTATTCAAAAATGTAACCACATCTTCATTTCCGGGTAGAGTATATTCAATAGCAGCTGCAACAGTTCTGGATAGTAATTCTGCAGCCTTCCTGACATTTTCTTTCCGTTCCTGTTAGAAGAAGGTGATTAGTGTTAATTTTATACGCAAATTTCAGATCGCCGTCTTTTTGTAACTCGACGAGCTGTGCAAATACATCTATTTTAACAGTGTTACCGTTAGACAGCTGATATCCTTCGTCTAATAAGTGATTTCTCAAAAGTTTCAAAACATGAGGGACGTCAAAAAAACCCCAAATTTGACGCTCTTCAGAAAATGGGTTTTTAATACTTGTACAGCCAGGTATTATTCCCAGATTCAACATAAGCTTCTGATTTGATGGTCCCATATCACTAACAAAAGCCCGGACACGGAATCCCGTGGCCTCAACTGTTTCAACAACACTCAAGAATAGTTCTTTATCGACGGGTCTGTCAAATCCGTAATAGATGGGTTGTTTCCATTTTCCAATCAAGCTTCGGATTACTAAAACTTGGACAGTTGAGTGTGGCCCTAGGATTTTATCTTCGACAGTATCATAGCACATGTCAGATTTCACTTTCATCTCGTCAAAACAAAGCACCACGTCTTTTTCAAAATCAGTAAAAACGTTGACTTGTGCTTTTAAAATATTTAAACTTACATCTATAAATCCTGGCTTAACAGAAAATTCGCTGAGGCGGCGTTTTATTGTCGTTTCACTTGGAAGGGGATATTTTAAAACGTCTTTTAAATATCTAAATGCTTTTTTGGATATACATCTTAGCGTTATTGCCTTTGATACATCTTCAGAATTCCAATTGGTACATTTTCCCCTTAAAATAATTTGATGTTGGGAGCTGGAAAAACGAGATTCGATTTGTTTTATAGTTTCAGCTAAACGAGAAATTTCCGTCCTAGCAGTGGCCAACTCTGTCAAATTGTCTTTATTTTCTTTCTTTAAAATGTTATTTTCATTCTTTAAAATATTATTTTCAATTTTTAAAACATTATTTTCATTCTTTAAAATATTATTTTCTTTCTTTAGCAGTTCCAACTCCAACTCTTGTGTACTTATTAAGTGTGTTGGGCTAGTCCCGTGTTCTAAGGATGGAAAGGGCAAATTATTACTTTCATGTTTATTTAAAAGATGGTTTAAGCTTTTTTTTATTTCGCGTTTATCAGCTCTTTTATTTCTGTCCGAACTACTGCAAGAAGCTGTGACAGTTGGTATTTTAAAATGTGGCACAGACGTTTTTTTAAAGACTCTATTTGGTTTCAATTTGAGTAGTTCCGCCCTCAAGTCACGTTCAAAGTCCGTTTCACTAAAGTGAGCAGAGCAAACACGAGCGTTAGAGACACAAAAATTGTCAGCTCTTTTACAAGCATGCACCCATTGTTTTCGCAATGTTTTGTCTGTTGGAAATCTATAAAATCTTAACCCAGATTCTTGAGAGTTTCTTGAGTGGTTATTGCACCCAACAACTACACAACAAGGCATCACTACTACTAATTAATATCACAAGACACAGAGGTAAACAAACATTAACTCATACATACATCAAAACATTATAGCCATAGATAAAGAAAGATTAGAGCATCTTAGCAACAAGAACAATTGGCGGTAGCATACAGCTGAGCGCATAGTGGGCCACATTGACGTCACAGACACGACAGGCTACTGCGCACCTGTCTTGTGGACCCTACCGTGTATTCTAAGTATCGTGCTTTTGCCTGTCAATTGAACCCCCAACCACCCCATGCCGCATTGTTTACAATGAGGGATTTCCAAGTAAACCCTCCCCCTCACATTCCAACAACAGAAAGCTAGAAAATTTGGCAACCGGTAACAGAGAGAGAGCGAAGATAAATCTTTTCTCCATAAGACATGCAGTTCCCTCAGCTATGAAATTAGGTGTAATGGGACTAGAATGAAATAATTGAGCGGTCATGCAGGGTGAAAAATTACTTTGTGTATGACCATTTAATATGATCTGATTGGATTAAGTGTTATTTATGATAATAATATTTGATCTAAATTGTAATATTTTACTAATTTGTGTCTGCCATGGATATAGGCCTATATGGGGCAATGTTGGGGAACCATATTTGATGTCCACAATTTGGGTTATCCCTCAGTGTTACTATGTAATAATAATAATAATAATAATAATAATAGTATGTGGGGAATGACAGGCCTCCACCGTGGTTCGGATTCCACGTTAAACTGTAGGTCCTCCATTTCATCTCACAATACCCCTACCATTACACATTAGCGTAAGTGCGTATAACCCGAACGGGTAGTAAGACGCGGTGCTAATAATAATAATAATAATAATAATAATAATAATAATATTTAGCACCACGTCTTACTACCCGTTCGGGTTATACGCTTTAAGTACTAATTACGCTAATGGATTAGGAATTGGGAATGTTTAATTAGAGGAAGTGAACCCGCATTTGCGTGGAGGGAGAGTGGAAAACCATTTAGGAAAAACCACCCCCAGTTCACCCGACCGAGATTCGAACCTTGATCTCCCCGTCCTCAGCAGTCGAGCTCAACACGGCAAGCGCGTTAGCTAACTACGCCACCGAGGCGGATGTTACTATGTAGGATGATTAATTTGATCACTTATAATTACCGTTAATTAGCACTACCTGTATGATAACTACATAACTGTGCCAGAATCTTTTATTTTCATGCTATTAATTTTTAACTTTTTACCTAAATGTCAGGTCTGGTTGTTTTATGTAAAACTAAATTCTTGGATTATTGAGGTATTAACGGTTTTAAAAACTTTCTTAACGGGATAGAATGCCCCGCACTATTTTGGTGGAAAATTAAAGACTCTTGTTTTATTAGTATTATTTTATATCAAAGTTTATACTTGGAATGTTGATGGTAAAGTCATTTTTTTCTAAACTTGTTATATAATACATTTTGTTAGCTTTAATTAAATCTGGTTATTGACCTTTATAAAAGGTTACATTTATTATTAGAACCATACTATTTATACACGGGGTTTGTGGGGTTTCTGACTCGGTGTCTGGGAGTCTGGGGTTTATTTACCGGCCCGTGTTCTGCCAACTACAAACCACCTCCGTGGTACTTCTTCAGTGGTTGCCTACCCCTGTCTGGTGACCTGAGGCACTCACGAGTGACGTTTTGCCGAGTTGCCTATCAACTTGGATACCCCTGAGGTTCCGCGTGGAACGTATGGTCACGCGTGTCGCCAGACTCGCAGATACACTAGTGATACATTAGATTTTTCTCTCTAAACTTAACTTGAAGGATGCTGACATATGAAGATTGACTTTAAATGGAACTATCCGAGGTAGTGACCGCTAGTGACTGTCGGCGAACCCGTGTGACTCCTGTACATACTGTAGGGAGGGAGCGTTAGCTTGAACCTATTTGCACATTAATCTGGTTCTTTCATTGGGGTGAACACTTGCAGCTCACAATTTATTTTAGTATAGTAACCTGTATTTGTATCTTGTTAGTTAATTATTATGACTGAACCATTACTATTATCATTATTATAGTTTTTAAGGATTATGTGTGATAGTCTTGATTTAGCTATTCGTATTATTATTGTTATTATTAGGTTAAGCCTTCAGGCCAATGGAAATCTCTTTTAAAAAAATATGGGCTCTTAACGTTGAATATTTATATAATTTGGAGTAATTTTTTTAAGTGAAAGCTCAATGAACGTTGCTGATGGTTGGCCCATTAGACTTGTGTATCCGATTAAGGCTCATACCATTTTGAAGTTTAGACCTACTTTCATGTGTGTAATAAAATTGGAGTTATCCCTTGACTATTTTCGAATTTAATCCTAATTACCTATGATTAGAGCTTTCGATATGGTTAATATATAGAGTGGTTGAAGATTGATACTTAATAATGGCTGGGAGAATACCTGCCCAAAGGAATAACCGTATAATAAATATAGTTATTCTGATTTTCCTTATTGTTGTAGGTACTCCTAACTTATATGAGTCGTGTTCATTTTGTGAATTATTCAATAACACTGGGGAAACATTTTAATGGTTTGGATAAACTTATTAGCAGGTTTTGCAGATTCAATCATGATAAACATATTAGGGCCTATGGATATAATATTTATTGGTGGTTTAAATAAAGGCCTGAAGTTGATCCCTGTCTGAACGGTCACTTATCAGTCTAGGTCTGCCTTACTAGGGGAGTGTTATTTTCCATTTTTCATTTTGCGAATGAACGAATTCTTCGTTATAGTTCATGTGCACTATCACCAACGAGGTGGCGCCAAACAGTCAAAACTCTCCTGGGTCAATCTTGAATTTAGAGTGACCGTTACTAAAAGCTACATGACCCCCCCCCCCCCCTCTCTACTGCTGCAACCCGGGAATGTTATAACATAGATAACGGGTATGGGGTATGGGCAGTGACAGTGTCAAAAAAAGAACAGTGATGAAGTTTGTTTCCCTAATAAGAACTAACCCGGTGTGTTTGGTTGTGAATTAGCTTTAGGCTGCAAGGGATCGCACGTCTAATAAGGGAAAACCTGTCGCCGTGTTTTGTGTCGTGTGACTACGTACATGTATGGATAACAATAAAATCTAATATACAAAAGAAAATGGTTTAATTGGATAAATTGAACTTAGGTTGTCTAAAGTAGTACTTCTTGCGAATTAGTAATAATGGTAGTTCTACAAGATCAGTACACATTTGTTTGAAAATATCTTTAAAAATATTGATTACATGTAACTAATTTGTAAAAATTAAGTTCAAACAATACCGGAAATTTTAAATCCGATAGCAAAACTGTCCATATTAATTGTTTACTGTCTAAACTACTTATTAAATGGCATAAAGTGCCTGGAAACATTTTTAGAGAGATCTTTAAATTGATAGTCCTTATTTCGGAACCAGGTCAGGGTGTATTTAATCACTACGAAAAAGTTATTTCATTTGCAATATATTGACAAAACATACAAATTCATATTTACAGCTCTTAATCACCATACAATGTAACACTATATTAAATTTATTCAAGCACGGGAATACACACCACATGAATAATGAAATGACTAAGTCACAGAAATAAATATACTTTAATTACTTTTTTTAGCAAAATAATAGTTAAAATATTTACAATATTAAGACCTGATTTATTTTAAAAACTTATATTTTAGAATCATATAAATTCAATATATCTTAGAAGTGTCCTAAAAAATAAACAATATAAATATAAACTACAACACAATATTAGATTGTTATAAAAAAAACTATCATATAGATAATTCACGCCATAGTTGGTAAACCTGAAAGGTAATTGAATCATAATTCTTTCTACATTTTCGTTTATCACGAAATTATGAAAGATTTAACAGCTATAGATGAAATTTATTCATAATAATTTTTTTTTATTTTATAAAATGACGAATCATCGTAAGCTTTGTTTATTTTTATCACCGCATCTTACTATCTATTCAGGTTGTACGTAAAGTTTTATGTTAATAATAATAATAAATAATAATATACCTCATGTAAACACTTTGAGCATATTATAGTTTCGTTCATTTGTACGGGTATGGGGTCAGGACGTTGGGTCACGAGCAACGTTATTTCTTATTCGGGGGTAGATATGAGCGGTCCACTTTGGATACGTCAAAACGAACGTTTGGAACGTCGTAATTGTACCCTTCCGACGTAGCACCACTACCGGTGTTGTATGACCTTCCGGGGCTAGAGGGACTTCCGGGACTCAGACTGTCCCCGTTGTAGGAACCCCTAGAGGGTGTCAAGCCTATAAACTTCTGCCCAGTCGTGCTCTGAGGGTAGCCTACATCGACTGCTGGAGAGTTGAATCCATCCTCAATATTACCGGAAGTTCCGCTAGGTCTGTTGAATCCATCCTGAGTATTACCGGAAGTTCCGATAGGTTTGTTTAACCCACTCTGAAGACTGTTATACTTTGCCCCGGGACTGTTAAATCCATTTCGGAGAATACTATTTGTTGAGTAAGGGTAGTTCAGACCATAGCCAGGAGTGTTAGATCCGTAGGGGGTATTGTAAGCTCCGAAGTTACCTGAAGTTCCACTAGAAATGGGTGCGGTGGTGCCGAATATCCCGAGCTAATGGGTGCCGAGAATGCCTGAAGAGCCGCGAACTAGTGGGTTGCCGAAAATGCCCGAAGAGGCACGAGTGAGTGGGTTGCCTAAAATGCCCGAAGAGGCACGAGGAGTGGGTTGCCTAAAATGCCCGAAGAGGCACGAGCGAGTGGGGTGCCTGAAACACCCGAAGAGCCATAAACTAATGGGGTGCCAAAAATGCCCGAAGAGGCACGAGTGAGTGGGTTGCGGAAACACCCGAAAAGCCACGAACTAGTGGTGTGCCGAAGCTCCCCGAAGATCCCCGAGTGAAAGCTGAGTTCAGTGCGTTGTATCCGTTATAAGTGGACCCCACCCGAGGTATGAAGGGGTTGGTTGGGCTGCGAAGGTTGGCTGCCGGGCTGTAAATCGGTAACTGACCAGCTGGTAAGGACGAAAGTCCTGCGGCAACTGTAACACGTAAATCTGAGGAAATAGTATACACTTTAAACAGTTGAAACAATTAGATTGGACAAAAATGTGGTTATTATAAATTAATATAATGGATTTTTCCTAAATAGATTAATTAAAAAAATACATTTCTTACATTCAATAAAATAGTTTTAATAGAGGGCCCATTTAGCAAGGTAAAGTAAAAGGGGATTTAATTTAATAGTTTTTTAAACTATAAAGTAACATAGCAAAGTAAAGTAAAGTTTACTAAGAGATAAAAAACACAGTATATTGGATGAAAACTATTTATCTGAAACAACCAGTACGATCTCAGAAGAACGCGTAAAATATTAAGTTAGGACTAAAGAAATTACTTAAAGAACCAAATAATTCATTCTAACAAACGCAATAGGTACATTATAGACTAGCTTATATCATCACAGGATTCACAATTTCAAGGTCGTATCATGAGAATCAGTGGCGTATTCAGATCTTGCCTGGGAGGTCAAGACTCATTCCAGCAAGGTGACTTAGAAGTATTTAATACATCTCAATTTCCGAATTATTTCTACTACGGACGAATTTTGGCCAGTTTCTTCAAACCTTTCCTTCCTCACACTGTCTTATCATAATTAGAGTAAGTTTTAGATAACCCAGCCATATACTAATTAACAGCACAATACATTTGAATTTATAATAATATATTAAATCATGGACAGATAATAAATGATCTCACTAGTTTACTGGCTGGTCAATAAAATTGAAATTTAGAGGGGTAAAGGAGGAAAGTCCAATTTTAACTAAATTGAGTTAGTGATGTCATCTCTTAGACAATCACGAGACGTTTATAATGCACTCTAAATTATGGTTAGAAGAAAGCTCTGTCTCATTTATATGGGTTTTAAATAAAAGTATTTGCTGCAGAGTTTAACATTAATAAAACCCGACTCCTAAGTTAAGTTGGTAAAACGTTTCCCTGCCGAGCTAATAGCTTCTAGTTCGATTCATGGCAGAGTCTTAAGTTAATCACCGAGACATTGGAACACACTCGTTTTTCGATTTCATGTTACGCAGTCGTGTGTGTCTTTATCACACCATAATACATAATGTGTTAAGTCACGCTAATGTGGTAAATATAAGTATGATTGAATTTAGAGGAAATGTAACCGTAGTTTCATGGAGGAAGAGAAGGGATACCATTTCGTAAAAAAACTGCTCTCATAGCACTCGGCTAGGATTCAAACCCCAAACATCCGTCACCAACAAACAAGACCAAATGAGCCTGATATTAATACCATCTGTTCAACGCGTGAATTGCAGTCATATTTTTGTTTCTATTAATAATATCAAGCTAGGGCGGGCTTCCATTGATCCAATCACTAGAAATTATAAAACTTATAAAACATGAGCCCCACACGCAATAAGTTAGGGGAGATAATAATTATGTGTGCATTAGCTTTAAAGGGAAATTTGATTCTGAAATGGAGGTAACAGTTTTATAGTACAGTCCAGTCCGGTGGAGCTATCTACTGAAATAGCCCACGAACTGAACCTGATCAACATGCTCAGTCATCCTAGATTTCTATATAAATGATTTAAAAAAAGGTGTATATCTTCACACAACTGAAAGTCATAATGATGAACGTACCGGCGCCCTTGGACGCCAGCAGCCTCTGCCTCGCTAGCGCAGACACCGGAAGAAGCGCCTTCTGTCTCAGGATGGCGTCAGGGAGCACCTTAGAGACGGCTCTCAGCGCCACAGGATTGATGACGCCGTTGACCGCGTCCACGGCTGCCATGGCACTCACCACCTCGGCGTTGACGCCGTAGTAACCTACGGCTAGGGCGCAGTCAAAGTTGTACCACCAGTCACACACCAGGAACTGTTGGTTGAACACTGTCCCGTTAGGGCACAAGAAGGGCGTCCCCCGGCCGCTGTCGCCACAGATGTAGAACACCTGTGCATTAGAGATGACAAAAAAACACTTTCTTCAGTCGTGTTTTACAGTCTAGAGACTTAGACTCTTAGTGTCTCAGTACCTGGCAACCCGCCACACACAGAGATTTATAGGGTTGCCTACGTGCTACCTATCAGGAGTACGTACCTAGCAACCTGCCACACACAGAGATATATAGGGTTGCCTACGTACTACCTATCAGCGTACGTACCTGGCAACCTGCCACACACAGAGATATATAGGGTTGCCTACGTACTACCTATCGGGCGTACGTACCTGGCAACCTGCCACACACAAAGATATATAGGGTTGCCTACGTGCTACCTATCAGGCGTACGTACCTGGCAACCTGCCACACACAGAGATATATAGGGTTGCCTACGTGCTACCTATCAGGCGTACGTACCTGGCAACCCGCCTGAGGATCAGCGTAGTACCCGGGAACCGCCTGAGCGTCACAGGTGAACCCGGTGTCTGGCGCCTTGTCAAACACGGGGTAGTCCACACCCTCCACACCGGGGATCTCATCTCCGATAACCAGGTCATCGCTGAGGATGGGCTGACCGTATGGGTTGTATCGTCCCTCCTGCCCTCCACCATACTGGGCCTTGTTACGACAGAACACACCACGGTTATTCCACAGACACATGGTATGTGCACTTTATAAACACACAACTACATGATGGGCAAACTAGTACAGGGTTCTGTAAGGAAGAACCTTTTGGAAAATACAAATATTTTGTTAGGTCAATATTGATTTCATTTTACTATATTATTATTGTTGTTATTTTACTAGTATTGATAATATGTATCAAAGGTGATAGCTACAGATCACATGACTTGAAGTATGAATATATAAAATAGTTTTAGTAGTTAAAGTGCCGGATGAGACCGATGACAGACTGGTGTGAATGTAATTTTAAAAGTATCATTCTAACCCAAAATATAAACATTGTTAATAGGTTTTTGAAACCTACTTCGGTGTCTGCATGGTCTAATACATTACCAATGAATGAACAATCGTGATTTGGATCTTGGTCGTGTGTACTGAGGGTAGTTTCTCCAAAATTGTTTTTCATTTTCCCTCCATGCAAATGCGGGCACACTTCCTCTATATATAACCTTACCCAGACCAAAAACTATTAGCGTAATTAGTTTATAAGCGTATAAACCAAACGGGTAACACACTGCGGGGTTTTTGAACAAGTTTTGTGATGCTAGGGGCAAGTGTCTAATATAGTTATGGACTTTTGAGAACCTACCTTAGCTATTGTTAGTCATGGGCTATTTAGAACCTACCTTAGCTATTGTTAGTTATGGACTATTGAGAACCTACCTTAGCTATTGTTAGTCATGGGCTATTTAGAACCTACCTTAGCTATTGTTAGTCATGGGCTATTGAGAACCTACCTTAGCTATTGTTAGTCATGGACTATTGAGAACCTACCTTAGCTATTGTTAGTCATGGGCTATTGAGAACCTACCTTAGCTATTGTTAGTCATGGACTATTGAGAACCTACCTTAGCTATTGTTAGTCATGGACTATTGAGAACATATCTTGGCTACTGTTAGTCATGGGCTATTGAGAACCTACCTTAGCTATTTTTAGTCATGGGCTATTGAGAACCTACCTTAGCTATTGTTAGTCATGGGCTATTGAGAACATATCTTGGCTACTGTTAGTCATAGACTATTGAGAACCTACCTTAGCTATTGTTAGTCATAGACTATTGAGAACCTACCTTAGCTATTGTTAGTCATGGACTATTGAGAACATATCTTGGCTACTGTTAGTCATGGACTATTTAGAACCTACCTTAGCTATTGTTAGTCATGGACTATTTAGAACCTACCTTAGATATTGTTAGTCGTGGACTATTTAGAACATACCTTGGTTATTGTTGCACATATACAAAGCACCATCCACTTGGAAAACATCTTCTGTCTAAAACCAGGAGAAAATATTAACATTTCACATGTTATTTACAAATACTTTTATTAGGTTCTGGGTTCCTCCTTAGATGCCTGGAATAAGCAGTGATAGCAATATTACAAACAAATTTATCTTGACTAGTACATTTTAATAAGCTATTTTATACATTGAAAATAAAATTAAGACTACATAAATGGTATGGAACTCCGTGCTTACTTTCTCACACCATTGTTTAAAAATGGAGATATATACTCAGAACTCGTATATATGTGGAACGAAATAATATAAACTAGCAAACCCAAGCAAAAATTATGCTATACCTACGTAAAACTTTTTTGACTCACGATTTTAAATTTTAAGATTTTATTCTTAAAGAAATTAAGTCCTCATTAGTGTATTTAGACCAATAAAAAAATATATATATTTGGTTCACAAGGGTCAACACTTCGTATTGATATTTAAATTTCCGATTAAAATTTTTGACATTTTATTAGGGTTGCACGTCTTATCACATTGCTATTAAATTCCTCATTTATAAATTTAAACCAATAAAAAGGGTAAATATTGACTATTGAGTCTAAAATGATAGAGATCATTTCTATACAAACATTTCTCCTAAGAGGTTAAAGGAAAAATAACATAATCTTTTTGTGTTACATACTTATTTAATTACGCTATGGTATTGGGAATTATTGCGTCAAGACTTAAGTAATATCTAAAGCTCACAAAATTGTATTAATATATTTGCCAATATCTCAAACTATTGGGTTTATAAAGATATATTTCAAATAAAAGTTATTTATTTTTAATAGTAAAACAGTTTTGCAATGATAAACTATTTAGTATTTCTAATAGTTACGTAAATACGTACATTTATACTTCTGTAAAGTACCCAAAAATCATGTTCATGGGAAAACGAAAATATCCATTCTATTTATAATATTAATCAACACCGAGATACAAATTTTAATCGAAAACGTTAAAGCCAATTTTGAGAAAATTGATTTTTTTTTTATCTTTTCATCCTTTAGTAAACTAATCTTAATGTTAGTGTTGAACACACACACACACAGAGATGGCTTGGCAAAAACCACCTTTTAAAGTTTAGGGGTCATGAGACGTTAATATCCATCAATATATCGGGTTAAATTTTTTTAAGGTCGCAATAGCAAAATTAATTTTACTTAGTATTGTTTTAATTATAAATATATATTATTAAATAGTATTTTCCCTATCATAAAAATGTATGTTTAATGATTTAACTGATTACAATATTGTTAAAGATACTAAATAGTTTACTTTTCATGTTGACTGAATAAACTGATTATAAGATTATGGTTTAGTGTTATAATTATTGTATTAGTTCACTGGATTTTTTAAATATTTAATAGTCTGTAATTTATTAAATAAACGGCCTTTATTTTAATTTTAACGCTTAATATTATATGTATTTTAAATTTATCTGTAAAATACATTATATTACATAATAATTTATAGCACATACATTCTCCACACACGTAACTAAAAAGATAAATAACTATTAAAATGATAAACCATTTAATTTCTTTATATAATTTGAGGTCATGTGAAAGGTATGGCAAGCTAAGGTCAGTATTTTTGCAGTTTTTATAATACAAAAACAGTGATTTTGACCAAAATAAATAAAACACTGCTCTAGTAAGATCCATTCAGTTTGATTTCCCACACATGGTAACATCAACATTTATTTAATATCTTTCAAAGGCTTTTCTTAATTAAGAATGTTAACTATAAAACACCCTAATTCTCATGACAATTAATCATCTATTAAATAAATATTATATTTATTATACTCAGAAATGTTTTTTAATCAACAACTGCTAAATCACTTACCTTTACTGGCCTCTCCTTCCATCACACCTTAATATAATTATATTTATTTAAAAATATATTATATAGATGATTATTACGCAACAAAACTACAGTTATATGGGATGTTACCTTGTATTATAATCCAACGCACGTGTGTTACAAGATCTAGGTAGTGTTCTGTTTGATCCAGCTGTCCAAGATCGATTGATGGCTTCATCAGACTATCGATACCTTTATATACGAACACCCCACCACCGAACAATTAATGAGATTCATAAGCTACCTCTACTTTTACATACCAATCAGTATACACATATTAAAATGTAGATAATTTCTTGGAGAAAGTGATCCAATTTTTAACCCCCCCCCCCCCTTTACAAACACACCAAACTTTAGGAAACAAATATGGTTTCGTGTCGTGGATGGTGCAATTTGAATGCAGATATGTGTCTGGGTTTGTACTGACATGAAGAGGAGACTGCAAGTCACGAATAAGAAGAAGAACGGGAAAAAATACGGTCAAAGAGAATAAAAAAAAGTCTCACCTGTCAGAAAAAATGAGCTCAAAATAATAATTGTGAATCTATACGATATTTTATTTTTATTAACAAAAGTAAATAACTGGTCTCGTCTTGGAATAGCCGTCACTGACCATAATGTAATCAGTCAAGGTAAGACAGGTACCTTGTTTGGTTTCACTATGGTGTAGCTCATAAGATAGGGTCATAGTGTAATCGGTGACCTGGTGGTCTAGGGTAAGGTGTCAGACTTCTGATCTGGCGGCCGGGGTTCAATCCTCGGTCCCGGCACAGATTTATCTGATTTCCAAAACCCTTCCTTCACCTCTGACAAGACATCTTGTGAATGTGGGAATGCCAGGCCCCACCGTGGTTCGGATTCCACGTTAAACTGTAGGTCCTTCATTTCATCTCACAATCACCCTACCATTACACATTAGCGTAAGTGCGTTAACCCGAACGGGTAGTAAGACGTGGTGCTAATAATAATAATAATAATAATACATAGTGTAATCAGTCAAGGTACAACTTCTAACTTTCAGGATAGACGAAGACAGACCGCTGAGGTAGGCCTATGTGACGTTGCAAAATATTCCAATTGAGGAATTACATTTATATACAAGGAAAGCCGTGTAACCTACTTCTGTGGTATAAGGCGTCAGTCTCACAATAACTGGACTGTTGAAGACAGGGATATTGGGGCTAGAATACCGGTTGGGTGTAGTCAGGGTAGTTATTCCTAAGTGGTTTTATTATCCCTATTTCTCCACTTAGGATTATACACTTCCTCTAAATTCAACCTTACTCATTTCTAGTTCATTATCATAATTAGTTTTTACGTGTGATATCTGGACGGTTAGTAGCCCACGGTGTTTATATATAATATATAAGTATATATAATATTGTTGTATATACCATCCAAGTGTTATAAGTAGATACACTGCTCTAGGGATAGTTCTAGTTGTACTACCATCCAGGTGTTTAAAAAGTAGATACACTGCGCTAGTTTTATTCTAGTTGAATTAAACTAGTTGTATGAAGGAGGGGGAGAACAATGACTTATTTGAAGCAAGAAACAGTAATTAAAGTTCATCGAGAAACAAAGTGTCGTTTCCTTGGAAGAGACGAACATACTATCTAGAGGAGAGGATGAGTTTCATATTGTGCGTGTTGAAACACAACTTATCTTTGAGGTAAAGGTCAGGCACACTAACCGTGCCACCAGTCCTGCAAGTAATAACAATCTTCGATTACAAGTGATGTGAAGTGAACCCCAGACAATCCACCACGTCATATTCAGTATCTTCTAGAAAGAGGTCTGCGTGGTTATGTTATTTTCCTGATATACGAGTGTCACTGTGTCCCTATCAGTATGATTGGACAGAGATAATCTGTTCTACTACACTAGACTAGCTATCGGAACGACCTCCTACCAAGGAGGTAGCCTATACGGGGTATGTTATGTCTCCTGGTATACGAGTACATTATGTGACCTATCAGTATGATTGGATAGAGATAATCTGTTCTACTACACTAACTAGCTATCGGAACGACCTCCTACCAGGAGGTAGCCTATACGTGGTAATGTTTTGTACTCCTGGTATACGAGAGTCATTATCTGTGACCTTATCAGTATGATTGGATAGAGATAATCTGTTCTACTACACTAAACTAGCTATACCTACTAAGGAGGTAGCCTATACGTGGTCATGTTATGTTCTGAGGTACGAGAGAGTCACCATGGTTGTGACGCCTATATCACTTTTTTTGGATATATAATAAGCTCTCCCACACTAGCCTAGCTACCGGAATGGCCCAGTCCTAACAAGGAGGTAATACACGGTCATGTTATGTTCTCCTGGTACACGAGTCACGCGGGTTTGAGATGGTTGCTACAGGACCATTCATTATCCTCCTGATGTTGTAACATATATTTACTATACAGGCCCACCCACCTTAGGTCTTGGAAACATACGGTCAATACAATATTATAATTTTGTAACTGTATTAACTTGGAGAGAAGCTTAGGCCTAAGGTAAGGTATCTTTTGTATACGAAGAACCTTATCTGACAGCTTTAAACGTCACAAGATCTACTTTCACGTATTCATACGTCCAGTCATGTGATCTGCAACGTCACGTTTGATAAATATTATCAATACATATAAAATAACAATACTAATAAAATAATATGCTATTAATATTTACCGTAAACTGATATGTTAAATTTTTTATAAGAAGAAACTAGAACTATGTTTGGGGTATTGACTGGAAACCCAATGAGAAGAGACCAACGGGAATACCTAGACAGATGTGAGGATTACATTAGAATGGACTTGAAAGAAAGAGGGTGTAATGAGGATGTGAACTGGATAGAACTTTGCTTCAAGATAGAGATAGGGTGTAATGAGGTGGACTGGATAGAACTAGCTTAAGATAGAGATAGGGTGTAATGAGATGGACTGGATAGAAACTAGTTAGATAGGGTGTAATGAGGTGGACTGGATAGAACTAGTCAAGATAGAGATAGGGTGTAATGAGGTGACTGGATAGAACTAGATCAAGATAAGGATTGGTGACTAACTTTTGTAAGGCGTCAACGAAATTTCACGCTTCTAGTGCCATAGAGTATTTAAGTATTCTATTTTGGCATCACTCTCAGCTTATTGATTGCGTAAACGTAACGCAACGCAACGTAATGTAATGGTTCTCCCAGTGTGTTCAAATAGAAGCTTTCACTATACACTTAACGTTGGCGTGACGTTAACTTAACGTAAGAGTTATCCAGGGGAGGATTTTCACGTTACGTTAGGTGAAGTGTGCTCCGTGCTCAACCCAGCCAATCATACCACGAGAACCAAAACCTCGTGACCTCTTGTTACCTCTTATTAAACGTCCAGTGACGGTTCTATTGCTAAAACTTGTAGCTTTAACCGCCTTAAAATGCTTGAGCTACATTCTAAATAACAACTTGCTTTCAAACAGTCTAAATTCATTGCGTGCGATTAGTTAGAATTGTTACGGTGCGTTACGTGTATCCTGATAACATGCTGTATATCTTTACGTTACGTGAACAATAAGTTGGTCGGGACCCTGGCATTACTGTGTATTTACGGTAATTTTAATTTTAATTTGCATATTCCAGATTAATAACTACTTGTATCACCCGCTTCGTGGCCGCATGGTTTAAGTAAGGTACTATTCTCGTCAGAAGACTAGTCCGCCGATGACTGGGAGATCGGGGTTTGAATCTCAGTCTGGTACACTGAGGGTGGTTTTACCTAAATGGTTTTCTATTCTCCCTCCCCACAAATGCAGGTACGCTTGCTCTAAATATAACCCCTTTAAACCTTAAAACCATCAGCGTAATTAGTAAATAGGTCGTACAACCGAACGGTTAGGGACACCTCTCTCAATATCTATCTATCTATCTGTGTTAATAGGCACTTCGATCATTGGTGAATGGTATTCATATTTTCAAACAACCACCTTAGATTGGGCAACACGACTAGCACACAATTCTCCAATAATGATTGAGTTATTAAATGAGAGAACTGACAGTATAACAACTGGGAGAATATAGGATCAAGATGAAACTGATAGAATTATATGGAAATATTAACAATTATATTACACTGGGGGGAAAAAAAACTTCCCATGAACTTATCGTATTCTCCTCCCCACCCCCTTACCAAAAATATATTTGAGAACCATTTAAACTGTTACGTCGATGAGATCAAATTGTTTTTAATATCTCACAAATTATCATCATGATGGTGCGTAGTGTTGCACGTAGAACTACTCTCAAAATGACCTTGGGAAACGGTCTTGAACAACCAAGATGAAGAAGCTGCCTACCGCGGAGAATGGTCCTAAAAGCTAGTAAGGCTACGGTCAAACAGGGCAGTAAATGTCGCTTGACGGAGCGACATATGGCGCTGGAATAATGTAAGCTGTGTATTAAACTATAACGGACCAAACAGAGCAGTAAATGTCGCTTGAAAGAGCGACATATGGCGCTGGAATAATGTAAGCTGTGTATTAAACTATACCGGGCCAAACAGAGCAGTAAATGTCGCTTGAAAGAGCGACATATGGCGCTGGAATAATGTAAGCTGTGTATTAAACTATAACGGACCAAACAGAGCAGTAAATGTCGCTTGAAAGAGCGACATATGGCGCTGGAATAATGTAAGCTGTGTATTAAACTATAACGGACCAAACAGGCCAGTAAATGTCGCTTGAAAGAGCGACATATGGCGCTGGAATAATGTAAGCTGTGTATTAAACTATAACGGACCAAACAGAGCAGTAAATGTCGCTTGAAAGAGCGACATATGGCGCTGGAATAATGTAAGCTGTGTATTAAACTATACCGGGCCAGACAGGGCAGTAAATGTCGCTTGAAAGAGCGACATATGACGCTGGAATAATGTACGCTGTGTATTAAACTATACCGGGCCAGACAGGGCAGTAAATGTCGCTTGACGGAGCGACATATGACGCTGGAATAATGTACGCTGTGTATTAAACTATACCGGGCCAGACAGGGCAGTAAATGTCGCTTGACGGAGCGACATATGACGCTGGAATAATGTACGCTGTGTATTAAACTATACCGGGCCAGACAGGGCAGTAAATGTCGCTTGAAAGAGCGACATATGGCGCTGGAATAATGTAAGCTGTGTATTAAACTATACCGGGCCAGACAGGGCAGTAAATGTCGCTTGAAAGAGCGACATATGGCGCTGGAATAATGTAAGCTGTGTATTAAACTATACCGGGCCAGACAGGGCAGTAAATGTCGCTTGAAAGAGCGACATATGGCGCTGGAATAATGTACGCTGTGTATTAAACTATACCGGGCCAGACAGGGCAGTAAATGTCGCTTGAAAGAGCGACATATGGCGCTGGAATAATGTAAGCTGTGTATTAAACTATACCGGGCCAGACAGGGCAGTAAATGTCGCTTGAAAGAGCGACATATGGCGCTGGAATAATGTAAGCTGTGTATTAAACTATACCGGGCCAGACAGGGCAGTAAATGTCGCTTGAAAGAGCGACATATGGCGCTGGAATAATGTAAGCTGTGTATTAAACTATACCGGGCCAGACAGGGCAGTAAATGTCGCTTGAAAGAGCGACATATGGCGCTGGAATAATGTACGCTGTGTATTAAACTATACCGGGCCAGACAGGGCAGTAAATGTCACTTGACGGAGCGACATATGACGCTGGAATAATGTACGCTGTGTATTAAACTATACCGGGCCAGACAGGGCAGTAAATGTCACTTGACGGAGCGACATATGACGCTGGAAAAATGTAAGCTGTGTATTAAACTATACCGGGCCAGACAGGGCAGTAAATGTCGCTTGACGGAGCGACATATGACGCTGGAATAATGTACACTGTGTATTAAACTATACCGGGCCAAACAGTGAAGTAAATGTCGCTCGGTAGGAACATCTTAAAGACTGTGTCGCTGTTAGAATACTCCACGGTTCATTGAAGAGCTATAAAAACTGTCGTGCAGTGGCTGCAAAGGTTTGTAAATTTAGCAGAATTATATCAGTATTTTTTATTAGGTTTTCGTAGGTTTCTACTTGCGAGTACGTTCAGGTGTAGCGACATTTCACGCCTGATTAAAGTCACCTTATTTTGAACCCCGAGTCGAGTCACATTTCACTTTAGATTCAAGTCACATCACACGCCTGATTAAAGTCCATATCACCTTTGATTCTAGTCACATTTCACACTTGATTAAAGTAACATTTTAAGTTTGTTTCCAGTTACATTTCACGTTTGATTCAAGTCACATTTCATACCTGATTAAAGTCACATTTTACGTTTGTTTCAAGTTACATTTCACATATGTTTTAAGACTCACGTCATGCCTGTTTCAAATTTCATCTCACGCTTGATTCAAGTCACATTTTTAATCTTGATTCAACCCACTTTATTCAAGTTATATCTAATTCTTGTTTCATTACACATTTCACGCCTGATTCAAGTAACATTTTAAGTTTGCTTAAAGTCACATTTCATGCCTAATTCAAGTCACATTTCATGCCTAATTCAAGTCACATTTCATGCTTAATTCAAGTCACATTTCATGCTTAATTCAAGTCACATTTCATGCTTAATTCAAGTCACATTTCATGCTTAATTCCAGTCACATTTCATGCCTAATTCAAGTCACATTTCACGCTTTTGATTCAATTCCTATTTCCTGCCCGATTCAAGTCAAATTTCATGCCTAATTCAAGTAATACATCACACTTGACTTAAATAAATTTCACGCCTAATTCAATTCACATTTCCTGCTTGATTAAATTCATATTTTACGCCCCTGTTTGGCCCATGTGCTGCGATTATTGTATCAAGCGACATTTATCACTTCCTCTCCAGATACACTTGTCGCTCTTCTCAAACGACACTTGTCGCTCTTCTCAAACGACAATTGTCGCTCGTCTGTTTGCATCTCAAGAGCTCCCCTTGGCAAACCTTGGTGCGTGCTAACTATCGTAAGAACGAAGGATGGACTCACCTTTTGATTGGGATGAGCTCTTGGCTCATAATAGCAGCGTTTAAACTAAGTGGAGTTTCGAGCGCGTGTGTAAAGTTGGAGTGAATCAGTTTCACAACATCAACTAGTTGCGAGAGGAACCAAAAGAATGGTACAGACGCGATCATCATACATGCAACACTTAGCCCCATCATTTTCATCCAAATCAAAATCTTAGAAAATAAGACTGTAATAATGGTTAAAACACCTCCCCCACCCAACAACATGATATCATTTGTTCTTTCAAATCTGAGTTTGGTTCTCATTAAAGTGATAGGTTAGTAATTCCGGGGTCTGGCTGTTAAATTCATCCTCTAACTATATTGGACTAAGCTATTAACAAGAATAAAAAAGGTTTAAAATGATTCAAAGTTTTATCACATTCAAAAAAAAAAGTTTGAATGATTCTGTTCGTATCTTGAATATCATAAATCCTTATGGATTCTAGGATATTAAGAATTGTGGTAATTACATTTTTTAACTCAAATCAACTGAATGAAGTCCCTTTTTTGCTGTTGCGTTTGTTGAGTAATGATTCGCCTTGTAAGAGGATGGGAAAGCACATCTGTCGAGACAATGTTAGAATCTCGGGCAAGAGCTGAATAAAATTCCTCCCTCGCGTGATTTCTGTCCAGTGCAAGCGATTCCTTGAACTCATAAATAGATATAAACTTTGCCAGATTTCACTGTAATTGAGGTATTTAATTACTAAACGTGACCGAGATGATTTAACGATGGTGTACTTGTGAATACCTTGCCTTAGGCGTTCTATGAGTCATGCCTCATTTACAAGAAGCTATCTTCCTCCCTGTTTATCTGAGTCATACCCTGTTTACAAAAAGCTATCTTCCTCCCTGTTTATCTGAGTCATACCCTGTTTACAAGAAGCTATCTTACTCCCTGTTTATCTGAGTCATACCCTGTTTACAAGAAGCTATCTTACTCCCTGTTTTATCTGAGTCATACCCTGTTTACAAGAAGCTATCTTCCTCCCTGTTTATCTGAGTCATACCCTGTTTACAAGAAGCATCTTCCTCCCTGTTTATTGAGTCATACCCTGTTTACAAGAAGCTATCTTCCTCCCTGTTTATCTGAGTCATACCCTGTTTACAAGAAGCTATCTTCCTCCCTGTTTATCTGAGTCATGCCCCGTTTACAAGAAGCTCACGTCTTTCTCATTAATTTAATTTGAGTCATGCCCTATTTACAATAACATTAACCTAAAAATAAATATTGTCGTTCTGACTTTAACTTGAATTATTTCGATAATGTTAGTCAATAAATTTTAAACGTGATTATTAAAAAAAATATAATAAAAATATAAATAATACTATCCAAAATGTACCGTCCCTGGTTCATTGCCTAGTGGGTCTATAGTGTATTATTATTAGCATCGCGTCTTACTACCCGTTCGGGTTATACGCACTTACGCTAATGTGTAATGGTAGGGTGGTTGTGAGATGAAATGGAGGACCTACAGTTTTAACGTGGGATCCGAACCACGGCGGAGGCCTGACATTCCTCACATTCACAAGTTGTGATTAATACAGTCTTGTCAGAGGTGAAGGAAGGGTTTGGTAATCAGGTAAATCTGTGCCGGACAGAGGATTGAATCCCGGACCCCCAGCAGAGAAGTCCAACACCTTACCCCTATAGTGTAAATCCGCTTCTAGACCTTACTATGCAAAGGTATCTAGCGCTTGTGTTACCTTGTGGTATCTTGTGTTACCTTGTGCTACCTTGTGGTATCTTGACACAGGAATCCGTTTCGTCTTGTCTGGGCCGCAAGTGGTGGAGGGATCAGGGCTCGAATCCAAGCTCGGGTCTCTGAGGTGATTTTTCCTGGATTCTTTCCTTCTGCATTTTTGACAACTTCTATCTACTCCTTCTTGACTATATTAGTGTAAATATGCTAGTAACCTGGATGGGTGGTAAGACGTGGCGTCTAGGAAAACTGGCCTAGCTGTATTTGCAGCATTGTCCTAAACTAATAACCATCCATTCAATCGATTTATAGCCCAAGTACTTGTTTCAGTGGTTGAATTGTCTGTGACGTTTCTCTAGTAATATACTGGACTGGTGATATTGGGAAGATCACAGTTCGAATCCCGGTGATGTCAAATGAGACTGTTATTTTTAAATGGTTTCTCACTCTTCCCCCACGTAAACGCAATAAACGCAAATGTCAAACGGGTAGTAAGACGTGGTGGAAAATAAAATATAATTGGTCTACTAATGGCTTGGCTAACGAGAAACTGATACGTTCTATGAATATAATAAATATATGTTCTCATTACATGTATAAACACATATTTAATTTTTCCATACAGAAGTATAATCTTTATTTAACCGATAGGGTGACCTGGTGGTCTAGGGGTAAGGTGTCAGACTTCTATGCTGACGGCTGGGGTTCAATCCTCGGTCTCGGCAAAGATTTATCTGATTGCCAAACCCTTCCTTCACCTCTGACAAGACATCTTGTTAATGTGGGGAATGCCAGGCCGCCACCGTGGTTCGGATTCCACGTTAAACTGTAGGTCCTCATTTCATCTCACAATCACCCTACCATTACACATTAGCGTAAGTGCGTATAACCCGAACGGTAGTAAAACGCGGTGCTAATAATAATAATAATAATAATAATAATATATATTTAACCGATAATTAAATATCAATGATCTATTATTAAAATGCCATAAAATAATGAACAAAATATTTTATTTAGCTATAAATACATGAGTATTCACTACAAAAAGCCACTTTGTATTAGTATGACTATTATAGCAGCGTAGTTTTATTCTAAACGCATGCGCATTATAAAAATATCAATTGATTGGCGGACATCATGACTGAACCACCGCAGAGCACAAGTGCTTCGTACGCTCGAAAAGAGATGGCGTTGCTGCCACCGTATGTTGTGGAGGTTACTAGATAGCACTTCTCACTCGTAAGAAAAAGCAAGGTCGATCAATGTGTGATAGGAATAGTTGCGTAATAGCATTGCTTAATAATACATGGCACCACGTCTTACTACCCGTTCAGTTTTTACGTTAATGGGTTAGGAATTGGAAAGGTTGGATATAGAGGAAGTGAACCCACATCTAAACTACGGCCCTCCACAAGATTATATCTAGACCGTTCCAAGATTTTATCAAAAAACAATTAATTTTTTCTCTTCGTTATTTCTTAACCACGGAGTTTATTTTAAAAGTCCAGTTTCTGTCCTCAAGAGTGCTTCCCCCATGGACAATTTTTAGGTGGTTCCAAGTCTCCCGGCAGAGGTTTATAAAAGTAAAGTTCCGAAAGATGTTAACTAATTTTTTTAGATTAGTAATTTTATTTGACTGATTATTATAAAGATATAATGTATTACAAATAAAATGATACATTTCTCACAGATAATAATCAACCTCAATCACGTTTATTAAACATTGACTGGCTTTGGGAAGTGGAGTTTTTACAGACGTGAAATTATTTGGGTTCCTTATAGGTCTTGAGACATTTACGACCAGGAAGATGGTTTTAAATTCCCAAACGTAAAAATTTAACTTTTCCAGAGCTCGTTAACATAATTTTGTATAAACATTGTATGACTACAAAACTTTTTTTTCAAGTTAGGGGAGATTCCTTGGGTTTTGCCTAGTTTCAATTTTTTTTTTTTAAAAGCTATGGCTACACGGAGCCGACCCACACTGCATTTTCTAACAATTTTTATATTCTTTATAGACCGAGTTTTATTACAAAATAAGTTTGTATTTTTACTTGCATAGGTTTTAACCTATTTTCATCAAATTAAGTTAGTTATTAATTACGAGGAATAAAGTTTTAAGTTAGATAATAATTAATAAGAAGAATGATTTTTGGTCAATAAGTTGTATATAATATTGTTTATGTTGTACGTAATGTTGGAAACAATGACTACAGCGTCACACGTGACACGGCTGTGAAAGAAATGACGTTCGGAATCTCCCGAACATTTATTTCCAGTGGAAGGTGACTAACGGTCGCACACACCACCACACCACACACCACACCACACTAGTGCGGACGAATCGTTGAGAGAGCATTGCTCCAAACTTTTGCAGTGCGGCGTGGATTCGTGTATCCGGTCCTTTAAGGTCCATTAGTGTGCTCAAACATTAGGGCTGAGGTTTTTTTTACTTTCTCTTGACCCCTAGGAAAAAAAAAGGGGGGGGACTCGAGATTTTGATAAATATCTACGTTTTATGACTCCATGAAACAGAAAAAATTACTTTTGTGTTTACGTCCATCTCTCTGTATGTCTGTATCTCTCATTCTGGGGCCGAAACCATTTTACGATCGGGCTAAGATTTAACACTAGGGTTTTGATAACGTTCTCCAGGAGTGTGGGGGGAGGGGGTTTGGAATTAAATATCCAAACCTAAAACAAAGGTAGATTATTGAGGGGCAAAAAAAGAAAAAATCGATTTTCCAAGAATCCGCACTAATGATTTTTATCCACGTTCGTATCTAGACACTGTTTAGTATTACAAACAAAATGGAAACCCTAATTTTCCCGTGAAAATTACTTTTAAGGGCACCATACACTAGAAGAAATTTTCAATTTTGATCATATATCCACAACTATTTCAGATAAAAATAACTTATAAATGTAAAGTTGTGGTACTGTTAAAATTTAAAATATTTTAGTTTGGAACATTTTTTTATAAAATCAATAATGTCTGAGCTATAAGCAAATATATATGCAGGCCTATATTTTTATGGGGTACTTAGTAATATGAAATTAATGTATATGCTCTTTGATGGATAAAGATGCTCCTCTTTCTCACTGTATCTGTAACATTGTATATTATTACATGCTATTTAGTGGAGTATTTCTACAACATTGTATATTATTTCACTTCACAAATGCATCTGGTAAATTCCTCTATTTTAAGATAAAAAAAATTATGTGCAGTACACCATACTTTTTTTTTGCAGGTGTATTTTTCTAAGAGATGTGTGTGTAATTTTTTTTTTTTTTTAATTTTGGTTGGGCATCTTGCAATTTTAACAGGACTTATTCTCTTAAGTTAAAACAATTTCTGTTTCAAATATCACTGTTCCCATTGTAACATTATCAATAAAACCGGAAATCAAATATCTAATTTCCTGTTACTGAACACTTTCACTCTTCTTGTTCAATGAGTTATAAATATTTAAATAGGCTGTTTTAATTATCTTGTCTATATCATATTTATTACATATGTAATACAGTATATTAATGTTTGTAGTTGTATGCTCCCATTTTGGGGTGTGTTCATCGATCGTTTAGGTTAATCCTAACGTCGTTTTGTCTTATTTATATATATCATCAGTCCGTTAGTTACATGAATACACACAATGCGACAGAGGACTGGCAGGATCCAAGCGGCCGTTAACATACGTTCATAAATATCACCGATGCTGAAACTTTGAGGTGAAATATCTATTTTTATATTACCAATACATTTAATCTAGAGGTGATCTTACCACATTATTGATGAAAACGTTTCTATTCTGTTCACTTAAAACATAAGCTTCTACTTTTTAATGACATGTGCAAAAAAAAAATGCTTCTAAATTGTTAAGACAATAGCTGTGATTCTATTTTTGAAGTATTTCAATTTATAAAAATGAACCTCCACCAACTTTTCTTGTGTAAATTACAAAGTTAGTGACAGTCAGTAGTCAATAAACATATTATTTTTCGTATGGCTTAAATTATTATTATTATTATTATTATTATTATTATTAGCACCGCGTCTTACTACCCGTTCGGGTTATACGCACTTATGCTAATGTGTAATGGTAGGGTGATTGTGAGATGAAAGGGAGGACCTACAGTTTAACGTGGAATCCGAACCACGGTGGAGGCCTGGCATTCCCCACATTCACAAGATGTCTTGTCAGAGGTGAGGAAGGGTTTGGTAATCAGATAAATCTGTGCCGGGACGTATGGCTTAAAACAATTATTTGTAAACAACACTATGAAACAACAAACAAGAAGGTTTATATTTAATGTAATCGTATATTGTCACAAATGATGTATTATTGACACACTCAGAATTACTCACAGGGAATCTTGATTAAAATTTAATAAAAACAATTATTTAGGATTGAACAGATAGCTTTAGTTTAGTTTAAAGTAGCTAGAAGGCCCAAATCAAACCAACCCTGCGGAATTTCTCCCAGTATCCCAACGACACAGCCCATACCTACTATTGTTGATAAACATTATAAAACCAATTAAAAAAAAAGGTCTTTATTGGTGACTTAAAAAAAATTCATAGTCGCTTAAATTATAAAAGCTCGTATGTTTTATTTAGAGTGAAGTATATTTTTTGTGTGATCGACGTTTTCCCAATGTTTATATTTGTTATTTAGATTCACAGCTCACGTCAACTATAACCAATAATAATTAAACCTATATTCAATCCTCAAATGCCATTGGCTCAAAAAGAAAATAAATAAGGAAATAATTATCTATCTACATAGTCGATGGGCCATTTTAATAGTATAATGTTCTGATTATTTTTAATTTAATCTATCTAGTATTTGTTTTCATAAATAAAACAAACAAATATATTAAAAAACATTTGTTATATTTTAATAACATTATTTACAACACATAATTATAACATTTAAAATACCACACAAACAACATAACAGTGATAATATTTACTAAAGGAACAGTTTCCTCATTTATGATAACTTTCACACATTTGCACATCAAGTCAGTTGTTAATAAAAATAGTAATAATAAGGTAGACATTTTAAAATATTGTTTATCACTAACTATAAAAGTGATGTCCAACAAAATGTGGTTGATTTAGCTCTAGCTATAAGCTCACTAAATCCATACAAAATAAGTGAAACTTTACAAAAACACTATAACCAGTAGGCCTTCTTTTATATCTTCAAAGGAATGTTTTTAATAGTTTTCTTAATTTTTGGGATCATATAATGTAATACCGACTGCTCAATCTAGGTGAATTTTCCTTAAAACTTTATTATGGTAGCCTATTATACCTCAATATATAGGCCTAATATAGAAGCACGCAATAATTATAACATTATAGCACACATTTGTGGAATTATGGAATGAATGGCAGATTTCGAAAGTTTTTGTCAAATTTAGGCGTCTACTTCTTGCAAACTCGTTATGTTATTTGTTCACACAAACGTTTTTATAGCACATTAATATAAACTATTATTACAAGTGAGTCCCCTATATGAAAAACAGAGCAACTAGATAACACGGTCTAGACATTAAGACTATAGAACCATCCTTTAGTTCGTGAACATGTCCCTAGTAGGTGTGGTAGTAGAAGATATAAGATACTTATATGTAAATTATCATCTTTTACTGTTTAAACCTGGTACAGTTTTATGTATAACATAAAAATAATATTTACCAAAAATTGTACATATAGTATTTAAGTGAATATATTATATTATTTTAAACTAATTAAATATTTTTGCTTGAACAAAACACTTCTAGTAATACATTTGAAATATCAAGTTTTTAGTTGATAGTTGCTACTTATTGCTTTTGTTTGACAGCCCTTAAACACTCTTGTTTTATTCTGAAGTTGAATATTTTATCAATTGGAGATATTTAAAAAAATATTTATTGCTAAGCTAATAAAAAACCCGAAATAAGGGTTTAATCACTTTTTTGTGTCTCAATTCGTACATTAAAATTACTTATCCTGTTCATAAACGACACTGTTCAGTTTTTTATTTGGTTTCTTGTTCGACCAATATTTTTAAATCTATGCCTCAATTATATTTCATATGAGTATATTTAAACTTTTTTATTTTACTCTCTTTTCTTAATTATAGTTTTTGATGAACCACACACTTTAAAAATTTTTTTCGCACTGTGATATGTTTAAATCGGTATTAACCTAAAGATAAATATTTTCATAAAATTGTTTCATTAGATTTGATATATTTTTTGTTTTTACACGTTGAGGGAGACTACTTTGTGCCGAAATTGTAATTTAAAAAAATCACGTAATAATTTAAAATTAATATTGTGTAGAAATATATGTTTGAAATATTATGTTTGGTGTTAAACTATATATCCAAATAAATAAAAGCTTAAAAAATAGAAACTGTGAAAGTGTTAGTAACCCTTAAAAGTTTTAATATTAAGGCTAATATGAAATAGTTTCTTTAGTGAATTCATTATATAATTTTTACTTATTAATGATGTTTTAACAACTCTTGTCGAATTTCTTCAGGTACGACAGATATTCATTACGTCAAATGGGGTAAACATCTAGTCACACCATGTTTTAACACCTATCAACAACATAGAGGCTATCTCACATTGTCCCAACATGAAAATAAAAACACGTTTTACATGTTGTATTATATGACTTGTTGACTTTCTCCAGAAACGTCGGAACTGAAAGGAATGACTTTAGAATGTGCCTTCTTGTCGCAAAATATCCATCTTTGTTTGTGTTCGCTTCAACATACTTGGAGAGAAATCTACCATCTATTGATGTGGAGGATTGCCTATATAAATATATATATATTAAATAGTAGTACATAATTATTTTTTAATTCGTAGGCTTTAGTTCTAGAACGCGCTATCAGTGAATTACATTAATTTAAGTAAACACAAATGAGAATTTAAGTACCTATATTTTTTGGCTATAGCCGTTGAGCCAAAGGGCTTTAAAAAAAACTAATAACGCTAAAAACAAGGAGGGTGATTGAGATAAAAATGATTCAGCAGTTGCTATTTCCCAAAAATGGATCATCTAAAGGAAATTGAGCTGTGGAGACAAGATAAATAAATTCCCCTTGAAAATTGTGATCAGGGCATTTGTCGGACATTAGAAATGACGCACCCTTGATGAACATACTGAGATATCGAGATTCTCACCCGCACTCTGGAGAACATCGCGGTCTTGGATCAGGAGAATGTACTAAGAATATATCAACCTATCTGAAGAATCAATCATTGCTCTTTCTCTAAAATGGGTATCAATACTACGTTTGGAGATCTTCAATGGACCTAGTGAGAAGCGTGTCTTTAATAGTGGTCTGGATCTGTCGGTAGGAAGAGCTGGTGTGGTGATAGGTGTTAAGTTTTAGGGTTCCTGACCAAGAAATATTGATTATATACTTTCTGAATGGGCTGTTGTAAAAGCAGCCCTAGTCCAATTGTAACCGATGTCCCCAGAGTGCAGGATGTACCCTCGTAAGGAAAGAGTACACCCTCGCTGAATGAAGGTAGATCACGATGTTAACAGTAGACGGCCAATGTCCACGACGAAAGTTCCTCAAGGAGGTATGTCCGATCCTCCAGAAGACATGACTCAGCGAAGGAGCCCGATAATCTTCTCCCTATCTTCACCGCCTGACGAAACCGGCGTTCTTGATGATGGAGTATATCTTGGACCTGGGTATCTTCTCGGCCTCCCTCTCCCTGACCTGCTCCTCCCCGGGTGTGAACCAGCTCTCCTTGGCGAGGGCCGCGGTTATCCGGGGGTCCTTGTAGAAAGGGTTCTGGAGGTTGGACGGTAGACGGGACTCCGCCTCGGAGTTGAGTACAACGGCGCGGTGCTGCAGCGAGGGCTTGGACGGGTCCTGTGGGACAGAGAGGAACATGTCGGTACGATCCTAATGGGAACAAACGGTTCCTAACAATCACAATTCCCGACCTATAAATCAGGACCAGCCACCAGTGTTTGGAATTAGCCCAGACGGGATAGATTTGAGCAGGGGTCACTCATGGGTTATTACCAGGTCAAACAAGGTTGGCCATGACTGTACTAGTAAACAGTTTTCCCTCCTACACTACCCAGCAACGACACATTCTATAATGCAATGTACAAATGTTTGTTAAATGACTTTTAAAGAGTCAGTTTGATACTGAATTGGGAGGGGGGGGGGATCTCTACTAGTACAGTCCTGTCAAGTTTTGGTAGCCCTGGAAACAACCAACCCATGAGCCACCGTCAAGGCTTAGTATACAAGTTTTACCGTACACGTGTTGAAATGGCAACACTGTGCCGTGAAATATTGATTTGAGTGACTATTTAGCATATGATATGCCAGGCTTTCTGATACAATTTTTTTTTAAATTTGATGAAAAAATATCTCCCTGTTTAAAAATCCAGGCTTACATTCATTCCGTATTGAGAGCATCTGAGCTCTCACGCTAAATAGTCATTCAACTCAATGTACCACGTGGTGGTGATGCTAGTTGAACGCTTAGGTCAGGAAACCTTTTATACTGGGCTGGTTCTAGCTTGAAGTGATTCTGGATCCATGATTTATATCTGACAGGGATTGCGGATCATCATTTCTAGCTGGCAATGATTCCGGATTCATAATTTATATCTGGTTGGGATTCTGGTTTTCATAATTTCTAAAACGCTTATTTTCACATCTGTACTCAAAGGCCACTTCAGATTTTCAAGTTAGACTTTATTTAAAATAAAATTAGAGCAAACTGCCAACATTACACGCTACAATTCTGCATCTTCAAAGAAACTACCATAACTTAGAACCCAGTAAAAATGGTTTTATTTTTAGTTAAATTTAGTTTTTTTAAATCTCACTTTTCGAGATTATTTCGTCTTTATTCAAAATTACATGTTATCTGAGGTGTTTACATATTGAGCCAATGTATACAAAATTAAAAATTATTATTGAAACCTTAAATATTTGCTTTAAAATTCTTTTTCAAGTTTGTCTGCATATTTCAACATTTTGTGGCCAAGCGTTAGCTTACACTACAACCAAATACTAATCAAATTACAACATGGTCCAAATTACTGCTTAATTTCATGTTTGTTTAATTTTTTTTTGTAAAAAACTGTGTTATTTCGTTTTATAGGAGGATTTCATGTAACAAGACGATTTAATTTTATCTAGCTTTTCAAAAAAACATTGTAAATCATAACCAAAGACTATCAAAGGAAAAAGTACTTGATTCCATCTTTGTATGACGATTTTCGCTTTATCGCGTCTCACCATTTTTACAGGGCTCTAACCATAACATGTGTTACTATACAGCAATATAACATCACAAGGCAATGTTCCAACTTCCCCTCCGTAGCATACCTCCGCTATCTGGAAGTGTGTCGGTGGCTGTTGACGAAGAAGAGATTGCGGTGATCCGAATGACAGGGGCGCCGATACAAAGGGCTGGAAAAACTGCGCATGCGTCAGCGTCGCGGCGACCACCAGGCCGAAGAGGGCTGCTATGAGTCTATACATGGCTGGGATCTGCGAACAGATCACTGGAGTGAGTAAAGTATGTGAAGGATCTGAGTCTACACTTAAAGCCTCTTACAATATACATAAAGTCATGTTGGTGGATGAATGGGAGAGTAAGGTAGAAATGGCAAGGGGGAGGGGTAAAGGTTATTAATAAATACTTAAAGTCAACCTCAAAATTAGTTTAATCATCTTATTTGTTGATTTACAGAAAATGCAATCTAAATAAGTAATGGCAAAGATGAACGTTTTCATTTAGTTAAATCCAAGAGGAATGGATGTATTCGTTAAGGATTTCATTATAATAGTGACGTATTAACATATCCGGTCAACAGCAGACACGTGATTAGTGACACATTCATCCACCAAGCGCTGTGATCAATAGGTGAGCATGTGTTGAGAACTAGAATTACTGTTATTGTTTAATTGGATCTCATTTAAATAGATGGTATTTTTTTTCCAGAAAAAAAAGATATATTAAAAGTTTTCAAAAATGGAAAATTTTCTATCTGAAGTCTCTTTGCACTTGTCACCGGCAAACGTCTTTGATCATGCGTTGTGTGATGCTTATTGACACTTTTTCAAAGCCGGGTTGTTTCCGACAGTGAGCGATATAAGGTGTTGGTTTTCAGACTAGGATATTGAAATTGCTTCTTCGGAAACATACCCGGCATTGTATAAAATGCCTATAAATGGTTCAGTACATGTTTTAATACTTTCCCCCAAACATATCCTAGGAGTTAACAAGGTTCGGTGCCCTCGATTAGGTGGCCCCTTGGTCTAACGCGCTACTCTTGAAGTAGACTAGATTGCTTATGATGGGAAGATCGAGCTTAGAATCTTGGTTGGGTGTACTGAGGGTGATTTTATACTCTCTCCCCACGTTAATACAGGTACACTTCATATTAATATAACCTTCTCATTCCTAAAGCCACCAGCGTAGTTAGCACCCACATGGGCATACAACCCGAACGGGTATTAAAACGTGGCGCTAAAAACAATAAAAAAAACAAGGTTTGGTCAGAATATAAAACTATAGGGGTAGGCGCCAAGCTCAAATAAGGCGATAATAATAGTGGCGTGTAAGGGATATATCAATATGTAGCCCAGTTAGGTGGAAGATTAGCCGGTACTAATGTACCGTTGTCCAGGGGACGCCCGAATGTAATAATCGTACATCCTTTCCGTGGAGGCTCTTTCCCTGTCCTGATGAGATGAGAAGATGAAGATAGTGAGTGTGACCAGGTGGAGCCAATGAAGATCTTAATATAATCTCAATTAACTAAACCTTGATGCCCATGGGAATTATTCCCCTTTAAAGAATAATCTCCCGGTACCACTGAAAATCAAACAAAGGACCTCTAAGTCGACAGCCAGGAGCTCTGTACACTATACCATTATCTTAGTAAGATGATCAGACGACCATTTTGATTTTTGCTTTAGCTCATTAGTAGACGGTAGACCTATACGAAGATATTTTTTAAACGAGGGCTGCTGTGTTTTGTTTGATTCTATATCCCGAGGCTCGACATGCTATTTCGGATTAATAAGGCACCCAAACCTCAACTCAACAATTCCTATCAGTAAACAAATCAGAATGATGTTTTATGTTGAAATGTCTTTTGTAGGTGAGGTGAGTTAAGTAACTCTGCTTTTCTGTTCTTTATAACATCATGGTTCTTTGAACATTACTTGAAATTAATTAATTCTAAACGATATACTGTATATATATTCATTGAAGGGTACAGGAGAAAATAGAGAAATCCAATTTTAGCCAGAATTGCGTTAATGCTGCCATCTGTTAAACAATCTTGTAAACTTTATAACGCACTTTAGATTATGGTTAAAAGAGTTCTCTGTCATATTTATATTAATTTTAAATAAAAGTATTTTCTGGGGTTCTTATGGGGTTTGAGATATAAAATATATTATTCTGGAGATTGTGTGTAATGTTACTCTCCTCCTTTTACCCTCGTGCCCTTCAAATGTAAATATAACTTGGTCACTTTCTGGAGAATATAATCGTATCCCTTCATTGGGTCGAAGAGTAAACAAACCGTCATCAAATGAAACGATGTATTGTCCTCGAATGGGGCAAAACAATGGTTGAAACAAATTAGATTTTCTAAATAGCAGTCCCATTTCATTGGAGAATAATATAAACTGAGAGAAAGTGAATCTCATAATGAGAGCATTAAGTTCGTTATTTTGAAATGCAGGCGTGAAAACTTGAAACTTATCTGCCCTTCCCTAAAACTAAAGTCTTGGATCATTCATAGGTCCCAAGGTGTATATACCATCGCATGTTACTTACCTGTTAGGGTCACATGCACGTGTAAATAATAACAGTAATGTAGTAGGGGATGAGGAAGGTTGGATTCAAATACTACTGGAATTTGTGCGGGAAAACATCCTCAATATACTTTATCCCAATCTCCCTGACAATGGCAGTCCAGTCTATTGCGAGAGTGAGCCTTAGACCATTCAACCACCGAAGTGAGTTACGTGAATATAGACTTGGGTCATGACCACAACGTCAATGACTTTGACTTGTCTGTGGAGGTGAGCCACTGTGTCTCTTGATGGGGGGGGGGGCTAGCATTCCTCCTAGATGTTTCTGGAGCGGTGTTTTATAAACTTGCTAGGCGTTGTCTCCTTTGTGCTTCAAGGTCATCAGACTCGATTCGCCACACTCTGAATGGAGGAACAACAATAATACTAATATTGTATTTTAAATATTATCTTCTAAACCACTTAAGCCACCTGGGCGTTATACTAGCGTTAACCTTGATTGCCGATGACAGGAATGTTGATGTTTGAATATCCATTGGGGGCACTGGGGGTTGGGGGGGGTGGGGGGGGTTGGGGGGGGTTGGGGGGGGGCGCGGTGGTTCTCAAGTCATTTAACACTGTGGGCCTAACCGCTCTCTCTGTGATAATTCAGCTGCAAATATTACTCCCGCTTATTATAAGTACGCACATAACTTTAATTTGAGACACATTTAATTAATTACTGATATTATCAGTTGTGACTTAACTTAACCTGAACATAACCTGTGTTTATTTATATTTCTCTTGTAGTAGACGAGTACAACAACTAAGCTTCATACACCAGCAATAGCCCCACCCTAGTAAAAGGACCAGCACATCGCCTGTTTCGAGGAAGAGGAGACACTCAAAGTAAAATGACCTTTCTTATAAGTGGATGTAACCGAACTTCTCTCTTCCTCTACCAGGATGTAAACCTTGGGTCGGTGCTCTCAGGGACGGTAGTTCCTCAAGAGCTGTCTGTATCCGTTTGGGCCTACTGCCCCGGCAACAGAGAGCAAGGTCGAAGACGGGAGACCTATTATAATATTTCACTAGCACGTTCAGTTCTTAAGGTCGCTGTTTTCAAGGTCAGCTAGCCTCTCACCTGTGTGGACCACTGGGTGCAAGGTCAGCCTGGAGAAGGTGCACGCCTTTCTGTTCGCGAGTGTTTATGTCGCACCCCGGTTGATGGAGACTTTAACGCTGGGTAATTCACGTTTATGTTGATCCGATTAATGGAGACGTTAAAGCTAGGTAAGACATGTTTATGTTGCCCTGATTAGTGATACTTTAACTCTCGGTAATACATGATCATGTTGCTCTGAATAATGGAGACTTTAATTCTAAGTAATAGTCTACATATTTATGTATTTCTGATTATTGGGGAATTTAACTATAGATGATACATATTTATGTTGCTCTGATTAATTGAGACTTTAACGCTAGGTAAGACATGCTTATATTGTTCTGAATAATGGAGACGTTAAAGCTAGATAAGACATTTTTATGTTTCTTTGATCAGTGGAGACTTTAACGCTAGTTAAGACTGTTTAACGATTAATGGTTTAGCTAGTAGACATGTTAATGTGCTCTGATTATGAAGACTTTAACGCTAGGTAAGACATGTTTATGTTTCTCTGATTAATAGAGAATTTAACGCTAGGTAAGACATGTTTATGTTGCTGTGATTAATGAAGACTTTAACTCTAGGTAAGACATGTTTATGTTGCTTTGATTAATGGAAACTTTAACGCTAGTTAAGGCATGCTTATGTTGCTCTGATTCATGGAGACTTAAACGCAAGGCTAAACACGTTTATGGTGCCCTGATTTTTAGATATTTCAACGTTGGCTAAGACAAATAAACGACGCCTCCCCTCCCCTCGTAGCTTACCCGCGTAATGCACAGGACAGGTTTGTGTTGGGATGACAAGCAGCGCTCCCCCCCCCCCCCCGCTAGCTCGACTGCCCCACTAATAAATGTCGCAAACATTGTTTTGTTGGTGTAAATGTCAACAGCTCATAGCAAATTACCCGCTAAGTGTGACCTGAAGCTCACGTGACACCTTGTTTTCAGTGAGATCACGCGTTGGAGGGTTGGCTAAGAGGGACCTCAAATACTTGGTGAAGTCATCGGCCTTGAATAATACCCATGGCAGAGTGAGTAACCCGAGAAACCCAGAATATTTCCAACTATATTTATATAGTCTTCGGAAAAGTCACTAAATCTAATTTCATGTTGTCATACGCCATGCTTCCCTCCAATTTCCATATGAATAACCTTCTATAAAATAAGTAAACTATCCATAGCTAACACCTTGATATTTGGACTTCGGATAATTAATACAAAATGTTCCGAAAATAAAGTTATATATAGTAACACGCCAGCCGCATGCTGGCAGGCTAAAATGGTAATATAAGAAGTTTATTGGAGGGAACAGGCTGAGATCTTGCAACGCAGCACTACTACCCCTCCCATCTCACTCCTGCAGTAAAAACGGTAAATTATAGATACTATAGGTCTATTGTAATCTCAACCTTTCTCATTCAAGTTCCTTACTGTATTATTTGAGTCTGTGTCTTATCTGATATGTATTGTTTATCTCGTCACATTAAAGTATAATATTACTTTAGATAAAGTACATATTAGTATTCATTCCTTGGGGACAACTTATTTCCCCTCTATAAGACGGACGTTTTTTATTTTATATAATATTATTATTGTTATTTTATTGGTATTTATAATCTTCCTCGAAAGTGAAAGCTGTAGATCAAATTACTTGACTTATGAATACATGAAAGTAGATCTAGTAGCTTTTCTGTCAGCTAAAGTTTTTACTATTAAAACTGGTTATTTGTATTTTTACAAATATCAGTTTGACAGAGATGTAGTTTTACAGATGTGCGATAGTCAGTGTTGACTATATATATATATATATTTAGCATTTCTGGACAAAACAACTAAACATCAAGACTCATGCTCCCCGACAGTCTAGTTTACCAGAGAGGGAAGAAGTCGAGGTTCAGATCCCGGGTAGGGTGTACTCAACTTTTATTCACGCGATTGTGGGTGAATACATTTCCTCTCAATTAAAATCTTCTTAATTCCTACCCCTTATTGCTATTAAATAAGGATAGCCCGGATGGATAGTAAGAAAAGATGTTGTAGGGGATGGGGGAGAAAGGGAGCAAGACTTGACGTTCTTAAATTAATTCCCGTGGTAGTTATGTCCACTCTTCAACCAGTCTTGTCAGACGAGCTTTTTTTTTTTTGCCTAAACAAAGACTGTTTACAATAAAATGTCACCCATTTCGGTGGCCACATGGTCTAACGCGCTACCCTGACAATAGACAAGACTTCCGATGACGGGGGAAATCGAGGTTCGAATCTCGGTTGGGTGTTTAAAAAAGTTTTCCACGCGCCCTCTACGCAAATGCGGGTACACTTTCTCTAAATATTATATTCCTAAGCCCTAAAACTATTTTCGTAGTTGGGTAGTAAGATGCGATGCTAAAAATAAAATTAGGTAAACGTAATTTCAACCAATATGACTCCATCATCAAAGTCTTACTAAAGTTTACAAACACGAGCAAAAGAGAATCAAATAAAACATGAAAATACTATTAGAGTATTACTCTTACTAAATAGGTATAAGATCCAATAATTTTTTTTCTAAATATTTTCACGAACTCTTATCCTTAACCAAATAACTAATTATTTACATTGAAAAAAAAGACACCTGGATATGGGAAACTAAACCCAGGACCTTTGGCTTGGTACGCCACTGCCCTAACCCCTGAGCTATCTGGGATTCTACCCACGCCCAGGGTCATCCTTCACTCATATTCTAAGACATAGTCTGTGATGGACGTGAGAAAATAGTCAGCTACATAATTATGTGTGATCAATTGAGATCACAAACTATCAAATAACGCAGCCACCTTCGACTAGGCAGGTCTTCATGCTGCCATTTGTACAATTACTGTACGAATACGCGTATCATGATGGATTAGACAGACAATCTATTCTATCTGTCAGTTACGATTATAGCCACATCTAAATATCATATTATTTACATTTTAAAATCCTTCAGTTGAATACAATAGTGTACCTATATATGTTTCTAGTTGGCTCAACGCAAACCAACGCAACAACATAATCTCAAGTAGATGGACAGTGTTCATCTCCTTCCGACATACGACTGCGCTTGCGTGTGCTGTTGTAGACAGAATGCGGTTCCGACAAGCGGGTGCGACTGGTTCTAGACCGGGCCTTGGTGGTTTAATTTACACCACTCTTGGGTAAGAGAAGCTTACAAAATACAGGATGAGGAGGAAACGATTAGACGATCTATGCCGAGGAAAGTGATGGACAATGGGCTGAGGTTGGCCTGACGTCCGGGGAAGCTCCCCTCACTGATATTACCTTGTTCTTCTTCTTATTATTATTATTACTAGCACCGCTTCTTACTACCCGTTCGGATTATACGCACTTACGCTAATGTGCAATGGTAGGGTGGTCGTGAGATGAAATGGAGGACCTACAGTTTAACGTGGGATCCGAACCACGGTGGGGGCCTGGCATTCCCCACATTCACAAGTTGTGATTAATACACGTCTTGTCAGAGGTGAAGGAAGGGTTTGGTAATCAGATAAATCTGTGCCGGGACCAAGGATTGAACCCTGGACCCCTTACACAGGAGTCCGAAACCTTACCCCTAGACCGCCAGGTCACTGACATTATCTTCAAAAAGTGAAAATGTGTAGTATTTAGTTTGTTTTTATTTAGCCAGCGAGTATTTACTTTAAAGTGTAAATTAAAGTATATATATTGTAAAACATGTAGGTGATATTTTGTTACTTACAAGTTGCACAAAGCTAAACGACTTCTTGATCACTGATAACTGTTTCACACACAAACACGAACCGTCGACTTACAAACGGTATTAATATTATGTTTTCACTGTTCACATCGTCTAAGAAACGACTGCTAGTATTTCCTGCGGATGTGGACGGTTATATATACCTGTGGTTCGCGGGCCATGTGACTGCGGAACGAGGCCCGGGTTTCGGAAGAGAGTCTTGACTGTCCCCCTTCTCAGTGGCTTACCTTGGACGAGTAAACTGAGTCAAGGGTACGAGGCTGTAAGTTCTCTTAGGACAGATCGGAGGAGGTAAGAGGGAGAGGAAGGATCATCTCTAGAGGTGTTGGAGATAAGTTACGTTTGACAGACAGTTAACATAATATCGCTCTCTCCTAGTTTGTCTCATAAGTTCGTCTTCCTTAGAGCGACCATTTTGTTGTTATATTTAATCAGGCATTAGTATACATTTCGGTTTATAAGCGTAAGTTTTAACCAAGGTAATTGAATAAGGATGAGGAAGATAGAACTTTACATGAAATGCACACAAATTTGTGTGGAGGGAGAGGGTGAAATCATTTAGGGGGAAAAAAAATACACCACTAGTATTGGAACTTCAATCTCTCCAGCACCGTTAATCCAAACCAGCATAGAGCCACGCGTTAAACCACGTGACCATCGATGGGGGTTACTGCTTTTCGTTATTATTATTAATATTATTATTAATATTAGTTATATCTTTGATACCTGCTTCGGTTGGTCGATTGACGGCCTAAGGCATTCCTCTGGCAATAAACTGGACTGACGACTATAGAAAGATCAGGGTTTGAATCACATTCAGGTGTACCGAGGTTATATTTCCTAAATAGTTTTTCACTATCCTTCCACGCAAATGAAGGTACGACTCCTCTTAATTTGACTATCCTCATAATTTAAACATTAGCATAATTAGTTCATATGAGTACAACCCAAGCGGGTAAAAAAAAAGCCTTTGAAGTAGCGTGACCTGGAGTCAAACCAAGTACTTCCGCAAGTGTCTTATCTCAGGCTGAAACGTTCCTGACCATGGGTCGCTGAAGTACCCTCTCACTATTGAAAGAAGATGATAAAATGGAGGAACTGATCAGCATTGCGCGAGGTCAGTGTTTGGATGTGAGAACTCACGATGAGACCTTCGTTTGTGTCTGACTGTTATTGAATCATTTAAATAGGCGAAGTAATTCTTTTCCAGGTAATGATAAAACCTTACTTGTCTGCACTTGGGACTTATTTATAATATAGAGATCTCATGACTATAAAAAGTCACGTCCAAACAGGTTCTTGGAAGAGTACGCTCTGAGACTACAGCCTCGATGGTCTCAACCACGATAGGGCCCAGGTAAGGCGAGTTACTCAGACAAGGCTTAAGTCACGTCTAAATGGGTTCTTGGGAGAGTATTGCGAACACAGCAAATCTTTTCTCTTTTCAATGTAAGCTAATCGACCCTGAGACTTGTTACCTCAGCTTACAGAGGTGGTGTGTTTGTCAGCATTCCCGTCCCTCAGTTTTCAATGTAAGCTAATCGACCCTGAGACTTGTTACCTCAGCTAACAGAGGTAGTGTGTTTGTCAGCATTCCCATCCCTCAGTTTTCAATGTAAGCTAATCGATCCTGAGACTTATTACCTCAGCTTACAGAGGTGGTGTGTTTGTCAGCATTCCCATCCCTCAGTTTTCAATGTAAGCTAATCGACCCTGAGACTTGTTACCTCAGCTTACAGAGATGGTGTGTTTGTCAGCATTCCCGTCCCTCAGTTTTCAATGTAAGCTAATCGACCCTGAGACTTGTTACCTCAGCTTACAGAGATGGTGTGTTTGTCAGCATTCCCGTCCCTCAGTTTTCAATGTAAGCTAATCGATCCTGAGACTTGTTACCTCAGCTTACAGAGGTGGTGTGTTTGTCAGCATTCCCATCCCTCAGTTTTCAATGTAAGCTAATCGACCCTGAGACTTGTTACCTCAGCTTACAGAGGTGGTGTGTTTGTCAGCATTCCCATCCCTCAGTTTTCAATGTAAGCTAATCGACCCTGAGACTTGTTACCTCAGCTTACAGAGATGGTGTGTTTGTCAGCATTCCGTCCCTCAGTTTTGCAATGTAAGCTAATCGACCCTGAGACTTGTTACCTCAGCTTACAGAGATGGTGTGTTTGTCAGAATTCCCGTCCCTCAGTTTTCAATGTAAGCTAATCGACCCTGAGACTTGTTACCTCAGCTTACAGAGATGGTGTGTTTGTCAGCATTCCCGTCCCTCAGTTTTCAATGTAAGCTAATCGACCCTGAGACTTGTTACCTCAGCTTACAGAGATGGTGTGTTTGTCAGCATTCCCGTCCCTCAGTTTTCAATGTAAGCTAATCGACCCTGAGACTTGTTACCTCAGCTTACAGAGATGGTGTGTTTGTCAGCATTCCCGTCCCTCAGTTTTCAATGTAAGCTAATCGACCCTGAGACTTGTTACCTCAGCTAACAGAGGTGGTGTGTTTGTCAGCATTCCCGTCCCTCAGTTTTCAATGTAAGCTAATCGACCCTGAGACTTGTTACCTCAGCTTACAGAGATGGTGTGTTTGTCAGCATTCCCGTCCCTCAGTTTTCAATGTAAGCTAATCGACCCTGAGACTTGTTACCTCAGCTTACAGAGATGGTGTGTTTGTCAGCATTCCCGTCCCTCAGTTTTCAATGTAAGCTAATCGACCCTGAGACTTGTTACCTCAGCTAACAGAGGTGGTGTGTTTGTCAGCATTCCCGTCCCTCAGTTTTCAATGTAAGCTAATCGACCCTGAGACTTGTTACCTCAGCTTACAGAGGTGGTGTGTTTGTCAGCATTCCCATCCCTCAGTTTTCAATGTAAGCTAATCGACCCTGAGACTTGTTACCTCAGCTTACAGAGGTGGTGTGTTTGTCAGCATTCCCGTCCCTCAGTTTTCAATGTAAGCTAATCGACCCTGAGACTTGTTACCTCAGCTAACAGAGGTGGTGTGTTTGTCAGCATTCCCATCCCTCAGTTTTCAATGTAAGCTAATCGACCCTGAGACTTGTTACCTCAGCTTACAGAGATGGTGTGTTTGTCAGCATTCCCGTCCCTCAGTTTTCAATGTAAGCTAATCGACCCTGAGACTTGTTACCTCAGCTTACAGAGATGGTGTGTTTGTCAGCATTCCCGTCCCTCAGCTCCTTGGAAGTGTTCCTTGAGGTTCTTGGGAGATTACTTTGGTTCGATTCCAGGAATGTCTTGTGCAGATCATATTGCACTTCGTAGTCCTCCTTGGTCTGTACCAGTGACTTGGTAAACAGGAGGGCAATCATTCAGGAGTGCTATTAATAGGATAACGATGAGTAGGAGAGAGATTGGAGTAAATGGACCTGCATTTGAATGTAGGGAGAGGGAGAAACTATTTAAATATATCATTATACCTTTGATGTGTATGCTCTATGTAATTCAAGTAATATGTGTTGGGTGTGCATGTGCTATGCAATCAAAGTAATATTTGTTGGGTGTGCGTGTGTTATATGGAAAAATCATGATGTGCTGGGTGTGCACGTGCTATGATATCAAGTCATGATCTTCTGGGTGTGCACAGGCACTCGAGGGAATGGTGAAAGTGGATACGCGTGTTTTATTCTCTTTTAAGTGCATTGGGGATGTTTGGCGCCAGCCCAGACCAGTTCGGTCAGAGAAGTGGTCTTCCGGAGCCAGGGCAGCTCGTGACGCACGCAACCCGTCATACACTCTGGTCCAGAATAATATTGAGCAGGGAAATAATACAGAAGAAGCGATATCTCGAGTAGGTGCAGGGGTAGGCTACACTGTCACTAAACAGTAATAACGTGTGTAATATTATAACTACTAGTAGGTGCAGGGTAGGCTACACTGTCACTAAACAGTAATAACTGTGTAATATTATAACTACTAGTAGGATGCAGGGGTAGACTACACTGTCACTAAACAGTAATAACGTGTGTAATATTATAACCACTAGTAGTGCAGGGTAGACTACACTGTCACTAAACAGTAATAACGTGTGTAATATTATAACTACTAGTAGGTGCAGGGGTAGACTACACTGTCACTAAACAGTAATAACGTGTGTAATATTATAACTACTAGTAGGTGCAGGGTAGACTACACTGTCACTAAACAGTAATAACGTGTGTAATATTATAACTACTAGTAGGTGCAGGGTAGACTACACTGTCACTAAACAGTAATAACGTGTGTAATATTATAACTACTAGTAGGTGCAGGGTAGACTACACTGTCACTAAACAGTAATAACGTGTGTAATATTATAACCACTAGTAGGTGCAGGGGTAGACTACACTGTCACTAAACAGTAATAACGTGTGTAATATTATAACTACTAGTAGGTGCAGGGGTAGACTACACTGTCACTAAACAGTAATAACGTGTGTAATATTATAACTACTAGTAGGTGCAGGGGTAGACTACACTGTCACTAAACAGTAATAACGTGTGTAATATTATAACTACTAGTAGGTGCAGGGGTAGACTACACTGTCACTAAACAGTAATAACGTGTGTAATATTATAACCACTAGTAGGTGCAGGGGTAGACTACACTGTCACTAAACAGTAATAACGTGTGTAATATTATAACCACTAGTAGGTGCAGGGGTAGGCTACACTGTCACTAAACAGTAATAACGTGTGTAATATTATAACTACTAGTAGGTGCAGGGGTAGACTACACTGTCATTAAACAGTATTGATGTTATCCATCTCATAACAGAAATCGTGCTGTATAGACTGAAACAAAATTATACTCCACAGTTGTAACTTGTGGAAAGGGTCTATATTTGATATAAACGGGGAGTACACAGGCCGTGTTGGAATGCGGGCCATTGGGAGGGAAGCAGACCAGTTTGGCTCAGATCCTTGGTTTCCTGGTCTGAAACATCGCAAACTTTGCGTGGACGTAGCTGTTGGCAATACGAGTGACAACACACCTACGTAAGAAAAGCTCGTGGTAGAATATTTGAATGCTTCTGGGTTGGATCTAAGTGAAACTCTTTTTTTTTTAATTTCAAGAAGAAAAAAACAACATACAAAACATATCCTTAGGACTTTATTTTAACAGGTTTTTTTTTCATCACCACATCTTACTACCTGTTCAGGCTATAAGCATACATGATAATTACTCTAACGGGATAGGATGAGGAAGGAAAGATTTTAGAGGTGATCAACCCTCATTTGTTGGAATAAAAATAGAGGAAAAACCACCCTCATTAGACCAGACCGGTATTTGAACCCTGATCTCCCCGTCATCAGCAGGTCAATATGACATGAGAATGACGCCTTTAGAGTTAAGGATGTTGTCTACCTGTGATGTCAGAGCAAATCTAGATATAACTTCACATATTATTGTAGTCACATTTTTATACGGCGAGTCTTAAATATAAACACATTAAAAAAACATAAATCCTCAAATAACTCTTAAAAAAGAGTCTTACATTGTCACATAATATATTTTTTTTTAGCTTGAAGCAGTTTTATTTTTTTGTAAGTGAATTGTTTAAAAGTATCTAAAATTCTGGTTATTTGTTTCATTCAGGAAAATGTCCTCTAGGAATTTTTCTACCAGGATGTAGATAGAAAGAAATCTGTGGAGGCACATATCCTTCTAGAATAGAGAACAAGAAAGAAGGTTATTTTGTAATGCAAATCAATTATGTCCAGGCGCAAATAGTAAAGATAGTGTGTGTAGCCTACTCGTCAGCTGAAGAGGGGAAGTGTTAACAATAGATAAACAAGATACCTAAAGGGATGAAATAATAATTTTCTTCCCTATAGTTTCTATTTCATACATTACTATCTAAGTGTGATGATGCTAAGTGTGCTCAAGTGCGACAAGTTCAGATGCAGTCCATTTCTCATGTGTGGCCTCACCTTGATCATAATCCGCAACATTTGTAATAAATAGCAGAAGTAAGACCTACTTACTGACTCATGGGCTTAGCAGAAGTTTATAAGTACAGTGCTTACCTTGAAAGATAGCAAGCTTACCTTGACGGGTTACACTATGGTGTAAGATTGGGCCATCGTATAATACGCCAAGCTAAGACTGATACCTTTCAAGAAAAATAGTGTGCACTACTTTGTGATCATGGATATACCACATCATCCAATCTTAATATAAAAATTAAAACTTACATTTCACTCCTACAATATGTTTATCCTTGGTCACGTAGTTGGCTAACGCGCTAGTCGTGTTGAGCTCGACTGCTGAGGACGGGAGATCGAGGTTCAAATCTCAATCGGGTGAACTGGGGGGGGGGGGGCGGGTTCCTAAATGGCTTTCCACTATCCCTCCACGCAAATGCGGGTTCATTTCCTCTAATTCAACCTTCCCGATTCCTAATCCATTAGCGTAATTAGTACTTAAAGCGTATAACCCGAACGAGTAGTAATACAAGGTGCTAAATAATAATAATAATAATAATAATGTATACATAACTTACAAATAAACTTTACCTAAACATCCCTCATAAATAGCCCGGAACTTTTAGAGCTGTTGGTTTTTTTATTAGCGTGATGGAATTATAGACACACATTTATCTATTCATTAAGTCACATGGGATATTATAATAATGTTGCACGTCTGGACTATAACATTCGTATCCCAGTAGGAGAAAGATTAGCCAGTACTGATCTACTGTTCAGGGGACGCCCGAATGTACTGATCGTACATGGTGATAGTATGGTGTGGAACCAGTAGAAACCCTTACAGCTTAACTTAAGACTAAGCAACAAAACCCTGGTGGCCGTTGGGGTAGTTCCCCTTTCGGGTAAAAATACCCAAGATACCAGCCTGGAATCGATTCCGGGAACACTACACCATGGGGCCAGTTACATAGGAAACAAACATGGTATTCTGGACCTGTAGTTAGTCTCCCTGACCACTCTGCCACGAGGACAGAAAGGATGGAACCAGAGAACTACCTAAAAACCTGCAGTCGGCCCATTTGACCATTTATAAGACGTATGGAGCTAACGCGCTCCCTGTAAAGGCAGCTTGTCTTTGATGTAACGTCAAATGCACGCACTGTACTGTTTTTCAATCAAAGTAAACTTTGAAATGAGGCAATTAAATAGCCTCGTTTGGTTTTACAGAATTAAGAGGTGTTAAGAGAAATTACCTCTCTAGATTGACTAACAAAGCTATGGAAAACAAGATCAGAGACAATTTGTAAACTAGCGCGATTTTTTTTTACCTTGTGATAATGATAATTTTGAAATTTTATTTTAACCAAAACTTAAAAAATATGGGTCTTGCAGTTCTCCCCGAACTTTTTGATGGATTTAGTTCAAACTTGATATTAAAGATGCTATGAGGTCATAACCAGAATTTAAATTGTATCTTTGACTCTAGCTCTAAGTTTAAGTTTAGTTTACGGATGACACATTTTTTGCAAGTTAGAAAATTTTCGTTAATGGCTTTAACGATTTGTTTCAAGATGAGTATCTGGTAGGTGTTTACATTCTAAACAAGGATGTATCTTAGTTTTACTTAAAAAAATATTTGAATATAGTTTTAATAATGACTCGTTTTTTAAAATTGGATTTTTTTAAATGGCTGTAGCAATATATCCTAGTTTTAAACCCCGACCTTCCGAACTAACTGTACTTGTGATGGCCATGTAGACACTTGGAAGGAAATGGGCTTGGATATAAGGACTAACGCCTCAGCTCTCTCTGCCCTCGACAAAACCCAAAACAAATCCTTGCTGATGACGTAAGTCACCGAGATCAGGTTAAGACAAACTCGCCTTGACCTTCCTGTGTTAACGATCTTGCTTTGACCAAACATGGCCCCCTTATTTAATATGTTCTTGTAGAATTATGAGATTACATTGGTGCTCAGAATTTTTGAAATTTTAAAATATTTATAAGATTGGTTATTAGCTTTCATGAATATAAGCGTTCGTAATAATTTCAAATTGTTGGTCTTTTTACACCTAGCAAAGGCGTAAAAAGGAGTGATTTGTGGGGAGAGGGGGCCCTTGGAATTTGAGGGACCCTCCACCATTTATACATATAGAAACTTTTATTGGTTAGAGGTGTAGTCTAATTTTATAGCCCCCCCCCTCCCCCCTCCTTTAAAGAAATACATTTCTATGCCACTTTGAAAAATATGAAGTTTCAGAATTTAAAAAATAAACTGCTGATAGGACATGTCGGAGGACTCTATTTAGATGAGGTAACAAACCCGGCGAAAGACAGAACTCCCTTTATTATATATATATATATATAATTATATATATATATATATACACACATATTCTGTGTTATTATAGTGTTCACCCTTTCGGGCTATCAATATATTTACAATAACGAGATAGGGGTGAGGAGGGCTTATTTTAAAGAGACGGTGTACCTGCATTTGCTTGAAGGGAGAATGGTAAACCTATATGATAACAAAACCTAAGCACAGCTGGGGTTTAAACCTAAATTTCCCTGTTCCCATAAAACCAGATCCATGATCCATGAGACCACCAATTCTGGACTTATGCATAGTAATTACATTGTCCACTTGTAGAAGTTAGACAATTACCACTTCTACCTGTAGAAGTTAGAGAGAGACAATCAGCATGTCTACCTGTAGCAGTTAGATCCAGGTTTACGATGTCACCTCACTCTGAGTCCTTGTCATCCTTCAAGGAATGCTTGGATGCACTCGACTGCAATACTCGGTCACAATTACCCTACGTCACAAGACTGGCCACCACAATTTTACCTCCCTCTCCCCTCCCTCCAACAACCTTATCAAATTACCTGCCTTGGGATGTCCTTCCAGGTTAGAGAGCGGAATCCGTTTACGCCATCACAGTTAAAAAAAAAGGACATTCAACGTACACTTTCTAAACGGTATAATGTTGGAACATGAGTCATTAACCTAGACCCTGATACACAAGCATTAGTGGCAGGAACTGATATATATATAATATACATCCGGCTAAAAAGATGAGCCAGGTCACAAATACCACTTGGTTTTAAGCATAAAATGGAATAGAACCAGGGTCTCTTGGATCTGTTGTTGACCTCCCTCCCCCCTTCCTTATATCCTCACTTGAACAGTAGCTAGAATCACGACGCAATCAGTAATCGAAGGTCAGACAAAGCACTGGGTGACGTCATATGGCATAATTCAATCAGGTCTCAGTTAGCTTCGAGGACAGATTCCCTACCTGGTATTCTATTATACTGTGTGTCCTTTTCAAGGACAAAGAGTGTCTATAACAGGGACAAAGAGTGTCTCTAACAGAGATATTATTATTATTAGCACCGCGTCTTACTACCCGTTCGGGTTATACGCTTTAAGTACTAATTACGCTAATGGATTAGGAATTGGGAAGGTTGAATTAGAGGAAGTGAACCCGCATTTGCGTGGAGGGAGAGTGGAAAACCATTTAGGAAAAACCACCCTCAGTTCACCCGACCGAGATTCGAACCTCAATCTCCCCGTCCTCGGCGCTCGAGCTCAACACGACAAGCGCGTTAGCCAACTACGCCACCGAGGCGGGTAATAACAAAGATGAAAAAATTTCTTTTACAGGGCATGTGTTGGTCTTTTTGAAGGGTTGGAGAGTGATTTAACTTACTAGACTCTCAATATTTGAAGCACAGTTTCTGAAAGGTGGTTGTTAATCTTCTGGAACACAACTCAACGGTCATGACAACGACCGAGGCTTGTATTATTATAATTTCCGTGTGTGTTGCAATCGTCCAGGAAAGATTGCAGCAGCCAGTCTACGTGCTGGAAGTCACCGACAACGGACGGACGGACGGACGGACGAAGGATATCGTAATTTGGGTCAATACCACTCCTAATGCCTGAAGAAAAATACCGTCCCGCCCTTCTCTAACTCAACATGAGTCTGTTGTGGATATGCAATAGACGGAACTGATCCTGAAACCTTGGTGGCCTCCAGATCAGTCAAGGACTGCTATGAGACATGTTCTTCTTGCCGCTGTACTTATAGTGTTATCTGGACTGCTATGAGACATGTTCTTCTTGCCGCTGTACTTATAGTGTTATCTGGACTGCTATGAGACATGTTCTTCTTGCCGCTGTACTTATAGTGTTATCTGGACTGCTATGAGACATGTTCTTCTTGCCGCTGTACTTATAGTGTTATCTGGACTGCTATGAGACATGTTCTTCTTGCCGCTGTACTTATAGTGTTATCTGGACTGCTATGAGACATGTTCTTCTTGCCGCTGTACTTATAGTGTTATCTGGACTGCTATGAGACATGTTCTTCTTGCCGCTGTACTTATAGTGTTATCTGGACTGCTATGAGACATGTTCTTCTTGCCGCTGTACTTATAGTGTTATCTGGACTGCTATGAGACATGTTCTTCTTGCCGCTGTACTTATAGTGTTATCTGGACTGCTATGAGACATGTTCTTCTTGCCGCTGTACTTATAGTGTTATCTGGACTGCTATGAGACATGTTCTTCTTGCCGCTGTACTTATAGTGTTATCTGGACTGCTATGAGACATGTTCTTCTTGCCGCTGTATTTATAGTGTTATCTGGACTGCTATGAGACATGTTCTTCTTGCCGCTGTACTTATAGTGTTATCTGGACTGCTATGAGACATGTTCTTCTTGCCGCTGTACTTATAGTGTTATCTGGACTGCTATGAGACATGTTCTTCTTGCCGCTGTACTTATAGTGTTATCTGGACTGCTATGAGACATGTTCTTCTTGCCGCTGTACTTATAGTGTTATCTGGACTGCTATGAGACATGTTCTTCTTGCCGCTGTACTTATAGTGTTATCTGGACTGCTATGAGACATGTTCTTCTTGCCGCTGTACTTATAGTGTTATCTGGACTGCTATGAGACATGTTCTTCTTGCCGCTGTACTTATAGTGTTATCTGGACTGCTATGAGACATGTTCTTCTTGCCGCTGTACTTATAGTGTTATCTGGACTGCTATGAGACATGTTCTTCTTGCCGCTGTACTTATAGTGTTATCTGGACTGCTATGAGACATGTTCTTCTTGCCGCTGTACTTATAGTGTTATCTGGACTGCTATGAGACATGTTCTTCTTGCCGCTGTACTTATAGTGTTATCTGGACTGCTATGAGACATGTTCTTCTTGCCGCTGTACTTATAGTGTTATCTGGACTGCTATGAGACATGTTCTTCTAGCTTCACGTATGCTACAGCTCTCTGGCCCATCATTGGTTGAGGGGGGGGAACTATCTGGTTCCAGGAGAACTAGCCCACCCTCCCGATCACACTTCTACTATTGTAATGTCCTCCTCTCAACTTCTGCTCTCACGAAGAAGCAGCAGCCTTGAAGACCGTCTTTGGAACCAAATGAACAGGCAGGCTGAACAGCGCTAAGAGACTCTGGTTCAATCCCGGATGACGGCTTTAGGAATTTTAATTTCTCACAAATGAGAAGCTATGAATTAATAATTACTATATAATTTGCTTCCACCAAAATTCCCTCCGGCAAATTTTAGATTAAATAAAAAATAGGATAGACTTACAAAAGAAAAACAAACCACTTTGTGTGACTGTTCAACCTGGGTCATACAGGGCTAGTTGAACTAGCATTGATTGCAGTATTTGGTCGTCTGTAGGAGTAAGACGTGAAGTTTTGTCGTCTGTGGGTGCAAGACGTGAAGTTTTGTCGTCTGTAGGAGTAAGACGTGAAGTTTTGTCGTCTGTGGGTGCAAGACGTGAAGTTTTGTCGTCTGTTGGTGTAAGACGTGAAGTTTTGTCGTCTGTAGGAGTAAGACGTGAAGTTTTGTCGTCTATGGGTGTAAGACGTGAAGTTTTGTCGTCTGTAGGAGTAAGACGTGAAGTTTTGTCGTCTGTGGGTGCAAGACGTGAAGTTTTGTCGTCTGTTGGTGTAAGACGTGAAGTTTTGTCGTCTGTAGGAGTAAGACGTGAAGTTTTGTCGTCTGTGGGTGTGAGACGTGAAGTTTTGTCGTCTGTGGGTGTGAGACGTGAAGTTTTGTCGTCTGTAGGTGTGAGACGTGAAGTTTTGTCGTCTGTGGGTGTGAGACGTGAAGTTTTGTCGTGTGCCGTCGACAAGCAATAGTAAAGTTAAATATGTTTTAACCTGTTTCAGTAGACGCATGGTATAATCTTCTACTCTCGCAGTAGATTAGACTGCTGATGACAGGTAATTGAGGTTTGAATCTCGGTTGGATATACTGAGGGTAGTTTTTCGAAAAATTGTTTTTCACTCTCCTTCCACGCAAATACGGGTACATTTTCTATAAAATATAGCCTATATAATCCTTAAAACCAACAGTGTAATTAGTACAAAAACGTATAACCCAAATGGGTAGTAAGACGTTGTAATAAAAAACTTCACCAGAGTCCAACACCTAGGCTCAGTTGATGGCATGTCTGTCTATTGAGCTAAGGGTCTTGGGTTTATTTCCTGGCATGGCCGAAAAATGTATCATTTGTGAAATGTGGGTTTGCCCTTTCTCAGTGATGAATTAACGGTTGGTGGTTGGATGTTGTGTTTGTTCTAGATTTAAGTTACTGTATAAATAGTAAGTAAATTAAAAAAAAAAACAATTAAAACCCTTCCCCGCGAGTACTATTGGCCGATAGTTTAGAGTTCACACGTGACTAGTTCATTTGATTTTACAAGCTGCTGGTAGTCAGCCCGTTTGACAGAGGAGTTAGGCAGGGTTAAAGGGGTTGTTAGTCCACTGGTGTGAGTGTTTGACTATCAAATGAATTTAGTCTAAGAGAAACTTTACCCTGGAGGTCGTCAACACGCGGTCTGTCATAACTTTTTTTTTTGCTGCCTGCTGGTTCAAGAAAAGTATAAAATTATTTCAAGGGAAAAAATTACAAATACAGATAAATATTTTATATAATCTCAACCAATAAAATAAATACGTATTTTATTAACATATTTTACGTTATTTTAAAAATGATTTTTTTCTTTTTACTTGTACTTGGAACCAGAAAATGGCAACTCTAGAAGACAAGACAAATGGTGTTATATCCTGATATTAAACAACAAAGAACATACGTCACGAAAAATCCTAATCCCTAGTAAGAGTATGAGAATGAGCTGATACTAATATTTTAGTATGTATTCAATCCTAAGATTGTCAGTACAGTATTGCGAGCCAGCAAGGGACAGAAACTTCGGCTACAAAGGATAAACATCCCTGCCTTAAACCCTTACACTAACACTAACAGTTTTAGACTCGGTTTAAGATATAATCTAAGGTTGTTTTTCTTTGATAATTCCCCACTCTCCCGCCACGCAAATCCGGATGCATTTCCTCTAAATCTCAAGCTTTACCTGTCCAACAAAATATCTTGGTTAAATCTGGATATCCCGGATGGGTAGTAATGCGCAGAGCTAAAATAAAATAAAATATAACTTACCCAACCCACCATTCAACCCCAAAATATGCCCCGGTCATTTAGTTCAACAATAACCCACCTGTATCTGTTCCATGAGGCCAGCGTTCGAATTCCGACCCGGGGAAATAGGGGTGATTTATTTTAACCTACCTATTTCAGTGGCCAAATGGTCTAAGGCGTCACTCTTGTGTTAGCCCGGTTTGCTGGTGACGTGAAGATAGCGGTTACAATCCCGGTCGGGTCTATTGAGGGTGGTTTTTCCTAAATGATTTCTCCCTCTACAATGCAAATGCGGGTGTATTACCTCTAAAATGCTTTCTTCCACATCCCTACCTCCTTAAGTAAAAAATTATACCTGAACAGGTAGTAACGTACGATGATAAGTAACGTTATTATTATTATTATTATTATTATTATTATTATTATTAGCACCGCGTCTTACTACCCGTTCGGGTTATACGCACTTACGCTAATGTGTAATGGTAGGGTGATTGTGAGATGAAATGAAGGCCCTACAGTTTAACGTGGAATCCGAACCACGGTGGAGGCCTGGCATTCCTCACATTCACAAGTTGTGATTAATACACGTCTTGTAAGAGGTGAAGGAGGGTTTGGTAATCAGATAAATCTGTGCCGGGACCGGGGATTGAACCCCGGCCGCCAGCATAGAAGTCCGACACCTTACCTCTAGACCGCCAGGTCACCCGATAAGTAAAGTTTAAGTAAATGAGTTATCCAGGCGAATACTGGTGCACTACTTTCGATCACTCAATCCAAGCACTAGCTCATAACTTAATAATGGCATTAATCTGAGAAATAGAAATCTGAGGTAACAAAGGAACATAGCAGGAACAATGAAAAGAGGGAAGGAGAGTAAAAACGATAACATTTACAGTGTCATTCTTCCTTTGCCAAGTCATGGTCGCTAATTCTCTACTTCCTCGTTATATTACGTTATATTTAACCATGGAGGATAAACTACAGGAGGGCTTATCAAACAAATACAGAACAGGGAAACCCCAAGATGCATATGCTATATCTCAGGAGAGAAGAAACGGGAATGTTTTACGGGATGTAAGTGAATGTGACCGAGGGGTGGGGGTGGTGGAGTGAGGGGATTGTCGAGGATTAAAAAAAATTGAGAGACATATTCACACATGGTCGGAAAAGACTATTTTGTTTGGCACTGTTAATACCGCAGATGGGTTGGTTACCCTGAAAACCAGCGAGCTTATTTTGTCATGCTCCGCATCTTATTAGATTAGGGTCATAGTGTAATCAACTAAGGTAGGACTGCTGCATTACTTGGTTCCACTATGGTGGTACAGCTTATAAGATAGTCATAGTGTAATCAGTCAAGGTAAGACTGTTATCTTGCTTGGTTACACTTTAGTGTATCTTATAAGATAGGGTCATAGTGTAATCAGTCAAGGTAAGACTGATAACTTACAGAGTAGATGAAGCGTACAGAGTGAATGTTTAATTTTCTTTGCATCTTCTACAATCCCTCCACGTTTGTGAACCGCATTGTATATACAGTAAAATATCGATTACCCAGACAGCATTAATCCGAATATCACTTAGTTTGGACTGCGGTTACCTTTTATTTTTACCTACCTATTCCTATTACAATTTTGTAACTAACATATTGTTAACCCAACAAATATATAACATTTCTCTGCAGTATGTATAATAATATATATTTTAATTGACTTGTAGTTTACCTGCTGTTTTCGTTAGTTCGGATTAGTCCAGATTATCGAGGATTTAGTGTGTATATAGGGTCTATATATATGTATATTAATATATATGAGGAGCTAAGGTGATTCATCCATTTAAACTATAGAAGAACATTGTATTAAAATATGAAGCACTAAAACCCATAACTATCTAAAAAAATTGAAGGTGTTTTATCTTAAGAACTATTTATGGAATATTGATTGTTTAGGTGCCTTTTATATAAGTAATACTCGTTTATCAACTAATCTTCCATTCAACTAAAATAGCCAGTTAACTAAACTATTTTGGTTATACAACTCGTCGGTGACCTGGTGGTATAGGGGTAAGGTGTCGGACTTCTGTGCTGGGGTCCGGGGTTCAATCCTCAGTGCCGGCACAGATTTATCTGATTACCAAACCCTTCCTTCACCTCTGACAAGACGTGTATTAATCACAACTTGTGAATGTGTGGAATGCCAGGCCACCACCGTGGTTCGGATTCCACGTTAAACTGTAGGTCCTCCATTTAATCTCACAATCACCCTACCATTACATATTAGTGTAAGTGCGTATAACCCGAATGGGTAGTAAGACGCGGTGCTAATAATGATAATGATAGTAATATTATTATTATTAGCACCGCGTCTTACTACCCGTTCGGGTTATACGCACTTACGCTAATGTGTAGTGGTAGGGTGATTGTGAGATGAAATGAAGGACCTACAGTTTAACGTGGAATCCGAACCACGGTGGAGACCTGGCATTCCTCACATTCACAAGATGTCTTGTCAGAGGCGAAGGAAGGGTTTGGTAATCAGATAAATCTTTGCCGGGACCGAGGTTTGAACCCCGGCCGCCAGCATAGAAGTCTGACACCTTACCCCTAGACCACCAGGTCACCCTAATGATAGTAATAATAATAATAATTAATAAACGAATCGTTTTGGTTGATCTCGAACTGTACCGTTGATTCAACTAATACCAAGATGGCGGCTGGAGGAAATATTTTGTCCGCCTCTGTTTAAAGTTTTAAACAAACAAATATTATAGAGCGTGTTTTTTTTCTCCATGCAATGTCATTCTAAATCCTGATTCTATTTTTATCTCAATGCAGAACATATAAAATTTACTCTCCCATAATTATATTATCCTCATATATCCAACTTCTGGTCTACTCTAGGCAGATTATAGATGAAGTCTTTATCAATTTAATATCCTCCCATATCATGTTTCTAGTTTGATACACTTAGAACATTGGAACTTTACTCTCCCATACTTGATCCACCTAGACCCTTATTCTAAATTTCTCCCTGAAGAAAATTGACAATTTCCTCACCAGTAATATATTATCCAAGAATACATAGAAAAAGTCATGAAGCTTGTTGAACTGAAACTTTAACTTCTTTCTTATAATAAAATGTACATTCAAAAAATAATAGAGTTCTATCTAGAAGAGTTATTTTAGTTGCTTTTCTACCAAAAAGAGGTTTGAAAGAAAATAAAAGTTGCTCACCTCTAAATTGACGTATTAATATTGTAAACCTGAGGTTAGAATACCCACACGACTACAAAGTACAAAGTACAGCTTCAATAACGTTCTTATCTTAGAAGTAAAACCGTGTTTACTAAATAATACTTTTAGTGAAAACTAGACGCTCTCTTTGCAAACTATATTTATTATCACCACATGGTTTAGGAATTGACTTAACATCGTAGCCTTCATATACTGTACATTGTAAACTACCAAGCTTACCTTGCGTTATTATACTATGGTGTAGCATATAATTTGGGAAGGCAATAGTGTAACACGTTGAGGTAAGACTCCTTTCCTTCAAGCTATACGGATTATACTTCAGAACTAAATAGTAAAAACAAAACGAAAATACCAATAAATATAATACTTGGGCACTACGCTAAGCCAAACACAAATGTTAGATTCTTTTAGGCATCAGCCAGTAGTGAACTCTGGTCCTCTCGAACTTAAATCCCTCAAACACTTTGTAAAGCGAATACGTTTATAACGCATTCCTCAACTTGGCCTCTTTATACAAGATACGCCTAATTTAAGTCAATTTATTCAGTACTAGCCCCCTTACCCGTAAAAAAATATTGTAAAGTATCCTGTAAAACAAAGCTTCAAATCATCCATCATGTCAATATAAAAACAAAACTTTTTTTTTACTTTTTTTTTTTGAAAATACAGTCCTACCATCACTGTATATCCCCCTCCCTCTTTTTATCTCATTCCTCTTTCTTCCTCCCTACACCCCCCCCCCCCCGCCCCCTTCACCAACCCCACTTTCCCTTCAACAACCTTTTTTTTTCAAACGACTATATAATATACTATTGACATTTTTATGAGGAATAAATTAAATTTTCAAAATAAAATATAGCCTATGCTACTCGCTGATAATGTAGCTTTATATTGGTGAAAGAATTTTTAAAATCGGTCCAGTAGTTTTTGAGTTTATCCATTACAAACAAAAAAACAAAAAATAAAATCTTTCCTTTTTATAATATCAGTATAGATTTACTTTTGTTATAAGTACTTGTGGGATAGGATACGAGAAGTTGATTTTAGAAGAAATGTACTCACGTTGGCATGAAAGGAGAGTGGGGAAACATTTAGGAAAACCACCCTGAGTACACCCAACCGGATTCTAACCCTAACCTACCCATCATCACCAGGCCAATCTATTACAAGAGGGATGCCTTAGGCGATGTAGCCACCGAAAATGGCGGCACAGATGTTATTTATACTCCTCATTCTGGACACTTAATCTAGAAAGTTTACGCCTGTTCACACGAACTCCTCACCGTACTATGCAAAACATGCTACACAAAATGCTCAAATCCAAGCGTTGTCCGTCAGAACAACTTTCTTGAGTCCTGTTCGAGGGTGTAGTTGCAGGAGGAAGGATTTGGGGTGTTTGAAACACACCTCCCCCGCCAGACTCTGGAAATAATGTTTACTCTAACAGGTCTGGACCATGACAAACTGATTTGGTCAAGTATAATTGTCTCGTACTTTTGTTTCTATTGTCTGAGAAAAGAAAATAACATTTACACATCAACGGTAATTGTGTTTACGCTCACTGCCACATGGAGAGCTAGTTTCTCTGGTAGTTCTATACTTCCCCACGTCAAGCGCTATTTGTATATGTAGGGAGGCTCCAAAGGGGGAAATATGTATTTTGATTGGAATCAAAATTGAATAATAAACACGTTCAATTACAATCTGTTTATATCCACTTAAAAAATTAGCATTTTGACAAAAAATTTACTCTTAATTTTTTTCTTTCATACACTTTTTCCCCCCCCCCAAACTTGAATCTATAATATCTACGCTATTGGTTTTTTTTAGCACAGTATCTTACTACCCGTAAAGTATATATGCTAATTACTCTAATGGTTTTAGGGGTTGGGAAGACTATATTTGGAGGAAGTGTACCCGCATTTGCGTGGAGGAAGAGTCTAAAACAATTTAGGGTAAAACCACACTCGGTACACTCGAACGAGATTTGAACCTCAATATCTCCATCATCAACAGTCTAATCTACCACGAGAGTAGCGCGTTAGACACCAAGAGGCCAGTGAAGCGAGTTACTGGTCATTTCACTACGGACCAATTTTAATATGCAGAACCTTATCTGAGAGCTAAAAAAAGCTACGTCAAGTCATGTGATCTATAGCTGTCAAATAAGATATATATTATCAATATTACTTATAAAATAGCAATAATAATCTAGTAACATCTTATTAATGTTGTCAATTTTTTTAATTAAAAGGTTCTTCCTATAAGATTTGGACTGTGCCTATATAAAGGCCGAACCTATATATTTTTTGATTTGTCAATCTAATTCTCCATATCTGACCCAGCCGTAATAAAACAAACCAAATGAAACTATCCAATCAGGAACGTCCATCGACATTCCTTCCCGCCAATCCCGTGGTCAAGAGTTTCCAGCGTCTTAGTGATGTCCTTGTAACTGTTAACGTCTCATGTGAGACAACCTTCACACACATACTCATCCCCCTCACATACACCGACACTTCTAGCCATGTTCCCCCTCACATACACCTACACTTCTAGCCATGTTCCCCCTCACATACACCGACACTTCTAGCCATGCTCCCCCTCACATACACAGACACTTCTAGCCATGTTCCCCCTCACATACACCTACACTTCTAGCCATGTTCCCCCTCACATACACCGACACTTCTAGCCATGTTCCCCCTCACATACACCGACACTTCTAGCCACAGTCCCCCTCACATACACAGACACTTCTAGCCATGTTCCCCCTCACATACACCGACACTTCTAGCCATGTTCCCCCTCACATACACCGACACTTCTAGCCATGTTCCCCCTCACATACACCGACACTTCTAGCCATGTTCCCCCTCACATACACCGACACTTCTAGCCATGTTCCCCCTCACATACACCGACACTTCTAGCCATGTTCCCCCTCACATACACCGACACTTCTAGCCATGTTCCCCCTCACATACACCGACACTTCTAGCCATGTTCCCCCTCACATACACAGACACTTCTAGCCATGTTCCCCCTCACATACACCGACACTTCTAGCCATGTTCCCCCTCACATACACCGACACTTCTAGCCATGCTCCCCCTCACATACACAGACACTTCTAGCCATGTTCCCCCTCACATACACCGACACTTCTAGCCATGTTCCCCCTCACATACACCGACACTTCTAGCCATGCTCCCCCTCACATACACCTACACTTCTAGCCATGTTCCCCCTCACATACACCTACACTTCTAGCCATGTTCCCCCTCACATACACCTACACTTCTAGCCATGTTCCCCCTCACATACACCGACACTTCTAGCCATGTTCCCCCTCACATACACCGACACTTCTAGCCATGTTCCCCCTCACATACACCGACACTTCTAGCCATGTTCCCCCTCACATACACCGACACTTCTAGCCATGTTCCCCCTCACATACACCGACCCTTCTAGCCATGTTCTCAAAACTTACAAAGAGTTCTTAACCGAATATAAGAATAATATATATATTAAGCACCACGTCTTAGTACCCGTTTGGGTTATACGCTTTAAGTACTAATTACGCTAATGGATTAGGAATTAAGAAGGTTGAATTAGAGGAAGTGAACCCAAATTTGCGTGGAGGGAGAGTGGAAAACCATTTAGGAAAAAACCACCCCCAGTTCACCCGACCGAGATTCGAACCTCGATCTTCCCGTCCTCAGCAGTCGATCTCAACATGACTAGCGTGTTAGCCAATACGTCACCGAGGTGGATGAATATAAGAAATTGTCGAGTGTTAGCAGTTGCGAGAGACGATTAAAAATATACTTTAGGAGCGCTATTTTATTGAACTTTGTTTTATTGTTAAAATTTGGCCTGATTCATATATATATATATATATATATATATATATAAAACGGGTAATGTGCGAGATCTGTATAATGTCGATATTGGCCGGGAAATGTCAGCACTAGCCGGGTGTAGTGGATAAAGTCAGATATAGAAAGTAATTTATCCTATTTACGACACTATCCAGATAATATTGACACTAGCCAGCAAGACTTGGATAACGAGGAATAATATTTGTGAAACTAAGCACGTTTCAATACAAATTTTATCTAAAACATATTTCGAAATTTAACAGTTAAATTGGATCGTAGCAGTGCACTAACATTCGAAATGCAACATTTTATGCTTTATTTTCCACTAACCTAAGCTAGCTTAACCTAAACCGACAAACTAATCTAACATTGCCTAAACTCACCTAACCTAATCCAAGTTAACCTAGCCTAGACTCATCTAACCTAATCCAAGTTAACCTAGCCTAGACTCATCTAACATAATCTAAGCTAACCTAGCCTCAACCACAGAAATGGCCACTATCCAAGTGCGGATGGATAATGTCAATATTATCTGAATAAACTTCAAAAAAATTATTCTATCACCTCTCACTCAACATTAGCTATGTATTTTGGATAACCTCAACATTTTCTGGATAATATTGACTTAATCCGGGTTCGGACTTTACCCGTAGTACATACACACATATGTGTGTGTATAAGCTAAAAATTTGTAATATTATTTTAAATATTTTTCGCTAATTTTATATATAATACTTAGATTGATAGATAGCTATATATAATATATCTACCTCTGTATAGTTAGCGACTTACAATGACTGGGAGATCGGAGTTAGAATCCTGGTCAGCTGCATTGAGTTTTTTTTTAACTAAATGGTTTTCCACTTTCCTTCCAATCAAATGCGAGTAGAGTACCTCTAAATTGCTTCCTTTTTCATCCCTACCCCATTAGAGTAACTAGTTATCATTTATATGCGTATAATCTAAACAGGTAGTAAGACGTGGTGATTAAAAAAAAAGTTCACGTAGTGTACAGTCATGCACAAAAACCTATGACACTCGGTCGGAGACTAACGTTGAATAATGAGTGGCCACGCTGTTTCGGACGCGGGCCGACACATAATAATAATAATGCTAATAATTGGTCTAGCTCTGAGACGGCCGATACAGGCTACGAGAGGCCCTTTTTGACTTTCTCCGCGCATGCGCGCTCTTATCTACTTGTTTCTACTTTCGCCGCCACTCCGCGTCACTTTCTTCGAACGTACCGTTCGGACACGTCCTTCCAGCTGGACAAGGAGGGAACCATGGAGCTAAGAGGAGAGGAATACTCGACACAAGCTTCTAGAACAAAAGCGCAAGCTGGCCGGTATTTGTTTTTTTGTGATTGTGCCCTCTGTCGTTAACCATTAAAAGAAAATTATTACTTTTCAAATGTTTATTCATATACTAACATTTTATTTGAGGTATTATCAACCACGTGATGTAGTGGTCAGTACAACTAGCTACGAGTCTAGAGGTCCCGGGTTCGATTCCCAGCTGGTACCTTGGATATATTTACCTAAAGGGGAATTACCCCGACGGTAATTAGGGTTTGGTTAGTTAGGTTCAAGCTCGGTTTAAGTGTGTCCACACCCTCATGCTCACCTTCAGCCTCATCTCATATTATTATTATTATTATTATTATTATTATTATTATTAGCACCGCGTCTTACTACCCATTCGGGTTATACGCACCTCATCTCATATCATCGGAAAGGATGTACGGATAGTATATTCGGACGATTTCTGGACTAATGGTACAATAATACTGGATAATATTTCCACAAACTGGGCTACGAGAGATGTTGTCAAGATGAGCAATAATATTATTTGAGTTATTTAACGTACAATTTATAAACCGACTGATTATATCAACCAACACACGACCTATAAAGTAACTTAAATTAAGAACAGACATAGCACCCCTCCCCCCCCCTTAAATCTAATAGTTAGAGGGGAACACCCCGATTCTACAAGTTATAAATCCATGGGTCTAATTGTATTGTATTGATATAAACACCTTGGCACATAATATATATAGTTTTTGACAAGCGCGACACGATTAAAAAGTGTCATATCTGATTCTGTCATACACCTATGGAAATATTTAAACCATGCCAGAAATCGAACCCGGGATCCTTAACACAGGGGAGACAGACACGCTACAGTTTGAGCCAAGGTTTTCGGACTCAGGTCTCGTTATCTGTTCGGATTGTACACATATGTACTGAACAAGTTACTGTCATAGGGGTAGAGAAGTTTGAGTTTGGATGAAATTTACCCACATTTGCATGGAAGGAGGTTGGAAAACCATTTAAGATAAAACACCATCAGTACACCCAATTGGGATTCGGTCCCCAGCCTTCCCATCATCGGGGTTGTCCTGTCAATTTCGATAGTGACGTCCTTAAACCAGGGTGGTCCAAAGTTTGTTTAATCTCAAGAGCCAAATCTGACAAGAGTTTGCAGCTCGGGCTGAAAATATAGGCTGATTAGTAATCCCACAATCTTATCTTATATCTTATTTTTTATAATATTATAAATACGAAAGTTTGTGTGTTTGTATGTTTTTACTCAATCACGCCAAAACTGCTGAACGGATTCGAATCGAATGAAACTTTGTACGTTGGTAGAGTATGTCCTGGAATAACATATAGGACAATTCCCAAATCTTTGATTTTAAATAATAATAAATATATGATTAAAATGTGATTGAAATGATGTTATTTAAGAATTTGTAATGTAATATTTTGTAATTAAAGTAAATAGTAATTATTGTTACGTTGTTTCATACTAATAAATAATAAATATGATGTGATTTTAGCTATCTAGTTCGAAAAAAAATATTATTTCATTTATTTATTTATCTTAATAATTATTAAGGTAAACATTAAAAAATTATAATTGATAACTTAAATAAAATACATTTATTTTATTACTAAATATTTAAAGTGGAAATTAAAATACGTCAAAATTATTTACAGCTAGAACTAAGAAAAATGCATAAGTATTTGAAAAAAATAAAGTTCGATTTATGACCAAAACAGTTTAGTTAAAAGTTAAAAGATTTTTATTAATTATTGCGGGAAAAACCACGACGGGTAAAGCTAGTTTATATATAAATTATTGTATTTCTGGCTGTAGGGTTTTTCAAATTTTACCCTCCACAAATGTTTATTAATCTCCCAAACCTGTATTTTGAAATATACATGCACACTTTCAAAAAATAACTTACCATTATAAATATATATCCATACATTTTTTTTATTGAATCAAATAACACATAATAAAATGCAATCGTGACCTTTTTAAATACATATTTTTATTTCAATCATTAGCTACGAGTATTTCACACCTAACACTGATGGTTTCTTTTAATTATTACTATTATTATTATTATTAGCACCGCGTCTTACTACCCGTTCGGGTTATACGCATTTACGCTAATGTGTAATGGTAGGGTGATTGTGAGATGAAATGGAGGACCTACAGTTTAAAGTGGAATCCGAACCACGGTGGCGGCCTGGCATTCCCACATTCACAAGTTGATAAGTCTTGTAGAGGTGAAGGAAGGGTTTGGATATCAGATAAATCTGTGCCGGGACCGAGGATTGAACCCCAGCCGTTCTTTTAATTCTTCTCCGGGATAATGTGACGGTCACATTCTCAGTGAACAAGGGTCTCTGTGGACCACACTGCCTTAGACCATGCGTCCACCGAAGCGGGTATGTATACGAATTTTAACGACGCCCAAAAGCGTAGGGATGAAGAAGGCAGGTTTTAGAGAAAATATTATACACATGTTTTTGTGGAAGGAAAGAGAGACACAATTTAGGACGCCCCCTCCCCCTTCAACTTCCACAACAAACGCACCCAGGATTCGAACCGCTTACTCCACGTCACCAGAAAACCAGAGCCTCGTGAAGCGGTGGGCACAGGGAGTGTCTCTTCTTTCACTGGCTCATCCATGGGATTCCAGCTGGTAGTTTGTTTGGACAGGTTGATGACGTCACCTGGCAAGGACGTGCAAAGGACACTCTTGTAGACCTCTACATTCCTCGAGGAGGGGTCAAGTCTCGTCCCGGAGGACACCAGAAGAGGTCGTCGGGGGATTAATTTAAAACTGGTGAAAAGTTGCTTGGATCATCTCGTTTGACCCGGTCCTGCTTATTACTTAGGATGGGTGTTATAGTCTCTAGTTTATTACTTAGGATGGTTGTTATAGTCTAGTTTGTACTTAGGATGGGTGTGTTATAGTCTAGTTTGATACTTAGGATGGGTGTGTTATAGTCTGTTGATTACTTAGGATGGTGTGTTATAGTCTAGTTTGATACTTAGGATGGGTGTGTTATAGTCTAGCTTTATTACTTAGGATGGGTGTGTCATAGTCTAGATTGATACTTAGGATGGGTGTGTTATAGTCTAGTTTAGTACTTAGGATGGGTGTGTTATAGTCTAGTTTAGTACTTAGGATGGGTGTGTTATAGTCTAGCTTGATACTTAGGATTGGGTGTGTTATAGTCTAGTTAGTACTTAGGATTGGTGTGTTATAGTCTACATGGCTTTATTATTTACTTAGGTATGGGTGTGCTTATAGGTCTCTTAGTGTAATTATTGATACTTAGGATGGTTGTGATATAGTCTAGTTAGATACTTAGGATGGTGAGTTATAATCTAGTTTGTACTTAGGTTGGGTGTGTTATAGTCTAGCTTAATACTTAGGTTAGGTGTGTTATAGTCTAGTTTATATTACTTAGGAATTGGTGTGTTTTAGTCTCTGGCTTATTACTTGGGATGGGTGTGTTATATCAGTCTTGTGGTTATTACATTTAGGATGGGTGTGCTTATATAGTATTTTTGGTCTTATATATACTTAGGATGGGTGTGTTAATAGCGTACAAACTTAATACTTAGAATGGGTGTGTTATATTTATACTTAGTATTATAACTTTAGATGGGTGTGCTAATATAGTCAAGCTTATTACAGGTGGTTCACAAGCAACAGTGTCACAGAGTGAGCTGTGTGCAGGAGTGGGTGTGTCATGTTTTAATACCATCTTTGCAAGCTATATGATTATTACTAAGGTTTTATTATACTTTTGAGCAAATATTCAGAGCTTGATGGCCTTGAACACGACAAATAGCGTTAAGGAACTGCGTTTTAAATTACTTAGGAACATTACTTCAAATCCCGGTTGGGGTAAATTCAGTTGGCGTTTTGTTGTAAAATCCCTCCCGTAAAACTATTCAATGAACCACCACTGGTTATAATGGTGAGATCGTGCCGTGTTGTTTCTCTGGAAAGTGTTTGTTGATGATGTGTTTATTGCCGTAACACATTACCTGTTCTTGGCAGGTGTGAAACCACATTCACTGGCTCGTGCTCTGGGCTCGCCAAGGGTCTAGAGCGGCGGTTCCCAAACTTTTTAAATCGCGAAGCACTTTTCAGGGGAGAAATTTGTAAAGGAGCACTATAATTATTAATATTTATATTTAGCACCACGTCTCACTACCCGTTCGGGTTATACGCTTTAAGTACTAACTACGCTAATGGATTTAGAAATTGGGAAGGTTGAATTAGAGGAAGTGAACCCGCATTTGCGTGGAGGGAGAGTAAAAACCATTTAGGAACCCCCCCCCCCCCCCCAGTTCACCCAACCGAGATTCGAACCTTGATCTCCCCGTCCTCAGCAGTCGAGCTCAACACGACAAGCGCGTTAGCCAACTACGCCACCGAGGCGGGTAGCACTATAGTTTCCTTGATGCTAAAGGCATGCACATTCCCTTGTTGATATACTTATATAACTGCATTTTTCAATGTTGTTAGTCGATATTTTATCGTATAGTAAAAGCACGAATTATTTTCGATTTCTAATTAACTTAAATCTAGATCTAAACTTAATTTTTCCTATTGAAAGCCATTGAAAATAGTAAATTTAAATATAGTTTTCTCAAAACAACAATTTTGCACATAAGTGTATTTGGTATAAGGGCGATGCTATTTTCACATAGACTCTACAAAGATAGATACTAAACCGAATTACAGCGGTATTCACGATGGAAACTAATGTTTAAACATTTGGGCATGTTGAACATGAAATTTTATTTAATTATAAGTGTTATTTTCTCCCTTAATTTAAAAAAATAAAGAACTTGACTACATACTAATTTACTTTATTTGTGTAGTTATTAGTGTCAAGTAGGGCTCTGAGATTAATCGGATTTAACCTTCAGGCTAAGCTTTTTATTAAAGCTCGTGATAGAGAGTTTTGTAGGCTCGTATTTTCGAGCTTCCATTTGATATGTGTTCAAATCAGTTTTTTAAAACACAATGGCACGGTAAGTACTGTATAGGCTATTTAATCTAGATTATCTCGTAAGTTTAACTTATACGTCTTTTGTTAACTTAACAAATTGTTCAAATTAATATCAAATTTGGTGACCTGGTGGTCTAGGGGTAAGGTGTCAGACTTCTGTGCTGGCGGCCGGGGTTCAATCCTCGGTCCCGGCACAAATTTATCTGATATCCAAACTCTTCCTTCACCTCTGACAAGACATCTTGAGAATGTGGGGAATGCCAGGCCGCCACCGTGGTTCGGATTCCACGTTAAACTGTAGGTCCTTCATTTCATCTCATAATCACCTTACCATTACACATTAGCGTAAGTGCGTATAACCTGAACAGGTAGTAAGACGCGGTGCTAATAATAATAATAATAATAATAATAATATAAAATTTCTAATTAATATCGTATTAGAGCTCAAAAGCTACTCTCGACGGTAGACTAATTCAATTGTCATACATTTTGAATTATCCTAGATGAAGAGGCATTGCAATGACAAGGTAATGAAATAGAAGTAACTAATTAGATAACTAAATACTTGAATAATAATTATTTTTAAATGGTAACTTGCTTAAATTATAATTTCAATTAAATTTAAAAAATAACATTAAGACTAAGTATTGAGTGTTTTTGAACTTAAGGACATGTGTTATTTTGACAGCCCCCCCCTCCCCCACCTTCCCCATATCACGCTCCGTGACGCTTTGGCAACCCCCCCTCCCCTACCCCCGTTAAGCTACGTACCGCTTCCAGTATCAAATAAAGCACCTTTTCCTCATGTCATTTTCAAATGGGCTTTTTTTTATTGGTAGAAAAGTTATTTTATCATCGGATCGTATAAGTTTAAAATAATAGGATTTTGAATAAAAGATACAATTTCTAGTCAAACAGTTTTATTTGTTTAACAAAAAAATATATTATATTTTAAGAGAGTGAAAATCTTAGGTTTATACATGACTAGATCATTTTTTTTAAATATTTTCCAAACAAGTTTGTTGCAACCATTCATTTACATTAGTGATTAAAGGTATTTCCTGTAGAATGGTTTCATGAGACAAGCCAGTGGCTTCCTTTACCTCAACCGGTTCCCAAACTTTCCCGATTTGCGAACCCCTTTCACAAACATCTGAGCTGCACGAACCCCCTTATAAATATCCATAGCCACGCACTTAATTTTATACAAAATTTTTATGAAATTTAGTTATTAATTGTAATCAAATTGTTTAATATTTTAAAATTAAACTATTATAGCTCTGGTAGGTACTTTGCAATACCCCACCAAATATAATGGAATAATATTGAAACTACTTAAGTACAAGTTCAAATAATTATACATTTATATAAAAAAAATTAAAACTGAAATTAAATAAACAAAATACTGTAGTAGCATTATCTTATCTTTACTGTCACAATATTTATCACATTTCACATGTTTTTTTTAAAAAAATGGCACTGGAAATTGTATCCTTTACACAACTGAAATTGCCTCCTTTAATCACAAAATTCCATGCCAATCTAAGTTTCAAAAGTGTTTACAAGTTTTAACAGTTACTCACCTCCTCACGTGACTTAGTGAGCAAGATGCGCTTGCTTTGGTTAGAACAGAGCTTTAAAGTCAGGAACCACAGACGATAAATAACGTCTCAAGTCACTTTCAGCTTTGAGCCTGTTTCTGTTTTTTAAATAGGCATATGAAGAAAGATATTTCTCGCTCAAAAAACGAAGAAGAAAATGGTACCAAACCTGTAATAGCTTTATTCGCTCATACTGTAAACTCCTCCTTTAAGCTTAGCCAGAAACTAGCTAATGACAAAGATTTATTATAGCTTTTCTTTAATCCAAAATCAGTGAAAATTTCATTGAGCTGCTCTTTTTCACTCACGCTTAATGTGGAGGCTTCCAAAACTGCTGTCTCTTACAGGGGATTGTGAATCCAATTTTTTTTATTGGACATTGCTGGGAAATATTCCCTGAAGGCTTTTCCAAGTCCCTTCAAGAGTTCTATAACCATGTTATTAACATTTTCTTCCAAAGAAAGCTGATTGTTTTACCATAAAGTCTTGAAGGGTATCAAAGCCCTCCGTTTGATTGCTAATTAAACACGTTTCTCGATTAATTTTATGAACCATTCGATACGGTATTGCACAGTAAAAACGTTAATATTCAACCCCTGATGATATAGGTTTAAGCTGTTCATTTTTGTTAAAATGTCTGCCAAATAGACCAAAGCCTGGAGCCATATTTGATCTTGCATGCACTTTTCTTTGTGAAAGGGATGGTTAGTACGAAAATTTGTTGTTTAAGTTCAAACAATCTTGTAAGAGCTCTAACTCGAGATAACCAACTGACTTCAGTGTGAGACAGTAAACACTTGTTAATGCTTCACATTTCCTCACAAAGAGCTGAAAAAATTCCGCCATTACAGAAATATTTTGGCGAACTCTTTGGAAGATCTCGCGAACCACCAGGGAGTTCACGAACCGCAGTTTGGGAACCGCTGCTGTACCTCAACTTGTTCTTCTGGAAACCATTGTACATCTTTGTCTTCAGACGTAGCTTCCTGTGTCTTGCACAAAACCTCAGCCTTCCTTCGTTTATAAATACGCCTACCTATTTAATTTGATTTAATTTGATAAATTCAAAAAAAAAATTTTTTACAAACTAAAACTTCGTAATGTTACGCTAGCCTAACCCCCCTCCCCTCACCATGACACGCAGCGTAACGCTACGATGGGAACCTCCCCTCAAATGCGTTACGTAATATATAAACAAGGTAATAAAAAGATGTTAACATTCCTTAAGGAGGCTTTACGGTAGAAATAGTATGTTTTACTAGCACTAATGACAGCTTTTGAGCCAATATCAAAGATTATTTTAATTTATGCTCTGACCTACATCGGTGAGCACGTGGACTATAAGTTTGATTTAGTTACTCCTGACCGGGAGGTCATGGCTCGAATTCCTTTCCAGTAAACTAAAAAGGTCCCCCCCCCCTCCAAATGAGTTCCCAGATTCCTTCCACGCAAATGAAAGTAAATCTCCTCTTAAATTCTACCTTCCTCATCCCTACCTTATTATTTTAATTAAATTGCGGGTAGCGCGGACGGGTAGTAACTTACGTGGTTCGAAAAAAATTTATTGACTGTGTGGTTAAATAACTTTTTTTTTTCGTGGCCACACGTAATAAAGTAATTAACTCTAAGCATTCTACTTGTCGTGCAATTTATTTATAAAATGATGCTAGCTATAAATTTAATCGCTAATTAAGATTAACACGTTAATGACTGACACTTATTTTAAAATGAAGAGTGAAACAAAATGCCAATTACTGTTATTTAAAACTCTTGATTGAAGTACTAATTTAAACCTCAGTAGGTATTAAAATAAAATAAAATATTTTACAAACTAGGATATATTTAATTATTTAGAATATTCAATTATATTTACAGATTTGTTATCACAATTAAATGTGATGATAAGATACACGTTTAATATCCTTGGCACCAAAACAATATGAGAAAATATTAATATCCAAGTGAAAGGATAGTTTAATTTTTCTCCTCTCCGCCTCTTACTACCCATCCAAAATTATCGCATTCAATTATACCAATGAGGTAGGGGATAGGAAGGCAGAATTCGAAGGAAAAGTACCCGAATTTGCGTGGAAGTAAGAGTTGTAAATCATTTTGGGGGAGGGGGGCATCAGTACACCCGGTCGTGATTCGAACACCAACCTTTACATCACGGGGTAACCAAACCAAACCAAACTGTATTGACGCTTTAGTCAACATGGCCACCATTGCGGGCCTAGGTACGGGTAATTATGGATTTAAACCGTTGCGGGCCTAGGTACTGGTAGCAATGGATGTATACCGTTTGAGTAATGTGTACCCTACCTCATTCCACACCTGAGGCTATTCCCCGTGAGGAGAGAGAGAGATATTGTGAAGTCAATTGACCTACTTTCCCCATCCGGGTGGTTTACTGTTATCCCTAAGGCTATTTCCCCGTGAGAGGGATATTATGATTTCAATTAATCTACTTTCCACATCTGGATGTTTATTCCCCTGCATCATCTAGTGACGAGGAAAGAGAAGTATTGTGATCCCACTGCCCTAGGCGCTACGATTAAATACATTCTAGTGGTTTGTGAGAACACTTATTTGGTTAGGGACCCTACCCACATACCAGGAGGCGGGCTCGGATCTTATGCACAATGGGTTGCTCGATCTTATGCCACAATGGGTTAAGGATACACTGGGTGCACCCATTAATTTTTAATGAGTGCCCCAGGGTTTTGGGTGGGAGTGTGCAGTCTCGGGTACTCCTCCACGTCATGTGCCCCATTAGTTTTTAATGTATACCCCATTATATTTTAAAGTGTGTCCCATTAGATTTTAATATGTGCCCCAGGGTTTTGGGTGGGAGTTGATAGGGGAGTGTGCAGACTCTGGTACTTTCCTCCACGCCGAGGGTGGGATTTTGACAAGAAACTACAATTACGTCAAGAGTCATGTGATCTGTAGCAGACACTTGACAGCAAATTATGTGTGAATTTTCTAAACTGTTCATCCTACTAAATAATTTAAATATACTCATACGTCAAGTCATTTGATCAATGTTGACCACAAAAATACAAACTTTCAAAACTGTTCTTCCTAATAAACAAATTAAACATATTCATACGTCAATTCCGTGATCTGATAGATACTGACCACCAAGAAAAGTCTACTAAAATTGGTTGTATGGTATCGTCCGTCGACATTCACGGATGTAGGTATCCGCTATACCAACATGGATTACTGTTGGCGAAGATAAGGGAGAGTAGGTAGAAATGTTCCAGCGTTTACGTGGATTGAAGGAGAGGGAATCTATATGATGAGAACTAGTGACAGTATACCTGAGCGGAGATTAGAACCCTCGACCTCCACTGCCATAACTAGATGAGTTACACGCACCCTTTCTGGCTAAACGTTTATTTATTAATTATGATAGTGTGGTAGGGATGATTAAGAAAATGTTCCAGCATTTATCTGTAGGGAGAACTACCGACAGTTTACCCTCGTCTAATACACTACCACTCGGGCAATTTGGTTTAATCACGAAAATGTCTAGTAGAAAACTTCCTGCTCAGACGTGAATTAAAATAAATAGGTAGTTTGTTTGTTTAGTGATAATATTGAGTATACACATTATTATATTATATTTAAGCAGTGGTTTAATCTAAGAGAAGGCTTATGCCTTAATTGTCACCATGCAAATAAAGACAAAAATAATAAAGTTAATCCTTTTGGTCAAGATATTTATTTGGAATAGTTGTTGAATAATACAATTACAACCATAATGCAATCTAGCTTAGAAATAATATGGAATAAAAAACGGCTGATTCAAAATAAAATACAAATAATAACGTTTTGTGTATAATTAAAACAAGTAAATACGAAAAATTGTGTTGCTACAAAGAGTGGTGATTGGTGCGTGGCATGGAGGAGCTACGACACGATGTGGAGGGGGAGCGGGGAAATCCAATCCAGTGTGACCCACCTCTTTATTCAATACGTCTTGGGTGTGCCCACAGGGATTCGAACCTCGATATTTTTCACAGGGCTAGCACCGCTAATGTCTGTTAGAACGGTCATCCAATCAAATACTTCCGTCCGGTGGTTGAGTGCACTCTACATTTGCGAGTCCCCCACCAGACTTAGGTAAGCCTGACATTTAGACGGCATGCTACCTCAACTTTTTGATATTTGGTCCATGTACCGTGTTACTACTCAACTGAAGAAGTGTACTCGTATTTTGCATGGAAGGAAATTGGAAAACTCTAGAGGAAGTGTACCTGGATTTGTGTGAATGGAGGATGACAAACTCTTTAGGAAAAATCACCCTAATTACACCCAACCGGGCTTATAACCCCAATCTCCCCATCATCATCAGTCCAAAGCAGGTGGCTAGTGGTCTATAGATACAAACTCGTTTTGCTCGTTGGGGGCTCCACCTGCAAACCCCAGTGTGTTTTCTTTACAAGTGGATGTAAAATAATGTAATTTCCAAGCCGTTTTTTGATAGGTCCTACCGTTTAGCCACAAGAGACCTCCTGAGAAAGGTCCGCACTGACTTAAAGCCATTATTTTCTTTCAGGAGTTAAAAAATTTTTTTTTAACTATTTGGAATTTTACCGTCGGTTACAGGCTAGAAGCTATAGGTTTACCAAATTTCAAGTTTTTAACTCATCTGAAAGTGGGTAAACATTAATGTCAGTGAGTGAGTCAGCCATGGGCTTTATAGTGGTCTAATATTGGCTTATAGCTCAGAAATTATTGGTTTTATAAAAATATATTCCAAACAAAAAGAGTTTTACATTAATTAGTACCACATCTTTATAATGATACATTATTTCATATCACAAATAGTTACGGAGTTATATGATCAAAATTGGAGTTTTTTTCTTATGCATAGTATCCTCTAAGTCATTTCCATGCAAAAAGGAAAATTTATATTTTGTTTGTAATGTTAAACATTGTATAGATAAAAAAAGTTATCAAAATCGTTAATACTGATTTTAAACAAATCGGATTTTTCTCTTTTTTCCTTCCATATTCAGTTAATTACCCTTAATTTTAGAGCTTGATATCAAATTCCAAAAATCCTTGAGAGAACCTCATAAAAACCCTAGATTCCTGATCGGTAAAATGATTTCGACACTAGTTGGACATACAAACAGAGGGCAACCCAAAAAATACTTGTTCGGTTTCAGGGGCTCATGAAACGTCGATAGTTATCAAAATCTCGGGATTACATTTTTTAGGTGATCACAATAATTCTCTTTTCGAGGGAAGGGAAAGTAAAAATTCCTTTTAAAAATGTTGACGCTAAAGCTGGTCCCGTCATGACGATAAGATGGATTGTCGTGACATCCTCTCTAGCCCGTGTTTGTCAACACCTCTAGCCGCCTCCTTTTGTGCTCCAGCGAGGAGGTCAAGGTCACCAGACTTACTAACTGGAACAACGGAGCTGCGTTGCGTCACGCGGGTTGCATAACAGCACCCACACTGCTTAAAGTTAGAGATGGTGTTAGCCAACCTGTGGTTCCCTTACCTAACAGGGTACGCAACCAACCTATGTTTTTTTTTAGCACTGCGTCTTACTACCCGTTCGGGTTATACGCTTATGTGCTAATCACGCTAATTGGTTTAGGGATTAGGAAGGTTATATTTAGAGGAAGTGTACCCACATTTGGGTGGAGGAAGAGGGAAAACCATTTGAAAAAAAAAACACTCTCAGTACACCCGACTGAGATTTGAACCTCGATCTCCCCGTATAGTCTATTGTGAAAGTAGGTGACCGCATGGTCTAAAATGCTAAGTGGTTCTGTTTTTTTATTAATCACTGTTTGCTTAAAAAAAAATCTATTTCATTATTTACGACCCAGTTTTAAATTAATTAAATCTTGTTTTAATCAAAATTGTAAAATTTCAGCTTCGAGGTGTTTCCAACCTTTTTTCACTTGCGTACCTCTCGGCAGCCTATTTATAAAAATTGTACCCTTATTTTATCAAAATGTTTAATTAATAATTACTACAATAGTAGTTATGTCTGATTTAATTTATTCGTTGCAAATGAAAATAAATAGGCTGGTAATGAAATTTAAAAAAAACATGTAATAATAAGGTGAATAAAGAGTGCGTATACCTTTATATTCAAAAAACAAAAGTTACAATAAAAACTAACAAAATTAACTGATTTATAAATTAATTAATTAATACTTTTAAAACTATTTTGTGTTTGAGATTGAATTCATTTTCTCAAGGTCAAATATAGAAGTAAACCAGAACCACCTCTCACCATATCGTTGAGTTAATTTCATAACTTTTGACTGATCTTTTATCTTACACTGCTGGCATATGTAGCTTTTCTCGCCATTAATCAAATATTTTCGCGTACCCCCAAATGTCCTGGCATGTACCCCTGGGGGTACGTATACCCCACGCTGGGCACCGTTGGTCTAATTAATAAATAAACTCAGATTTTTATCGAGAATGTCACTGTCCATTATACACTTTTCCTTCTTTCTGTCATGGATTTGTTTTGTTTTCATTAAAAATAAAAGGGGCCAGCCCACAATCAAACTATACTGACCAAGCTGCCACTATTTGTTGGCGAAGATAGTGCCAATTTCTGTGGATAGAAGGTGTCATGTGGTCAGCACAACGAAACCTCCGGACAGCAATATAATTTTTTAGACCAACGCTGCTGCTACTTATTTATTCAAGTAGCTCCTCACTCCTCTTCACGAGGCTGAGATGACCCGTTCCAGACTCACTGCTTCTCAGATAGATCCGGAAGAACCTGGGATCGAACCCGGGACCTCTGTATCCTGGAACTCTGACCACTAGGCTACAAAGGTGCTCTTGTTTTTACTAAAGATTGTTAATATTTAGAACGAGCTTTAATACTCTACAACAATGTTCCGGAAACGGTGTCCCGCAACAGCCAATTAGGTGTGCCATGCGGCCAATGTGGTATTCCGTGTAGTCATTGAGGTATGCTTTGGCGGCCAATGAGGTGTGCCATGTGACGATTAAGGTGTTCTGTGTGGTCAATGAGGTGTGCCTGGCGGCCATTGAGGCGTTTCGTGGCGACCAATGTGGTGTTCCGTACAGTCATTGAAATGTGTTTTGGCGGCCAATGAGGTGTGCCATGTGACGATTAAGGTGTTCTGTGTGGTCAATGAGGTGTGCCTGGCGGCCATTGAGGCGTTTCGTGGCGACAATGTGGTGTTCCGTACAGTCATTGAAATGTGTTTGGCGGCCAATGAGGTGTGCCGTGTGACGATTAAGGTGTTCTGTGTGGTCAATGAGGTGTGCCTGGCAGCCATTGAAGCGTGCCGTGAAGACCAATGTGGTGTTCCGTGCAGTCATTGAGGTGTGCTTTGGCGGTCAATGAGGTGTGCCGTGTGGCCGATAGGGTGTGTCGTGTGACGATTAAGGTGTTCTGTGTGGCCAATGAGATGTGCCGTATGGCCACGCGGTGTTTTTCAATAACAACGCAAATGAAGTTGGTACGTGTGGCAGCCGCGAGTTGTCCTCGTTAATTACTTACTCGTATAATATTAATATTTAAAATACACCTGACAAAATAACAAGCTTTCGCGTGAGTTTACAAATAGAAGCAGGCATTGAAAAATAACTCCACATTTAATCTTGAAACATTTGAAGTTACTTCAGGAAAAAAGTAATAGTATAGTTTCCTAATTCTGATTTACGTATAACCGCTGGACTGGATGAGGGATCCATTTCCAGCCGCCGCGGCGCTTACCTAAAACAAAACAGTGTCACGTGATCACTTTTAGGCTTGTTAAGAGTACCGTGAAAGTTTGCGGTACAAGGTATCAGGTATTTGTTTTATGAAGAGCTCTAAGAGAAGTACTTAGGTTAGGACATTGTATCGTAAAGGGTACGTGACTGGAGAGAGTTTGGTAAACACTGAACTGGAGTGAGAAAGAACGTGACCAGAAGGAGGATTTAGAAAACCTAAACGATTCTTCTTATCACTGATGACATCGATAACAATGTTTTTATAGTATCAGTTTAGTATTATTATTATTATTATTATTATTATTAGCACCGCGTCTTACTACCCATTCGGATTATACGCACTTACGCTAATGTGTAATGGTGGGGTGATTGTGAGATGAAATGAAGGACCTACAGTTTAACATGGAATCCGAACCACGGTGGAGGCCCGGCATTCCACACATTCACAAGATGTCTTGTCAGAGGTGAAGGAAGGGTTTGGAAATCAGATAAATCTGTGCCGTGACCGAGGATTGAACCCCGGCCGCCAGCACAGAAGTCTGACACCTTACCCCTAGACCACCAGGTCACCCATCAGTTTAGTAATATCCGATTAGGTGGTCACGCCAGTTACGTGTTAGGTTCACCTTCTCTGGTTTACCGATTACTAGGGAGGTCAAGGATTGAATCCGTACCGGTGTAGTAAGGATATTTTTACGAGATAATTCAATATTTTAATCAAAGCCTTCACGAATACATCCACTTCCTTTATACATTTTTTTAACCCAACGTCTCACTTCTACTAATTACACTGAAGATTCAGGGATTAGGTAGGTTTAATTTAGATAAAGTGTACCCTCATTTGCGCTGAAAGAGAGTGACCCATTATTTAGGGGGAGGGGGGGGGACCTCTCAGTTTACCAGACTGGGATTTGAGCCCCCGATCTTCTTGACATTGGCAGTCCAGTATAATTGCGAACGTGACGCCTTAGACCACGCGGCCACCGAGCCTACCCCAGGTTCTAGAGATTGTTTCGACCCAAAGATGTTGGTGTTGGTGAGTGTACCAGTTTGTTCTGTGGCCAGAGAACATGTTTTGACACTAAAAAGAGAGCTAAATTTATTACTTCCTTGAAACTGACAATATCCACTTTCATTCTGGATCCCAGAGACATTTTTCAGTCTCCATAACTGATGGTTCATGTTACATTGAGACACAGGGCGTCTTGATGTCAACACAGTAGTCCCGCAATAATCAACCAACATTTAAAAATCAGTTATAAAATATAATATAAAGATATATTTGTTTATCTAATTTTCTATTTCGACAAATAAATGTTCATGTTATAGAAGCATACACGGCTACATAAGAACATACAGAGCCCTGCGTTTGTGGAGATCACGATAATTCGCGAATGTTAGATATGGCCTTTTTTCTTTCAGATGTTCACATTTCAGGTTACCCTGATTGCAAATATATGCTCAGAATTGTCGCGATAATTCACGAAATCGGCGTTTTAGCGCGATATTCGCGATTTTAAACGATGTCCGCGATAATCGCGATTTAGTCGCGATTTTCGGCATTCGCGCTAGTATTTTGGGATATTGAAAAATAAATTTTTGTGTAATATTTTGTCTTTGTGACTTGTACATACTTTTCCCGGACCAGCTGCCGATAAATCTTACTTTTTTAATAAGTTGACAGCACATTTTTTGCGGACTAGTCTTTTTTACCGTTTTGTCCAAACAAAATGTAATGTTTTGTTTTCACTTCAATATGTTTAGTTTACCTGTTTCAAATATTGACCTGGAAGTCTAGTTTTAACCCAACAAAGTCACCTTAATCACGAAAGTTTGGTAAAATGCACTTTTTTAACGCTTTTGTCTTAATTCGATAATTTCGTGGCAAAAATAGGATTTTTGTAATTCACCGCTTATTCACCGCTTTTGGGAAACTTAAAAACGAAATTGGGCTTTTTTATTCACCATAAAAGCAGGGCTCTGAACATATATTATAGATAAGCATAGCCTCAAGTTTGACTATAGATGTTTGTTTAGCACTGTGTCTTACTACCCATTCTGGACTTACATGAGTATATTATGACCCCGGTACCCTCCCCCGTTTGGCCCCCCCACAGACTACAGGATCTTTCTCCCAACTCTTCAGGGCACCCAGTGGAGGCCTATGGACTAATTGCGCTAGTGGTCTTATTGATTCGAAAGGTTATATTTATAGTAAGTGTACCCACATTCACACGGAGTAACAATTTTTGAAAAGCCCCCCCGAGCAAGATTCGAAACCCTCATCATTGGCAGTTTAGTATACTGTGAGAGTAACGCCTTAGACCATGCGTCCACCGAAATTGGTAATATTTAGTTAATAAAAAATATATTATTTATCTTTTAGAGCGGTTTTTGATGAAATATGTTGTTTTTTTTAAATTTACACCGCATTTGTTTTAAAGTCTGTAATGTAATTGATTTGCCCCTGAAAAGTATGTGAAAGCATTGACAAGAATATCGTCCTAATTTTATAAACGTCTTATTTCATTTAAATTATATAGTATATTACGTGGCGCTTAAATCACGTCTTCCTCTAAATTATTTACTAGTTCGCGCCTCGTGGTAAGATGGCAGCATCTACTGGAGTTAAACTTAAGAAATGTTAATGTCTTTTAACGTAATACAGACAAGTTAAGATCTTTTAAAGTATTTTCTCGTCGAGAAGCTTCCAAACGCAATAGGTATTTTTGTTCTGGGTTTTTAGGTGTGTAATTTACCGTTAGAAAGATTCCTTCGAGAAGCTTCTATTGAACTCAGATATATGTGACTTTTTGAAACTCCGTATTTTCACTGTGCAATCGGTCGTGGTCTTGAATGGACGTGATTTAAGCGATCAGTAATTATAAGTTGATAGGCCCTCGACATGATCGTGTTTCGATTAGAAAATATTAATAACAAAATGATTTCAATTTAAAGAATAGACAGATATCAAACTTTATGTGATATATTATCATTTATTAAAGTCTAATGATAAGGAACGAGGCATTATAAGTAAAGCACATAGTTGCGTAATAGAAATAATGATTTACGAAATGACTCTGTTATGTAATATAGCAAATAGCGACACAACGTGGGGCATTTATAATCAAAAATATTACGAAGTGTAACAAATAGCATTCCAACGAGGGGCTGAAACGAAGTATAACAAATAGCATTCCAACGAGGGGCTGAAGAAACGTAATTATAACAAATGGCGACACAACGTGGGGGTTAATATGCGACTATTAACGCTCGCCAAGACACGTAATATAACAAATGGCGACACAACGTGGGGGTTAATATGCGACTATTAACGCTCGCCAAGACACGTAATGTAACAAGTCTGTACGGCGATACGAATTTACAGATACTGTTACAAGAACTTGAAATTAATTACCAGAACTCATATAAAAATATTTACATTAGATTCTTACTCTAAACTCACTTTTTAAATTTGTCTCATGTTTAAGATCTCACCATTTTCTTTAGTAAAACCTTAGTGAATGTACTAAAATGTCAATCTATACTTATAAAATAACATGTCCTGACTGACTGACTGATTCATCATCGCCGAGCGCAAACTATCAAGGCTACAAGCATGAAATTCGGACTGTATATTCATTTTGTTATGTAGGCACCCACTAAGAAAAGATTTTAGAAAATTCCACCCCAAAGGGGTCAAAATAGGGGATGATAATATGTATGATAATATGTATGAAAGTCCGTCCTTTTGAAAGTTACATAAACAAAATTTTGTATTTCGGTTATTGACGTAAAACAAATAAATTCTAGTTTCAGGAATTTTGGAAATTTTATTTAATAAGGGATGAAAAAGGGGGTTAAAGTTTGTATCGGATTTGCATTATTTTTGATCTGAGGTCAAGTTATGGTCATCAACGTAACGTAATATTTTAAATTAATTTGTAAATACATATGTATATTTTCGTATTTGTATATAATCAACTTCCACGCGAGCAAAGCCGCGGGCAACAGCTATCTAGTGTTTTATAAATACAATGGCAAACTATATTAGTTTACAAGGTAATTTGTATGGAAAGGATATGACACGTAATACGCCCTTTAATATGGGATGGAAGAGGACGTGAAGAAAAGCCAGTGTTTTTGTATTTTTTATCTCAACACTTTTTTTTTTTTGCCAAATTAATTAAAATATTGCTCTAGTACAAAACATAGAATTACATTTTCTTCCCATGGTGGCCTCAAAATTTCTTGAATATCTATTGAGGGTATTCTGGAATTTAATGATAACTTTTTCTCTTCATTTAAAAAGTTTGTTAGATAATACCACCATGCTCATGATGGATATTCAGGAACTGTTGATATCAACATGTGAAGAAAATTAAACTGTATGATTGTACTAGAATACTATTTTATTTATTCTGGCAAAAAAAAAAAAAGTGTTGCCATCAAAACCGCACAAAAAAAAACTGGCCTTTTCTTGCGTCTTCTTCCATCCCATCTTAAATACTCCCCATTCTCGATAGATTGTGCATTTCTCTCGACAGCTAAAAAAAACTACCTTTATACTACTATAAAGCCACACGGCTGACTCACTCAATGACATTGTTTACCCACTTCCAGATGAGCTGGAAACGTGAACCGACGGGAAAATTTCAAAAAGTAAAAAAAAAATTTAGCCCCCGAAAAAAATTCGAAATTTTGGAGCAACTTTAAAGTCGGTGCGAATCTTTCTTTAGAGGTCTCTTGTGGCTAAACGGTAAGACGTATCGAAAAAACAGCTCTGGAATTACATTAGTTTACATCCACTTGCAAAGTAAACTCATTGGGGGTTTGATGGCGGAGCCCCCGACGAGAAAAGTGAGTTGAATATATATACCTGTATATTATACTTTAAACGACTCTAATAGAAAACAGATTCATATTACTCCACTTTCAAATATGTGTTGTTCCTATTATCACAATATTATAACCATCTCCTTGACATCACGAACAAACATGTTTGCTTGTCTTATGGATACACAACTATACTCAACTTATTTCTTACACCTCGTCCTACTACCCGTCCGTAGATAACCACGGTTAGTTAGGGTAGAGAAGATAGAATGTATAGTACATCTTTAGTACATTCTAAATACACCATCAATATACACACAGTACACCCTCAATACATCCTTAGTAAGCCCTCAGTACAGCCTAAGTACGTCATCAGTATGTGCTAAGTATATACTCAGTACACTCTCAGTACACCCTGAATACACCCTCAGTACACCCGATGAGAATCCAAACTTCTAACTCCATCACTTGGGCAACCAAATAAGATGAGACTGATCAAGAGGTCTCAAAGTAGCCCGCGCCATCAGTACCTTACCCGAACTAGACCTTTGGGTGTGGATGGAAACAAGCGGCCTGGTCAAGAATGCGAGTCGCCTTGCCCGGGGCTTGAACCACGACCACTTTCCACGAGCCAGACTGGACTAAAACAACCCCCCTCCCGTTTTGGACGTAATAGAACAGTTCCGGGGTCTTTAACAACACTTATTTCTGTACTTTGTTTTGGTTGTACATTGTCGGGAAAATCCTGATTAATTTAGGCCTAGATAAGTGTAATCACACTGCACCAGAAACTCGAAAATAGGCATGATAAGACACTACCACTAGTAATATCTATAAGTGTTCAGCTTGGATTGCACAACATTACGAGTGCACGTGTTGTATTTTTTTATTAAAGTTTAAAAAGAAAGTTTACCGAGTGGAGTGGGGTCCTATCTTAACTCGACCCTTTGCCATTAAATCTGTCTGTTACAGAATTAGTGCCAAGGGCTTGGAGACATTTTAGAAATATTTGACACAGACCATCTCTGAACCTAGGTCAAACATCGCGTGTACACCAGATTTTTTTGTAATATTGAGTTTATTGTGAGACTGACGTCTTAAACTACGTGAACAACGGCTATTTTCTATAAAAATAATGCACGATTTATTTATAATATTCATTTGTTTTTCTGTATAGCTTGATAAACTAAGGAAAATAACAACTATAGATCAAAAAATGGATTAGAAACTGTAGTATCGATAATAACATGGAAGGAGCGAGCAAGGTCTACTGTTCATAAGAGTTGCTACAGTAGCTCCATGGCTTCTTTGGTGCTGACTTGACAGCTCACATCTGACAGCTAAAAGCTTTAAAAAGTTACCAGACCAAATTATGTATCCCTACACCGAACCATATGATCTGCAAACACATGTGTCTAGCAGCTGTCACTTCTGACAGTCAACATTTAGGTATATACCTAAATGTTCACCATCATAAGTCAGCCAAAATGTTCACCATCATAAGTCAGCTGTGAGCTGTCAGTCAGTACCAAAGAAGACATAAGGCTACTGTAACTATGACTTATAAATATTTAACAACAATGATACTCCAATCCAAAGTTTTCAGACCCCTTAGTGCTCCGTGACTCCCAGTTTGAGAACCCCCGCACCGGGAGATCACCCGATGGTCCCCTTCACTTACCTTGCTCGTCTTCCGGAAGGAGATGTAGATCAGCTGGTCTTGTTCTCGTCGAGCGAAGCAGACGCCTCGACAACCCACAAACCCACCTCGTTCACTTTCAAAAACCACTCGATGACTGCGACGACTGAGCTCTTGGATACACTCTCTATAGGAGAGAGGGAGAGGGGGAATCCCCTTCCTTCCGTCGTCGCGCGCGATGGCGATCCTCGTTATACCAACCTAAACTCTAGCTGGGACAGAAACGTCCCTCCACAGGTTCGTCGACTTTACACTCATTCATCTCTCCCTTATCTGACTCATTTTTTTGGAGATTGCCTCCACTTTAGTGACCTCCTTGGAGGTAAAAGGACTTGCGTCCATACCACACATCCTCCTAGCAACTGGTTAAATTATCGGCTTCCTCTTTGGGGTCCGCCTCCCCTTTAGCGACGTCTTTGGTTGGAGGTGAAAGGACGCTTTGTCATTGCACAATAAGCTCCCAACATATGGTTAAACTATATTCTTCTTTGGAGTCACCTCCACTTTAACGACCTCTTTGGAGGGAAAAGGATGCGTTGTCATTTCACAGTACGCTCTTAACAACGGGTTAATCTATATACTTCCTCTTTGGAGTCCACCTCCACTTTAGCGACCTCTTTGGAGGTGAAAAGACGCACTGGTATGGCACGCTATACTCCTAACAGCAGGTTAAACTATGTTTCCTCTTTGGAGTCCACCTCCACTTTAGTGACCTCTTTGACGGTGAAACTACGCACCCGAATAGCACGCTATAATCCTAGAAGCTGGTTAAACTAATCTAACGTAAGTCATCTTAATTGTAAGAAGTTAATTTGAAGAATTCTAATGTAGAGAGGATGATAAAAACACACCAAATTTTCGGGAAGGAGCCGTGGCCCTCTGGTCTTGGTCAAACACACTATCAGTGAGCTAAGACATAACAATTTATCAAAGGCGTAAACAGCTAATTTTTCTAGGGTGAAGAGGGGTGGGGTCCAATAGAAAATTGCATTATACATTTACCCAGTAAAGGTTTTCTACGTACTGTATATGTGGACCACTCTAAAGGGGTCAATTAAATTCCAGAGGAGGTCTGGACCCACCAACCCCCCCCCCCCTTTTACGTTCTTGCAATTAATCGCCTTATGGGAAAAGAGTAAACTCTATTATGTAAAACTCCACGGCTGGAATCTTAGACCTTAGAATCTCCCGGTTAAGTTCACGACCGATGCTATATATGAACGTAGAAAGGAACATTATTGAAGTCGGTACAGAAGGTTGACAAAAATAGCAGCCATGGCAAAACGAGCCCGCCCCCAAAACTATTGATAGACACCTCAGCCTATGGCCTTTTGCGGGAGTGTTGAGACTTCCTACTTCAGAGTCTTATCTATTATCCATTCACGAGCTTAGTTTTCCTAGATGACAGTTCAAAAATCATATGTTGAGGGTTTTGGGTTGCCAACACTGGTAAAATATCACTTTTTTATTATAAATGTAAAGTTTTTTAATTACATGTTATATTTTAAATGTAAAATAATCTAAACTTAAGATTTCTTACATTATTTGATTAAATTTAATAATTTTGTTTCACCAAATCCGAATGAATATTTTAAACATATATTAAAAGTACTTATTCTTTGTTTTGGAATGTTATCTATGTTGTGTAATATAGTGCATGCATTAGTACCTTTTAAAATAGGCATCGTATTTACTTGGCAAAGATAAAATACTGGTAATTTATTTTATATATAATTAAAAATTCTATAACTATTTTATATTGTTTAGAAACATTTAACTTAATAAAATATAATCATCCAATGTGTGAGTGCACCATTTTAAACAAATTGATGACGCAAGCATTCCACGCAAGCAACCCACATGTTTGGGTCGCCATTTTGAAGCGTTATTTGTTGAACCTTTTGTTAAAGTGCTCTTAAGAAATATTATTTTAACTGCGATAAAAGGATTAATAAGCTCTGTGGCCGAACTCAAATAAATATTAAGACTTTGTTTAATTTAAATATATATTTAATAGAATTTATTACTGTGCACGTTTATTAGATTTTTAACTTTAAATTCAGTCTCTTTGTTAGATCCTACCTTACTAAAACTTACAATAATTTTTAACGTTAATTTTAATTATTTTTTATTTTAATTGGTGGGCTTCTCTATTAACGTTAGAAAAACTTAATCCTAGGTCATTTTACTAATTATTTTAAGAATCACTTTGTGTAAAAAGATATTTTCTCTTTAGTTCAATTAGGCCTACATATTAATTTGGATAACTTTAATCTAATTTTAATCTAATTTAATATAAATTTAAAATAACTTTAATCTAATTTAATCTAATTTAAATCTAACTGTACTCTAACTTTTATCTAACTGTACTTTAAACTTAATCCTAGGTCATTTTACTAATTATTTTAAGAATAACTTTGTGTTAACAGATATTTTCTCTTTAGTTCAAATAGGCCTACATATTAATTTGGATAACTTTAATCTAATTTTAATCTAATTTAATATAAATTTAAAATAACTTTAATCTAACTATAATCTAACTTTTATCTAACTGTACTCTAACTTTTATATAAATTTAATCGATTAACTTTAACTACTAACTTTAATCTCGCGTAATTTTTAAGGGGATTTTCAATTAGTGCATATTTGTGTGTGTGTTTTTTTAATGATGAGTTCCCAGGAAAAAAATCGAAGAGAGGTTACAGATCACCAAAGGCAACTGGACATTATCAACTGTGGAAGAGGACTAAAATCGATGATTGAACGAGGCCAAATTGAAGGGGGGGATATAGGGCAGTTAATTGCTGATCTTCTAGGACTCTCAAAACCTACTGTATTGAAGTGAGTAGAAAACTAATATTAAATATTAGAATTAATAATATATATTTTTACTAGCATTCCAATTGGTTTATTTAATCATATTGAGGGTTCCACATTCCATGGATTTACTATTACTACCTATTTTCTTCAATAGGTATAGTGCTCTGTTAATTTTAATCCTGACTCAAAAAATTTTTGGACTGAATTATTGGCAAACTTGATAATAGGCAGTGATCTTTTTCATTAATTTCATAACATAACCTAAATAAACTAGGTCTGTATCCAAATCTTATACTTCATGCGTCGTCGACCCTTGACATTCACATAATAATCGCATTGGCAATCATGTGATCAAGTGTCGATCCAACCAAATAGTCACAAAGTGTGCAGATGCACCCCTCACACATCCTTGAGTCCAAGGGCGATAGCAAGTCACGCGTCCTTTATGTGGTTTCCGACTGGCTAGAGTTCATAGGGTAATGGGATCTGTGATAACTTGGTCATAGATGGCGTTTAAAATAGTTTCCAAGCTCATTGGTAGGAAGCAGCACTGCCTGCAAATAGTCTTGCATTCTTCGATCTCAAGGGCATGTTAGGTGTATTTTTATCAAGTCGTGTACAGTACTATTCAGACACAGCCACAGGTATATGTTTTAATATGAAATGATCTTTTCATGGAACATGTGTTTGAAGTGAATTTTCATGGCTGTAGGCCTATATTAAAACCCAGATAATAATAAAAGTGTAGCATAGCTTGTTTGGAATTGTTTGATTAGGTTAGGTTTGAATATATTCTTGAAAACTGGTTTTTAAATGGTTTATTTTGAGTGTTGGGGCATATAATTTTTATTTAAATTTTTAGGTGAAACTTATTTAAAAAATATGTATTATTGTTGACATCGTGAAACCCCAATAATGTAAATTTGGTAGCTTTGAAATTAATTTACTTCCACATGTTATGTTAGTTTATCTAGAAGTATCTCTATAACTACCGTAACACAGTCCACTGTACATAATTTTGTTATAGATATTGGAAGAAGAATCCAGAGGAAGTGGCGACTCCCCAAAAGAAGAGAAAGCTGAAACCTATTCCAAGAGTTTCGGTTGAAGCAATCGACGACTTCGACCGAGGTGTGATTCGTAGAGCAATATACGGGATGTATGATAGAAGTATGTTTAATTTATCTATAGGTTATATTTTTTTAACATGATCACACAAAAAGTGCACAGCACCAAACAAATCATTCTAAGCCTATACATAAACACTATTATAATCATAGTACAGCCAATTAATTTTTAAATCATATAAGAAGACTCGACAATACATCACAAAATGAAATTTGCTACCCTTAATTAATGTATTAAAAAAAATAACATTACACGTTTTATAGGCCTAAAGACCTAAACACTTTAAACAGTGCCAAATCAACAACAATAAAAACCTCACTATTGTTCTTGTTGTGATAAATACAACCTGTAATTTGGTTGTAGAATGTGGGGAATGCCAGGCCGCCACCGTGGTTCGGATTCCACGTTAAACTGTAGGTCCTTCATTTCATCTCACAATCACTCTACCATTACATATTAGCGTAAGTGCGTTCAACCCGAACGGGTAGTAAGACGCGGTGCTAATAATAATAATAATAATAATAATAATAATTTGGTTGTAATAAAGTCACCTGAAATATATCAAATTTTTGGCTCAGGGTATATAAAAAAAGTAAGTGGCCTGTGTTTTTTGCTCACAATAACTTGCTCCCCATTGAAGGAAGGGTCGATGTTGTTTGATCATACACTTATAAAAATAAATTATGTATTCTATGTTTTTGCCCAAGTGCAAATCCATAAAATTATGCTTGTAACTTATTGGTGCTTGTTTGCAGATGAACATGTGACATTGGATACCCTTTTGGACGTTCTTCGTGCGAATCCAGGACCAGGCACTGCAAGTATATTCGAAGGAGGAAGAACAACACTCTACAAGCTTCTACATGAAATTGGATTCTCTTGGCAGAAGACGAGCGGAAGAAGAGTGCTGATGGAAGATGTCAACGTAGCAGCCAAGAGAATAGCATTTTTGAGGGAATACAGGAAGCTTGCGGCAGAAAACAATAATTTCGTATTCCTTGATGAAACATGGATTTTTTCCAAGGGTGAGTGTTTTTTTTAATAAATATATTGATAGTATAGCATTAGTGAAATCAAATATAAGCACAGACATGTTTAAAAGATTGTTGCTTGCACAAAAAACTAATAAATGAGTAAGTTTAAATAACATCTTTCATCAAACAATGTTTCCAACCTGACAAAGGTTCTCTTTTTGCTAAATGCCACCATTTGGCCATCATTAAACTTTTATTGAGTTTGATTGTAAATTTGTAAGATTGTTTATCATTTTACTGGAAGGAAATTTAATTTTAATGATGAATAACACCATTACCAGCATAGAAATAAACACATATATTGTTATTTAGCAAGCCATTTGTAAACTTTACTTTAAAAAATATACAATATTTACATAAAATTCACCTTCATTTTATGTTTGATATAAATATATTGTCAAATATGGATTGTTTCATATCTACATAAATTATAGACATAGTCCCGAAGAGTTGGCAAGATGGTACTAAGAAGACCTGCAAGAGACGTTCACCGGGTGATGGGAAGAGATTCATCGTTCTACATGCTGGCGGCAGGGAGGGTTTCGTGGAAGGAGCGAGCCTTTTGTTTTCATCGGGGAGGTCAACTGGAGACTACCATGGGGAGATGAACGGCGACAACTTCGAGACGTGGATGAGAGACCAACTGCTTCCCTCCCTTGAAGAACCTTCAGTCATTGTGATGGATAATGCTCCATATCATTCCGTTCAGGTGTGTCCTAACACTATAAACTTATTCTGAAAATTGAAAAATGACACTTGGACACGGGAATCAAACCCAGGACCTTTGCCTTACTACGCCAAAGCTCTAACCACTGAGCTATCAAGGATTATTTTTAATACACAGTATTAAATATTTATACATATATTTTTACATGTTGTCACTTATCTTCAATTAAAGATGCAGTTTTAATACCCCCCCCCCCCCTCTCCAACCACAAATTCATTTATTAAAGACATCACTTATTTATTATTGCCTTAACTATACTGTCACAGGTGGAGAAACTACCCACAAAGAGTTGGAGGAAAGAAGAATACGCTGCATGGCTGACGAAGCACGACATCAAGTTCGACCCCTCAGCGATGAAAATGGAGCTGATGAGCAAAGCTTTAGCCCACAAACCAGAAAAAAGGTAGTCCTAAGTATTTTATAAAAGTCTTAGGCTGCTTTCACTATATATATTGATAGCAATAATCAGGTGTTTCAATTAGAGTTAATGTTCATGTTACCACCCTTGAACAAAATCATTAATAAGATGCTAGTAAATATGTTTTCATACAAGGGTGATTCTCGCAAAACATGACAATTCACCAAATGACGAATAAAAAAAACTAATCATGTTTTACAAATTATGAGAAAAATCAAGAACATTCTTTTAGTGTCATAAATAAACTACATATCATAAGCAGTAAAGTTAAGCTACTTTCATACCACCCCACTCCCCTTAAAAATAGTTTTTAATCTTATAAATCTTCAGTTGATAGGAAAATAATTTTAACATCAGTTTAGCCTATTGAAAATATCAATTTAATGAAAATGTTTAAGAAAACTGAAAATACTAGGCTAGAATACAATATATAATTTTTATATATAATTTAGTTTGGTTTATTAAATATTTAATTTAATTTTAGAATAACTTTTTTTTTGAGCGCATATTTTTTAATGATTGCATTGTATTTTGTATATATCTTTAACCATGAGATTTACTTAATAAAATATTATCAGTTTTTAAATAATCACACAGCTTGTGAATGTGTGGATTGCCAGGCCTCTACCGTGGTTCGGATTTCACGTTAAACTGTAGGTCCTTCATTTCATCTCACAATCACCCAACTATTGTACATTAATTATAATAATAATTTAAATAATGTTAGTAATTTGTATATGTTTTTGGTTGCTGCAGGTTCAAGATCGATGAAATGGTACGTGAGTGCGGACACCAGGTTTTGCGGTTGCCTCCGTACCATTGCCAATATAATCCAATAGAGCTGGTGTGGGCAAACTGCAAGGGGTACTACAAGAAACATACCGGAAGAAACAACAAGTTTGATGATGCAGCTGTCCGAGCCCTTTGGCAAGAAGCCCTTGCTAGAGTCACGCCTGAAAGGTACTAGAGCTATATTTGCAAACTAATGAAATTATAACAATAAAAACCACAAAGAATTGGTTGTATCTTCACTATCATTTGTATGTAATTATAATACAGATATATTGTTAAAAATATGTTCCATTTCAGTTGGAGTAAAAATGTCGACCACACTGAGAAGATTATCAATGATGACTGGGCAAGAGAAATGAAGATGGATGCAAGTGAAACCCAACCTTTTATAATACAACTAGACGACAATGAAAGTGACAGTGATGAAGAAGAAGAAAGAAGTGCTGGCAATACCTCTATTGTCAGATTAAGGTACAAGGTGCTGATAACCTACAGTGTTAAAGCACCTTTAAAATAAGTTTAATTAAACATGTTTTACAAGCTACATATTACATAATAAATAACATTCCAAAACCTCATATTGCTATTTACTAATACACCTGTAATTCTTTTTTTCAGGTATTAAATTCCATTCACGAGTTTAAGAGTTACAAAAGTGACTCGGTACTCAAACAGAAAATCAGCCCTTTCTCAGATGACCTAGCTTGGCGTTTCTGTCAAGGTGGATATTCTGAGTCGGGCAACAGCCGATCGGCAGTTAGTCGAGGTTGCCAGTAGCTCCTTATATCAGCACACCCCCTTAAAATATAATTGTAGGCGAGGAGATTTGGCAACAGTTACCTGAAAGAGAATCTCTGTCAAAGGGATCCTGGAATACTAACAAGTTAAAAGTGTTTTTCTTTCAGACTATACAAACCAGTTTAAAGTATTTTTCTTTCAGATTATACAAATCAGTTTAAAGTGTTTGTCTTTCAGCTATACTAATAAGTTAAAAGTGTTTTTCTTTCAGATTATACAAATCAGTTTAAAATGTTTTTCTTTCAGATTATAACATATATATATATTTATATATATATATATATAAATATATATATATATATTTATTTATATACTATAATCAGTTTCTAGTGTTTTCTTTCAGCTTAGTGACTAAAAATTTCCATTTCAAAATTTATTTGAGGCATAATATAAATTACTGTGGTAAACTATGACATTACTCTATATTACCATATGTTTTCATTACAGCTGTTCCAAGTGACAATGACAGATATCAGCTGTTGGCGTAGGGATATTTTAGGGACTATTTTCTAGTAACTTTTTGAGCTGTCATCCAGGTAAAGAGCTCTCATGAATGCCGTATAAGTGTTATTCATCACTTGTCCAAGACGTGCGAGCGCAGGTGAGCTACTATACAATGTTCATAGTAAGAGACTTTAAGAAAAATTACATTTTGTATGGCACTAGGAGCCAGAAAGTTTATTGCCGCACCTACAAAAGTACGCCACCTATCCCTATCTTGAGCTAGTTCTATCCAGTCCACCTCATTACATACACCCTACCCCTATTTTGAGCTAGTTCCATCCAGTCCACCTCATTACACCCTAGCCATATCTTGAGCTAGTTCTATCCAGTCCACCTCATTACACCCTATCCCTATATTTAGCTAGTTCTATCCAGTCCACCTCATTACATACACCCTACCCCTATTTTGAGCTAGTTCCATCCAGTCCACCTCATTACACCCTACCCCTGTATTGAGCTAGCTCTCTCCAGTCCCCCTCATTAAACCCTATCCCTGTATTTAGCTAGTTCTATCCAGTCCACCTCATTACACCCTATCCCTATATTTAGCTAGTTCTATCCAGTCCACCTCATTACATACACCCTAACCCTATCTTGAGCTAGTTCCATCCAGTCCACCTCATTACACCCTATCCCTATATTGAGCTAGTTCTAGCCAGTCCACCTCATTACACCCTATCCCTGTATTAAGCTAATTATAAGTGTACATACACCTCTCTCTTTTAGTAGTAGCTAGCCCATCATGGAAGGCCTGGTTTCAAGCAAACTCCTACTGTATAGTGGTAACTTGTAAGGATATAAAAAAAACTGCTGTAACGGACATCCTACCAGACTAAAGGCACCTGTAGAACTGTCGGCAGAGAACAATAGGAGCTTATGCCAGTAAGGAGGTCATCATGAGCTCAGGATATTATAGTACCATCTTCAACTGAGGCACCGTCTTCTCTTGTCATAACGGCCGTGGAGTTGCGTCACACTACACATTCCTCAGCAGACACTTCGCCAGCTGCCAAACAGCCGCATAGACCAGTGGTATCAGCTGCTTGACCCCTTGCTGCTGCAACACACTTTACAAACACGGAGCGCGATTGACCAAATAGCATACGTACCAGTGGGCATGCGGATAAACGCGTCAGTCTCATCTGTATTTATTGTGTCGACGATTCCAATTCTGCTCGTGTGTGCTAAGGAAGTCTTTCCCTAAATATTTTCCCGATATTCTTTCATAGCACCACGTCTTACTACCCGTTTGTGTTGTAAGCTTATGTAATAACTACACTAATGGTTTTAGGGATCAGGAAGGTTATATTTAGAAAAATTGTACCCGAAATTGGGTGTAGGGAGAGCGGAACACCATCTTGGAAAAAGAACCTTAGTAAACCCGACCAAGACTCTAAACTCCATCTTCTCCTCATCGGCAGTTTAGTCTACTGCGAGAGTAGCGCCTAAGACTATAACCCTCATACTCACCCTCACCCTCGTACTCACCATCACCTCATCTCATCGGGACATGGAAAGATCCTCCAAGGAAAGGATGTACGATTAGTAATCTTTCAACTACTGGGCTACGAAGGTTGTAGCCTAGACGTGTATTTTTATTGTTAATATTCGGAAATACGTCGTTAACTTTCTAAAGCGACTGATTATATCCCCACACGACTTACAAGCACGCTTAGTTCTAGATAAGACACAACACCCAAACCTCGGCCATCTCTTCATCACGGTGGAAAGGGTAAACCTCAATTTCTCCATTGGATAATTTTTCAGCTATGTCAAGAATAGAACCCGGTATCCTTAGCTCACTCAGTAGACACAAGTGCTCCCAACAGAGCTAGTAAAAAGTGAAATAGCCCATTATTAATCAACTAGGATAGTAACAGTTTAGACATATTAGCGCTAACCAATTGACAGCAACACCAGTAATGTTCTTGTTGCAAAAAAACAACTTTATGTCGTTAACCAGCAATTAATTAATAATAACAGAACTTCCGCCACTTGTTGGAAATTATAATGTCAAATTCTGTAAGTAGAGGGTGTCATAAGCTCCTCATTTGTCTTCACGAGGATGAGTTGATTCCGTTTCAGACCCACTGCTTTAAAAAAAATAATCTGAAATTGCCGGGGATTGGACCCTATACCTTTAGATCTGTAGTCAGGAACTTTGACCACTACACCACAGAGGTGGTCATATCTTTAAAAGGCATATAGAATTCTTCCTGGAATTTATACTTTCTTAAAAGCTTCCAAGAAAAGTTATAGATAATTACGCAAGGACGTGTATTTTATCATTCCAATTAGAAACTAAATTAGTTTAATGTCCTACACTTGTTGTTGTCGTGCAGTGGAGACTGGTCAATTTGTATCCTAGCACATAACGAGGCTAAAAGTTGTCCAAGCTCTTTCAATTACCAATCACAGCCCTTATTCTGGCACTACTATAAGCTTACATCTATTATTTCTGAATACTGACTCGCATTAAATAACTTACTCCAGCTACAAAGTTTTTAAATACAATTTCTTTTATTCTCACGTATTTTAAAGTATGTAATATTATAAGCGTACTAATATATGAAAATGAGCTGTTATTTGTCTGTTAGTCTTTCACACAAAAAACCACTAAACCGATTGTGCTAAAATTTCGTATGGACATAACCCGGGCGTCCGGTTACCATATAGGCTAATTAAAATCTATGTGCAACATTTTGTTTCAAAACGGTGGCCTCCAAACATTACTCTATTTCCTTTTTCTCGACTTCTGCTTTTAGGATTACCATTGAACCAACTTTGAAAGTTTTCTATTTATAGATTAGACATGAAGAACTTCTTGAGAGAAAATGGCGTCTATAGAACACTACTTTCTATTCGATTCAGGTTTCTACACTGGATATCACCTCTGAGGAAACTGCCTGTTTACCATCGTGAAACAGAGTTGTCATTTTCTTGTTTTCCCGTGTGGTCAATATCCCCCTTTAGGAACAATATTGAAACTCTGGATCGTCGATGTTGCCAGTAGCTCCATCTAACCCAGCACACCACCTTATGACATAAATTAAATCGAGGAGATTTGGCAACAGTTTGCCGAGAGAGAGTGAAGATAAGGCCTTTTCTCCATAAGACCTACAGATTCCTCAGAGGTGATATTGGGTGTAGCTTCTACTAAACTATGGGAAGCCATATCTAGTAGTAATCATATTGGTATAAACCAGTTGGAGTAATGCAGTCAGGGAGGTTTTATCAAACCCATCCTGCGTGAAGAACTGGTGATTGTCTAGTTTAAAATAAACATCACATGGACTGATGAGTGTATACATTCCTTCCATAGGTCACATTAGTTTGTCGCTCCAAGGTCTCTTGGTAGTTGCATCAGATGCAGTGGCGTGAGCTGTCATGTGGGAATACTTGACCCACAGCCTTACAAGGTCTTGCTTATTTACTGAGATGTTATTGTTTTTTATTATTTGCCGAGAGATCTAATCAAGACAAAGAAGACTCAGTCCCAAGCATCTTGGCCTCAGCTTAGGCCTCAACAGAGGTGATATTCGTTTGTTTTTTACTCATAAATGAGAGGCAGCCCGTAAAATATTCTTAAAAATACCCTCTCGGCATTTCATAATTCCTAACAAGTCTGAAATCCTGAAGGGTGCCACCTAATTGAAAATAAATATACTCTCACTGAAGTATTTGTAATGGCTATGTTAGTTCTGGAGCTTCAAAACCACAAAAACAATCCTTATTTATTTTAGAACTTTTCTTTGTGAGTTTGTTAAAATAATTACTTTATTTATTCAAGGAAGGCGAGATATGTTTTTTAAACATTAAATTTGATCTCATAGCCACGACATTTTGCGTTAAACATGCTTAAAAATTATTTAATTTTATCTTACCATGATTTTTTTTTAACCTATGGAATTAAAATGTGAGTTTTTGAAGCCTCCCCCTTCCATTTTGGTGTGAACTATAATATTATAAAACCTTCTTAACTATCGTGGGATTTCTGGATGTCAACCAGGCATCCCAGTGGTCCATTATCCTGGCCCCTTAAGATAAAATTAATTATGAGCATAGGAGCCTAAAGGTAATATTCCCTCGGTGCGTCTCACGTCTGCGACCGCAGACGCTGGGTGGTGAGTCGCAGACGCGGATACAGTTTTACCCTAGATGCGTCTCTTGTTCACCAGTCGTGGGTAATTTTATGTGAAATACAGATAGTTTCTCATCTATCAACGTTTTTGCAATTGTGCTTTATTTAATGTTCTGTGTTATTTTGTTTTTTTGGAATAGTGTGGGTAAAAAATACTAGCTTGATTGACCAATTTTTCCTGATATCTCTTTCCTCCGTGTGTTGTTCTTGACATGTTGGTCCCGGTACACCGGCGAAGATATGTCAAAAATTGGTGGGTGCTTTTTCACCTCTACAATTACATTTTCGTTATATTATATGGCGAAATCTTGAACTATTTTCAAAACCAGCCCAATCAAACATAAAACTTTGCCTACTGGGACCTATGATTTCCTTAAAAAGTGTGGTTCCATCGAACCACTATTTTTTTTAAAAAACATTTGTTGTAAACAACTTATATTTATTTTCTGTGTCTGCAAGTAAATATGACAAATTTAAATACAGTTCTACTAAAACACATGCTTGCTCGGTGATGGTCTCAAAGCTGTGTGGACGCAGACGTAATGTAGAGATGCTGAACGTGCACTTTGGCCGCAAGTCGCAGTCGCCTCGAAGGAACTGGCCACATAACAAACTATAGAAACCAGTCCGGTCGCAGACGCGAGACGCACTGAGGGAATCGTACCTTTAGGTCAGTCTAATAAAAGGAAAACTCTTGCTCAAATGTTATAAATTGGGAGTATGTCATATGTGTAACATTATGTTTAGTTCCGACTCCAGCGATAATTTGGTTCAGCTCTTATGCCTCAGGTAGTCTTGTGTGTCTTATTAACTTTATCAAATTCTTTAATTTAAAAATGACACCTGGACACGGGAATCAAACCCATGACCTAGGGTTTAGAATGCCAACGCTTTCACCACTGAGATATCCAGGAGTCCTCCCATTTCCAGGGTCATTCATCAATCATATTTTAAGGCAGAATCTGTGATGGACGTGCAGGGATCGTCAACTACATATGAGTGATCAATTAAGCTCACAATCTATCTGATAACACAGCCATCTACGACTCGGGAGGGCTTAACACTGCCAATAATACAATGACAAATGTAATAACTGTGCTATCCAAACCAATATATTAATTAAAATTTATTTTATTTTAGGAAATCATTCAAAGCCTTATATTAAAATATAAACTGAATTGGAGGAACTTTTCCCAGAGAAAAAGGCAACTTTCTTTGTCATCTGGATGTTTAGTCGAAAATGTGAAACTATTTATTAATTATTGGTGACATGGCGGTCTAGGGGTAAGGTGTCGGACTTCTGTGCTGGAGGTCTGGGGTTCAACCCTCGGTCCCGGCACAAATTTATCTGATTACCAAACCCTTCCTTCACCTCTGACAAGACATATTGTGAATTTGGGGAATGCCAGGCCTCCCCCATGGTTCGGATCCCACGTTAAACTGTAGGTCCTTCATTTCATCTCACAATCACCCTACCACTACACATTAGCTTAAGTGCGTATAGCCCGAACGGGTAGTAAGACGCGGTCCTAATAATAATATTTATTAGTAACAAAAAATGGATATTTAATACTGGAAAGTGCATTCTCAAATACCTGCCTCAGTTCACGTCTCCCTCTACCACACCTTAAATATAGTAAATACATTTTTTAACACCTCATATTACTACCCGTTCGGGTTATACATATATGTATAAATCAGGCTGATGGCTTTAGAGATTAGGGAAGGCATATTTATAGGAAGTTTACCCAAATTTTGCGTGGAGAGAAAGAGAGTGGAAAACCATTTTGAAAAAAAAACAACAACAAAACACCAGTACACCCGACTAAGATTCGAACCTCGATCTCCCCGTCACCCGAAATCTAGTCTACTGCTAGAGTAGCACGTTAGACCACGCAGCCACAGAAGCGGGTACTAAATATTTAACTTAAATACCAATTATAAAAATACACACGTTATGAAAACTTGATTAATCTAATTCGGAACTTGGCCACTGCTCGTATAACCAGGAAGTATTCTAGTCCAGTAAAATCCTAGTGTCAACATATGTAACATATGTCTTAGGGTTCTCACCGGTTCCATCCCGTTTCCACACGTGCGTAAATACATCAATATATGTTTCAGTATAATGGGGAAAGCTATGTATTCAAGACTGATACCAAGATACAGGGTGGGCGTAAGGCTTGTCAGTGTCGTGTCGCGGTGTTTCACCAGGGTAAGCAGTTAATTTCACCTGTGAATGGTCTCGTCACTCAGCAGCACGTTAGTTGACAAGGTATCGATGAACGTAAGTAGATACATCTTCTATGTATGATTGGTCAAGTGGGGGCAGAGTGGGAGAGAACATTTCCCTTAGCAACATTCTCCTTCACGCCACTGATTGCTTTAGTTTCCATTATAATTTGATACTTTTTTTTTAGATTTGATGTCTTATCTCATACGTTATTTTGGTATTGATTGAGAATGTTTTTTTTACATTGATTTCTTTATAATACATAACTTCGAAAAAATATTTTTCATATTTATACCAGTATATTAAAAAAATCCTCTCTTCTTAACCAATAAAATAAACGAGGGATTAAATAGCCAAACAATTATATTTGCTAATTACACCCATAGCTGCATCTAATTATCATATTCTTTTAAATTGAAAAATGACACCTGGACATGGGAATTGAACCCGGGACATTTGGCTAGGTACGCCAACGATCTTACCACTGAACTATCCATGGAATCATCCCGAATTTAGTGTCACAATTTAAAATAAGAATACAATAAAATAAGAAATGTATTTCCTATTTTTCGTAATTTTATTGATTAATATACAACGTTAGAAACATAATATTTCACATATTATTTAATGGAATTTAATTGCATTGTGATCGTCTTTCAACCTAATGATAGGGTGACAGACAACAAAGACTGCAACCAGGCTCGAACCCAGAGCAGGTCGTTACAACCACAGCCTATACTGGTCAGTTGTGTTAATGACGCAGCTAACAACAGGTTATCAAGAGTTCAGTGGTCAGAGAGGAAGTTGCGAGCTTTCACCATCCAGTCATCTTGAGAACAGTAACAACTCAAGACTATTGGAAACTATTGGAAACCTTGGAAACTACTGGAAACCTTGGAGTAGTTCTTATCATCGTGACTTACTGTCCATCAGGGCTGTACGGATATCTATTATTATTACTATTAGCACCGCGTCTTACTACCCATTCGGGTTATACGCACTTACGCTAATGTGTAATGGTAGGGTGATTGTGAGATGAAATGAAGGACCTACAGTTTAACGTGGAATCCGAACCACGGTGGAGGCCTGGCATTCCCCACATTCACAAGTTGTGATTAATACACGTCTTGTCAGAGGTGAAGGAGGGTTTGGTAATCAGATAAATCTATGCCGGGACCGAGGATTGACCCCGGACCCTAGAACAGAAGTCTGACACCTTACCCCTAGACCACCAAGTCACCTATGTACGGATATGTACTAATCACACTAAAGTGTTATGGTTGAGGAAGGTTGAATTTAAAGAAATGTGCCAGCATTGGCGTTGAAGGAGAGTGAAAATCCATTTAGGAAATAAAGCACAATCAGTGTACCTGGCCAAGATGTTAACACCCTGATCTCCCGTGATCATCAATACAGTCTGTTGTGAGCGTGACGCCTTAGACCAGGGGTCTTCAACTTATGTATGTCCAAGGGCCGAAGTTTCTGTCCCTTGCTGGCTCGCAATACTGTACTGACAATATTAGGATTGAATCATACTAAAATATTAGTATCAGCTCATTCTCATCCTCACACTAAGGATTAGGATTTCTCGTGACGTATGATCTCTGTTGTTTAATATCCGGAGATAACACCATTTATCTTGTCAACTAGTGTTACCATTTGCCGGTTTAAAGTACATTAATTTAGTATAAAAACGTAATAATTTTCTTCACCTAAAAAGAAAAAGATTTTTTTTTTAAATAACGTAAAATATGTATTTTATTTTGTAAAATATATACTACAGATGTTTTTATTTTTTCTTGTGAAATAATTGTATATTTTATCGTTGAGTCCGTCCCACAACCAGTTAACCAGGATATTCAAGTCCACGCTCAAACCAGAAAACGTATCTATCCGCGGTTTTCTGAAACCTCCACTTGGTAACAGTAAAATGAGAATTAGTTTATTAGTTTTTAATCATTTTTGAATAATTATTTTGCCATTCTGTTATATTTTTTTAAATATGGCTAAGCTGTTTCACTGGTCTCATTTCACTGTTTTAATGGAAAATATTAATTCACACCACAATACCACGGCTGGTTTAAGCTGTGCATTACACTGTAGATTTTTATTTATTTATTCTAGTTATTTAACGTGCACTTTCTGAACCCACTAATTAAATCAGCACACTGAGAATTTCTATGATCAAGCGTGAAAGGGCCTACCAATTTTGTCGGGAAAGGTATTTTCACATACCTTCCAGGGTTCTTTTACATACACAATTGACACGGGACCGAAGGCTTTACTTTACCTACGAAGGAAGTTGTGCTACGGATTTTTATCGCTTAGGAAAGATCCGTTGATCCTGGTTGGGTTTGAACCCACGCACATCAGATCCTTAGCAAACACTTTACTCAAAGAACACAGAGGTCGACTCTATATTCCCAGCTACAAGATTTTATCAAGTTCATTAAAGGTCGAGTGTTACAGAAGAACCGAAAATAAATAAAAGGAAATAGGTCGTATCTTCTGGAGAGAGTAGTGAAAACCACATTGGTGTGTGAAATATTATTGCTATTCGACTTACATTGAACCCCGACCAGGCGCAAATTAGAGTCAGGCACACTAACCGTTGTCTAGTTACGTCATTAGCCAACTAACAATAACAGTGACCACATCTCTCGATTGAACATCATCGGGAGCTCTAGTCATGGACAAGAACAGCCCTCCTGTTGAACATCATCTGGAGCTCTAGTCATGAATAAGAACAGCCCTCCTGTTGAAGCCAAGTGGATTCTCTGCCAAAATGTCCCAACGAACCTTCCTTCACGTAACGAGAACACTTGGACTTACCTCACTTTGAACCTTCCTTCAGACAATCTCATGATGAGCCAACTGTTCCTCCTCATGCGACAAGGGTACAAGCGACCACTCTCTTCAGCGGTATCATCAGTCCATACCACAACTGATTAACCGGGATATTCAAAACATGAAAACCAGGGATATTAAACACACGGTTAATGGAGGTAGGATATACTCGACTAACCCGATGGTAAATACACATTAACGAGGATAGTAGATACACGATTATAAGAGATACTGTATCTTCGATTAACCAGGACAAGCTTGCTTCCTTTCATTTTAAACGAAGGAGGCCCTTCATCTACCTTGTAAAGTAGCAGGACTACCTTGCATTATTCCATCATGCTATAGCTTATAAGATAGAGTCATAGTGTTATCAGCCAGGTAAGACCACTACCTTGCTTGGTCTCATCATGATGTATCTTATAAGATAGGGTCATAGTGTTATCAGCTATGGTAAGACCGCTACCTTGCTTGGTCCCATCATTATGTATCTTATAAGATAGTCATAGTGTTTCAGCCAAGGTAAGACCGCTACCTTGCTTGGTCGTATCTTATAAGATAGAGTCATAGTGTTTTCAGCCAAGGTAAGACCGCTACCTTGCTTGGTCCCATCATTATGTATCTTATAAGATAGGAGGTGATAGTGTAATCAGTCAAGTAAGACTGCTACTTGGCAGGTTCCACTATGGTGTAGCTTATAAGATAGGGAGGAGCATAGTGTAATCAGTCAAGGTAAGACTTTTACGTTTCGGGGGAAACGTAGTGTACATAGTCTGTTTAAGTTTGGACATGCTCCAGTTTTTTTTCTGTAATGGTTTTAAATCTGTCACCTCCCTCCCCCAGCACCCCAGTTGCTTTCATCACTTCTCTGTCACGACTCCAATTATTCGACATGGGATGTTAGCCGTGCTCTTTTCGTCAAGGGTGGGCGGGGGATGGGGGAGAGGTTATTCTTGTCAACTAGACCAGGTGACATCACAAACACACTCTCATTTGTAGGTTTTGAGAGCTAACTGCGAGTTCAAGATTAGGAGCAGATAAACTGGGACTGTCTATTGCAGACATATCGAGCTATCCTTGCGGAAGAAGAAATATTATTATAACATGACGTTATGGTGGTAGTATTGGGAACGCAAGTTTTATAACGACACGTTCTTTGGCCAAAATAAACAAAATATTACTCCAGTAGAAACATAAGCATTTAATTTTATTCAAATGGTACACTAGAGTAGTGACTATCCAGCCTTTTATTATCCGGGGCCCTCCGTATTATCCGTCCCGGCGTTAACAAGATCGTTTTGAAGCAAACACACCGGTACATATCCACTATAAAACATTTACTGAACTTATAATGTAATCCATTTGAAGCTCTAGTTTTCCCCTTTTGTTTCTACTTTGTAGTCGATATTCCGTTTCCAAAATAAAGTATTGTATAGTGAATATTTAAAAAAATATGAATTTCTCCTTTAATTTTTGCCGTCCCCTACAGTTAATGTACACACAATTAGAAAATGGACAAATTATAATAAAACAAATTTAAATATTAGGTGAAAAAAAAAAGATAAGGCAAACCTACACAGAAAATTATTTACACTCGAATTCCATATTATCCGGCTTTTCCGTTATCCGCTCCGGAATGCCAACACTTTAGGCCGGATGGTTGCGACTTTATTGTAATATCAACATTACTTAAGTATCTTCTGTGAGCAGAAACATTATATGAAAATAGAAAAGTGACTATTAAATTCCAGTGTACCCTTGACAGATATTCAACAACAGCTGTTAATATCAACATTTGAACCAAATTAAACTCTTATGTCTATACTGAAAAAATATTTGATTGATTTCGATAAAAAAAAAATTAAATACAAAAACTATACAAATACTGCTCTTAAGAGTGTACATTAAATAGCAATCAACTGTGATACAGTCGGCTAGAAATAATAAATTTACACGACCACTATTGCACGTAGATCATGTCTGAATAAACATTAATGGAGATAAAGAGTTAATAGAATTTCTTAATAATGAACATTGGTGAAATATTAGATGATTTTTGGATAAAAACTGCATTGAAATGGACGTTTTTTGACCATTTTTGAATGGCTTCACATTGCATTGTGCACAAATCTTCATTCCGTTATAATAGGGACATATTGTAGTTATTAACAATAAACTTTGTCGCTTTGTGCTCCATCGTCACCGCAGAAAATGTCGAAAAATTATTCAAATACGAACGCACTGCACATATTTCTGGCATATCTTAGGTCTTTTCTTTTCCCCTCCTACTCTCCTGTACCTCACGCGCAAACGCACAAACGAGCCGGGAGCTGAGTTGGACCAACTATGAATAACGTTCATAATTTGCGTTTCCTACTCTCCCACCTTAATACCAGCCCTCTCTCCATGGTCAGACACACTAACCATGCAGTCTAGATGAGGACTAGTAGCATTGTATGGTCCGTAATTATTACATTGTCGACTATTGTGTTAAGGTGGCGAAAGCTCGCCTCAGTTTTGCTCAACGTCACTGCATTGTGACGCAATATCCTCCAATCTGCCTGTTCAGCGCGCGATTGTGGTGAGGTCAGCTATTTTATTTCCACCCTAGATCTGTGGTGAATTAACCACGCACTGTTGACACGCTTCATTGCGTCTGACATTTCTTATGTGGAGCAAAAATGAGATAATATGAACTGGTAATCAGTAAAGTTCAATCGCATTAAAGTGGAAGTGTAAGGGACACGAGTTAGAATAAGTAATTTTTAAGTTTTTATATCAAAACACTTTTTGGAGCTAAAATAAATAAAATATTGCTTCATTAGAAATATATAGTTTTATTTTCTTCACGTGGTTATTAAGGATGTGGTATTGAAAGAAATGTATCGATAACAGTATGTATCGTTATCGAAGTTTTAATCTGGGAAAATAATTTTTTTATCAAATAATAATGTCAACATTTCAATAATAATAATAATAATAATAATAATAATAATAGTATTTAAATATTCATTTAAACACTGAAAATTATAATGATTTAACTATATTATAGTATATTTAGGTCTATCGTGTCTATGTTATGTGTTGGAAATTGGAAGGTATGATAAATAGTATTGTATGATGGATATTATAAAAGGTTTTACCATACCAGCCTTAAAAATGTCTACGAAAATTTAGCTGATGGAAAGTTATTTAATAGCTTAATAGGATTAGTGATTTATTTTTTCAATTTAGCTTTTGCCCTTCTTTAACAAAAGTAAACATTTAATCCAAACATGAGTGAAGATAGTAAAAAAAGTTTCTTTCGATACCGGAGGTTGCATATAACCCGAACGGGTAGTAAGACGTGGTGATAATAATAATAATAATAATAATAATTATTAGAACAGCGTCTTACTACCCGTTCGGGTTATACGCACTTACGCTAATGTGTAATGGTAGGATGATTGTGAGATGAAATGGAGGACCTACAGTTTAACGTGGAATCCGAACCACGGTGGAGGCCTGGCATTCCCCACATTCACAAGTTGTGATTAATACACGTCTTGTCAGAGGTGAAGGAAGGGTTTGGTAATCAGATAAATCTGTGCCGGGACCGAGGATTGAACCCCGGCCGCCAGCACAGAAGTCTGACACCTTACCCCTAGACCGCCAGGTCACCAATAATAATAATAATAATAATAATAATACCGAAGTGTGAGTACTAATATCAGTAAAAGTATCGAGTAAAATACTAGTATTGAAAGGAAAATATCGATATTAGTAAACCGCTATGCTTATAACAGATATTCAACAACTGTTGATATCAACACGTGAAGAAATTAAACTCTATTTTCAGACTGGAGAATTATTTTATTTACTTTGGCCAAAAAAAGTGTTGCTATAAAAACTGCAAAAACCCTGACGTTTTTCTCGCGTCCCCAATTTTATTAGTATTGGTAATATCTATCAAAAGTGACAGTCGCAGAACACGTGACTTGACGTATGAACACGTGAAAGTAGATCTACTAGTTTTCTATTAATCAGATAATGTTCGTCCTATGTAAATTGGACTCTATATTAGGTTCGTCCTCAACGCGGGGTTTCCCCTCGCTCGCTATTTAAGGTGATGAGTCTATTATGGAGATAAGAAAGTATCAGTCTAATTTATTGTCGGTATATGCAATCCTTTGATAGGGATCCTTACCAAGGTTTGAAGGGGGTTAGAGTGTGTTGCTAAAAGTCTGTAAGTGCAAAACAAGGAGTCCTCCTTATGCCCCCACCCCACCCCCTCCCTGAGCTTCTCCTTTCTCCCAAGAGTCCCTTTGAAGTTATCGCAGATGATTACTTCTTACTTCAACAATAGACTCACCGCCGAAAATAGTGAGTTATCGACAATAATGGCTCAGCGGTTAGAGCCTTAACGTACTCGGTCAAATGTTTTTGGTTCGGTTCTCGTAAGAAGATGCAATTTATTATCTAAATAAGCACTCGCAACATAGAAATTAGCATTTTATACGAATATCTTCCGTTCACAAATATCAATTAAAAATAACATTTAAAATATATATTTTAAAGGAGAATCTAACACAAAATATTTGGCTTAGTGAGCTAATGTTCTATCACTGATTAATCCAGGCTATTCCTGTGACCAAAGAAGCTGACGATATCACAAGTCCATCACAGAATCTGTCTTAAACTATAATGGATGTTTTATTTTGGACCCACGATTAGCCTGGGTAGCTGAAGAGTTGCTTTGTGGTGAAACGAATGTCCCGGGTTCTATTTACGTATTCAGAAACCTGTTGTTTAGGACGGGCAACTAATTTGCAAGGTGGACAATAGCTAAAGATAATTAATTACATAATGTATATCAAACAAGGTTGATTAAATATGGTTTAATTCATTCACCTGAAGCAACAAATAATGTTTATGTTTACACGTCCTTAAACCATAATACATATATCAACTTTTAACATCCTTGCGATAATTAAATAAAGATTAGTACAGTTGGTTACATATTTAAAGGTTCAATACAGCTATTCGACTACAACTTGAATGCAGAAAGTATTACTTGCTCAACAACGGGTATATACTATAGACAATGCAGCACTGTATGTTGGGTTGCCTATGTTTTCAGGCAGAAATAATTATTATCTTTAGTGAACTCTCTCGCAGATAGGTGGCCCTACCGGCCGATGGATGACTGCCATACTATTGGCAATGCAGCTCTGTATGGTTGGTTGCCTACACTCACTCTTATTTGCTTTCGTTGATAGTCCTACAAGTAGATGGCACTGCCTGTTTTTGCTTTTTTTTTAAGTTGCGTAACATTAGCATATCTACTAGGTTAGATGGGCGATATTGATAGTAACTATTATAGTTCTTTCAACCACCAGTAGGAAGCACACACTGTCGTCTGCTAAAATGGCTTTGATTTATAGACGAAAGGAAGTGCGTCTTGAACAAACTTAGCCTTCAAGTGTTTCGAATATTTTTTATTACGGTTATCATAATACTATTATTTAATTGAATCTAATATTTTATACATTATAATTACTTTATTTCAACATTATAGAATGGAAATAATAAAATTCACTAACATAAAATTGGTAAATTATTACATATTAAATTAAGTGAGCAAATAATAATATTAAAAATATATATATATTTCAGTTGGTAGTAAAAGTTACTTAATATTTCGAGCCTTAGGTAATCTAATAAGAAAGTAAACATTTGAACATTCATTTGAAGAGAAACTGGGGGAGGGGAGGTAGGGGGATTTTTTTTTTTTTTTTTTTTTTTTTAGAAATGAGTGTTACACAAACTTCAGGCTCAAATAAACGTTTTATTATTTGATAAATCCCATTTGACACCAGCGCCATTATACCATTTTCAGTTGCTAGCACTGGTTTTATGTGTACCACGTTTTAGTACTCATTTATCTTTACACATTTTTACACTGGTGGCGTAGGGATGGTAAGGATAGAATTAACAGAAAATGATACAGAGTGAGTAAAAAGCTATTTTCTGTACAACCCGTATCCAGAACTCGCTCTACCCGTCACTAGCAATCCAATTTACCGAAATAGTGATGCCTTGAACCGTGCGTCCACAGTAACAATCTGTAACTAGCTAACACATTTTATTCTGCCCTAAAAATTTTTGGTAATAGTAAATGTTACATTCTCTGTTTACTATAATTGTACGAATACTTTCTAATCATCCGGTTTACCTAAATATAATTACAATAAATTAATATGAAACAAGAAAGAAACAATTAGATGAAATGTGCCCACATCTGCATCTAGTGACTGGAGGAAGCCATTAATGGGAAACCACCTTTAATGCATTCAAGGGTAGTTTGAGCCCCTGTATTCTAGGTCACCGACAAATCGGACTGTGTGAGCTTGACGTTTAGTACACGTGCTAACCAATACAGGTGAATACAACCAGATCCGTCTCTTTTTATAAACCTGTATCTGTCCAAAAACCAGCTGACAAGTACAGTCACGTGTCCATGGGAAGGACCTTCCGGAAAATACAAATATTTATAACATTTTACTCTATTATTATTGTTATTTGACATGTATTATTAATATCCATCAAAAGTGACAGCTGCAGATCACATGACTTGACGTATGAATACGTGAAAGTAGAGCCAGTAACTTTCATAGAAGCAATTTCGGTTGTAAATTGGTCGGGTTTCAAGCCCCGATTAGGTATACTGGTGGGGTGTTTCCTCAATGTTTGCCAAATAACCCTCCATGCAAATTCGAGTACACTTTATCTGGAAATCAACCTTCATAATTCCTAACACATTAGCGTAATTAATAAACATATGGTTGACCTCAGTAGTCTTAGGTTAGAGTGTTTGCCTCAGGATCTGATGTTCATGGTTTCAAGCCTAGCCGAGGTCAACGGATGTTTATTGAGCTATAAGAATCTGTTGCACAACTTTCTTCGGAGGGGAAGTAAAGCCGTCGGTCCCACGTCGGTTGTGGAATGTAAAATAACCCCGGAAGGAGTGCTAAAATATCTTTCCCGACAAAATAGATAGACCCTTTTGATCTCGCTCATAGAAATGATCGTGTGTTGATATAATCAGTCAGTTGAAAAAGTTCACTTTAAATACCTCAAATAAATAAAAAAAATTATGAAAAAATAAACATTAGTATAAGCCAAAATGGTAGTAAGACGTGATTCAAAAATACAACATTTGTGTCTGTCGGACAATCCCTTCTTCTGAGACCTATAGTGCACCAAAGACACGAAAGGAAAATCAACTAACGATGACTGAGCTCTTGTTCGACCTTGGACCGCTTGCTAGCCGGTTTTAATTACACACAGTGGCAGTTTATAATCAGAGCAGAATAATTGATCGTGAGTTCAATTTCAGGTCCAGCCGATATTCAGACATGAGGTAAAATCTATACTTTATAAAATCATGTCGTGACAACAGACTTCTGTATTGAACAATTTGTATTAGCTCACGTTCTCTTACATACGACCTTAAGGTCAATATTCTTATATTTCTTATGACAAAAAAACTCTATTTGTCAATACGTTTAGTTTAGTTTTCAACGTATATAAATCTCAACAGTTTTCGGATATTTGTCACGCTGTTTCAACAGTTCTTGGATATTTGTCGCGCCGTTTCAACAGTTCTGGGATATTTGTCACGCTGTTTCAACAGTTATGGGATATTTGTCACGCTGTCTCAACAGTTCTGGGATATTTGTCGCGCTGTTTCAACAGTTATGGGATATCTGTCACGCCGTTTAAACAGTTCTGGGATATCTGTCGCGCCGTTTCAACAGTTCTGGGATATCTGTCACGCTGTTTCAACAGTTCTGGGATATCTGTCATGCCGTCTCAACAGTTCTAGGATATTTGTCACGCTGTTTCAACCATTCTGGGATATTTGTCACGCTTGTCAATAATTCTGGGATATTTAAGAATCAAATAAACAAAGCTATTATTTATGCTTTTTAGTGAGGATTACTCCAAATAGATATCATACTCTGAAAATTTAAAAATCACAAGTCTATGATGGACGTGCATAAATCGTCGGCTACAAATGTGTGATTTTATTAAGATCACGAGCTATCAGATAACGCAGCCACCTTCGACTCGGTAGTTGGCTTATTGCTGCCATTTGTACAATTATTATAACTGTACGGAATTTTATATCTAAGAATCAAATAGCCAAAGCTATTATTTATGTATTTATATTATTTATAATAGCTTCTCGGTGGGGTGTACGTAAGGTTTTTATTTAAAAAAAAAATCCACTTTCCCTCCATGCAAATGTGGATACACGTCCTCTAATTATAACCTTCCTCATCCTTAAAAGCATCAGCGTAATTAGTACATAAGCATATAACCCGAATGGGTAGTAAGACGCGATGATAGTATATATATATATATATATATAAAGGAAATGCTTATCTGAACCTGAAAGTGACGTGTCAGTCATTTTTTTAGAACAATTGCGGATATTTATCTCAAATTAATGCCAGTTTATTTCCTTTAAATCCACCCTTCTCGTTCTGCTACTTCATACCTATACTATAGCTAGCGATTTGAAATAAGATTAGGAAAATCGATAATGTCCGCATGATGGTAGTTAATGAGATGGGCTCTCTTATCCAACGAAATATAATGAGAAAGGTAATCGCTGTCAATATTGGGTAGCAAAGCCTGAAAAGAAGATGAGGTATAAATATGCCGTCATTCACCAAGAAAGGTATAGAAAGGGGTAGTAGGAATACTCCAGTGGGATCGAGCCCCAGATCGGACGGGCGTGTTCGAGTTCCTCCACTTGGTAGGGTTGAGGGGGGAGGGGGGGTAAGAGGAATCTATTTACTTCACTTTGGCGGTGGGAAGGCGGAAAGGAGGGTATGGGGGTTGAGTTCCTTCACGACATATGAAGAAATGGATTATAAGTATAGTTGGGCAATTTCTACATATACTTATGGTTCTTAACCAACCTAACTTAACCTAACCTTTCATGCGTTAAAGAATTTCATTCTTATTTAATTTGGTAACGAGGTTGGTTAAGTTCTAATTATACTTAGGGTTCTTACCCAACCTAACTTAACCTGACCTTTCATGCGTTAAAGAATTTCGTTCTTATTTAATTTTGTAATTTACTGTGAGAAGATCCCTTCCTTGAGGTGTCGTGAAGGAACTCAACATCCCCGGATCGGACTATATCCTACCAACCTGGCCACATCTAGTTCTGACACTGACCCCCTCACTCCCTCCTTTCCATGTTTCCCAATGACCCGTCTGTCCAGTATTTGCTGACTGACCTGCACTGGACCCTCGGACAAACGACATTCTGGGTCACAGGAGAGGGAGACAAACACGTCTACTGTAGTTGTAGACTCCACCACTGTCTACACATAGGAATAATATATAGTATGATAGAAACGTTGGAAAATATAGTAATATAATCAATCGATCAGAAATTGCACCTTAATACTGTTAGGAGAATCCTCTCCAGTAAGCCCAGCCAGGATTAGAACCCCAACAACTCCAGACGAGGTGAAACCGGTGTATTTGTCTGCGTGTCCACTAACGCGGAGTGCTCCGCCTTTGTTTCTGCTGTGGCGATGTCGGATTGTAACAACGTTACACAAGACATGTGACTCACAGCCGAGTAGGTAGATGCAGGTTCGACTAGGCACAAAGCCTGGACCTTTCAGATGAAAGGCTTGGTGAGCTGGACACACCTCCCGCTCTCGACCACAGAGACACACCCTCGCTTCTGTTGGTCAGTCTTCAATCCCCGTCGTGATCACTCAAGGTAACGTCCTTCTTTCCTACAGTCTGTTTCAATATCGACTAGACCTCCTTAATGGTCTCTCTATCTGTATGCATATCTAAATATATATCAATAAATCTTATAATATATATATATATATGTGTGTGTGTGTGTGTTTACCGCGTATTACCACCTATCCGGGTTACACAAAATTGTACTAATTACGCTAATGCCATAGGAATGAGGAAGGTTAAATTTAGAGGAAGTGTATCTGGATTTGCGTGAATGGAGGATGACAAACCCTTTAAGAAAAATCGCCCTAAATAGACCCAATAGACCGATATCCTCATTATAATCAGCTCAAAGCGGGTGGCTAGTGGTCTATAGATACAAACTCGCTTTGCTCGTTGGGGGCGGAGCCCCTAAACCCCCAGTGCGTTTTCGTTGACAGTGAATGTAAACTAATGTAATTACAGAACCGTTTTTTGATAGGTTTTAACGTTTAGCCACAAGAGACCTCCAAAGAAAGGTCCGCATCGACTTTAAAGTTACTCCGCCATTTTGATTTTTTTCGGGGAATTAAATTTAATGTTTTAACTTTTTTTGGAATTTTCCCGTCGGTTACAGGCTAGAAGCTATGAGTTTGCCAAATTGCAAGTTTCTAGTTCACCTGGAGGGTAAACATTAATGTTAATGACTGTGTGGCTTTATAGAAGTATATCGTAGTATATATTAACTAGCTCTTTGTGTTTACATAACAACGTGAATGTCTTGGAGGACGTCTTTGTGCTACCCCAACACCTACTAGTGAAAGGTATCCATCTAAGAAGCCATGTAATCTTGTATTGTCTCTTTCTAAAAGGATGTACGGTACTGTAACAATGGTAGCGATAATTGTGTTTCAAACAAACAATTGTTACTTTCATTGCAAACGAAAGAAAAAGTCTAAAAAAATATTTTTTTTTCACTTCCATACAATGGCTACACACGATAATGGTAAATATAAATACTTCAACTGGTGGCTATTTTCTATTCCATCTTCAATAGTGTTTTTTGATTTTTATAATTTATTCGAGGTATTTAACGTGCATTTTCTGAATAACTAGTTATATCAGGTCACGAGAATTTTTATAAGTGAGAGGGAATGCCAGGCCACCACCGTGGTTCGGATTCCACGTTAAACTGTAGGTCCTTCATTCATCTCACAATCACCCTACCATTACACATTAGCATAAGTGCGTATAACCCGAAGGGTAGTAAGACGCGGTGCTAATATAATAATATAAGTGAGAGTAAAAGGGCTTGCTAATTTTCCGGGAGAGGTATTTCCCATACCTTCCAGGTTTTTTTTTCATGGCACAATCGACATGGGACCTACGGATTGACTTATTCTCCAAAGAAAGTTGTACTACGAATTTTATCGCTCAAGAAAAATCTGTTGACCCTGGCTGGGTTTAAACTCATTAACATCAGATCCTGAGTAAAGCACTTTACCTCAAGTCCATTGAGGTTGACTTTAATGGTGTTGAGTAACAACTATACCATCGAGCCACTTTGTTTCAATCTGTGTATGTGTATGTGTGTGTGTGTGTGTGTGTGTGTGTGTGTGTGTGTGTGTGTGTGAAAGAGACACATCACCAGTACTTGTGCCGTTGTCGAATTAAGACTCACCAGTGGTGTTCTACTTTACAGAGAAGTGCATTTAAAACAATGTGGACGCAGTCACGCCATTGGTCAGTAAGCAGCATATTGCTACTGTCATTATTTGGATTGAACTTTCTAAATATCACGTTCCATCAGTAGAACCATTTATAAAACTGACTATATATAAGACCGAATCATGACCTCACAATATTGGGAATAGAATCAACTCACCCACAAACCCACTGGTTTAAGGTGGGAGTGTACAATTTTTGTATCAAAACTTTTTTTTGTAAAAATAAATCAAATATCGATTGCTCCAGTAGAAACCTATAATCTAATTTTCTTCACTTGGAGATATCATCTATTGTTGAATATCTGTCATGAGCATAGCGGTATTAGATGATAAACCTTTTAAATAAGAGAAGAAAGTTGTCATTAAATTCCAGAACAACCTGACAGATATTTAAAAACTGTTGATATCACTGAGTGAAGAAAATTAAACTCTGTTTCTGCTGAGGGTGACCTGGCGGTTTAGGATAAGGTGTCATGCTTCTGTGCTGGGGGTCCGGGATTCAGTCCTTGGTCCCGGCACAGATTTATCTGATTACCAAACCCTTCCTTCACCTCTGACAATACGAGTATTAATCACAACTTGTGAATGTGTGGAATGCCAGGCCTCCACCGTGGTTCGGATCCCACGTTAAACTGTAGGTCTTCCATTTCATCTCACAATCACCCTACCATTACACATTAGCGTAAGTGCGTATAACCCGAACGGGTAGTAAGACGTGGTGCTAATAAGAATAATGTTTCTACTGTAGCATTATTTGAGCTCTTTTGACCAAAAAAACTTTTGATAAACCGCAAAACATACTATTCTTAATTATTGTTTCATAAAGTCCCACCTTAAGGCACCATCTGGTTTGGCACATGGATACTAGACACCACGAGCCACTCAGCCACCGCACGGAGATCAGGGTCTAAAGAAAGAAAGAGTGAAAGAGACCAAAGAAAGGCCGTTACCATTGCAAGTGTGGGAGGAGTTACGTCAACGGGAGCAACGGTACGACCACAGGCTAGAACACAGACATGAGGCTAGGGTCTTTTAAATGTTTGAACACAAGTCTGACCCGCCTCGGTGGTAGAATAGTCGAGGAGAGTAGGGCTATATTGAGGGTGGTTGCTTACTAAATTATTTTTACACTCTTCCTCCACGGTAATATGGGTAGCTTTTTCCTAAATTCAACCTTCCTTATCCTTAAAACATCATAATAATTCGTTCATTTGCGTAAAACGTGGTGCAAACAGAATAATAGCAAACTCAATAACGCCCGAATACTAATATCTGTGTAAATCTCATGCTAGGGTAAACACCCCCTTAATATTAAGGGGATATATAGTTTGAGGAGGGTGAATATTAGGTAATGTATTAGCATTTATCTGGAAGGAGATAGTGTAATATTTAGGTGGTGGTAGTTGATAGCATCCTTAAAGTATCCCCAGTAAGATAATCCCCAAGACACTGAATCAGACCTGGGATTATCAGGTTATATTTCTAACATTATCGCAGTTTTTACAGATAATTTGTCATTTGAAGCATGAACATGATTTTAAAATACTTTATTTAATATATAAATGTAACAGTCAGGGCATAGTTTACGTGCGCTAGCTATGTGCTATTTAATTTATTTATTAAATTAGTATTTTCATGGTTTATAATTACTGTAGTAAACGCGATTAAAAAAAATGTATTTATGATTTATTTGTGTTTGGTTATAATTCCATATTTTGTATTTTAATATTAATATATTCATGCTCTTATATATATACCTACTCGGGGGGGGGAAAATACAAATTTGAAAATTATAATAATTACAATGAATGGAGGCTGAAATAAAACATTCCAATACAAGTTTTCCGTAAGAGTTTATTGGGTTTTTTGTATAAATAAAAAAAATATCACCTTTATTTTATCTCTACACATATTTCATTCACTCTATGTACAGAACTTAAAAACATATTTTAAAAAATGTCTATACAAAATAATATAATTTGAGTCTTTTCGTGGTAATTCCTTTTACATCCCGTCCAACCCAGAATTTTAATTTTAAAAAAAGCAGTGAATATAGTTTTATCGAAATAATTAATAACGTAGTTAATACAAATATGGGTTTCTGATCCTATTGTTGTGAACTGTGCCAGTAAGAATAATACTTTGAAGTTTATCAGATTGGAGGGGACATTGAAGGGGAGGTTCTCTTCAAGTAAACGTTTATTTATCTCAAATTAAAAATAGGAACAGCTCTCGAGGTCATCATTTATAAATACGTTTGTAGATAGATTATTTTCCAAGAGTAGCCAAATAATAAAAGTGTGTTGCAGTTTTGCTTTACTTGTGAAGGCCGTGGAAACCTCTAGTTTATAAAACAATCATCAAAGAACTAAGAAGACATCTTGTATTCAACCAAACTGATAAAATGAAGGTTTTATATGTAACTTAAGGGTAGTAGCCAAAGAAAGGGATGGCTGGTTTCTGTATGTAGCTTAGGAGTAGTATACATAGGAGATGGGGTTGGTTTTTCTATGTAACTTAGGGGTGGTTGCCATAGAAAAGGATGAGCGTTCTTCATGTAGTTTAAGGATATAAACCTTAGAAAATGTGGAGGTTTCTCTATGCTTAAGGGAAGAAACCATAGAGAATGAGGGTTATCTATTAAACTTAGGATTGTTACAATAGAAAAAGGGGTTGGTTTATTTATATATATATAAGTGGTAGAGACCATAGAAAAGGGTAAGATTTCTTTATGTAGCTTAGTGGTAGTAGCCATAGGAGAGGGGGGCGGCGTGAGAGAAGGTTGGAGTCAGCGTCTTGCCATACACGGGCACTGACGTCGGGACGCGAGCGACGTCATGACTGAGCGTCTTGAACACGGTGGGATGGTTGACGGCAACTCGTTCCAGCTTGGTAACGGGCTCCACCACGTCGAACTCTTGCACAGTCTCGATGGGTCGGCTCACGACCACCCGGCGGGTGGAGACACGCTCTCCAGCGGGGGCGGCGTACTCGGAGGCGGAGGAGGCGGAGAGGACGCGCGCCCTAACCTGACCAGCATCTCCCACGGGTCCCTCAGCCGCTCCAGAGCGCCCGAAACCTACCTCAGCGATCCCCCCGCGGGCGGTGAGCAGCTGGATAAGGCGCTGCTGGTTGGCTTGAGACACCTCAGCAGGGAGGTGGTCACGGAGCGTTGGGACGACCTCACCACCGGAGCGGGGTGCGGGGATCAGACCCTCGAAGGAGGCGCCATTAGTACGAGCCTGGAGGGCTGGGGCGGCAGAAGGGACGATGCGTACGGAGGGCTGTGGAGAATGGGGGGCGGGAGAGGGGGCGTACCTCGCCTCGGTTTGGAGCTGTTGGTTCTCGTACTGTTGCTGTTGGCCATCATATTGTTGCTGTTGTTGCTGGGCCTCGTATGACTGCTGTTGCTGGGCCTCGTACTGTTGCTGTTGTTGCTGAGCGGCAGCGTTGGAGCGGAGCTCGGCCTCAATCACGACAGAGTCGTCACCTCCCTGTGGAACTGGAGAGGGGTTGGGGCCGGCGGGGAAGTCTTGGAGAGCGGGCGCGGGAGTGGACCCGACGTACACGGGGCCGGGAGCGGAGGAGACAACGCCAAATTGGTGCGCGGGGGCAACGCCAAGATGAGCGATAGGTCCGGCGCCGTAGTGAGCGTAGGGGCTGGCACCGTAGGCGATGGCGGCGGCTGGGTTGATGACAGCGGGGCCCTTCTGTGTCTTGGACAAGGGCTGCTCGAGCTCAACTAGGGCGGAGCCTGCTGGGCGGACGACTACGCGCTCCTCGACGTCGTAAAACTGCTTCTGGATGGCCGGGCGACGCACCTCAAACTTGCGAGTCTGAACGGCGGGCTTGGCCACGTCCACAAGCTTCTGGATGACGCCGTGCTGCGCGTTGACGCGGGTTACGGGGACATCGGCGATGCCGGGAACATGGTGGACGGTGGGCACGGCGGCGTAGCCCACATGGGCGGCAGGGGCGTGCGAGGCGTAGGCCAAATGGCCGGGGGCGGCGTATGCGGCGGGACCTGCAGCGTAAGCTGGACCTGCAGCGTAGGCGGGACCTGCAGCGTAAGCCTGGGGGCCCTGCGCCGCGTAGAAGCCGGGTCCGGCAGCAAGGCCAGCAGGGGCGGGTCCATTAACGTAGGTGACCCCGGCAGGGTTGAGGAAGGGCAGCCTTACGGCGAACTGGCTTCCACCACCCAACGCCATCTGCACCATGGCCGCTACAAGTACCACTGTCTTCATGGTATCTGCAACAGTGACAAAACCCCGCGTTTATAAGTCAGATTAATGTATATTTTAGGTTCCATTCGAAGAGTTTTAAAGAAATAGAATTGAAATAAAAATGATAAATTTTTTAATAATTCTTAAAAGTGCTATGCTGTCCCAAAATAAATTTTTTGATCTTCAACTAGTTTATTTATACATATTTTTTATATCGTCAACAACTCAGATTGTTTGGTTTATTCACGGAAATGACCCATAGGATTCTTTCTGCCAGGATGTAGATTAAAAATATTCCGGAGAAGCAAATGTATATCTAAAATAAGAAACAAGGAAAGAGTAGTTTTGAAATGCAAGTCAGTGCTGTTCAGGCCTAAATAGTGGAGTGAGTGTTTATACTCGTCAACGGACAAGTAAGTGATATCAACATATAAACTAAATGCTTTGCAGGATTTTTTTAGCACCACGTCTTACTATCCATTTGGGTTATACACCTTTGTATTAATCATGCTAGTGATTTTAGGGATAAGCAAGGTTATATTTAGAGGAAGTGTATCTGCATTTGTGTTAATGGATAGTAGGAAAACAATTTCGGAAAAACCACTCTCAGTACATTCAACCGAGATTCGAACCTCAATTTCCCTGTCGTCGGCAGTATAGTCTACTGCAAGAGTAACGCCTTAGACCACGTGGCCACCGAAGAGGGTCTCACAGGGCTAACCTCTTGATAGCACTTAGAGTGATAAGGTGCGTCAAGTTAAGATGCAGCCCACTAAAAAAAAAAAGCTTCAAATTTCCAACAGTACAAAAGAGCTTCAATTTCCCAACAGTACAAAATAGATTCAAATTTACCAACAGTACAAAAAGCTTCAAATTTCCCAACAGTACAAAAGAGCTTCAAATGTCCCAACAGTACAAAAGAGCTTCAAATGTCCCAACAATACAAAAGAGCTTCAAATTCCTTTAAGTAGGAGACGTCGTTAAACCACTTTGATTTTATTCCCAGCTTCGTTACGTATCCTACGTCCATTTTCTTTCTCTTTGTAATTTTTTTAAATACATTTAACACAAGAGTTAGTAAATATGTTGGGTAATCTAAAAGGATAAGGACGAGAAGTGTGGTTAAGAATATCTGTACCACCATTCTCCTGTATACATTGTATGAAAAAATGTGTCTAAAATACGCTTGACCACTATTCGATCCATTTAAATCTTTGTTGTCAGCTTCAAACTCTTGCCTAGAGCCATCTCACAGTGGTAATTATCTTTATCAACCCACTTTGGTGACTGAGGGTCTAACGCGCTACTCTCGCAATGGACTAGACTGCCGATAACGGGGAGATCAAAGTTCAAATCTCGGTCGGTTGTACTGTGGGTGGTTTTTACAAAACAGTTTTCTACTCTCCCCCTACGCAAATGCAGGTACACTTCTTCTAAATATACTTCTCCCTAATCCCTAAAACGTAAGAAGTTAATCTTTATCACGACCCTTCGGAGAAAGAAAGTATTGTGATCGATAAACAAAAAAAAACTTTGATGGGTGTTGACATTTGATGATGACCTGAACCCTAAAAGGTGGTTTTTGAGATGCCGTCCGTCTGACTCTCTATTATTGGGACTAGATCTGAAACCATTTTACTGCTCGGCCTGAAACTTGGTATCTAGGGTTTTTATAAGGTCCCCCCTCCCCCACTCCAAGGAGTTTTTGGAATTGTATATTTAACCCTAAAATTAAGGTTAGGTTACCAATGGGCAAAAAGAGAATAAGCAGTTTTTATCGAAATTTGCTCTTAACGATTTTGATTTAAATTCGTGTCAAGGCACTGTTTAACAACACAAATAAAATGGTGCATCTAATTTTATCATTAAAATTATTTAGAGTATACCCTACTTAAGCGGATATCTACAGTTCTGAGCGTATCTCCGTAATCTTCTGAGATACGAAATAACTTATCATTTAAATGTTGTAGAGCTATTAACAATAAACCACTTTTATTTGAAATATTTTCCTCATAAAATCAACAGCTATAGTAACATATATAATTTAAACGGATGTATGATAAATGTGGGTTGTTGATTGATGTACTCTTTGGTGAACTTAGATGGGTTTTTTTTACAAATATGTTTCTATAATATTTTATTTATGATCTTTGGTGGAATGTGACGTTATTTTTTCCATGTTTCTGCATTAAGTCCAATTTTGTTTGTTTGGTAAACTTCTATCTGTATATACTGTCAACGATAATATATTTTACGTCATAAAGTTTGTGTTCGATTGCAATCTAAAGGCATGGAAGAGGTTTTTCCCCCCAATTTGTTGTTTCGCACTTATAAGGGTGCACTTATTTTCAAATACACACTTTGGTTAAGTAATTAATAAACCCTCTGTTAAATTTAAGTGTAATTCAATGTTAATGAGTATAAAACAAACTAAGAATCAAAGCAATCTTTTTTACAAATTTATTATTTAATAGATAAATAATATAAAACCCGCTTTGGTGGACGCATGGTCTAAGGCGTCACACTCGCAGTAGACAATACTGCCGATGATGAGGATATCTAGGTTCGAGCCTTAGTCGGTTGTACCAAGGCTAGGTTTTTCAAAAACTGTTTTCTACTCTCGCTCCACGCAAATGCGGCTACACATCTTCCGAATACAACCCTCTTAATCCTCAAACCATTGGCGTAATTAGTACATAAGCGTATCGCACACGAATTACGGAACGACTCATCCAAGCTTGGTAATACGCTTACACGAACCGCGGCGTAGAAATTAAATTCATAATGACTTTGTTAAAAATTAAACATAGAGGCTAGATTAGGTTAGGTTAAATAAGGTTAGGTTGGGTTAAATTAGGTTAGGTTAGGCTAGGCTAGGTTAGGTTATGGGTTAGGAGTTGAATGGGGCTAGCGGTTTCTCCACAATTCGTATGAACTGGCTGACCGCTATACTTTATTTCTCAAGTCGAGTGCACCCGTATCCCAAACGGTTAATAAGACACGACGAAAAAAAAAGTTAGTATTACTGCAACTATTTAAAGAAATACAATTTAAAAATATTTATCTTTCTACAATTTTTATAGCCCAAAAAACTATAATCTTTTAACTACACTTTCTATTAAAAAAAATACATTCCTTTATTGCCTTTGACTTTAATCTTTAATTTTTCAAAGCCACGCCTCTTAAAAAAACATTTCCATTTGAAAAAAGAAAAGAACACTTAATTATTATTATTTTAGATCGATTCAAACCACGTCCCTTTGAACAAAAAGAAAGAGTACTCACCACAAACTTTGTCGTATGGTCAGTTAAAAAGAAGTGAGTGTATGGCGTTAAGGTTGTGACAAGGTTCTTATATATACACACACGTGGTCAGGTAACCTCTGACACGTCCATGTTCTCCCCACGCCCTTATATCCCCCCTATAAACCCCCTCCTTCACTCTGTCTCTGTCTCTTATTTTCACTTGTACCACGTTCAACTGAGTGTTTGCTTCTCTCTCTAACGCGCATTCAAGTCTCCAGTTCTCGTGTCTGTCTTCTGTTTTAGCTTGGTCGCGGTCTATTAGAACTGGGTCGTTCCTCTTGAGAATCGTGAAGGTTTTTATACACTCACGAAACAATCTTAACTCCATTACATTAAAAATGTGCAACTGTATATGCTCGCCATCTAGACCCGCTCCTAAACCCCCCCTCCACACCACCCCACGGGGGAATACGATTGACTGCAGCGCTCATTTCAGATAAACTAGCGTTAACTAAAATAATTTAGTATTATTTATAATTTGATCCTTATATATATTATTGTTATCAATGATACGAGTATTATTTTAGTCCACTTCGGTGGCTCCATAGTCTATGGTAACGGTACAGCCCACGAGACACATCAAGCCCACCAACTGATCTCATATGGCCCACAAAATATGTAGCATACAAAAAAATGTTTTAATAAAGATAGACTATTAACTAATTTATACATGAGAATATAAGATTGAAATTTGTTGCTTAATATATTTTTCTAATCCAGCCCACAATTTTTTTTAAGCCTATATGATCCACGATATCAAAAATAGCGCTGACCTCTGTCTAAGACGTTACTTTCTCGATATATTGTCAACCTAGGATGAGGATATTGGGGTTCGAATCTCGGTCAGATGTACTGAGTGTGGTTTTTCCACTCTTATTCTCTACACGCAGATGGGGGTACACTTCCTCTGAACTAAACCTTATTCATCCCTAACACATTAGGATAATTAGTACATAGGCGTACAACCCAAACGGATAGTAATACATTTTATATATATATATATATATATATAAATAGAGAGAGAGAGAGAGAGATTTTTAAGAGTTGGCAGAATTATCCAGCGCTGCCTGGGGTAACCATGCAACGCTTTTATTTGCTTCAAACAGACAAACTTCATTTTATTAGTATAAATAAAGTAGAATTTACTGTTATTTCTCAATCAAGCATTTATGTTGGCCTACATTTTCAACAAATATGCCTACTTAAATAGATTCCAAATGGGATTAGAACTCGTGTCTTAGAAGTTACTGGTCAGAACCCATGGGAACTTCAACTCTTGGATGCTACATATATTCATATTTATATCTGGTTATTTTGATTAGTGATGTCCTAATAACAAGAATATGATATCAGTGGGGGTTTTGAAGCACGGATACTGGACCTGACTTAGACCAGTGAGGCCATAGTTTGACGATATATTTTAGCATCCTCTCTCCAATCGAATGATGGCGCAGTTCCTTAAGACTTGCACCCTAGTTTCTTAGGGCTATGCATTGAACTGACAAACATAGGTGATTTATTCTCATGCATTTTATGCTTGAATTTATTTTTTTCACTATCATAAAGCTATAATGGTAATAATATTATAATAATATTTAGCACCGCGTCTTACTACCCATTCGGGTTATACGCTTTAAGTACTAATTACGCTAATGGATTAGGAAATGGGAAGGTTGAATTAGAGGAAGTGAACCCGCATTTGCGTGGAGGGAGAGTGGAAAACCATTTAGGAAAAACCACCCCCAGTTCACCCGACCAAGATTCGAACCTCGATCTCCCCGTCCTCAGCAGTCAAGCTCAACACGACAAGCGCGTTAGTTAACTACGCCACCGAGGCGGATCATAATGGTAATCATTCGAGTAAATGCATGACCGCAGTCTGGTTCGGTTTGCGCAGGTGTAAAGCGGGAAAGCATTTAGGAATAACCACCTATAGTACACCAGACAAGGATTTGAACCCCAATCTTCCCGTCATCAACAGGCCAGTCCAACACGAGTGACGCCTCAGACAATTCAGCCACTGAAGCGGGTAGTTTGCTTATAATGGGTAGTGTAGGGTTTGAATCATTGATGGATGTATTGAGGGGGGTTTTACTAAATGGTTTTCCACTCTCCTCCCTATCAAATGCGGCCATATTTCCTCTAAATTGTACCCTCTTCATCCCCACTCCATTAGTATAGATATAGGGTAAAACGGATGGGCAGTAAGACGTGGATCCCCCACATCTTTAAAGGTAGCTACTTAGCTTTTTAAATATTAATTATTTTTTTATCAGGTGTACATAAGGTTTTTCTTGCTACGAGCTTGCAATATTCACATAACCACCAAACACTCCAATATACATTACCACGTCCAAGATTGTCTTACATTTGGACCAGTTGGCTATGACGGTGAGGTAGGTATCTATGTGTGTTGGAACCACGTGAAACAGTCAAATAGGCCACGCCCCTTTTCACGGGCTCAAGAACAACATCAGATAGTGAAAGGCAGAGAGTGAGACTATAGATGGGCTATTGAAGAGGGGTTTATTGGTCAGGGGATAGGTGGGAGAGGATAGGGGTTGAGTTAGTCCCTGTCAGGGAGGTATCTAATACTACCTCTGTCACCAGGAGGCATGGAGGCCTCTAATACTACCTCAATCACCAGGAGACATAGAAGCGTGTAATAATCCCTCTGTCACCAGGAGACATAACTATTAATAATTATTTAACATTATTTAGCCATTTTTGTTTATCTTATTTTCTCGTGTAAATATATGTATTTGTAAGGTACTTGTGTACTTTCAGTGATGGCCTGTTATAGATCTTACGACTGTTGGGCAGCACTATAATATAGGAAATTGAATTTGAAATAATAATAATAATAAATTATTATTAGCACAGTATCTTACTACCCGTTCGGGTTGTACGCACTTACACTAATGTGTAATGGTTGGGTGATTGTGAGATGAAACGGAGGACCTACAGTTTAACGTGGAATCCGAACCACGGTGGAGGCCTGACATTCCCCACATTCACAAGTTGTGATTAATACACGTCTTGTCAGAGGTGAAGGAAGGGTTTGGTAATCAGATAAATCTGTGCCGGGAGCGAGGATTGAACCCGGACCCTCATTACAGCAGAAACAGTGATGATGATGATGATAATAAATGTTAATATTTACATGCTGTAATAAATATAATGTGTTTTCCTGTAACTGGCAATAACTAAAGTACATATTACGTGTTATACATATGTTAAATAAATTAAACTTTGGTTTAAACTCATTCAACTGTAATTTAAAATTCATGAAAATAATGTCTCCCTGTATTCTGCCGGTTAATCCAAACAAGATTTGGTCCCAATTAGTTCGGATTAACAAAATTCTAGTGTTCTTTGAAATAAAGCATAAAATGTTATTTTAAAATGGGAAGCTATTCCTTTAGGTAATTATTCGTGTGGTGCTGGTAACCAACATAATTTAACTTTTTTTTTAATAAAAGCAAAGTCTGTAACTAAAATATTCAAATTTAAAAAAAATGGTCAAAGTGATATTCATGATTAAGTGAACCAAATTTTCTGTTGATCATCAATTTTTTTAGTTCTACCAAATATATTCTTAATTTAAAAAGCATTTCTTACATAGAGAATTATCTTATCAAAGTTAATAAGTTTTAGGAGGTGAAACTACCATTTTTATATAATTTTACGAAAGTCTGTGAACTTATGAAGTATATTATGGCAGGGTTACTTATGTCGTAAAAGAGCGGTTGACCTAAATAAAAAAAAAGTGAACTTCATAGAGGAAAGGGCTGTTATCATGGATGGTTCTTACTGACCATCCAGGATATCCCTACTTAATTACACCAGTGGGGCAAGGAAGAGTAGGTTAAAGTTAATATGAAATGCAGCCACCTGGAAGTGAAACGAGAACAAATTTAGGTATAGCCCTACCCTCAAATACACCTGACCGGGATTTGAACCTTGATCTCTCCATAATCGGAAAACCAAACTTAGACGTGACTTATTAAACCTTTGTCTATAAACGGCCTCAGTGCAAGTTTAAATCTCATCTGCGTTGTAAGAAATATTAATTTTATTGACCCAAAATAGTTGAGACGCATATTAAATGAGAAACAACTATACTAGAAATATAAGCATACTTTCTTGTGTGTGTGTGTGTGTGTGTGTGTTAGCCACGCTAACCCTCCACCCCTAACACTATCAACCAGCCTTGTCGACAAATTATTATTGTAATTCTTCTCGCATGGTGCAAACTATCCACTCCACCTCCCTGGTTTGTTTATTTTTTTCTTCGCAGATAACAATCAAGACAGAGAAAGAGAAACAGTGTGAAAAAAAAGAAAGTTCTAGTTCATCAGACGCAAGGCACGTAAAGTTTAAAAAGAGTTTGGAATAGGTCACCTGTGATCCGCGTAACGGTGTGGACACACGAACGAACGTTTCGTGTGGATTATTTGCATTCATTAAGGCGTGAGGGATCACGATGTTACTGGTCCGTTGCTCGGTTACGTTTTAAATAGCAGGAGACGTTTCCCAACTTGGGTTATATAGAGCAAACAAACAGTATGGAGGGCTTAATTATAGACACAGGTACGTAATTGGTGAAGTTAAGGTTGGGAGGAAGTCACTGGAGAAATAAGGTGGGCTGGAAGACACTGGAGAAATAAGGTAGGGTGGAAGACACTGGAAAAATAAGGTGGGGTGGAAATCACTCGAGAAATAAGGTGGTGTGGAAATCACTGGAGAAATAAGGTGAGGTGGAAATCACTGGAGAAATAAGGTGGGGTGGAAATCACTGGAGAAATAAGGTGAGGGGAAATCACTGGAGAAATAAGGTGGGGGAAATCACTGGAGAAATAAGGTGGGGGAAATCACTGGGAAATAAGGTGGGGTGGAATCACTGAGAAATTAGGGGGATGAAAATACACTGGAAAAATATGGTGGGGAGAAGTCCCAGAAGTTTAGGTTTGAAAGTTAACCTATCCACCAAACGTTATTTTGTATATAACATTTAGTTTCTATAGAAGTGTTTTTTAGATTTGTTAGAATTTCATTGTGGAGCTCTAAATTATTATCTACATTAATAAAATAAAGAATTTGTCTGTGATGAGCGTTGTCTGATATCTACCTCACAAAGAGAGCTGACATTTTAAAATTGGTAGCCCCTGTGCACGTGTGCTTCGATGTTGGGATTTTAAATTTTTGATTAGATTTTATAAAATTTATTTAAAACTCATTTGGAGGAAATAAAATGAAGTTTTTTTTCTTCGGATCGTCAAATATAAGATGTAACACATAAGCAGAAAAGCTGCTTTTAATATTCCAACAGCATTTGTAAAAGGTAACATCAATTCACTATGTACCACAACACTCCTCTTATTTAATTCATATCTAAATCTCGATAATAATAACGTTCATGTGAGGTTATGAAACCTGTCCTAATGTAAGAAATCTCGCACATTCTGTGAGTCAGTCCGTAAAGTTGATCACCAGGCAGTGATAGTAACAGACGGTGTCGCTATCCTGAGCTTCAAACTCTAACCGGACCGTTCAAATTTAATGGCCGATATTTCGTGATTTGAAACATTGATTGCGGTTTTTAAAACCTGTTTAGTGCCACACAAACACGTGACCTCATCAATTAATTGACTTAACTAGTCTGAAGGCAGTGGCACCATTAAGATATGACTGGGTTATTCCTCAAACAGAAGCACCTTTACTTGACTTAGATGTGACTGGCTTCGATTCTAAGCGAGACATAATTTTATTAGAGCTTGAGAATCCAATTTTAGCGCTATTTTTTTTTAATCACCGTGTCTTACAACCCGTTTGTGTTGTACGCCTATGTATTAATTACGCTAATGGTTTTTAGTAATTAAGAAGGCTATATTTATATGAAGTGTACTCACATTCACGTGGAGGGAGAGTGGAAAACCATTTTGGAAAAAAAAACTCAATACACCCGATCAATATTTGTATCTCGATATCCCCGTCATCAGCAGTCTAGTCTACTACAAGCGTGACACACTAAACTATGTGACCACCAAAGTGGGTTTGAGCACTGAAAGTTGCTTTTTAGGTAATATTAGTTTTAAGGTAGTGTATTGAATTTTTTTCTTTCTTATATATAAAGTATTGTAATCGTGAATTTTTTTTACCTATAACTTATCATGAATCTTAATGTTTTATATCCCTCGTAGTCAAAATTATTTTTTTAAATTTTCTTCTGTACCTGGAACTACGACCGATAAGATTAAATGTATTTAATTCATCTATGATATTGAGATGTAAGGTCATACCTCAAGAAAAAAAAAATCGTGAATTCTAAATGTTGATGTAGAATATAGTTTAGTGCACTTATGATTGATTTTTGAAAACTCGGCGTGACGTGGAGTGTAGTCAGGTTAGGCAGAGCTTGTTATAAACGTACCAATGATACGATCTCCCCCATTCTCTCCCCATTTAACCAATAAACATAGTCTCATACCTCACTTAGTAACATATGTGAGTGGATACACGGCTAATGAGTGTCCTACTGAGTGATGAGGTCCAGTAATAGCTTTATACTAACTCTGCTTACCCTGGCAACACTTCAAGACACGTCAATGTTGTAGTGCTACCATTTTGGGAGCATCAGAACATTTATTTGGGCAACGGCATTGGCTGCCTTCTTACTAATAATATGTAGAGTTCTAGATGTTATTTCTTTCAATATAAAATTGTACAAAGATATTTTACCTAAGCGAACAGGTTAAGGAGGGTGAATAATGCCCATAATACCTGACATGGAGCATACAATTTAAGGGAACCCGTCAGAATATTTCTGGAGCAATAACAGTAAATAAATATTGTGGTGATTGCAACTATCCCAGTAATCAGACAGGGAGTAAACCAAGGACTCCTCGGTCAGATCAAAGCTTGTCACCGCGCAGCCAACTCACACGAAACCTCGTTACATAACGTCCCCAATTTCTTGCCAAACAATCGCCGAATAATCGGACAGACGGATTACGTGTCGCCGTTTGTAATTCGGCCCCAGTCGTACGTGACAGTTCTAAATGATTGTAGGAGCGAGATTGATGGAGGAATCGTCGTCGGTTGTCCGTCATCTACCATGCGGTCCGCGTCACCGAAAAGTGTTGGACACCCGCTCCACCGGAACGAGGTGTACCCCATTCGTCGCAACCCTTTGCCAAAATGTTTCTCAAGACAGGTTTGGTGATGGGCGTATCTCTTGACTCTTGTTGCAACATGACCCGGCATGCATTGCAATCTCAGGGATATTTTGTAGCGCCGCGTCTTACTACCCGTTCGGATTGAACGCATATGCACTAATCACACTAATGTTTTAGGAATTAGGACGGTTTTATATTTAGAGGAAGTGTAGACACATTTGTATGAAGAGTGGAAAACCATTTTGGGAAATCACACCCTCAATACACCAGACCGGGATTCAAACCACGATATCCTCGTCATCGGAGGTCTAGTCTATTGCGGGAGTAGCGCGTTAGATCACGTGGTCATCGAAGTGGTTTACAGATATTTCATATTTCTGTTAATTCCTAGATACTTTTCTAGATTCCCAGTAGTGAGATTGGATCTATTGTATGATGTTTTTATAATTTTAACAGCTTCGATCTACTACACACGTTATCAAGGAATAAAATGTCTAACTTACCATTCCTGAATAATTTAATCGTTTCTCCTGCAATGGCTGCTGTTTTGGAAGAAAATCTATACCTCGGGGGAAAAAAGAGACAGGACAAAGCCGAAATAAGCTCCTATGTTTAAAATAGGTAAAAACTAACAAAATCGGCAACTATAGGCAATATAAAATAAATATGTTACTCATAATAGTTTGAAAGGCATATATATCGCAATTCTTTATATTTTACGATCAAGGGGGGGGGGGGGCATATAAGCAAAATCCGCTCCACGAGTACTGCAGTTTTTCCAACATAGGACTCTTAAGTGCAAAGATAAAAAAACCAAATAAGTCTAAAAACCTTTTCTCCTTATGTTAAAAACCTGATATTCTTGCATTTTTAGGATATACTTTTTAATATTTGTTCATGTGCATACTGTTTATTTTAGAAGAAACAAAATTATGAGAAATATGCCTCTGGTGAAAACTGTCCTATTTTGAGAGAAAAAAAGTTGTTTGTTATCCAAACGATCAGTGATATTCATTGTAAGGTGCAATCTAAACAAGATTATTATTATTATTATTATTATTATTATTATTATTATTATCATCATCATTAGCACCATGTCTTAATACCCGTTAGGGTTATACGCACTTACGCTAATGTGTAATGGTAGGGTGATTGTAAGATGAAATGGAGGAGCTACAGCTTAACGTGGGATCCGAACCACGGTGGAGGCATGGCATTTTCCACATTCACAAATTGTGATTAAAACATGTCTTGTCAGAGATGAAGGATAGGGTTTGGCAATCAGATAAATCAGTGCTGGGAATTAGGATTGAACCCTGGACCTCCAGCACAGAAGTCCGACACCTTACCTCTAGACCACCAGGCCTATCTAAACAAGGAAACGTCAAAATTAACATATTTCTAAGGAAGAAAATATGGAGGGGGCTATGAAATGTAAGAAAAACGATAATAATTATAATTATGTCATATTAGTGGTGTCTCGTAGACAATTGACACTTAGTAGACTTTCCCCTCTCCCTTTTACCCCGCTCAATGCCAAAGTCACGCTCGTGAGTATGCGCGGTATTTTCACATATAAACGCGTCCGATGATTGTTGCTGCGGTGTTGATATGAGGACCGTGGAGACTGTGTGGTACCCCCATACACACGGACCGTGCTGCTTAAATCATCAGAGAAACCTGTACTGAAATAATGATGACAGCTACATTAGAGTCATGACCATCCTGCCTAAAGTAACTGCCGGATAACGGAAAATCTGGGTAATAAGGAACCCGAATGTGGACAATTTTCAGTATAGGTTCCTTTTACTTTTTTTAAATTTGCTCAAAACATTTAACTTTAAAAAAAAAATAGAATCTACCCATTTTCTGATTATGTTGTAAAATAGGAATAAAGTATTTGTAGGGGGACAATAAAAATTAAACAAGTTTTTTTAATATTATTTATACAGAACTTTATTCTGGAAATGGAACATCGTCTACAAAGCAAGAACAAGTGAAAATAGAGCGTCAAATGGATTACATTATAAATTCAGTAAATGTTTTATAGTGGATACGTACCAGTTTGTTTATTTTAAAAGCATTTGTTAACACCAAGCCGGATAATAGTATGGCTGGATAGTCGCGACACTAGTATATCACGAAATCCTACTAATTTTATAAAAATTAGTTGGTGTTTGTAATTTACTGGGTCATGCCAAGAACCACTCAACTGTTTGTGCTGAAATTTCGCATGGGCATAACTAGGGCGTCCTGTTAGTATATAGGGTAGTTAAAATTTACTTCTGTCATATTGTTTCACAAGAAATTAAAGAAAATTTTGGCTAAATAACACGAAATCTTAGCTCGGTCAGTGTTCTAGCTCCTAAACTATGGAAACCAATTTATATATGTGTGTGTGTGTGTGTGTGTGTCGTCTAGAAAAAAAAATCAGGGGTCGAAAGCATGGTCGTGTCATGAAACACATCCATAGCGAAGAGCGGGTCATTGACTGGTAACAAATAAAATAGCAACCATGAGGCGTGTGCCACGCATTCATATACAATCATTGTTTGTCTTTCATTGCTTCTGCTAATTATTACTATTGTAAAATAAACCGATGTACTGTAAATATAAAACTACAGTTGATGCTGCGTCTTGACCGAAGTTAAATGGACGAAAATTTTGTATAAAACTCATTCAACTGTAATTTAAGATTTGTGAAACTACACTGCCACCCTGTAGAACCTTTTCCCGATTAATAAGTTTTCAATAATTAGAACAAGCTTAGGTCTCAATTAGTACGGATTAACGAGGTCTTAATATTTCTCTCTCTCTCTCTCTCTTATATATATATATATATATTATATATATATATATAATATTATATTATTATAATTATATTATATATAAGCCCCATGGCTTCTTTGATGTTGACTGACAGCTCACAGCTGACGGCTTTGAAAAGTTACCAGACCAAATTATGTATCCCTACGCCGAACCAAATGATCTACAAAAACATGTGTCTAGCAGCTGTAAAAATTTATGTATATACCTAAATGTTGACTGTCAGAATCCAGCTGTGAGCTGTCAGTCAGCACCAAAGAAGACATGGGGCTACTGTATGTGTATATATATATATATATCTCGGGAGGTTTTGTGCTGGGGTAGGAAAGAGCCACTGGCAACATCGACTAACCAGCGTTGCAAAACTTGTCTTATATTTGAGGGGAGATTGACCACACAAAAAACGACAGAATGACAACACTGTTTCCCAATAGTAACCATGCCGTTCTCTCAAAGATGATATCCAGTGTACTAAAGATGACATTTTCTCTCTCTCTCTCTTCTCTCTTTCTGTTCCTCCCTATCTCTCTCTCTCTCTATGTGTATACTTGCAGAATATATAAAAACACACCAACAGACAGAGAAGTTCCTCTTTACTATTTGTTCAGGTGTATACAGATATGTTTAAAATGGAGTTTAGAAACACAGGCTATATTTTATAAAATAGCCTTTGATCATCAATCTTGCAATTGGTTTGCTGAAGCCTCCTCTTTTGCCTATCTTGAGCCAAATGTTTTACACCTTTGTTTCTTCTTTTGCCAACACTGTTCCCTATCTGATTCATATTTTCCAGTCTTGTTCTCCCTTACACATCTTCTTCTATAACTATATTATAACCTGTGTTTCTAATCTCCGTTGTAAACACCTAAGAAATGATAAAAGCACATCTTGATGAAGAAACGAAAGGTGATGTGACGATGTGTGTAACTATGGCCACTCAGTTTTTGAAAACGCCCATCGTTTGTGCTACGTTAGTGCTGGTTAGTGCTCGATTTTAACCGTTAGTGCTGTAAATTTGTGGCACTTATTCGAATAACAAACATTCTTATTCTTAATTATTAGCTAACTTAATTTGATGAAAATAGGTGAAAACCTATGCAAGTAAAAACAAAAATACAAACGTATTTTGTAATAGAACTCAGGTTATAAAGAATATAAAAATGGTTTTCTTTTTTTAGTTACAATACTCTTATGCTTGGTTTAATAAAGTGAATTAATTAAAAAATACTACGCGATGTTATTGTAAATTAAATTTACTTTAGGTGCGGTGCGGCTCCGTGTAGCCATAGCTTAAGAGCCTTATCTCCATTATTACCGTTCACTTCTGTTGCTCCAATCAAGTACATTTTGACGCCGCAGATGATCAAGACCGTTTCCTCGCAGTTTCATAACTCTCCCAGACATCGTCTGACTGATGTGAGAGCGGAGCGCTATTTAACATCACTCGTCATAGCAAGGTGATCCAGATCCGGGACCTCTGGGATGCTGTGACCTTGACCCTCTCATCCGGGAGAAAGGGAAGGAGAGAGGACCGGATAAGTACCGGCCGGAGATTTGCGAGAATTCAGCGACTACTTTTTTATTTTATTTAGTATTTAGTAACGCGTCTTACTACCTGTTTGGGTTATACGCTTTAAGTACTAATTACGCTAATGGATTAGGAATTGGGAAGGTTTAAATTAGAGGAAGTGAACCTGCATTTGCGTGGAGGGAAAGGTGACAAACCATTTTAGAGAAAACCATCCCCAGTTCACCCGACCGAGATTCGAACCTCCTTCTCTCGTCCTCAGCAGTCTAGCTCAACACGACTAGCGCGTTAGCTAACTAAGCCACCGAGGCGGACTCAGCGACTACTCATCAGATATTTGATTCCAGTACACAATGTGTTCATTATAACACACGCGTAGCATGGACCAGTCTGCTCTTCCGACTTTATGGGGGGAGAGGGGAAGGGGGGTACTACACACATTATTAATATTAATCTGCCCCTCATAAATACATAAAATAAATCAAACCTAAGCTAATATTTAATTTACTCTAGCATCAAGTCTTACTATCTGTTCAGTTTATACGCATATGCACTAATTACGATAATGAGTTATGGATGAGGAAGGTGACTTCAAAGTAAGTGTACTCACACTTGCATGGAGAGAGTGGAAAACACATTAAAAAAACACTCTCGGTGTACACGACCGTTATTCGAACCCTGATATCCTTGTCAATGGCAGTCTAGTCTAACACAAGATAAACACCTTAGATCATGTGGCCACCAAAGTGAGCTAATTAAGCTAAAAACTCTCTGTCTCAGCTGAACATTAAACATTAATTCTAAACAATTACATTGCATTTCAGATTAAAATAAGTTAGACAATTTTTTTCAATAATTTGTCCAATATTTGTAAAATTACACGCAAAGGCTTATTTTTTCACTTATCGATGCATATACTAAACTACCATCGTCATATACGGCCATCATCATCATCATCATCATCCTCTGTTTCCAGCCTGAGACCGGGTTTGTTTAGTAAAATACCTTCATCTTACTCTTATCTTTAAACCATTCTTCTTCCTTTAATTGCTTCCACTCTTCTCCTCTCACTTGCACACTTTATGCTATCCACTCCTCCCGTTTATTTGTTGACCTCTCTTGGGGTCTCTTTTCTGCATACTTCATTTCCATAATTTTCTTTGGCATCCTCCATCATTGCACGTCCATCCGGATCTGGATGCAGTTAATAACACATTTGTAGCAAAAATAAACTCTGTAGTCTTTTATTTGTAAGTTAAGCCCTGAACAAGCGGTGTCGTGGCTACCAAACAAGTGCCTCAAGTGCGGAGTTTGGTAGCAATTGAAAAATGTCGTAACTTAGGGTTTGCGTGTATTCATCTTTAACGTCCTTGAATTGTAATTTTTTTTTATTTTCTTGAATGATCCTCTAGAGCAGGGCTCCCTAACCCTATACAGGCGGGCGCCATGGAGCCTTTTGCGTCTGTACGCTACTTTTTGACCACAGCTGAAATGTTCTTAACTAATAATTTTAATCTGTCACTTTTCCGACTAAAATCAAGTTTGTGCTTATCTCCAGTGATGCTGTTCTAAAGAAGTTGGTAATTGAAATCCCCCTTTTCATTCCTCTTTCTTTACCAGCTCATTTACAAAGTGTACTTTATTACTCGGAACTATCATTCTACTCACTAATACCAGGATAATACTTCCTATTTCCTTTGTAAATATCTTGACATGGATCCACCCAGCTTTGTTGCCTGAATAAACACAGAATAGACATATATTTTAAAAATGTACCCAAGCACCAAAATGGTGGTGAGTAGTTAAATAGTTCCTTGTGTCTTTATTTTGGTCTTGTTAAAACTGTAAATAAAACAGTATTTTTTAAATTTATTTTTGGTCAACTTGGAGAGGGTTGAACCCCCACTACCCCCCATGGCTATGGCCTTGAGTATTACCCACAGACACAGTTAACGTCACAATCACTGTTGGAAACTTAACATGGCAGTTGACCGGCCCTGTGTATAGCGTTGAGGCTGACCTCCGAGCCTGGCGAGAGTTAGTAAATTTGTCTTTGAAAAAGTAATTGGTGCCCGCCGCACTACCGTTAGTTTTGAATGTTCTAGAGTGATTATTGTGATAGTAAGCAGTATAAATAACGATAACGTGTCTAAGTGGCCACGTAACAGCTCACGCCTCGTTAAACTCTATTAAAACCCTCCAGAATTATCCGGCAACCAAATGATAGGGTGCATGCAGTACACACTCACCGGGTCAAGAAGGCGAACGCCCCTCTTGGAGGCTCTATCGGGTGTACCTCCCACGTGAAACCGACCAAGGTAACCTTAATCTGTCTGACGGCTCGATCAAAGATAAGAGGTGTTGTTTTTTTACAGTGTATGTTTAGAGATCTACTTTCTCACTCGCCGGCCTTGACTTACAGGTGCTGTGATTTCTGCAAGCTTTTGTCGAGATCTGTTACGGTTTTGTCTTTATTCCCTACTGCGACACGTAGAAATAGAGAGAAGCCCGTTAATATAATAACATTACGCGTCTGGACTACATCACTCGTAGCCCAGTTTGTAGAAAGATCAGGCAGTGCTAAGGTACCATTTCCCAGGGGACGCTTGAAAGTACATACTTTCCATGGAGGTTCTTTCCACGTCCCGATGAGATGATGATGATGGTGATGGTGATTATGAGGGTGATAGTGAGTATGAGGGTGTGGAACCAGTGGAAACAAACCTAAATTAAACGTAACCAACCAAACCCTGGTGTCCGTCCATTGGGGTATCTCCCTTTTGGTAAAAAAAAATACCCACGGTATCATTTGGGAATCAAGACCGGGACCTTAGACTTGTAGCCAGGTGCATTGACCACCACACCATGGGGCCGGTTATCCGTCAAGATGATATCTAGGAAATATTGCACAGCAACTAAGAGCTATTTCACCCGCCTCAGTGGCGTAGTTGGCTAACGCGCTAGTCGTGTTGAGCTAGACTGCTGAGGACGGGGAGATCGAGGTTCGAATCTCGGTCGGGTGAACTGGGGGTGGTTTTTCCTAAATGGTTTTCCACTCTACCTCCACGCAAATGCGGGTTCACTTCCTCTTATTCGACCTTCCCAATTCCTAATCCAATAGCGTAATTAGTACTTAAAGCGTATAACCCGAACGGGTAGTAAGACGCGGTGCTAATATTATATTTATTATAAGAGCTATTTCACCTATTTATCGGGAAAACGTATCTTGATTCTCTTACGAACGGACTTAATTACTTGTACCTGGTGGGACTGATTATTATTATTATTTCCTCAGTCTGGAACATAGGATGTGGGGATATATTGGGCAATATATTGAGCGTCTGTAATCTTAAACAGGTTATAAACACCTCCCTTAGACCATTCAATCTCAGACGCGTTCACCCTTGTTGAGGTACTTGTGTTCTATTATATCATACTTACGGTCCTTTATGCTAGAATGTGTTGTGGGACAAAGAGGGGGAGGTTGCAAGGTTACATATAAAAATAGAACACTACATTACGCTCCAAGGCACCTTGTTCAAAACTCGAGAAGATTGACACGTCAACGATTGCCACAACATCAAATTAATCTGGCCTTCGTCATTGATAAGTAATGAGTGTTTTGGGAGTGGTAACACTGAGTGTTACCCTGGGGTAAAAGGAGGGGGCGAACTGTCTTGGGGGTTCTTGTAACTAAGTGTGAATTCACATCAATCATTTTGGTATTCAAGGTTTTACTGTGCGGGAGTTTAAGACACAATTAGATCAAGTTGGGCAAGAAGACAGAACATTTACCAAAACAGTGGGGGGATGGATTAAAATGTGGTAATTGCCCATGAGTGACTTGAACTATATAGCCTACTAGAACAGGATAAAGGGGGCGATTATTAGCAGTACCTACCATTGGTGGTCTAGAGTCAAGACTATATTGCCTAGGCTATGGCAATAATTAAACTAATACCCGCATTGGTGACCGCGTGGTCTAACACGCTACTCTCGCAGTAGACTAGACCGCCAATGATGGGGAAATCGAGGTTCGAATCCCAGTCGGGTGTACTGAGGGTAATTTTTCTAAAATGTTTTTCCACTCTCTCTTCACGCAAGTGCGGGTACAATTCCTCCAAATTCAACCTTTCTATTTTTTTCATTAGCCTAACTATTATATATGCTTATAAACTGAGCAGGTAATAAGACGCGGTGGGGCAAATAAAGTGTAAGCCGGATAACAAAACAAAATTTAAAAAAAACACAAGTATTATTATCTATCATTTGAAAATATTCTTGTGTATGTATGTGTGTGCGCGAAACCAATTAATTTTTTTTAATCATAAAAAATTCACGGTTTATATCTGCTTAACTTCCGCTCCCTTCAGGGTAAATATAAAGTATTTTTAAAGCAGGTAGCGTGTCACTATAGAGTAACTAAGGTGAACCACATATATATAATTATTACTAAAAAAAATCCCTCTTAACTACTGTTTTAAATGGAAAAATTTCCGCATAGCAAATACACAACAAAAATATGTCAGTCATTACCACCGAGCCCCGTTACGAACCCATGTCATTTACATTGAATCTCGTGTATAGCTAAAAGCTGGTTTGTTGCTCTTAGTATCACAGAGGCTCACCTTGACTTACTAACTAAAATATCTGGGCGCAATAACTACATATCTCCAGATTGATCTTATAACAAATAAAATATTGCGGTGCTAACATCGATCGTAAGATTAATTTGAATGCTCAGTAATATATGACAAACTCCTTTTTTATATTGTCTGGTGCTTACGCCCCCCCTAAAAAGAAGAATATCTCATAATTTATGCAATCTCAATGTGTTTTTTTAATCTATAGACAAACACATGTTCTACTCATGCGTCGAACTCTCTGTTGCGAGTTGTATATTTTCAGACACACCCAACCTAGCGGGCGGATATCGGCTTCTGAAAGACATCCCACGATGATATATTTAGTGTATAGTCGTGTACACAGACATATTCCATCTGCATTTTGTCAGATACATTATTTAATACTGGTAGATATTTTATTAGTGAAAGTTTAATTTTTTTACATATATTACATAATTTTTTTTTTGTTAGAGAAGACAAGCGATTTAGTTTTAAGGTGGGGTGCAATAAAAAAAACGCGAGGTATAAGGTACTTATTTTTGCAGTCCTTATAGAAAATAAAACATTAATTGGACAAAATAAATCCAATATTTCTTCAGTAGATTTGTTTAGTTTAATTTTATACACTTGGTCCTGTCAAAGTCTTGTTCAAAGTCCACTATGCCCATGACAGTTATTGAAGACTAATGTGAACTATGGTACTGTTAGCTATGGTACTGTGAATTATTATATTATGAACTGAACTATTGTACTTTTAGTTATGGTACTATAATCCGTGTTTCTGTGTTCAAGAAAATGTTATAGCAATGACTGGTTCCAAGATATGAGCTATAGCCAAGATAGAGAACCTCTCCTTGTCTTACTACCTGTTCAGGTTATACACTTATGTACTATATGGTCACAGTCTAAAAACAAGGAAGGTTTTGTTTAGAGGAAGTGTGCGTGTAGGGAGAGTGGGAAACCATTTTGAAAAAAAAAACTACCCTCAGTACACTCGACCGGAATTTGAACCCCGATTTCCCCGTCATCGTCAGTCTAGCCTATTGCGAGAGAAATGCCTTAAACCATGTGGCCACTGTATAAAGTTTAACCCCTACATAAACCGTAAATGGAAGCTGACTGTTGGTTACATTTGGTCTGCAGTCATGGACGTGTGGGCAGGGAGTCTGACCGCACATATAAGCACCCCTGGCTCCATCATATATTATTTAAGCATATTGTAATTATTTATGCTTCATCACGTAAATTATACAACTTTTTATACTCCTCTCTTCCTGTTTATTAACATTGTTAGATTGGCAGGTCGTGATGTAGTTTTAATTGATATTTGGGTACACAATAACAGATCTCTTTCTCAGGTGTGAACTAATCAATCAGAATGACTGGCGGTTTTAGATGACAAGTGTCCAATCAATGCTGGTTCAATACCTAGGCTTGATTGTAGTATGAAACCATGAAGCTCTTTGAGATATATAACGTGCGTGTTGGATTGAATACGTTAGGTAGATGATTTTTATAACATCTCATACTTTGATACGAGTTTAGTTTCATCAAATACAAACAAAAACAAAAAATAAGTGGGTTGAGCTCCATCAAGTTTACGGATTATTTCGCCATTTTTATCTCTCATATAGCTTAAATATTGTAATTATAAACAATTTCTACCATTAAATTATGATTTACGTAGTAGGTGCCTCAAACTAAAAAAAAGGGAGACTTAAAATTCTGTCTGTATATCTGTCTGTCTGTCTGTCTTCTGTCTCCGTGTTTGTTTCATTGTACTCGGTTCTGGGATATCATTTGATGGATTTCGTTTACACTTGACAAATAGTAGCTACATGGTCATACCTAAATTACAAATTGTTATTTTGATTCTTGCTCTAAAATTAAAGGTAATTTACTGATTGCAGATATTTGAAAGTTCAGAAATTTTGAAAAATTGCTGAAATGATTTTGTTCAAAATTGATAAACTTATCTGGAGGGGGGGGGGGGTTAAACCATAAATAACACCATGCCATGTTTTTTTCTTCATAACATCTATTCGAGACCAAATTACCAATTACTTATATTGGAAATTTTTAGAAACCACTCAAACGATCTGTTCAAATTGTGTAGTTGGGGAGTGTTTTACAACTGTATATAAGAAGATATTTTCAATTTTGCAAATAAAAAAATGAGTGTAGTTTATAAATAATTGATTTTTGAAAAATTGATTTAGAAAAAAAAAGTTTTTTAGTTCAAAATTTATATCTGACAAGCATTTCATATTATGTTTTTCAAAATGACATTTTTATTTTCTGAAGAAAACTTATAGTGTATTGTAAGTCTTGGCTACATCATGTGTAGCCCAGTAATAGAAAGATTAGTACTAATGTACTGTTGTCCAGGAGACGCTCGAATGTACTAATAGTACATCCTTTCCGTGGAGACTCTTTCCATGTCCTGATGAGGTGAGGTGATGGTGATAGTGAGTATGAGGGTGATAGTGAGTATGAGGGTGTGAAACAGTGGAAACAAACCTAACTTAATACTAACTAACCAAACCCTGGTGACCGTTGGGGTAGTTTCCCTTTCTGGAAACCTACCCAAGATACTGTCCGGGAATTGAACTCAGGACCTCTAGGTTTGTAGCCAGGTGCATTGACCACTACACATGGTGCCAGTTAATAAAACATAAGAAAGGGTACTGATAACAAACTTAAAATATAATCTATGAGGAAGTATGTGTGGCCATGTGGTACCAATCGTTATTTTTTGAATTGGATGAAGGTTTTTCTCCCTAATCCTGGATCCACGGGACATTCCAGGACTATACCGTTATCTCCTCCCCACACTATTTGACTAAGTGTGTCCTGCCCCTTCAATATAGCCCACCTTCTCAAACAGCTCCATTCTTCACGACAGATCGTCTCTTTACGTGCGCGAGTACCCGGAATACGTTCCCACGTAGTTCCTTTGTTCTTCCGTTTTGACGTGCTTTGGCATTCTTCCTGTATCCTCGATTTCGGTTCAGGTCGTTCTCTAAAACAAGTGAAACCTCTCCTCGTGATGCATATTATTAAAAAAAAAACGAAACAATATGGAGCTAATGAAGACACGTGACGCCCTGCTTGCATACCCAACCAGGGGAAGATTTATATTTCTTTTGTTCTATCCAACACAATGGACCGGTCCAATTTTTTTTCTACAACTGTACTTTAAAGGAACAACGAATTATCTCCAAATATAGGATTTGTTTTACATTTAACTGCAACGGTGGGCATGAGGGTAAGGGCTCCTGTCTCTTTTGATTGCTTGGTTTGCCATTGATGGGTAGGCCAGATTTAGAATTACGAATGAGGGTACTGAGATTTGTTATTTTCAACCTAAATGGTTTTCCACTCTCCCTCCATGAAAATGCTGTTAATTTCCTCTAAATTCTACCTTACACATCTCCATCCTATTAGTTTAAATATGAGGGCTGCACGGTGGTAAGACATGGGGCATTTGATGAGTATAATTTATATTTTCTTTTCTGAACAAATGGTTACTGTCTTCCTATGTATTTTTTTTTTCTTTTGGGTGAGACGGACTCTTAGCACCCAACACTAGGATCAACAAAATCCATCCGAGTAGTAGGAGGAAACGAAACACAAATATAATCTAATAAACTACGTTTAATACTATCCGGGTACCGATCCAAGGTCCACCAAACGTGTGACGGTCCACCCTGCCCACTTGCTCACAAGACAAGTCCTCAAATCTTTAGCTAGCGGAATATTCGTAACACACCCTGGACCTCAATGAGGGTTCATTGATATGTTAATTAATAGTTTCCTTTTCCTGACGTAGCCCTTGCATGACAAGTGTGTCCGCTGTTTGGAAAGTAAACGTCTTACATTACTCGCAGTTAGGGTGTGGTTAGAAAACAAACACGCAGCTTGTGTCGGTAATATTATTTAAACTTTTTTTTTGTAAGAATTGTACTTTACAGGTGTAAAAATAAATAAAAATATAATATATAGTTTTTTTTACATCCGCTTTAATAATATGTTTTTTTTTTATCACAGTGGACTCCAATCACTAATTGCACCTTTCCTGTTTAATCTATCCTTGAAATACAAGTACCGATCTCAAACCCAAGCTCCATAGTTTATATTTTTAGTGCTTGTGGTCACGCATACCAAGGCGTCAGTCTAGTAATTGAGGGATCCAGTAATGGAGAAGGCCCGGTTCGATTCTCAAACGGGATTCTCAACTCAGTGCTAGTTTTCCTCACGGCATGTATCACTGTGGTTTTCTCATACTCTCCCCAAGCTAATAAGTTTTGTGTTATCTCTCTGTTACCTTCTTATTTTATCATCACGTCTTACTATCCCTTAGGGTTGTACGTATATGTACTAATTACGTTAATGTGTTAGGGATGAGAAAGGTTGAATTAAGAGGAAGTGTTCCCATATCAGCGTGGAGATAAAAGGAAAAATCATTTAGGAAAATCCACTCTCAGTAACATACTCAAAGGTAATTCGAACCCCGATATCCATGTCATCAGCTGACCAGTCTAACACGAGACTGACTCCTTAGATCAGGGTTCTCCAAACTACGGCCCGCGGGCCACATCCGGCCCGCTACAAGTTTATATCAAAAACAAAATTAATTGTTTCTCTTCGTTATTTCTTAACCACGCAGTTTATTTGACAAGTTCAGTTTCTGTCCTCACGAGTGCTTCCCCCCATGACACCAAGCCATAGTGCTTCCCCCCCATGACACCAAGCCATAGTGCTTCCCCCCATGACACCAAGCCAGAGTGCTTCCCCCCATGACACCAAGCCAGAGTGCTTCCCCCCCATGACACCAAGCCATAGTGCTTCCCCCCATGACACCAAGCCAGAGTGCTTCCCCCCATGACACCAAGCCAGAGTGCTTCCCCCCATGACACCAAGCCATAGTGCTTCCCCCCATGACACCAAGCCATAGTGCTTCCCCCATGACACCAAGCCAGAGTGCTTCCCCCCATGACACCAAGCCATAGTGCTTCCCCCATGACACCAAGCCATAGTGCTTCCCCCATGACACCAAGCCATAGTGCTTCCCCCATGACACCAAGCCAGAGTGCTTCCCCTCATGACACCAAACCAGAGTGCTTCCCCCCATGACACCAAGCCATAGTGCTTCCCCCCCACGACACCAAGCCATAGTGCTTCCCCCCATGACACCAAGCCATAGTGCTTCCCCCACGACACCAAACCAGAGTGCTTCCCCCCATGACACCAAGCCATAGTGCTTCCCCCCACGACACCAAGCCATAGTGCTTCCCCCCACGACACCAAGCCATAGTGCTTCCCCCATGACACCAAACCAGAGTGCTTCCCCCCATGACACCAAGCCATAGTGCTTCCCCCCCACGACACCAAGCCATAGTGCTTCCCCCCCACGACACCATGCCATAGTGCTTCCCCCCACGACACCAAGCCATAGTGCTTCCCCCCATGACACCAAACCAGAGTGCTTCCCCCCACGACACCAAGCCAGAGTGCTTCCCCCCACGACACCATGCCAGAGTGCTTCCCCCCACGACACCAAACCATAGTGCTTCCCCCCATGACACCAAACCAGAGTGCTTCCCCCCATGACACCAAACCAGAGTGCTTCCCCCCATGACACCAAGCCATAGTGCTTCCCCCCCATGACACCAAGCCATAGTGCTTCCCCCCACGACACCAAGCCTTAGTGCTTCCCCCATGACACCAAGCCAGAGTGCTTCCCCCATGACACCAAGCCAGAGTGCTTCCCCTCATGACACCAAGCCATAGTTCTGTAGGAATTGCAAACCCTCATTTTCTGTAGCAGGTGCCGTTTCTTATACCTACAACAGAATGGCTTGACTGTGACGATTTTTAGGTGGTTCCAAGTCTCCCGGCAGAGGTTTATAAAAGTAAAGTCCCGAAAGATGTTATCTAATTAAAAATATATTGACTAACAATTATTATAAATATATTTATTACATATAAATTGATTCATATCTCACAGAAAACAATCAACGCAATCACGTTTATCAAACACTGACTGGCCTTGGAAAGTGGCATTTTGTACAGACGTGAATGGCCATATTATGACTTGAATCTAAATTTGAATTTTGAAACAAAATATATTTATAATCTATTTGCACATGTGAAGGCATTCATGGCAAAAATATTACTACTTGAAGAACAGGTGAACTGACCCGCAAAAATGTGGAAAATATATTATGTGGCCCAATTGCAAAAAGGTTTGGAGACCCCTGCCTCAGAATATTCAGCCACCGAAGTGTGTTATCATCTTAATCTATACAAATTAAATTAATCTTTGATTATATTTCTTGATAGTACTGAGATAGCTTAAAAAGTTCCTGTCGTATACATTTTTTCATACAGTTTATTGTAACTAAGAGCAAACAATAAAATAAATGTTATCAGTGAGCATCCCTAAATAATTCTTCCACAAAAATAAAAATAGGCAAACCTCTTTAAATATAAATTATCAAAAATTGTTATTGCCATTAAAAAAATATTTAGATACATGTATACATACATACATACTTAATCAAGCCTTTCCCTTACGGGGTAAGCAAGAAATTGTGCATTTAGCTCAAAAAGCAACAACTTTGTTATCCATCCTCACTAACTTTCTCCACACTTCCCATCCTTGCATACTCCCTTCACTTCAACAACATCCATACACTGAGTCATACATGCTCTTTTATTATTAAAACTCTTAATGTTTCTCTTTTTCACATATTCTTCTACAACATTTTGCCACATCTTACATGGCCTACCCCTTCCTTTTGATCCACACACTCTACCTTCATATATTTACTTCATCATTTGATCAACACTCATCCTCTCAACATGTCCAAACCAACGTAAGACGCTTCTTTCACATTGAGCTATTGTATTCCCTTTCAAACCGCACTCCTTTAGCGCCCATTCATCACTGACTCTGTCCATTCAAGTTTATCCTCATATATTTCTTAGAAATCTCATTACAACCGCATTCTCCTTGCTCTTATGTTTCTCCGGACAAACCCACGCTTCACATCCGTAAAACAATGTTGGCTTTAACACATTCTTATATACTGCCATCCTCTCCTCTTCCGATACTACTCCATTCTTTGCAATGGTCCACATACGTCCAACTACTCTCCGAGATGCATTCACCAATCTGTCGATTTCAGCATTTGTTCTTCCATTTTTATAGAATATTCTGCCCAAATACACATTCATTCACTTGTTCTAACAGTTTTTCATTACCTAATCCGTTCTTATCAAAAACTATCACCTTAATTTTGGATACATTTATACGCAGATCTATTGTGCCTGTCACCAAATTCAAACGATTTAAGCCATTTTGCAAGTCACTTTCCTTCTCAACCATTAATACAGCATCATCTGCATATAACAAAACTCTCACATTCATATTGTCCAATTGTGCACCAACCACGTTCTCGCAAGCATCCTTCATACACTTATGCATTAAAACATTAATTTACAAATTTTCAAAAATCAATCGTCAGTAAACTACCCATAATTTTAGAGATAGATCCGAAATAAAGATTTTTTTTCCCTTGGTGTATAACCATCAATATTACTTAAATAGATACCAAGTTTGAACCAAATCCGTTCTATGTTCTTAAAAGTGGATTTTATCCATGAAAACGACAGCCGTCCTCTTAAAATATCTCATCAGGGTTGGAAACTATTAGAAAACTCTCTTCCGGACCCAAACGAGATCTTGATTCTCGAGTCGTCAGTAAGAGTTCAATTATTAGTCATGCACGAACACCATTTGGGTCTTGGAGGAGGACTACTTTAGTGGGCGGAGTGACACTAAGGAGGAAAGAATAAGCCTCAGGCGCTCCCCCCCCCCCTCCCGCGTGTGAACGATATCTCAACCCGATGAAATTACAGCTCGGAGATTGAAGTTTCATCGCGGACAAGGTAGAGCGGGCCTTCGGAGACAATATCACGTCTTTTGGCAGACAGACAAATCACAATCTTTTTCTAAGCACGGCTTATTAGTACCCGTTCGGGTTATATGCTGTGTACTGTACTTATTACAATAATGTGTGTAATGGATGGGGAAGACTGCATTTAGAGGAAATTTACCTTAATTTGCATGGATGAAAGGTGAACTATCATTTAGGAAACATCATTTCTTAGTACACCCGAACAGTATTCGAACCTGGATCTCTTCGTCATCGGCAATACAGTATATTATAACAGTGACGCATTAGACCGTACGGGTGGTCGTATTATTAAATTAAGTTTAGGTTTGAATAGTTAGAACGCTGAGAAATAAACATTTTTTTTTTTAATCTTCCAAGCTCACACATTTCGAATACCATAATATATATGAAATCCGCTCCGGTAGCCACGTGTCCTAAGGCGCATCTCTCACAGTAGACTAGACTGCCAATGACGGGGAGATCTAGGTTTGAATCTCGTTTGGGTGTACTGATGGAGGTCTTTCTTAAATGGTTATCCACTCTCCTTTCACGAAAATGCGGGTACACTTACTTTATATAACCCTCTTATACCTTAACTATCATAGTAACTAGTACGCAGGTGAATAACGGGAACGGGTAGTAAGGTGCAGTGCTAAATATATAAATGTGTGAAATATATGATCTACATAAAGCAATAAAATATAAGGCTCAAGTCTAGATCTCAATTGGTGACCTGGTGGTCTAGGGACAAGGTGTCGGACTTCTGTGCTGTGGGTTCGGGGTTCAATCCTCAGTCCCGGCACAGATTTATCTGATTACCAAACCCTTCCTTCACCTCTGACAAGACGTGTATTAATCACAACTTGTAAATGTGTGGAATGCCAGGCCTCCACCGTGGTTCGGATTCCACGTTAAACTGTAGGTCCTCCATTTCGTCTCACAATCACCCTACCATTACACATTAGCGTAAGTGCGTATAACTCGAACGGGTAGTAAGACGTGGTACTAATAATAATAATAATAATAATAATAATTTCAATTCAATTTCAATTTCCTTTATTATAGTGCTGGCCAACAGTCGTAGGACCTATAACAGGCCAGCACTGAAAGTACACAAATACATAATATTTACACGAGACAATAAGATAAACAAAAATGGCTAAATAATGTTATATAATAATTAATATTTACAAAAAAGTAATAAATAATGATAATAATAAAAAATAGAAATAATAACAAAAAACTAAAGAGTGGTTAAAAGTAGTAACAATATGCAAAATATAAATCATAATATTGTTAAATTTAGGTATTATAGGCCGAACCTCTTAGTGATGAATTATTGATATTAAATTATTATTGAAATAATAATAATAATAAATATCCAGTTATCAGCAATATAGCTCTCTCATTCGAACCAGGGTCACTCACATTCACACCAGGGTAAAGTCTTCTCGGTTTGGACTGGGGAAGGGACAGTATATATCCCGATAAAAGAGACGATCGCCTTCTAAGGTGTTTGAAAGGTTAAAAGACCGAAACGCCAATATAAGCTCACGATTTAGGTGAAAATTACGATATCGAGGAAGTGGACAAGCACGTCCTTTGTGTGTGTGTGTTTTAGTAGAATAGGTTTGTTTGGGTTGGATGTTGAAATGTTATCGCAAAATTAGCTAGGCTATTCGATTATTGTTTCCATTTCGTTCGTAAATGGAGGCGTGAGTTGAAATATGGTCGTCAGCAAAGTCGCACGAGCAGAACTGACTCTAAGAACAGCTGGATCGGAGTCGTGACCTCCATAGCACACTATAACCTTTGTTACGTCATTCACTGGAGTTTCCGCATTCCTTGCAACTGCATCTGGAGGTAATAAAGGCAATACTCCATCTGGAGGTCACAGAGGTACAACCGCACCTGGAGTAATACAGGTAGAGCTGCATCTGTAGGTCACAGAGGTACAACTGTATCTGTAGTAATAAAGGTATAACTGCATCTGTAGGTCACAGAGGTACAACTGTATCTGGAGTAATAAAGGTATAACTGCATCTGTAGGTCACAGAGGTACAACCGCACCTGGAGTAATACAGGTAGAGCTGCATCTGTAGGTCACAGAGGTACAACTAATCATTTTGAGACTGGCATGTGTGTAAATAGCGTTTTACCAGCGTGTGTACGTATATCTCAGAGCAGCCGGGGTGAAACTCTTTTAGAATGAGAGGTGGTCACATCAAGATAGTCAATAGGTCAAAGATACTTCAGTTATTGTAAATACTGTTAGCTCAGGTCAGTGTAGCTAAAGGTAGATAAATATCTTATTCTCATCGAGGATCAAAGTGTTTTGCTAAGATATCGACGTCAAACATTTGAGTTGAGACTTTTATTTTTACCTTAGGGGCAAGAGTCAAAAAGTGAAAGTTGCAAATAACGGAATATTATTAAAGTCTAGAAAGTAATATGGCGAAGTAAAGGACTGTTCAACAGTCACTGGAAGAAGAATAGTAACAATAGTAAAAATGTTTAATATTAATAGGCCAGACGTGATACATTTGCTGAGGAAGGAAATACTTTGTAACTATTAATTCCCGCCACCTCTTTAACCACTTTACTCTCCTGATACATTTGATTTATGAAGTGTGGATCTTGTCCTATAGTTTTGTAAGCCAACAGTCTTCTAACTGCGCCTTATCAACATCATTTCATCAGCCAAGGCTCGTTTGTTCTCTGATTCATGATAAGCATTGCCTGGCATTAGGGAATTAACACACTGGTTTATTTATAACCATATGAATTGATTATTTTTTTTCAACAAGCGTAATACATTTGATTGTTTTGCTTCTGAGTTGTCGACTGGTCGGGCAAAAGATGGCGTGGTGAGGGAGTGAGGGGTGAAATCTTATGTTTTTGGAAACTCAGTTCGACCACCAAGAGTTGGTTAGCAGAATAGTAGGGTACAATTTTTTGTAGAAAGTTACTTTTAGAAAATACCAACATAATTTTATTTTTCGGTAACCATTGATCTATATTACTTTGTTAATTGATAGGTATTATTAAGATATATAAAAAATAACAGCTGTGACTTGACGTATGAAACCTTGAATGTAGTATTATTGTTGCAATGGAATAATTTATTATCAATAGTTGATGCTGGAGGAAGTTAAGTAGTCCTTCTGATTAATTATTCATACTGCAATGGAACGAACACTTATATAAGTGTATCTAGGGTTTACTGTCACAGAGTGTACACCAACGTCACGAGTATTCATATATCACCAGGCAAAGGAGCGTGTGTGTGTGTGTGTGTGTGTGTGTTAGACCTCCATACACGATGGCTAACTGGAGGGGCGAGTCAGAACCGAAGAGTAATAAAAAGGTGTCGTATTTAGGGCACATCGAAGGCTGTTTGTTTGGCAATGTTTGTGACCGCGTCTTACTCCAAATGTTGTCTTGAGGTGTAAGCTCCATTAAGAGATCTGCTGGTCTCTAATGAGGGGTCTCTACGACCCGCGGGGTGAGGGGTGACCACTTAACCGTTACTTAGCGATTTTACCATATTCAGTGACTATGATGGAATGGTATTTGACATGGAAACAAGCGAGAAAATTAGAAATACTGACCTATTATTATAATTAATAGTTTTGAGCCAATGTGAACCTTTTTACCTCCATAACTGTTTCCAGGCTGTGGTCAGTTTTTTTTATTCAAGTCATATATTTTACCCTGCTGGCCTGCTAGGCCTGTCAGAGCTTCATGTGCCTTATAAAATAACTTATATCTAGAACAGACACAGCAGCCAGTTAATGCCTTATAAACTAACTATATCTATAACAGACACAGAACAGTTAATGCCTTATAAATAACTTATAACTAGACATACACAGCAGCCAGTTAATGCCTTATAAACTAACTTATATCTAGGACAGACACAGCAGCCAGTTAATGCCTTATAAACTAACTTATATCTAGACAGACATAGCAGCCAGTTAATGCCTTATAAACTAACTTATATCTAGGACAGACAAGCAGCCAGTTAATGCCTTATAACTATATATTAGGACAGACACAGCAGCAGTTAATGCCTTATAATACTTATATCTAGAACAGACATAGCAGCCAGTTAATGCCTTATAAACTAACTTATATCTAGAACAGACACAGCAGCCAGTTAATGCCTTATAAACTAACTTATATTAGAACAGACATAGCAGCCAGTTAATGCCTTATAACTAACTTATATCTAGAAAAGACACAGCAGCCAGTTAATGCCTTATAAATAACTTATATCTAGAACAGACACAGCAGCCAGTTAATGCCATATAATATAACTTATATCTAGAACAGACACAGCGACCAGTTAATGCCTTATAATATAACTTATATATAGAACAGACACAGCAACCAGTTAATGCCTTATAATCTAACTTATATCTATAACAGACACAGCAACCAGTTAATGCCTTATAAACTAACTTCTATCTAGACAGACACAGCAGCCAGTTAATGCCTTATAAACCAACTTATATCTAGAGCAGACACAACCGCCGTTAATCCATCACTGTGAAAGGGTAAACCCAAATTTCACCAATTGTCAATTTTTCATACATGCCGGGAATTAAGCCCGGGACCCTTAACTCAATAGATAAATACGCTATTGACTGAACTAGGGTGTTGGACTGACAATGTGAACCTGATTATACTTAAATATGGACATGTTCAAAAGCGGTGGACATGATAACTAAGGCGTAAGTTTAGTTTGCTCTGGCTTGCCGGTGACGGAGAATTTGGTGTTTGAATCCAATCTGGGTGAGTTAAGGTATTTTTTTTATCCCAAATAGTTTCCTACTCTTCCTCTACAAAAGTGCAGGTGAATTTAATATAACTTCCTCTTGACTCCTTTTATCATAGCCTGGGCGAGTGGTAAGCACAAATGACACAGTGACTTGTCATTAATGGAAGGTTTTTGAAACTTTCTGTGCATAGATTATGACCCACATAACTAAAAATAGAAATGAATCTATTTAATAAATCATGACTAAATTTTTTAAAGAATTTAGTCACAACTTCCCTAATAATGCACCCACAGCCCAATTTTCATCGAAAGGGTATTTTAGAAAATTCAAACATATTGTCTTGCGGTCAACTTTGTGATAATATATTTTTCTAATATTATTATTTTATATGTATTGATGATATCCATCAAAAGTGATTGATGTAGATCACATGAATTGACGATAAGCACGTGAAAGTAGATCTAGTAACTTTAATAGCTGTCAAAGAAGGTCCTTCCTGTGAAAATCGGTCTATACCTAATTAGTTCTGAATGTATATGTTTTTTCTCGACCTTTATATAAATGGTTGGGCTGTTAGCGCTTGGTACTTCCTGATTCTTGTCGACAACGAATAATTACTACCCTCCCTTCTAGATTTCATCTTGAAGTCCTTGGATGTGTCCGCAGGAGAACGTCAAGCTGTATAGCAGGTCAAAGTCAAGGTGAAAATATGCGACGGCTGTAAGGAAGGACTTTGTTTTGTATAGTGAATAAGCCAAACCCGCTTCAGTGGCCGAAAGCTTAAGGCATCAACTAGGGTGGTTTTTCCTAGATGGTTTCTCACTCTATCCTCCACGCAAATACAGGTAGATTACCGCTAAAATGCTTCCTTCCTCATCTTTCCCCCATTAGAGTAATTATCATATATGTGTATAACCTGAACGGGTAGTAAGACACGATGTTTAAAAAATTCCAGTTTAAAATTACCTCATTTTACAATATGGGTTATGCATAGGTTGACCATATTGTTTCCTCTCAAACCAGGACACTTTTAGGGTTTTACTGTAAGGGAATCATGATGCAGCCCGATATTGGCCTAAAAGGGGAAATTATCACTAACATATTGTTACAAGCTTCTCCCCCCACCCATCTTTTACAAATCCAAAGGATGTTTATGATATCATTGGGGCTATACATTTTCAAAAATTATGTTCCTTTTAAAAGCTATTTTTGATCATTTGAATGCTATTACAGAGAAAAGTATGAATAAAAATATGAAATTATAAAGCATAATTTACTATAGGCTAAGAAATTTAATAAACTTAAAGTCTACAGCTAAAACGCTAATTATTATTTGGTTGAACCCAATCGTATTTGTAACCTGTGTGAACTTTTTTTTAGAAATGCTTTGTTTTTCTTTATCTTTTCATAAAACTCATTGCAACTTATTTCAATGTTTATTTTGCAGTACATTAGGCATTTCACTGTTGATACTGCCAATTTCCTCTTTCCTGAGACCACACATGGTTCTCAGTGAGAACACCCTTTCAACAGGAGCAGAACATTTCCCCCCCAGCTTGGCCGAGGTTAGATACAGAAGTGATTTAATAGTGGAACATACTTTTCTTCACAAGTTAAGTTCGTTAGCTTTCAAAGTGTCATAGTATGAAAATCAAAATGTCTTGACAACTACCATTTCATCAAATAATCCATCTAAGTTTATTGCACCATTTCCAAGTCTTTCATTAATTTTTTCTGCTGATTTTTTCAATTTTCGGGCCACATAATTTCAATGATGTCAATCCAGACAAAAGATTCTGTTCCACGAAACTATTTTTCCATAGATCAAATGTAGGACACACATCGATCATAAAAATTTGTAAATTATTTGTAGATATATCAACATTAATGCTTCCAGCCTCCTCTAGTGCCGTGAACTTTTTTTTTTTTTGCTCCTTGTGGTATAAGTCTATTATCCCGCCCTTCCTCAAGATTTGTTTTCAATTTCTTAAATTTATAACAATATCAGTTGCACTTGCTTTGGTTTTCTCTACAGTCAATATTGTTTTATTAATTTTTGATAATCTTACAATTTTTCTTCTGACAGGGACCATATGACAAACCGGCCTGGACCCCGGGACGTATGGTAAGCCTAGTTATTTATATTTGTTCTAACATTTCATTAAGGGGAGGGGTAAACATATAGGTATGCCTGTTAGAGATTACTAGCCCTGACCTTTCAGTCATCACCCAATCAGACAAGACGAGATTGAGGCCTGAGAATGTCCACTTAAAGGTGCGAGTTACCATACAACCAGTCACCAATCTTCAAAGTATGATCACACGCAGACGTCGCAAATAAACACATGCGTTGGAGCCGGACTCGTTGCACAACTGACGTAATTGCGCTCTTAGCTGGTTTGTTTTTGGGCTATTCTCGAGTCACGCGGTTTCGTCGAAAACATCAATCGGCAACGAAAGGCTTAAAATCCCATTATCTCTCAGGTGTATGACAAGTAAAGAGGTGGGCTGTGATATAACTCGTTTCTTTGCTCTCAATCCTCGGAACTTGTCCTAACTTGTGTTTTTAGCCACAGGGGGGGACGATGACGACGGGTGCACCAGGTACGTAGCTTTGGATCGTCTTAGGCCAGGTGCAGACTGCACCTCTCCGCCTACCAAGCCTCAATCTTCTTAGTGTGGTTACTCACTAGAAACAATTTTCAGTTGCCGTCAATTTGTTTATCTTTTTCATATTAGTTTGATAAATTTATTTCTTTTTTGTTTATCACAAATCTACATTTTGTTAGAATGACTTAAAAAAACAAACGAGCTAAGTGATCATTGTTAGTATTGTTATCTTAGAACTCTCCTTGGATTTCAAGTTGAAATGTGTACTACACTTTCTCCTTGGTGATCAAGTGAGACACAAAAACAAATGAATAGTATCTTCAACAGAACACTATAGAGAATACACAATGCTCACGTGGTTTAAGACGTTTATAATATGTAAATTACACAAAACATATTTGTATACGTAGTCCGTCTTGGATTCAAACAATGTCCCTGCCAAATTTCATTATAATTACCTCACGTATTTGGAAATAATCGTGGACCAAACAGACATACAGGTGAAATAGCCCACGGTCGCGCTAAAACATTACCTCCACTACAGACACTTGATGGTGATAGTGATAATAGTTGTAATAATATAAATACCAACAAGGCAAGTGGAGAAACGTTCCCTTGGTTGGGTTACAGGCCGTTATAAGAGACATGGAGGAACGTTCCCTTGGTCGGGTTACAGGCCGTTATAAAAGACATGGAGGAACGATCCCTTGGTCGGGTTACAGGCCGTTATAAGAGACATGGAGGAACGTTCCCTTGGTCGGGTTACAGGGCGTTATAAGAGACATGGAGGAACGTTCCCTTGGTTGGGTTACAGGCCGTTATAAGAGACATGGAGGAACGTTCCCTTGGTCGGGTTACAGGGCGTTATAAGAGACATGGAGGAACGTTCCCTTGGTTGGGTTACAGGCCGTTATAAGAGACATGGAGGAACGTTCCCTTGGTCGGGTTACAGGCCGTTATAAGAGACATGGAGGAACGTTCCCTTGGTTGGGTTACAGGCCGTTATAAGAGACATGGAGGAACGTTCCCTTGGTCGGGTTACAGGGCGTTATAAGAGGCATGGAGGAACGTTCCCTTGGTCGGGTTACAGGGCGTTATAAGAGACATGGAGGAACGTTCCCTTGGTCGGGTTACAGGGCCGTGGAAGATTGATCCAAGAGAAACAAATCCTCCGCGTTTTAGTAACCTTCAGGATTGTATTCATTTGTGGATTTCCTTTAGAGCCGCGTCTTACTAGCTGTTCAAGTCATACACTTATGCACTAATTACGATAGTGAGCTAAGCGGGAGGAGGGTTGAATCTAGAGGAAGTGTGCTTGCATTTGCGTGGAGGGAGAGTGAATAGCCATTCGGGAAATACAGCCTCAGTACACCCAACTGGGACTAGAACCCCAACCTTCCTGAAATCAGAAATATAGTAATACCACGAGTCTCTAAGGCATCACTCTCACAATATACTGAACTTCTGGTGATGGGGCGATTGGGGTTCGAGTCCCAGTAGGGTGTACAAAGTTCCCCCCCCCCATAATTATATTTTCAGTCTCCCTCAACACAAATGCTGGTAGATTACCTCCAACAGTAGGTGACCTGGTGGTCTAGGGGGTAAGGTGTTGGACTTCTGTGCTGGGGGTCCAGGGTTCAATCCTCGGTCCTGGCACAGATTTATCTGATTACCAAACTCTTCTTTCATCTCTGACAAGACGTGTATTAATCACAACTTGTGAATGTGTTGAATGCCAGGTCCCTCCACCGTGGTTCGGATCCCACGTTAAACTGTAGGTCCTCTATTTCATCTCACAATAACACTATCATTACACATTAACGTAAATGCGTATAGTACGAATGGGTGGTAAAACGTGGTGCTAATAATAATAATAAATAATAATAATAATAATAACCTCTAAAATGTTTTATTCTGAAAATTGAAAAATGAAACCTGAACACTGGAATCGAGCTCGTGTCCAAGTGTCAATTTTCAGAATATGATATCTGTGTGGAGTGATCCCTCACTAAATGCATACATAATAGCTTCGGCTATTTGATTCTTCTAAAATGTTTCCTTCCTCTTTCCTGCCCCATTAGATTGATTATATATTCGTATAGATGGGACAGATAGTAAGACGCGGTGATAAAGAAAGTACGTAACCATGCGCCCTCCGGTCAGCTACCCTGATCACTCGGCTATAGGGCTAGTTCCATAAACGGTTATGTCTCATACGATTTTAATGAATCAGATAGCCGAAGCTATCATCTATGCATTTTGGTGAGGATAGCACCTCTTAGATATCATATCCTGAAAATTGAAAAATGACACCTGGACACGGGAATCGAGCCCGGGACCTGGATAGCTCAGTGGTAAGAGCAGTGGCGTACTAAGCCGAAGGTCCCGGGTTCGATTCCCGTGTCCAGGTGTCATTTTTTCAATTTTCAGGATATGATATCTAAGAGGTGCTATCCTCACCAAAATGCATAGATGATAGCTTCGGCTATCTGATTCATTAATATATGCAATCCCGTACAATTATAACTATAATTGTTAATTGGCTGCATAATGCCAACTACCGAGTCGCAGGTGGCTGCGTTGTCTGATGGCTGTGATCTTATATAATCACATGTTTATAAGCTGACGACTTCTGCACGTCCATCTTAGACTCTGCCTTAAACTATGAGTGAAGAATAACCATGGGCACGGGACGAATCCTGGATAGCTCAGTGGTAAGAGCAGTGGCGTACTAAGCCGAAGGTCCCGGGTTCGATTCCCGTGTCCAGGTGTCATTTTTCAATTTTCAGGATATCATACGATTTTGTCGTGCCTGGTTCTATAGTCCAATTTTCATTTAAAGGGCCTTATCTGACAGCTAGACCTACTTCCACATGTTAATACGTCAAGTCATGGTCACTTTGATTAGATATTGTCAATACATATAAAATAATAATAATAAAATAATAATAAATATATGCAGAATGTTGTCAATTGGTCCCAACAAAATGTTTGTATTTTTTAAAGGCCCTTCTTATGAAGATTAGACTGTAGTAAAGAATTTAGTGATCCAATAATCCAATCCCTGAAATAAACAATTACTCTCCATTAGATCGGGAGCCGCATTCCAGATGTAATGGAAGGTCGATGCCAATTAGTGAATGGGGAGGTAAAAGTAATTTAGGAAACTTCTGTGAAAATATAGTTCAGTATAAATTAGTCTGTTATTAAATAAGATAGCCATTATATAAGTTAGTACTAGATAACTGTGTAGACTAGAGAATTTCTATAATCACCACAATGTTTATGTTACCTTGTATTTATTAAATAATGGATATTTGTATTGCTATGTAGATTGTTCTGGAACTGTCCAGTGAAAGCAATTCCCTCTGTTACATGATACATATGGCAAATTCACTTTTGTTTCGTGATGTAGGAGTTTTACTTGCAGATAGAGATCTTTTTTTATGCTCTTGAGCGACAGGAAGAATGTTTAATGAGTCGTAGTGACAAGTTGGTTACAGTGCAGCTTTTAAACTAATGAACTTTTTTTTTAAATCAAACTTGGTAAACACATAAACTCGTAGAAACCGATCTGGTTGACATATTTTAATATTCCTGAGTTCTTCCATTTAAGGAATTGCGTATTATCTGTTTGATATATATTTTTAAATATCAATATTATTTATTTATTTGGGGTATTTAACGTGCACTTTCTAAATCAACAGCACACGAGAATTTCTATGAGTGAGAACGAAAGGGCCTAGCAATTTTGCCGGGAAAGGTATTTTCACATACCTTCCAAGGTTCTTTTACAAACCACAATCGAACTGGGACCGACGGCTTTACTTCCACTCCGAAGAAGGTTGTGCTACGGATTGTTATCGCTTGAGAAAAATCCGTCAGCCCCAGCTGGGTTTGAACCCACGGACATCAAGTTCTGAGTCGAGTACTTTACCACAAGACAACCGAGTTTGACTATATAGAAATACTATGAAATATTAAATTAACTTAAATTACAAGATTAAAATAATTATATTCTTTTCTTCTTAATAAACTTGGTAGTAAATCAAATACGATTCAGCCAGATGAATAAACCCCAAAGAAAAATTTATTTCCCGTCCAAATCACAGGTTTTGCGGTATATCCCGGATAAATTTCGGACGTTTTGTGATTTTTATACAAATATGCAGCTCAAGAACTTTTATCAAAAACATCATCAACTGTTTTTTGTGACATCAGGAATACTATCTTAACAGAACTTAACCGACTTACGTATACGTAGGTTATCTAGATTGCAGCTTCACTATTAACATTTATTAAACTTTGATTTGGTAGCTATCATCATCATCATCATCATCATTTATCATCATGAACTGTTTCCATCCTGTGGCCGGGTCAGTTTAGTCAAATGCCTTCATCTTCCTCTATCCTTCCACCACTCTTCTTCCTTTAATTGCTTTCATTCTTCTCCTCTCACTTGCACACTTTCTGTTATCTTCTCCTACCATCTCTTTCTTGACCTTCATTGTGGTATTTTTCTTACAAACCTCGTTTCCATAATCTATTTCCATTTTGATTTGATAAACCTCTAAGTAGATACTTTTATTTAGTAAATAAAAAAAATACTTTTTAAAAAAAATTCTAAACACTGCTCTCAAAATAAATGGATAATTTCTGAAAATTGGTATAGGTGTAAGGTGTTGGACTTCTGTCTGGGGGTCCGGGTTCAATCCTCGGTCCCGGCACAGATTTATCTGATTACCAAACCCCTCCTTCAACTCTGACAAGACGTGTATTAATCACAACTTGTGAATGTGGGAACGCCAGGCCTCCACCGTGGTTCGGATCCACGTTAAACTGTAGGTCCTCCATTTCATCTCACATCACCCTACCATTACACATTAGCGTAAGTGCGTATAACCTGAACGGGTAGTAAGACGCGGTGCTAATATTATTATTATTTTTATTATTATTATTATTATTATTATTATTAATAATTCTGAAACTTGTGGCTTCATCTTCGGATATTTTTGAATTAAAATAAATGTATGTAAGTATCTTCGGTACATGTCACCGCGACTTGATTTCTGTTCGGGTTGTACGCATATGTAGGCCTGCTAGATACGATAATGCGTTTGTGATGAGGAAGGTTGAATTTGGAAGAAATGTACCTAGATATCTCCCTAATCGGTAGTACAGTATTTAAAGAGTGACGCGTTAGACCGTTCGGCCACTGAAACGGTTTTTATAGTTCGAGCTTACTAAGTCAATCTAATCACCTCCGAAACTAGGTGGAGCCTTGTTCTGATCCTGGCTATAGATTAGGCTCAATAATCAGCATAGTCACGGTTCAGTGTGAGCACTGTGTATCCTATCTGGTCGGTTGATTTACGACGGGTGAAGGACAGCAATTTGGGCGGGGACCTCCCCCCCCCCCCACCACACACATAATTCCTAACCCTCTATTACAGGAGTTATCTGATATATCCCCGTTCTTTGTAGACAAGAATCTCACCAGTTACTTCCAAAGTGTTGATTGCATTAGCGCAGCGCTTATATTCATTAATTCAACAACTTGGGAATATTTATGAACGTATATTATCTTACTACATCTAAATAAAGGAGACATCCATTTTTTGAACCTATTGCAATGGTTTAAACTGTTTTTTAATTACTAATCCAACACAAATATAAAGATACTTTTTTTAAGGTTAGATGAAAGGTATATAGGATTAAGTTATTTTCACAGATATAATAAAAAAATATAACTTTTGGGCAAAAATAAATAAAATATTGTTCCATCATACACGTTTAGTTTAATTTTCTACACATGATGATATCAACAGTTCTTGAAAATTTGTAATGGTATAGTGGAATTTGATGAAACACATTTTAAATTAAGATAAAAAGTTCTGTTATAAAAAAGCCCGCCATGCTCATGACAGATATTCAAGTACTGTTGATATAATCTATTATTATTATTATTATTATTAGCACCGCGTCTTACTACCCGTTCGGGTTATACGCACTTACGCTAATGTGTAATGCTAGGGTGATTTGTGAGATGAAATGAAGGACCTACAGTTTAACGTGGAATCCGAACCACGGTGGAGGCCTGGCATTCCCACATTCACAAGATGTCTTGTCAGAGGTGAAGGAAGGGTTCGGTAATCAGATAAATCTTTGCCGGGACCGAGGATTGAACCCCTGCCGCCAGCATAGAAGTCTGACACCTTACCCCTAGACCGCCAGGTCACCTGTTGATATAATCAAGTGCAGGAAATTAAACTAAACGATTCTACTCAAGCAATATGTTATTTATTTTGGCTAGACGTGTTTTGTTGCTGTTTTAATAACCTTAACAACACCACTTTACATCTAGTTACGCTTAATCGTCGAGATTGCATTAATTAGTGCACTTTGATAATATATTTAGATTAGGTTTAAGGCGTTTTTAATTTATCGTGTCGTTTTAAAAGGACCAAGCTCTGTGACTTAGGTAGATTATATCTATTATGCTCGACACCTCAAATATCGCAACAGTTTTAAATTAACAATGGGCCCGGCATTTCGTAAGATCTCTCCTGCAATTAGTCGACCAGCAGGTCACTCCGGGAAGCATCAAACAAGGGGTAAACTAGAGGATCAAACTTAAAAAGTAACAATTGTTGTTCGGATTACCCCAATATAATCATGATGTGATTGAATATAATCTCAGTTAAATATGGGTTTAAAAGTGTCTATAATTGCAACTATAATAATACTGTTTCAAAATCTTATTTGTGTCAAGTTTATGCTAAAAAATATTTATAAAAAACCATCAGATACTGGCTATACGATTATTATTATTATTATCACCGCGTCTTACTACCCATTCGGGTTATACGCACTTACGCTAATGTGTAATGGTAGGGTGGTTGCGAGATGAAATGGAGGACCTACAGTTTAACGTGGGATCCGAACCACGGTGGAGGCCTGGTATTCCACACATTCACAAGTTGTGATTAATACACGTCTTGTCAGAGGTGAAGGAAGGGTTTGGTAATCAGATAAATCTGTGTCGGTACCGAGGATTGAACCCCGGGCCCCAAGCACAGGAGTCCGACACCTTACCCCCTAGACCACCAGGTCACCCAATACGTTTAGTTTGAATAACTTTTATTTTCTTATTGTATTCACAATTCTTTGGTACTTGTGTATCGAGTATTAATGACTCAATCCTGTACTAACTGTAATGTCAACACAACAGCCCAACCCCATATAGCTACTCTTATCATTATTACCAGGATCTTATGGCAAGCCGTCACAATAGTAGCCATTAACATCAGTAAATTGTAAAGCTATAACACTTCCTTGAGACGGATCATATTACCCCTAAGAACAAATTGATAAAATACACAAACTCAGATGAGTTAACAAATAAATGCAAGAGTAAAGGAATAGATAAAAGAGAACAGTGAAGGTAAAACCAAACGGACGTGGCAGTTTAAAAAATAAAAGCAAGGATTCCTCTAGAGTTTTTGTTAGCTCCTCCAGCCCATCAAGTTCCTAAACACGACAAGTAATACAGTTCCAAAACAAGTCCCTAAGTTCCCAGAAGTCACTCAGTTTTAGTAAAAAAAACCTAAGTTTTACTCATGTATGTAATTGAACTTATAGACTTCTAAATCAATGAGCATGCGTTTTACTAAATGAGCTGAATTGTTAGGCTTGGCCAGCTCATATCTGATGCAGTTCCTCTGTCTAATATCCCTCATCAATGAGGATAGAAATATTGGGTTTTTTAACAGATCATACGATAAAATAAACGTTTATTTAGTCTTAAAAAAAAATCACTTAAGCAATGCTGATGATCATGATTATTATGAAAGTTTATTAGAGCGTGTTAAACCTACCTGGCCCACAGCTCGGTAATGTCAGCAGCTACTCCCCCTTCATTAAATGTTGGACCACGACATGAAATATTGATAACCCGAACCAGCCACCAATTGTAAATCAAATAATATGTTCCAAGGGGCCAATTCTATTCGTCCTTTCACGCGGTAGCAACTGGTACCAGTTAGGTTGAGAGATAACGTCAGGACACGGCTACAACCAATGCCGGAACTCTACTCCGTTGACAGGTTGGTTGAGACTTGAAGAGAACAGAGAGAAGGAAAGGTTATTACGGGTGTAACACCAACCTCGCACACTAACTGGGATTAAATTGAATACAGTAAGGGAGGCACGTCAGTTAGTGGAACAGCCACTCAACTGGCATAAGGCTGGGGGTAAGGCGAGGCACGTCAGTTAATGGAACAGCCACTCAACTGGCATAGAGGCTGGGGGTAAGGGAGGCACGTCAGTTAATGGAACAGCCACTCAACTGTCATAGAGGCTGGGGGTAAGGCGAGGCACGTCAGTTAATGGAACAGCCACTCAACTGGCATAGAGGCTGGGGGTAAGGCGAGGCACGTCAGTTAATGGACAGCCACTCAACTGGCATATAGGCTGGGTAAGGCGAGCCTCATATGGGCACCATGGCATAGAGGCGGGGTAAGGAGCACGTCAGTTAATGGGCCACTCAACTGGCATAGAGGCTGGGGGTAAGGGAGGCACGTCAGTTAAGGGAACAGCCACTCAACTGTCATAGAGGCTGGGGGTAAGGGTGGCACGTCAGTTAATAGAACAGTCAGTCAACTGGCATAGAGCCTGGGGGTAAGGGAGGCACGTCAGTTAAGGGAACAGCCACTCAACTGGCATAGAGCCTGGGGGTAAGGTAGGCACGTCAGTTAATGAACAGTCAGTCAACTGGCATAGAGCTGGGGGTAAGGGAGGCACGTCAGTTAAGGGAACAGCCACTCAACTGGCATAGAGCCTGGGGGTAAGGGAGGCACGTCAGTTAAGGGAACAGCCACTCAACTGGCATAGAGCCTGGGGGTAAGGTAGGCACGTCAGTTAAGGGAACAGCCACTCAACTGGCATAGAGGCTGGAGTTAGTAAGTGAGGCACGTCAGTTAATGGAACATTCTTAGTTCCCTAGTGTAGTCTGTCACTCAACTTGTCTGGGTCGTATTGTATCTATTCGGCCAAGCGATGACTAACAGAGTATAATCACTGTGAACTCGGTAACCCCCACGGGACTATACGAGTTATGTCATTGGAGGGGTATTACGTCACCGATTGCCGGGATTTAAACCAGTAATGTGGCACTAGTCTGGAGGAGAGAGGGGGAAGAGCTATTGGAATACCGTCTACTGTCCAATTTTCTTAGGAAGTGTCTTTTTTTTTGGCACCACGTTCTACTACCCCCCACAAAAAATATATCAGGTGTTACTCTATTATTAATATTAATTTTTCATACAGAATATTTGAAAACGTCTTAGTTCAGCAAATAGTGTGTCTGCCTACTTAAATAAGGGCTTAGGGTTCGATTCCTAGCATAAAAGAAAAATGTATAGTTGATGAAATGGATGGATGTTGTGTATATGCTATTATTAGGTTAGTTTATAAGTCATGTAATGATATAATAAGTTGGTTCAGAAAAAGCATGCTATTAATAGAAAATTCTAATTGAAAATACTTATCAAAAGAGACAGCTTTAGAACACACGATTTGACGTATGAATACGTGATAGATCTTGTAGTTTTTATAGCTGTCCTTCCTTTGATTTTTTTTCTACCACAGCTCTCATTTAGGTTATACGTATACATTAATTACGATGATAAAATACAGATCATTAAGGTGGAATTTGAGAATAAATGTAATTGCATTAAGGTAAAAGCCTTATTACAACCAACTGGGATTCAAACGCTAATGTCCTCGTTACCTTGCTATCTACCATCCCGTAATCTTGAAACAAAATGGCGGACGTATATTTTAATCAACCTACATGTTATCCGGTCGTCCGAGAAATGTCCATGCGAAATTTAAACACATTCGGTCTAGTGGTTTCTGTGTGAAAGAGTTACAGGCAGACATCAATTCATTTTTAAATATGAGTACAGTCTTATTTTCATAGAAAGCCCATTATTTTAAAACTGGAAACTCGTTTTGCCACATTGGAGTAAATGGAAATATCACAAACTGTATTCATATTCTTATTCCATTTAATTACTAATGAACCCGCTTCAGTGAGCGAGCGGTCTAAGGCGTCACTCTCTTGTTAGATTGGCCTGCCGATGACGGGGAGATCGGGTTTTGAATCCTGATTGAGCCTACTTAGAGTGTTTTTCTCCTAAAGGATTCCCCACTCTCCTTTCACAAAAATTCGGGTATATTACCTTTAAAATTCTTCCTCCCTCATACCTACCCTGTTAGAGTAATTATTATATTTGCGTACAACATGAACGGGTAGTAAGACGTGTTTAATCTATTAATGTGAAAATAACGTTTACAGTAATCCACGAGGAAGTTTAATTGAAAGTTTTTGATAATTTTTTAGTCAACAGGTTAAATAAAACTAATTTATACAATGCCAAATTTTAGCGACTTTCAATCATCGTTGGTGGTTGAAAGTGTAAGTCCAATAAAGATCAGTTTTTTTTATTGTTTACGTTTAAGGCGATTGGCCTTTTTCATTTGGCTTGGAAATGCAGAGCCATGGGAAAAAACGGTTATCTTCAATAATTTTTATTGTTTTTAAATTTTATTTCCGGAAACGGTTTGTTCAATAATAGAATCATATTGATTAAGCTATATTTTTTATATACACACTTCCTCTATAATTTTTAACAGTAATCAAATATCTATAAAATTGACATTTTTCGTTAGAATACTGCCGGCTTGATAGCAAAAAATAAAAAAAGTAACCATTAATAAACATTGATACATTATCTTAGAAGGTGTATTGAAAATATTAAAAATAAAAATTTCCCTCGTTCTCGAGAAAACTGATGTTTCCAAACGTATGATTTTTCCGTAAGATCTGTCTGTTAGCTAGCGCCATCTATGGTTTCCGTGAACCATCTGTTCTTGTTGGCGCGGAAGGATACTTTGGTCAGTTGTGAAGCCACGCCACCCTTCCACCCACCATCCCACAAAATAGGTTTTAGATTTGCAATCAACAGGACCAAGGGCCTTAAAAAGTAATAATTAAATATTAATATTCCCAAGAACGTTATAAACAAATAACAACTAAGCCTTGCCTTTTCAAACATAACTTAACTATTAAATTGTTTGCAGATACTTCATCCAACCAGTCAATTGGTAGCTCTGCGTTTCTAAAAAGTTCCCCCTGTGAAAATTGTTGGCACAGTCCATTCGCCATAAGATTGGTAGTAATCAGATCTAATTTGTATGTAGACATTCGCCAAATCACATGATCTGCAAGAACATGTGTTAAACTCTTGTCACGCTTGGAAGTAAAACTTTCACAACAAACTATTGATTTTTTAATTATGTTTTTCTTTGAACTGTTTTTACATCTTCTGCCAGTTGCTAGTTACCTCCACTCCTATGGTCAATAGACTTAATTTATAAACTGGAGTAACTTACACAAGCAGAACCTACTTTTGAGTCCTAGCAATTAGTGGAGGGGCAGAAAAAAAAACCATAATTTCTTATTTCAAACAGTTGGTTATGTTGTCGATGGGTAGACGGACACTTTTTATGTAATTTTTTACGTATCAACATATGGTTTATATAACGGCTTGGTGTATTGTCCTTGGTAGTGTTTGTAAAACTGTGACACGAGACTTTTTAACAGAGTTAATTATTATTCATGATATGTTTTATGGTAATGGTATGCAGCAAAGAAGAGTTAACATGGTATGTTGTACACTGAGACATATGATAGTGTTACTAGATAGTTTTGGTTTATTTGAGGTAAAAAACGTGCACTTACTGAACTGACTGATTATATCAGTACACGAGAGTTTTATGTGAGCGAGAGTGAAAGGTCCTACCAATTTTACCAGGAAACATAATTTCACATACCATCAAGGTTTTTTTTACCTGCCACAACCGACATGGGACCGACAGCTTTACTTCCCCTCCGAAGGAAGTTGTGCTACGGATTTTTATCGTTCAAAAAAAAATCCCATAAAAGGATAATAAGAGGGGCTTCAGGTCTCCCTTATCTCTCTGAAATATTTACTTATTTAGAAAAAATATATAAAATATAAAAATGTGTATTTGTGATTTGGCTGCAATTTGCTATTAACAACTTATAATCATCACTATCCAACTTAACAGATACATTATAAAATGTAGAGTTTCTCCCATTCCCTGTTAAATAACTTTCTTTTCATTTTCTTCTGCTCAATAAACTTGTGAAAAATATAATATTTTATTTTAAATATGTTCAGTTACAACTACATTTTGTTGTTGTTAATTTATCAGAAACTCTTCTTTATTTTTTGCAAAAATTGGCTCTTGAAAATCTTAATAACTCAGAATTAGGTTCAGATGCGTTAGAACTCTTTCCCACAAGGTTAGATTCATAGAATTTTCTCTTGAGGAGTGGGGTGCCAAACTTCCAGCAGATGGGACCTCAATCCACTACCCATTTGGAAAACCCACATGGGTGCCCTTTTGTTTGGGGGGGGGGGAGGTAAAGGTGGGGGTTGGTTAGGATATGTCCCTGAAAAGGGTACACGACTGGTGAGAGTTTGGTAAACACTGGTCTAGAGAGAAGTTCAGCCCCCCTCCTTCAGTGCACACAGTCGACCATGACCTCCTCCACCCCCTCTCCCAAATGACAGTTCAACCCACTGTAGGCCTGACGCCTCAGACCACGTGACCACATTCACGTCGGTACATTCTAAACACACCAAGTTTGGTTTTGGATTTTATTTGTTCGTTGAATTAGAGGGATTCAAGATTAATATTATTTTTAAAATACGCTGATAGGTGAGTGGACAAAGGCATCAGTCTCGTCCTGTGAAGTTTATCAACTCCTACTATCCCTTCAGGCTGTCCACATGTTTACATGAATTACGGAGAAGGGAGGCACCATTTAGAGCCTATACAAGCTAATTTTCTTGGAGTGAAAGTTGTGAGCCACGTAGAAAAAAAAAACACTTCAAGTACATCCGACCAGGATTCTAACCCCGATCTCACTATCATCGGTAGTCCAGTATATCACCAGAGTGACGCCTTAGACCATTTAACCATATATGTGGGTCAAAATACACCTATAAGCTGTATATGTTATTACAAGACTCCTTTATTTTGTCTAACTGACTGTACCTGCAAGTGACGGAGATAATGATCGAAAATAACGCAACATGCAGTGGCGTAGCGAGAAACGTTTAAAAGGTAATCAGAACAAAAATAAACTATCTTAAGCCTGGTACACAAGACAAGATACAAGATTTCGTCACAAGAATATACAATATCTGCTTTGTATAACTTTTTGTATGCAACATATTGCACCTTGATGGAAACAGGACAAGTCCTGTGTCAGCCATTTTTATTGTACAACTTGTGAGTTGTAAACATAGATACCCCTGTCTGCTAGATACTTAGTAATTATAAAATAATTCGTTTTAAAAACTAACACTAAACACCTGATCAAAATAAATAAACTATATTTATAAGAGATTAAGCCCCGATTAATTTTAAAAGTTTTAAAATGTAAATACATTAGACTTTTTAATAAAAAAAATACAATTAAAATAATCCCTGATTCATATTCATAGCCTTTAGAGATGATTAGATAAACATTTATATATATTTAAAACCTTACTCTATGATTGTTAAAGAATAAAAAAATAAATTAATATGTAAAGATAGCTAAGCCATCACGTCGTTCAAATATTATCAGCAATTGTACGTGTCGTATGAACATACTTTGGGTACAACCTTTGTGCAATCAATGTGAGCAAATGATGGTACATATTATCGAAAACATTTCAAATCCTTGTACAACATTGTGTGTAAGAGATGATGTACTGTGCACCTGGCCTTATGTACCCCCAGTCCCAGCCCGGTTGTCCTCACAGGAACGAGGGAATCCCCTCCAACCAATGGATAGGGAGGTCACGAGTCAAGGAACTGGAGTTTGACGACATGTCATATTTCTTTTCTGTTCGTCACATACATACTCTCAAGTAAATAAACTCTGTTCATGATCCCATTGTAGTGAATATTTTATAAGTAATCTTGTGGTCAATTTGATACATTTTTTAGTCATTTTAAGGTTATGTTTGAATCATTTAAAAGCATTCATGTATATTTTTTAAGTACTACATAATAACAATATTTTATAAATGCATGTATTTTTCAAAGACACAATTGTCAAAATGAGACATATACAGAGTGTTCAGAAACTGATAACCCAAACTGCACATATTTTGTTTCAACCTTAAGCAATACAACATCCCCTATACATTTAAAATAGGAAAGCTATGCTAATGCAATTAGATTGTTTTCAAACTATCAGCGTACAGCATCAGGAGAGTAAAGTTGTTCAAGCATGCGTGTACATTAACGGTCCTGCATCACAGAAAGTGCTTGCCATTACTTATTACATGTGTAGTGCCACGCGCCTAGCTCCTATGCAACTCCTTGTGAACGCATGCTTGACAGCTTTGCTCTCCAGGCGCTGTACGCCGAAACTTTGAACACAATTTAATGATATTAGCATAGTTTTTTGGATGTAAGGGACAAGGATTATGTATTAACTTTGGTTCAAACAAGCTATATGTGCAGTTTGCGCAGTGAGTATCCGAACACTCTGTATAATGTAGTCAATTAACTTTGTATCCTCTTTACTGGTCTGGTTGTAAAATAAACATTCCTGGTGAAACTGAAATTAGGTTGGAGGGGGTTACGTTGGGAGGGGGTAGCTATTACTTCTGAAACAGATATTTACAAATTAATGTTATATTTAGCAGAATACAAGGGTTTAATTTTTAAAGGCTTTTCACTGCGTGGATATTATTTAGTTTACATTTATTTTGTAAACTGTGTGCTTATTTAGTCGTGTAAATTAATTACAAGTTTTTGTTAAAATTTTAGATAGATTTTTGGAAATCTTTAGTAATTTTTTAGAATTTGGAAGTCATTGTATAGGTAATTTTTTGATTATTTTAAGGTAATCAAAATCCTTGCCCTTGTCATGACATCTGAAGGGGAAATAAAATTAGCTATAATTTTTTTCTGGAACATGGCTGAAGTCCTTATTTATTATTAGGATGAGTTATTTTTACAACGCCCATAAAAAATACAAGGTCTGTAATAAATCTAACTATTTACGATTTTTTTTAACTGTCAACAAAAAAGGCTATTTATTTATTAACATTTCTGAAAGAAAATTCCTGATTTTGTGTTCACATTTTCAAAGGCTGGTGATTTGAGTACTAGTTATTGTAGTAGTAGTAGTAGTAGTAGTAGTCATTATTAATATTATTATTTAGTTTTGTTCAAAATCCCACAGGAGCCTCCACACACTAAGTGTTTCACAAACACTCACTTCCTATAAAATTATTCTCGTTCCTAGGGGTAAAAACCACACGAGTCGACCTTATTGCTAATCCAATTTACAAGGTGTAGCTAGTATCAGCAACCATTACGAAGTTTTGAGATTTTTAATTCAAATATATGATATAGACCTATATCTAACTAGTTAAAAAAACATATCATTTTATTAGGCTTCAAACTTGATGCTATTTTTGCGTTATTTTATTTAAACATAAACTATTATTATGTTTGTGAATGAAGACATCCATAACTACCAATTATTAATTTATAATGTTTATTCATGGGTATTTTCCAACTTAAAGTAATTTAATTTAAATTATACACGTAGAGACCACTTTACTCAACCATAGTTCAAAATCAATATCCTTCAAATTACCAACTAAGTTTTAATTTTTTTTTTAAATGGGATACGGCCACATTATTCTCCATGAGACACAGCAGATTGCTGGGTAGTCCCGTGACGTCATACCACAATAAACTCCGCTTGTTACTAGAAATAGGCCATGATAAAAGTCAAGCTAATTTTTGCCTGTGATGGACAGATAAGGGTTCAAATCTTGAATGGATGTATTGAGGATGTTTAATCCAAAATGATTTCTTGTTTAACACTATTTCCAGAAAAGGACATTTGTACAACTTGCCTCTGTTGTTGTCAACAGACAACGCTTTATTCAATATTCTGTTTGAATTCGACGTACAGGCTTATCCACAAAAATAGAGAGCGTATCAATACGTTCTTACCTGCATAGGTGGCTGCATGATCTAAGGCGCTACTATTGCAATAGACTAGACTTCTGATGACGAGGAGACCGTGGTTTGATCCCAATTGGGTGTACTGAGGAGGGTTTTTCCTTAATGGTTTCCAAACACTATCTCCACCCAAATGCGGGTATACTTCCTCTAAATTCAACCTTCCTCATCCCTGACCACATTAGAGTAACTAGTACATAAGCGTATAGACCAAATGGGTAGCAAGAAGGTGCGTTAAAATAAAATAAAAACTTTTACTGACGATAATCAAACATTTATAGGTGGGTGTGTACCTGATACATTTAACGGTTATAAAGTACTTTGAAAGTAGTTATGTACTATTTTGCTTTAATATAAAGATAACAAAATCTACAATAATCGAAGAATAAATATTTTAATAGGAGCTATGTAGTCTGTTCTATATATAAACCATCCATCCAAAACTTTACAAGAATATCACCAACGTTTCTCAACTCGACGATGATTAATACATGGGCAAGGAACACAAACAAGCACTCAAGAAACACCTCACGATGACTCGTAAGCTGGTGTCGGACGACGTCCTCTTGGTCTGACGCCCCTAGCGCTGTAGTTGGTAGACTCCGGGACGGCGTCATAAGTCGCGTAGTCTCCTGGTTCTCGCCACTGACCTCTTGAGGGCGTTGAGGTTTGTACGAACTCCTTGATCTCGAGTACTGTGACCTGCGTGACCCCGAGGGCCTCCTTCTCGGCTGATCTTGGGTCGAAGCCTCTCCTTGCTCCGGTTGATCAGGCACCACTATGGGGGACAGACGTTGCACCTGCTGACCTTGAGGTACGGATAGTTGAGCGGGGGAGGCTGACGGAACGTCGTAATCGGCGTCCTGGTACACCTGCTTGTTGGGGCGCTTTTTGCTCGTAGATCACCTCGTTCTTCCGGGGAGGTATGGGCGTCGAGTATGACCTCTGCCTCTTTGGGGAGGACTGATAGTAGACTTGGGCCTGTGGCTGATAGTTATCGAGTGCAGGGGGCTGTGGTTGGTAGCTTTGGGGCACAGAAGGCTGTGGTTGATACCTCACCGAGACGGGAGATTGAGACTCATAAGCCTCCTGGGAGGTATAAGTTACAGGGGAAGGAGGGCCCGTCTCTTGTCCGATGGGAGACACCTTGAACCCGGCAGATATGAGCGCTTGGAACTCGCTCTGAGTCAGAGGTCGCTGCCCTTGAGGAGTGGGCAGACGCACCTCCGGAATGGCCTTCCCCTCGTCCTGAGGAACTGACCCCACCTCCTCCACGGTCACGCCGGAGTTTTTGCGTCCTTCGAGGTTCGACGTTGTCGACACGAAGATAGAGGACCTCGACGGGGGGAGGGCGGTAGTGGACTGGATGATATCCAGGGTGGATTGCGAGGGTTTGTTGAAGAGTCCTCTGCCGGGCTGCTCTAGAAGGGAAGAGAGGAAGTCGTCATCCTGCTGTTGCGCCCTCTGAGGCTGGCGGGCTTGGTAGAGGGCTGGGTCACTCTCGGTGAGGGCTTGCCGCGAGGGTTGGCGAGGTATCTGCACTACGGACTGTTGGGGGCGTCTCGACCGAGGGTGGATGGTCTCCCTGAGGTATTGCGCTGGAGGGCTCTGCTGCTGCTGGGGCTCGGGTAGGATGGTACGTAGATGGGTGCCGTGGTTGAAGCAACCTGACGGCCAGTGGGTGCTGAGGCCTCCTGCTGGGCGTACACGGGCTGGTACTGGGCTGAGGATGGTGGGCTAGAGAGGTATTGCTGCTGTTGCAGAGGTGTTGGCTGTTGAGGTCGAGGTTGAGGGAAGGACTGAGGTTGGACACTCTGCGTCTGGATCAGTTGTTGGAGCTGAGACTGTTCGTCCTGAGCTACCTGTTGCTGAAACAACTGTGCCTCTTGTTGTTGAGACAACTGTGCATCTTGTTGCCGAGACAACTGTGCCTCTTGTTGCCGAGACAGCTGTGCCTCTTGTTGCTGAGACAGTTGTACCGCTTGTTGCTGAGCCAGCTGTGCCGCTTGTTGCTGAGCCAGCTGTGCCTCTTGTTGCGAGACAACTGTGCCTCTTGTTGCCGGACAACTGTGCCTCTTGTTGCTGAGACAGCTGTGCCTCCTGCTGCGCCTGCGCCACAAGCCTCGTCAACTGCTGTTGGAACACGGCATCGTCACCTCCTTGATAGTATTCCGGCGCGGGCGTCGATGTGGACTGGGTCCTCAGGAGTTGTTGCTGGGCCAAGGCCTCCGAGGCGTAGTTGGGGTTATCCCCGGCGAGGGCTGCCCTGAGCCGTGACTCGTGCAGTCTGTGCGCCGAGGCGGGGGCAAGCTGCGCGTAGGCCGCCGAGGCTGGAGTTGACGTGGGAGGAGGCGGCCTTCGAGGGGTTTGGAACTGCTGCTGAGTGCGCTGATCGCTGTAGGTCTGCTGCAGTTGTTGCTGAATGCCTCGCGTAAGGGGGTTGCGGTCGTCTGGGGGCTGGGGTTGGGGCTGGGGTGGGAGAGAGCCCCTCCAGGGCCAACAGCTGAGAGGGGTCAACGGGGCTGCTGTATCTGACTGCGCTTGGCTCCGGGTCCCTGTAACAAGTTAATATCCTCGTGAGCTTATGGAGATATCAGAGTAGTGGACCCTGGACGTGGGAGGCTGGGATTTGTTTACGATTAGGTGCACTAAAGCAGTTGTATTCAACTTCGAGTACTTGAAGACATCTTAGGGAGCACATAAGATTTAAAAATACATATCGATAAAGTGAATATTGAAGTCCAAATTTAGAATTGGCTATACTAGACCCAGACCTAAGGATATGTAACCTGAAAGCACCACTTTTTATCTTCTTTCTCCTATAGATACAGATTATAGAATATTTATAACTTAAATTACGCAACAAATTTTCACCCACTTCGGTGACTACATGGTCTAACTTGCTTCTCTCGCTATAGACTAGATTGCTGAAGATGGGGAGATTAGGGTTGGATCCCGGTTGGGTGCACTGAAGGTAGTTTTTCCTAAATAGTTTTCCACTCTCTCTCTTTCCATGCAAATTTGGTCACACTTACTCTAAATTAAGCCTTCATGATCCCTAACATTTGCTTAGTTAGTACATAAGAGTATAACCCGAACGGGTAGTAAGACGTGACGTTTAAAAATTATCTTCTTTTTTTTAGCGTATTTGACTGGTATATATATTATATATTTTTGTCTCCTTGTGTGTAGACTTTTAGCTGCACTGATGACACAGAACGTTGCCCAGGCTATACCTTTGGAGGTTGTTTACACGTGTACCCTCATTGAGATGATGTAATGATAGTGATTATGACGTGATTAACTTATAATGTGATAATGCCTCTTTCGGGAACAAATACCCATGGAACCAACCGGAAATCAAAACCCGGGATCACTAGGTGGTAACCAGGTGTACTAAAAGATGTTTCATTATTCTCTGTATCTTCAGGAGGATGTCTACCGGGATCCTTAAACTTACACCTCCTCTTCCTGTATTCTTACGTTTTATAGTTTAGAACAAGGACAGTCAGGCTTGGTACTAAGACAATCATATTAGGTGATGTGACTGGGCAGCTTGCTCGACTATTGTGCCCAATTTGACCAGAGCTGCTGCAAATGGAACAACCGGGGTAGTTTTCCCACAATGAAATCCACCTGTTTGATTTTACACTCTCCCTCCAGGCCGGCCCATCTTGTAAGACGTCACCTGCATCTCTAAAGGAGTGTAAGATGCTAACAGCCCCTACCTGGCAATGACCAGCTGCTGAATGACGGGCGGCGCATGCGTGCTGCTAGGGGCGGAGGTAGGCCCCTGTGCCACCTGCTGCTGCTGGGCCGCTTGCTGCGCCACCAGTTGCTGCAGGAGTCCCAGATACTCGGCGGGCACGTCGGGCTCCCCTTGGTCCCTGGACCTCACCAGGAACTGTCCCGGGGAGGCGCCGTACACTGCCTGGGCCGACTGAGGACCATACTGAGGGGTAGGGTCCGGGGAGCGCTTGTCGGCTCTCCGGGCCGCCAGGGGCTCGATCTCAAGCATGATCAGCTCTTTAGGGCCACCCTCGGCCGCGGCGGCGTCGATTAGAGTCTCTGGCGTCTTCTTCTCCGCCGCACCACCAGACGCCACCAGACAGGCTGGAAGAATAAACAGACCAGTTATAATACATCCTCTGGGCCCGTTGCGACAGTCCGACATTTTTTTTTTTCGAAATGGGGGCCACGATGTCAAAGGCGTCATGTTCTTCTTGTATGATGGGTACGTTTGTGTTTCGAATCCCGGCCAGATGTTCTGATGGTAGCTTTCCACTTTCTCTCACGCAAATGTTAGTACGCCTACCTTTCCTCTGTATTTTATCCTCCTACCACCCAACCCCCGTTTGTTTAAATTATTGAATAGCCTGGACGGAATAAAACATAAACGAACTATGATCACATCTCAGTCCAACCGGAACTGGCCCCGTGGTGTAGCGGTCAGTACACCTGTCTAAAACCAAGAGGTCCCGGGTTAGATTCCCGGCTGATACCTTGGGTAGTCTTTCCTTAAGGGGGGATTATCCCAATGGACACCAGAGTTTGGATAATTAAGTTAAAGTCAGGTTAAAACTCACATCAGCTCCACAGCTTCATAATAACTATCATCACATCGTCTCAGAGCGTGTATGACGTGTAGTAAACCTCATATGGTGGACCCTTGGAGCGGATAATAATCTACACATACAGTGACCAAGCCTGGGTGTCATTTCCCACCCGGTCATATTACATGACATACGATAAAAAAAATCAACCGGGATGTTAAGCAAACTGGCGTATGTTCTAAACATTATGATTAACTTAAACAGCTAACATATTTATACCTATACATATTACATACATATATTCCTATAAGTTAAATTTGCAATCTTCCCTTATAGGTTTTTCACAATGATACAAGTCCACAGGTTCCTAAGTCCCTCTGTTAAACTACAACACGAGAGTACTTTGCTACATCATGTGGAATAGCTTTTAATTATACTATTATCATCAATGCGTATTAATACCTGTTCAGGTCATACGCATATATAATAATTACTCTCAAGGGGTAGGCCTAAGGATGAGGAAGAAAGCATTTAATTTGAGTGGAAGGAGAGTGGGAAGCCATTTATAAATAAAACACTCTAAGTATACACGACTGGGATTCGAACCCTGATTTATTGGTGTCACGAAGGCTCCGCTCAGTGAAGTATCCACTCACACCTCCAAGAAATTAGACCCTCCAAACAAAACATTAGGTAATAAAATGTGGAGGTGAAATATTCGTGCACAGCTTACATTTTGATCAAAGGTATTTCTAAGTTAGCGTTTTAATATATCGGGTGTTCCGGCTAGGCTATGTTAAGTTAGGTTAGGTTAAGTTGTTTAGCCCTTGGTCGTTGTAAGAAACTCCATAGTGCACCCTACAAAAGTCACAGCAGAAATGAAATGAGTTGGTGGTGAAGAGGTGAGTTTGGAACTTTGGGGCATTGCCCTCAGCGGTGAGTCATACGCAGGTGCGTTACTTGACCACGGTCTTCCAGATATTTGAGCCGGTTGAGCTCAAATTTTTAGAGCGAGAATTTAACTGAGCCCACTTTTCATGAATTATATTTATCTGTCATCGGCAGGCAATCTAACAGATAGTGACGCCTTGGCCGTTCGACCACTGAAGCGAGTGTGGAATAGCCACCATTAGTTCCTAATGACTCCACCAGGGGTTGAAAGCTACCAGCCAACCAGTTTATTTCAATAAGATGGCGCGATGATAATCTGAAGTTGTAAAATATGGTACAGCTTCCTGCCAGTCCCTCCAATAAGGTATGTATTTGTTGCACTTGGGGTGAATGATGGCTAGGTACTGTATTTGTTGCACTAAAGGCTGAATGATGGAATAGGTATTGTATTTGTTGCACTAGAGCGTGAATGATGGCTAGGTACTGTATTTGTTGCACTAAGCGTGAATGATGGCTAGGTATTGTATTTGTTGCACTAAGCGTGAATGATGGCTCGGTACTGTATTTGTTGCACTAAGTGTGAATGATGGCTAGATACTGTATCTGTTGCACTTGATGTGAATGATGGCTAGGTACTGTATTTGTTGCACTAAGTGTGAATGGAGGCTAAGCACAGTATTGATTGCACTTGATGTGAATGATGGTTAGGTACTGTATTCGTGGCATTTAAGTGTGAATGGGAGCTATGTCTTTACATAAGTTTCTCTGTCCAAGTCGTCACACTTTCTTGTTTTGTTCATTAGTCACGAGGACATGTGGAGGAGATCTCTGCGCTTCGTATGTGAGGTTGAGCATATGGCGGATACTTTCCGGCATCTCGGTAGAAAGGTCAATACCCCCTTTATCAACAATGATTGGAAAGTGGAAAAAACTAAACTCTTCCCTCTTTGTAAGTCATGTATTCTAGATACGAGCGAGGAATATAAATATTTGCCGCATGTGTTCACAAGGTAGTTGCTAATTAAATAAGAAATGTAAATACTTCGCAAAACAATTAAATGCACACATCTTTTTGTGATTGTTTTTAGTCAAAAATTACACTTTATAAGAAAAGTCTCACTTATGGTTATCCAATAGGGATGAATCGCAATAAATTGTATTTCTGATCACTCGGGTATCGGGGTTCAAATCTCGGTCGGATATAATCAAAACGGGTCTTTCTTGCTTGGTTTTACATTCTCCCCCTCCACGCTAATACAGGTACACTTTCTATTATATCAACCTTCCTCATCCCTAAAACCCGAGTGTAATTTATAGGTATAACCGAACGGTATGTAAGGTGCAGTGCTGAATAAAATAACTTCACAGTGATAATTTATTGTACGTTTTTGTTTTGTCTTCAAGATGGTAGTTCAATCAATGCCAAATTTTTGTACACTTGAAATGGTCTAAGTTTTCTCTTTCGAAAAAGTTAAGCTTTTATGTGGGTTGCAACAGGCGTTTTCACAGATGAACTAATTTTATTGGCTCACTTCGGAGAAAGTGGACTTTGGTGAGAATAAAGTACGCTCCTATTTTACTCCACTAGGTCACTTAAACCACAGGTCGAAACGATTGGTTTGGGACAAATTGTTTCAAGAAACTGCCTCGAACAAGACGTGTTTGATGCTGCGACATATCATCAGGCGAAACAAGATATTCACCAGACAATCAAAATCTCGTACCATATTAATTAACCAAGAATTTTTACCTGACAATTTAACTTCCTTCCAATAATAATATACCGCCTATTGGTAATTATTATTATTATTATTATTATTACTATTAGCACTGCGTCTTACTACCCGTTCGGGTTATACGCACTTACGCTAATGTGTAATGGTAGGGTGATTGTGAGATGAAAATGGAGGACCTACAGTTTAACGTGGAATCCGAACCACGGTGGTGAGCTGGCATTCCACACATTCACAAGATGTCTTGTCAGAGGTGTAGGAAGGGTTTGGAAATCAGATAAATCTGTGCCGGGACCTGAGGATTGAACCCCGGCTGCCAGCAGAGAAGTCTGACACCTTACCCCTAGACCACCAGGTCACCCCTATTGGTAATTAAGTCTCTATTGTGTCAGTGATATTCTATTTTATATTTATCGTAGATAACAGGTTGCTGCTGTACAGTACATAATAAATGATCATTTCCCAGTCAACTCCTGTCTCTTCTGTCATGATTATATACAGTAGTCCCGTGTCTTCTTTGGTGCTGACTGACAGCTCACAGCTGACTTCTGACAGTACAACATTTCGGTATATACCCAAATTTTGACCGTCAGAAGTGACAGCTGCTGACCACATGTTTTTGCAGATCATATGGCTCGGCGTAGGGACATATAATTTGGTCTGGTAACTTTTCAAAGCTGTTAGTCAGCACCAAAGAAGCCGTGGAGCTACTGTACATCACAAATACACTCAAAACACAAACATAATGTTGTGATGGACTCAGGACTCTCCGCAAACGAATAGAAAGTGAGCAAATTTCACATGCGCGGATCGGTTTGTTCTTCAATCTTTTCCATCGAACGTTTTACAAGCCGGACTTAGCCAGATTGTCCCAATGTTCGAAAAGAAGAAGAAAAAATCCTTTTTTAAAACAACGTTTTGGTCTCTGAGGACGCTCTCATTTAAAAATAATATAAAATTCTTCTTAGAAAAGTTTTGTTAAATGTTAGTTTTGTTCCTACCAGTGGGTAAGTGGCCTTAGGGGCGTGAAATATATATTTTGTTGGCAGATGTAGACATTGACAGCGCATGACAAAAGCCCCATTACCTGGCGCACGAGTAGTAGGTCCCTGGGTTACAGGTACTTTGAGGCCCTCAGTAATATTTTAAAAAGGAAAAATGAATCAAATAAAAATTAGATTTATCTTTAATAACGCTAAGAACAGTTAAAATTTGAACTTTTGCATCGTGGATTTTAGATATCTAGGGTAATTATACTTTTATTCAGCATTCATAGATGAAATAACTTTTGATCATTGAATCTCCGGAGTCCCTCCAACTATTGGAGGTCCCTGGCTTTAGCAGCTTAGCCTCAATCCGACCCCTCATGACTACAGTTAAAGAAACCTCGGTAAATATTTCCAACTGTCCACATGAAAATAAAAACATTCGGTTGTGGAGACGAACTTCAGAACCAGCGGGTGGGTTTTATTCCTCTGTCTCAAAGCACGATTTGGAAAACGCCTCCTTAAGTCACCGTCCTCCTCGGCGGGCTGGAAGATTCTCTCCACTTTCCTCTCGCCGGATGACATGTGGTCGGTCATACGAGATGCTGTCCACGTATGAATGAAAGAGAAATAGAGAGCCATCACTCTCGTCTGGAGGAAGATGTTACCATTCCAGTCACAGTCCGGAGAGTTTACTTACCTTCTCCCGGGCACGGATGATCGAGTTCGAGCGTGAGTGACATAGACCGGAGGAGGCAAGGGGGGGGGGGGAGGTGAAAGTGAGTGAGGGAACACCTCCCCCCCCCCCCACATGACAGATACCTCGTGAGTAGTTTTGTCGAAGAATGCTTACTATTGCGTCAAGAAGGGTGACGTCTCTTTTGAAGGCATATCTCTGCAGGATCACAGACAGCTAAGACAATTGCTTCATTTTATTGAGAAGTGAGGCTGTGTGTACATCAACCCCCCGCCCCCCCACCACATCTTGATGGCGCTAGTTTTCAAGAAGATGTTGATGTTCTCAATTTACAAACACCCCCTATCACGCGTATTAATATCGGTTAGGGTTAAACGCACATGTACAAACCACGTTAATCTGTTAGGGACTAGGAAGTTGGAATTTTACACAGCAGGTGTACCCGTATTCGCGTGGAGGGAGAATGGTAAATAATTTAGGGAAAACCATCTTTTGTTCCCCTGACTGGGGTTGAAGTCGTCAGTCCAATCTATTATGAGAGTGACGCCTCGTGTCTAGTATGTGTTGCACATATATCGCATGTCGGAAGTCAACATCACTGAAACCTCCCGGGATGTGATCCTTGACCTTCCCATTGCTTGGCAGCCAAATTTTGTGGACTTGATGCCTTAGACCATGTGACCACTGGTGTGGGTAGACGTATAATGTATTTGACTTTCTTTTGAAGTCAGCGACAACTTGAGAATCTAAAATCATAATAATTTTAATATAGAATGGCAGTTCTACATCCCGTTAGCTATCCACATATCTCCACTAATGAACTAGGGTGAGAATGATGCAACACAATGTACCCACATTTGTAGAAACAAATATAGTTTTTGTGTGGATAATTCCCCCCTCAATACAATTATCTGAGATTAGAGTCTGTGTATCAGAAAATACGATGACAGAGTGGTCTAGATTAGAATCTTAAGGTTTTTACCCACTACAGCGTGCTACACCCCTCCAAGCCACCCCGTGGAACCTTCCATGTATCTCCCTCCAGAGGTCTGCCCATGAAACGTGACATTCCATGTATCTCCCTCCAGAGGTCTGCCATGAACGTGCTCAGTTGTGGAAGTACTGTTCATCCGGAAGGATTCTTCCGTTCATTTGAAAAATTTCATGAAAAATATATCTGTTAAGTTGTCGTGTACCCAAAATATTATAGTGAACATTTGCCTTTTGTTTACAACTTTCATCCTTTATTTATTTTAAGTATTTAACGGACACTTTCTGATCTGACTGATTATATCAGCGTACGAGAATTTCTATGCGCGATAACGAAATAACATAAACATTTGCCAGGAGAGATAGTTTTTCACATAACTTCCAGGGTTATTTTACATGTAACAATCAACATGAGACAGATAGATAGCTTTACTTCCTATGCGAAGGAAGTTGTGCAACGGATTTTTATTGCTAAAAAAAACGTCGACCCCGGCTGGGTTTGAATCCACGAACATCGAGTCCTGAGGCGAGCACTTTACCACAAGAGCACCGAAGTTGACATTAAATTATATTTACAAGGAAAAATACAATTAAATCACGCTGTTCGATGGCGATTATGTTGAATCCCACCTCAGTCAATAGGTACATTTCGACTACCAAAATGCACGGTGTGAATAGAAGGCTCACAATTATTCACAACACAAATGAACACGAGGCATGCCGGCAATAGACCAAAGCTCCGAAGGGTGTTGGAATGACACGGTAACGCATTCCTTCCGTGATTTCTTTCCATCCACACACGCACCCCCCCCCCCCCCCCCCCCCCCCACACACACACAAGGTGCGGCGAAAGGAAAAAACAACACACACACTCTAGAAACCTTAAGACTTGTGTCAAGGAAATTCCACAAGCAGTTTCCGTGCGCCGCTGTGTAATAGACGCTGCACCATTTGATTTCATAAGAAGCAGACAAAGGAAATCTATTGTCGGCGCCACCGAAGTGTAAGACGAGTTTACCCGTGTATACGTTCAATCTCCCCCTTCCTTGGTAATGCGTGGCTTCGTGAAACTCTACACACACATTTTAACATACATAACGTGAACAGTTATAAGCCTTCATTATGAAAACGTACAAAGTGATTTGTGTTTAACATACCACTTTCATTTTCTCCCGAGAGCTTCTCACTTTCATTAACTGACAGCTAGAGGACCTTCTGTCAGCTGGACAGATTGAAGGGGGACGTCTCTTGTGCATCCAGTGTGACATACAGGGAAGTGACAATCCTCAATGCGTCACAGTCACATGCGAGATGTCCTTAGAGGGCCTAGGCGATATATTAGTTGATTGTTTGGACTGTGAATTGTTCTCATCACTCAGTAGAACACTTATTGGTCAGCTATCAACGGACATACATTCCCATGTGAGGTATGTAGAGCAGACTGTATGGTTGGTCAAAAGGGGACAGTGTGGGGCAAAACGTATCACAGGTACAATTATAGCTATCTCTGCTTACCATGACAACCCCCAACTCCACAGTACTGTATAAGATGGTCAATAATATACTATTTTTAAACTTATCCAAAGATTATAAACAAATTGTATTTCTTATCTACTCCATACAAAATGGATGCTTTATGTGACAACTAACTTATCCTTGCACTTGAGTTTAATAAATCTTTCCAACACTTCTTATTGATTTGTCAAGAATTCATCAGCACATTGTGTACACCTATATTCAAAACACTGAGGGAATGTATGGGAAGAAACTCTAGATATGTAACGTGCACTTTCTGATCTGACTGATTACATCAGCACACGACTCATAAACTGCTTTTAATCTAGAACAGACAAAACACTGAACTTATTGATCGTTTATTCTTTACGAGAAAATGGGAATCCCACAATTTATCAATTAGAAATTGTTCGACCATGCCAGTATTCAAACCTGGGGTCCTAGTCTCAGTGAGTAAACACGTTCCCGACTGAATTAAGGTTTCAGTATATAGGAATGGTTATGTAGAACTGTGATCAAGTTCGTTCATTTATAAATTCTCATTTGTATAACCAGCTACTTTCACAAAATTCACTTTCAGAAACCTGTTCTAATTAGATGTTGTAAATTGCAATACCCACGGGAATAACCTCTAATTTAATGTAGCGTGACAGACGTAATAAGCTTCACTCAACTCTGTCGAGAACCGGAGTTTTCAAGATACTATGTCCATGTGTGACTTAAGGTGCAACATAAGGGAGCACGAGTAATTTTACAGTTTTTATAGCATTATATTTCTTTGGCCAAATTAGATAAAATATTTCTCCAGTATTAACATAGAATTTAGTTTTTCGCACATGCTATATCAACAGGTCTTGAATATCTGTCAAAGGGTGTCTTGGAATTTTGTCAACACATTTTCTCTTTATTTAAAAAGTTTTGACGAAATTTCCAGGACACTCTTGACAGATATTCAAGATCTGTTGATATTAGCATGTGCAGAAAACTAAACTCTACGTTGCTACTGGAGAAATAGTTGAACTATTTTGGCCGAATAAATGTAATGCTATAAAAACTGTAAAATTACTCATGCATCCCTTATGTTGCACCTTAAAGGGAGGCTGACTACGCGTATGTTGGATTATGGTTACACATCAATCAGGGCTTAAAATTATAAGAAGGGCTTGTATTGAGTCGATTTTTTTTAAAAGCACTGCGTCATACTACCTGTTCGGGATACATGCATTTGTGTATAAATATATATTACTATCTTCAACTGTTTCCACTCTTTGGCCGGACCAGTTTAGTATATGCCTCCGTATTCCTCTAGCCTTTCACTACTCCTCCTCCTTTAATCGCTTGCATTACTATTCTCTCACTTTAACCTTTTATTTTATCTTCTGATCCCATCTCATTCTTGGCCTCCCTTGTGATCTTTTTCCTAATCTTCATCTCCAGCCTTATCTTTGGTGTCCTCTCCTTTCTCATCCTCATTACATGATCATACCATATCAGTCTTACTCTGTCATCGACAGTCCAGTCTATTGCGAGAGTGACGCCTTAGACCATTCAACCATTGAAGCGGTTAAGAGTCTGTTTTCAAATACTGTGTTAGTTTTTAATCATGTTCTGGTACAATCAATGAGCTCATATAATGCATGTTTTATATTTATAATTAAAGAAAAACTTTCTTAGATCCATTACTGTTTCCTGCCTATGGCCTGGGTCAGTATTTTATTCAAGCCTTTTATTTATTTTCCACCACCTGTCAATTTAGGAAAAAACTACAGAGCTACATTATCTTTTATAAACATAGTAACAAAATAACAAGTTGATTAGTGACATGGTCAAATATACTACTAATATTAATAATAACAACAGTAAGTAATACAAACTGTGTCCAAATAATTTGTAATCAGTAGGATTCAGCGACAGTATGTTTGCAACTAGCTATCTTGCTTAATATATGGCTATGTTAAACACACCAACCAAAATTAAGATCAATAATTTATCACTAAGCAAGCTCATTAAATTTGATTAATTTTCAACCCTGAAAAAATTGTAACGTGGGACGGTTAACTAAATAAATGGGTCCTTATCCCCTGGGAGAGCTAGTAAAGTAAAACGGGCTCAATCCGGGGGACACTTTAATTAAACTTGGGGAACTTGGGGGAGTTCGAATTTCTTTTGGGTGTTCCGAGGGTGGTCTTTACTGTAAGATTTAACTTCCTCATCTCTACCTCCATTATCATACTATTACAAAGCCACGTGGCTGACTCACTTATATTAATGTTTACCTACTTCCAGATGAGCTAGAAATTTTAAATTTGGCAAAATTATAGCTTCTAGCCTGTACCGACAGTAAATTTCCAAAAAGTTAAAAAAATCAACTTCTAACCCCCGAAAAGAATTCAAAATGGCTGAGCAACTTTAAAGTCGATGCGGATCTTTCTTTGGAGGTCTCTTGTGGCTAAACGGTAAGACGTATCAAAAAACTGTTCTGGAAATACATTAGTTTACATCCATTTGCAAAGAAAACCCACCGGGGGTTTTGAGGGTGGAGCCCCCAACGGGCAAAGTGAGTTTAATGTATATAACCCGAAAGGATGGTAAGAAGTGGTGTAAAATAAAGAAAGTACCGGTGCCTGTTAACTTGTCGAGCCTCGCTACTGTGGTCATAGAGCGTTCCGTTACTACAGTTTCTTCCCTCTGTAAATAATGAGAGGATTAGTCATGCGTGGTCCATAGCAAGGTATTTATTAATAAGTAGGCATACACTCGATTAAACGGGAAAGTGAATTAACTATCAGTGTGCACTTGACTTTTAACACCTCCATTTGTTTACACTTGATGGAGAGTTAAATAAAACACTTTCTCCGTAAACAGATATCCTACAGGCGATTTATTACGTTTTCTCCATCTCTTCACCAATTGCGTTTTTATTTTATTAAAGATCGTGGGGACAGACTTATTACAACAATTTTTCGTGCAATAGATAAAAACAAATTAAAGCCAACCATGCCTTATATTGCTTAGAAAAAAAAATTGTTTTTGATTTATTTACTTTAAAGAGGTAGGTGTTTTTGTAACTTTCCTAATACATGACCTTTTGGCCAAAATAGAAAAATATATATTGCTTCAACAGATGTGTTTAGTTTGATTAAGTGTAAGACAAGGAAAAATAGCCTTAACTTCTTCGCCAAATATGAAAACTGAAGATGATAAATAAATAAATAAATAATACAGTCAACCCACACATCAAAAAGTCAGCTACCCGTCTCGGTGGTGTAGTTGGCTAACGCGTTAGTTTCGTGTTGAGCTAGATTGCCGAGGACGGGGAGATTTAGGTTCGAGTCTAGGTCTTGTTAACTGAGGTGGTTTTCCTAAATGGTTTTCCACTCTACCTCCACGCAAATAAGGGTTCACTTTCTATAAACTCAACCTTAATAATTCATAACCTATTAGTGTAATTAGTAACTAAGCGTGTAACCCGAACGGATAATAAGACGCGGTGCTAATATAAATAAAATAAATTTTAAATAAAAGTCAGTTAAACAATTATATTATAGTTTCAATCACAAAATATAGCCAATAAACCAGCCAATAAGCCAGTCAATAAGCTATATAACAATATATTCTACCAACAAGCTAATAAGTTCAGTCCAATAATCCAGTCAATAAGCATATATAACAATATATTCTAAAAACAAGCTAATAAGTCAGCCAATAATCCAGTCAACCAAATCAATAACCCATAAAACCATCCATCTTATAGTTCAGTCATGCAATTAGCCAATAAATTATACAGTCAATTAACTAATGACTCGGACAATCAATAGGGCAGACGATGATCAGCCAACAAGTAGACCACCAGCCAGCCTTAATGCCAGCCCATGTTGTATAACCACCCAGTCAAGCAGTGATACAAGCAGTCAGCCAGCCAAGTCAGATGATGGGAGTAACAAGAAGGCCGTTGATAAATCAGATCACGGAGAGACCGGTCCTGGTGGTAACAGCAGCTGTTTGTACATGCTGTGAGTGACCTACTTCAGTACAGACAGACCTACACTATGGGGTGTGACCTAGTGTTAGTGGGTAACCTACTCAGTACAGACAGACCTACACTATGGGGTGGCTGTGTTAGTGACCTACTCAGTACAGACAGACCTACACTATGGGTTTGGCTGTGTTAGTGACCTACCTCAGTACAGAGAGACCTACACGATGGGTGGCTGTGTTAGTGACCTACTTCAGTACAGACAGACCTACACTATGGGGTGGCTGTTGAGTGACCTACCTCAGTACAGACAGACCTACACTATGGGGTGGCTGTGTTAGTGACCTACCTCAGTACAGACAGACCTACACTATGGGTGGCTTTGTTAGTGACCTACCTCAGTACAGACAGACCTACACTATGTGGTGGCTGTGTTGAGTGATCTACCTCAGTACAGACAGACCTACACTCAGGGGTGGACCGGGCTACCCCAAAACCTTTCTGTTTGTTGTTTCTTGGTGTTTTTGGATGTTTATAAACAATTTCTAAAGCCAAACGTAAAAAATTTCCAAACTAGACTCTCAGCTCATTATAATAGTGTCTAGCAGTTAGAAGCATTTTCGCTCATGTCAGTAGAAAGTGGGAGCTGATATTTTAAGTGAAATTAACAGTGACTTAATCATAGACTAATGTAGCTTAAATAACCTCAGGAAATAAATTTAGTAATAACAAAAATATAAATAATTACTTCACTTCAACATTTCAGTTTACACTGAAAAATAACTTCTGTGGTGTTTACGAATGTATGCTAATGGCTGTCATAGCTGTAGTACCCTGGAACATTCCAGATCCCCCCCCCCCCCTCCCCATCCTTACGGCTACAATTCTCCTTAACTGACACCCAGAAAAACTATTAGATTTACTTTCACTTACTCATACGTTAAGTCAAAATGATCCACAGCTGTCACCTTTGATAGATATTATCAACACCTAATAAATAACACCAATGATACAGTAAAATTTTATAAATGTTGACCGTAAATAAATATATTTGTATTCTATAAAATAAGCTTTCTATGAATATTGGAATATAGCATTCTATACGCACCTTTCAATACTGGTCTGGACACACATCTCTAGATGACGTGACTACAATATATTATTATTATATTATTTATTAGCACTGCGTCTTACTACCCGTTCGGGTTAAACGCACTTACGCTAATGTGTAATGGTAGGGTGATTGTGAGATGAAATGGAGGACTACAGTTTAACGTGGAATCCGAACCACGGTGGAGACCTGGCATTTCCTACATTCACAAGTTGTGATTAATACACGTCTTGTCAGAGGTGGAGGAAGGGTTTTGTAATCAGATAAATATGTGCCGGGACCGAGGATTGAACCCGGACCTCCAGCTCAGAAGTCCGACACCTTACCCCTAGACCACCAGGTCACCGAACTACTATACTACCTACATATATTACTACTTAATAATTACTATACATAACTATACTACTACTATACTACTATACTACTATTAATACTTTACTATGATGAAAGTTTCCTTGCCCAATTTGTTTATGTGCTCCCCCATGTATCTGTAGTAGAGCGCACACCCAGCCCTTCGACTGGTTAATGCCCCCGCTACATCTGGGATAAGGCCCGTGCACTCGAGGGGAGACGTGAATAAATGCTGTAGTTTCTCAGTTGTCTTCCACACAGAATTTATATGTGCGAGCGAGAAAGTACTTACAAATTTTGCCGGATTAAGAAAATATCACGTGTCCGATCATGTAAACACAAACCAGTACTTTTTTTATATATATATTTTTGTTACGAGTTTACCAGCAGCGAGATATAGCATCGAATAGTAAATTAATTAATTGGGGGTTTATTAAAATCTACTAAATTAAACATAGATTATGTTATTTAAAACTATTTTTATTTGTTAGATTTTTAAATAATGATATTAATACTAACAATTTAATTTTATATATTTTGACTGTTTTAAATATTATAATAAATATTTATATTGATGTATAGTAATATAAAATATTTATATTAATCATATCAAGTATTGAATAGTAGCTATATTAATAATATACTAGTTAAAATTTAACTTTAATATCAGAAATAAATAAATATATTAATATGTAATAATTAATAAAAATCAATACCATTCTCGTTCTGTGTCAAGTAATAGCAAAGTTTTTTTTTGCAGTTTATCATGGCCACAGAGTTGTCTCGAATAACCGGGTAGTCTGTGACATAATAACCGGGTCGCCCAGTGGTATGAACAACAGAAATCATGTCGGCTAACAGCGGAGCTAATAGTTTTCCTCTCGGGGCGACAACCATTACGTCACTACGTATATATTTTAATATATCTCATTCACAATCTTGGTCATCATGTCTCCGTAGTAGATCTCACTATACACCGGATTAACGGTGACGTTGGAGGTTTGGTTCGACTCTCGGGTGAATGCACTGGAGTGGTTTTCCTGATGTGCTCTTAACCTTTTATATTTCCACTAACGAATGCGGGTGCAGTGCCTATCAACATCCTGACGCATTACTAACACTAAAATTTAGTAGTTGGTAATCCCTGGTGATAAACGTATCGGCTTTAAAGAAATGCATCGGTGAGCCCATAGACTAAGACGTCAGTCTCATCTGTACTGTTTTGTTGGTGGCAGAGAGCGTAAGGTTGGAATACCTGATAGGTGTACTAAATAGGTTTTGAACTAAATGGTTTCCCACTCTCGACCCACAAAATGGGTGTACATTTTAAATATATTCTATTTTTCTTTTAGTGTAGATGTGCGGGTAAACCTGATTCGCGTAAAAAAAACTGATATTAAAACATTGCTTGGTTGTTGTCTGGGTCTATTTTTCACATGAAATATGATTATACCCGCTTCGGTGGCCGCGTGGTATTTAATTTTATTAAAATTTCCCCCTGTTTTCTGAATGGTCTGTTAGGAATATCCGGAATTTTGAACCACCGGGGTTTTACTATATAAATTCCGTAGCGAAGGTTTAAAATCGAAACTTCAGATTTTTTAGAGGAAGAGTATTTATTCCTCAAGGTCACAGAGTTAAAATAGCAGCGCTTGTTGTACAGAACTTTTTTTTTTTACAATATATTCAACTTTCATATCTCCTTGAGTAGATGTGTTCCTATTACTTGCTATATTCTCAATGACAAACCATTATCATCATCTTAGAAGTGGTAATTGCTAAGGTTTAGTTTTGTAATCCGGAGTCACATCTCGGTGGATGGTTTTGTTTCGCTTGTTGTAAGACAACAATATGTTGTAATGTTTAGTAAGAGCAAGGATACTTACTTGTAACCTTAATCTAATGTTCGTGATAGGTCAGGCAATCAAGACACTTTCGAACAAAATAAAGAGAGACAAAAAAAAAAGGTCCATAGCCTTGATCGAGAAAACGGATTTATCAGAAAAACAAATGAAGTACCACTTTTACCTGTCGGTTCAGAACATTAAAAATAATATATTCTCACCCGCTTCGGTGGCTGAATCGTCTAAGACTTCACTGCTGATGATGGGAAGACCAGGGTGCGAATACCGGTTGGGTCTACTAACGGTGGTATTTCCACGATAGTTTCCGATTCTCCTTCGACGCAAATTCGGGTAGATTACCATTAAAATTCTTCCTTCCTCATCCCTACTCCATTATCATAATTATAATATAATGGTCAGTGACCTGGTGGTCTAGGGTTAAGGTGTCGGACTTCAGTACTGGGGGTCCGGGGTTCAATCCTCGGTCCCGGCACAGATTTATCTGATTACCAAACCCTTCCTTCACCTCTGACAAGACGTGTATTAATCACAACTTGTGAATGTGGGGAATACCAGGCCTCCACCGTGGTTCGGATCCCCGTTAAACTGTGGGTCCTCTATTTCATCTCACAATCATCCTACCATTACACATTAGCGTAAGTGCGTATAACACGAACGGGTAGTAAGACGTGGTGCTAATAATAATATAATATATCCGCATTACCTGAACACACGCAGATATATCACAACTAAGAACATAAATTAAAAATTCTTTAAATGGGCTGTACATATACATTTATATTTTATTTATAATTAACTCATTTACCTAGCCATCTATTCTTAAATATTTCCCTGTTAGAAAAAAATTAATTATTTTATTTTAAAAATCATTAATATATATATTTAAATAAAATCACATTTAGCATAATTAAGCCAAAGAAATGATGATTAAAAGCTAAATAAAGATTTTTGAAATACGTAACCAACATTAGATTTTGACCTAGGTACTTTTATGTCCTATTTACACCAATCTGAAATAGATGACATCTTTTAACAAATGGTCTAGTTTGATCAAGTTTTTTTAATCAGAAAATCTTGTGCTATTTACGAATATACAGCCACAATGAATGTATACAAATTAATATTTTGCTCTTTATGTGTTTGTATATCTAATTGTTTGTATGATCAAACATACATTATTAATTCAAGCTGAAAGATAAATTTAACTACGAATTGATTAATAATTAAATCCCTATTACGTTGACATCAATTCAATTCGTCAATATGAGCAGGTGAGTAGTTATTTTATTTGACTAGGACCCAGTAGGGCCAGCTACACTAGATAACTAGGACCCAGAAGTCCAGATTACCTGGGTGGTCAGGACCCAGTAGGCCAGGTTACACTAACTGACTAGGACCCAGTAGGCCAGGTTACATTAGGTGGTTAGGACCCAGTAGACCAGGTTACACTAACTGACTAGGACCCAGTAGGCCAGGTTACACTGGTGACTAGAACTCAGTAGACTAGATTACCCTGGGTGGATAGGACCCAGTAGGCCAGGTTACACTAAGTGACTAGGACCCAGTAGGCCAGGTTACACTAGGTGGTTAGGATCCAGTAGACCAGGTTAACTAACTGACTAGGACCCAGTAGCCAGGTTACACTAGGACTAGGACTCAGTAAGCCAGGTTACACTAGGACTAGGACTCAGTAAGCCAGGTTACACTAGGTGACTAGGACCCAGTAGGCCAGGTTACACTAGGACTGGACTCAGTAAGTCAGGTGTCACTAAGTGACTAGGACCCAGTAGGCCAGGTTACACTAGGTGGTTAGGAACCAGTAGACCAGGCTACACTAATTGACTAGGACCCAGTAGGCCAGGTTACACTAGGTGGTTAGGAACCAGTAGGCCAGGTTACACTAACTGACTAGGACCCAGTAGGCCAGGTTACACTAGGACTAGGACTCAGTAATACAGGTTACACTAGGTGACTAGGACCCAGTAGGCCAGGTTACACTAGGTGACTAGGACTTAATAGACTAATCTACACTGAGTGGGTTTATTTCAACTTTTCCAAGGTGATCTTCTACCCCTTGTTCATCAAGTCCTTCGGAAAAAGTCACCCCTACTCTTGTTTAATTAGTATCTATTAGAACTTCAGACTGGATCACGCTAGTTACAATTCAACTCCACATCAACGCAGGACTATCAACCGTGTTGATTACACTCATCAGATTGGACGAAACCTTTTTAGACAGTATTGAAATTTATCAAAAAAGGTAATTTACAATTAAATCCAAGTCAAGTGACCTACAACTGCCACTTTTGAACAACACCTATAAAACAATACTAATCATAGTATAATAAAATATCTCAACTTTGAGTGCCGAAAATGTTTGTATTTTCTAAAAGTTTCTTCTTATATGCATCTTAGTATACCTACAAGTACCTTACATTACTTAAAGTAGTTAGATTTACTCTGCATTACCCTGAAATGTAGTAAGCTTACCTTTATTTAGTCCACTATGCCTTAGCTTATAAAATAGAGCCATTGTGTAATCAGTCAAGGTAGACTGCTTCCTTGCTTGGTTCCACTATGGTGTAGCTTATAAGATAAGATCATGATGTAATCAGTCAAGGTAAGACTGCTACTTGCCTGGATCTACTATGGTGTAGCTTATAAGATAGAACATTGTGTTATCAGTCAAGTAAAAGGTTAGGGTTAGCAAAGTGTTAGGTTAACAACATATTTAAGAGTGACTTTTTAACACATGAAACAATGGTTATTCTTTATGAATATAACGTAATACTGATAATATTCGTTTTGTCTAACTTGATCAAACCCAAAAAAATATGTCAAATTAAAATTCGACTGTAGTGATGATAAGAACATGAGGAGTGAGGTCTACTGTTGCACATAACTACCAGTTGTAGGGAATGAGTCTACTATTCACAAACTACTGTTGTAGAGAATGAGTCTACTGTTCACAAAACTACCTGTTTTATGGGAATGAGGTCTACTGTTCACAAAACTACCTGTTGTAGGGAATGAGGTCTACTGTTCACAAAACTACCTGTTGTAGGAATGAGGTCTAATGTTCACAAAACTACCTGTTGTAGGGAATGAGGTCTAGCCTACTGTCCACAAAACTACCTGTTGTAGGGAATGAGGCCTACTGTTCACAAAACTACCTGTTGTAGGGAATGAGGTCTACTGTTCACAAAACTACCTGTTGTAGGGAATGAGGTCTACTGTTCACAAAACTACCTGTTGGAGGGAATGAGGTCTACTGTTCACAAAACTACCTGTTGTAGGGAATGAGGTCTACTGTTCACATAACTACCAGTTGTAGGGAATGAGGTCTACTGTTCACAAAACTACCTGTTGTAGGGAATGAGGTCTACTGTTCACAAAACTACCTGTTGTAGGGAATGAGGTCTAATGTTCACAAAACTACCTGTTGTAGGGAATGAGGTCTAGGCCTACTGTTCACAAAACTACCTGTTGGAGGGAATGAGGTCTACTGTTCACAAAACTACCTGTTGTAGGGAATGAGGTCTACTGTTCACAAAACTACCTGTTGTAGGGAGCGAGGTCTACTGTTCACAAAACTACCTGTTGTAGGGAATGAGGTCTACTGTTCACAAAACTGCTTGTTGTAGGGAGCGAGGTCTACTGTTCACAAAACTACCTGTTGGAGGGAATGAGGTCTACTGTTCACAAAACTACTTGTTGTAGGGAATGAGGTCTACTATTCACAAAACTACCTGTTGTAGGGAATGAGGTCTACTGTCCACAAAACTACCTGTTGTAGGGAGCGAGGTATACTGTTCACAAAACTACCTATTGTAGGGAGCAAGGTCTACTGTCCACAAAACTACCTGTTGTAGGGAATGAGGCCTACTGTTCACAAAACTACCTGTTGTAGGGAATGAGGTCTACTGTTCACAAAACTACTTGTTGTAGGGAATGAGGTCTACTGTTCACAAAACTACTTGTTGTAAGGAATGAGGTCTACTGTTCACAAAACTACCTGTTGTAGGGAATGAGGTCTACTGTTCACAAAACTACTTGTTGTAGGGAATGAGGTCTACTGTTCACAAAACTACCTGTTGTAGGGAATGAGGTCTACTGTTCACAAAACTACCTGTTGGAGGGAATGAGGTCTACTGTTCACAAAACTACCTGTTGTAGGGAATGAGGTCTACTGTTCTCAAAACTACCTGTTGGAGGGAATGAGGTCTACTGTTCACAAAACTACTTGTTGTAGGGAATGAGGTCTACTGTTCACAAAACTACCTGTTGGAGGGAATGAGGTCTACTGTTCACAAAACTACTTGTTGTAGGGAATGAGGTCTACTGTTCACAAAACTACCTGTTGGAGGGAATGAGGTCTACTGTTCACAAAACTACCTGTTGTAGGGAATGAGGTCTACTGTTCACAAAACTACCTGTTGTAGGGAATGAGGTCTACTGTTCACAAAACTACTTGTTGTAGGGAATGAGGTCTACTGTTCACAAAACTACTTGTTGTAAGGAATGAGGTCTACTGTTCACAAAACCACTTGTTGTAGGGAATGAGGTCTACTGTTCACAAAACTACCTGTTGTAGGGAATGAGGTCTACTGTTCACAAAACTACCTGTTGTAGGGAATGAGGTCTACTGTCCACAAAACTACTATTGTAACTGCTTATGAGCGTGAGTCTAGTCTCCATAGAGGAACGCAGTTAAAGCTACGAGTCACAATCACTTATTACTTACCGACAATCAAAACACATCTTGGCAATCAAACAAACTAAAACACCCAGCCAAGTAGCACTGCCCACGTCACACGAGTCGCCTGCCACGCGTGTAGTCTAACCCCCTGTCTTACCTAGGAGAAGGTACCACATGTTGTTGTCTGCACACACCGGTTCAATAAGCTCCACACCGCACACCAACAACGGATCTGGGTGAGATCTAAGGCGCGGGAAGGCGGGGGGGCCTGCTTTATACTATGTGACACATACCGAGAGAAAGGGAGTACCCCATACCCTCTCTCTTCCCCCCTTTACAAGGAGGGGGAGGAGACATAGTCCGCAAACCCCTTCTCCATTCACCCCCTCACAATCTCACGCTGCATACAGAGTTTTGGCGGAACAATTCGATCAAGGTAAATAGTCGGTTTGAATAAAATTAGACCCTCCTTGTAGACAGTATATAGGAGTGTCAAACATCGACATTAGTAAATGCATAGGTTCGAACCCAGTACGGGTCGATTGTTTTTTTTTTTCTTGAGTGATAAGAATCCGTAGCACAACTTCCTTCGGAGGGGAAGTAAAGCCGTCAGTTCCAAGTTGATTGTGGAATGTAAAATAACCCTGGATAGTATGTGAATAGATCTTTCCCGGCAAAATGTGTGGTCTCTTTCTCACTCACTCATAGAAATTCTCGTGTGCTTATATAATCAGTCGGTTAAGAAAGCTCAATTTAAACACCTTTAATTAATTAATTAATTACCCGCCTCGGTGGCGTAGTTGGCTAACGCGCTTGTCGTGTTGAGCTCGACTGCTGAGGACGGGGAGATCGAGGTTCGAATCTCAGTCGGGTGAACTGGGGGTGATTTTTCCTAAAATGGTTTCCCACTATCCCTCCACGCAAATGCGGGTTCACTTCCTCTAATTCAACCTTACTAATTCCTAATCCATTAGAGTAATTAGTACTTAAAGCGTATAACCCGAACGGGTAGTAAGACGTGGTGCTAAATATTATTATTAATTAATTAATTAAAAGAGTAGAGGTAAGCTTAGGGAATAATTCTATTCTATGAAATTACGCTTCTATGATACAACAGCTACATTAGTCCCATGGTTTCTTTGGTGCTGAGTGACAGCTGCTAAACACATGCTTTTGCAGATCATGTGGTTCGGCGTAGGGATACATAATTTGGTCTGGTAACTTTTCAAAGCCATCAGCTGTGAGCTGTCAGTCAGCACCAAAGAAACCATGGGGCTACTGTACTGGGAAACAAATGTTTCAGAGGGCCGACAGCCATTTTACCTTTTGGAACAAGACGGTGTACACGTGCCAAATAAGGTGGAGTTTTATTACCTTAAGATTGTTACTTTCTCGTACACACGATGTAGAGAGAAAGTTTTGTGATATTGAAAAATCCGACCTGAAGATTTTTTTTTTACTTGCCAAATTTTTGTTTATGTCTTTAACACCACGTCTTACTACCCTTTCGGATTATATTCTTATGTAGTTATTAAGCTAATAGTTTTATAGATTAGATAGGTTATATTTATATAAAGTGTACTAGCATTTGCGTGGATTGAGAGTGGAAAACTATTTCGAAAATGCACCCTCAATACATCTGACCAAGATTCGAACCTCGATCTACCCGTCATCGGCAATCTAGTTTACTTAAAGAATAACGCGTTAGACCATGCGGTCACCGAAGCGTCTTTTATTATCTTACAGCTTTTTTGTTTAGGTGGAGGGTATATAGGTGTATATGTATGTATAACTTTACTTAATTAAGGTGACCTGGTGGTCTAGGGTAAGGTGTCAGACTTCTATGCTGGCGGCCGGGTTCAATCCTCGGTCCCGGCAAAGATTTATCTGATTACCAAACCTTCCTTCACTCTGACAAGACATCTTGTGAATGTGAGAATGCCAGGTCTCCACGTGGTTCGATTCCACGTTAAACTGTAGGTCCTCCATTTCATCTCACATCACCCTACATTACACATTAGCGTAAGTGCGTATAACCCGAACGGTAGTAAGACGCGGTGCTAATAATAATAATTTACTTAATTTTTTTTAGAGATATTAATGATAGCTTTCCGTCAATAAATAACAACCAGTCTGCCTAATGACATAGCAACGACAATATCAAGCTACTTTTTCTTTTTAATGACTCGCGTCAACTGAAGCCTCACTTAGAAGAATGTATGAGTGGCAAAATATCACCCAATTTCAAGACGTTTAAAGGAGCGAGTCATCTAAATATTTACTCAGAATAGGGAATTAACAACCACATCACCATTTTTTTATAGTAGGATTTTGTTAAGAAGAAAGGTTAAGAAAATACAATTTTTTATAGTAGTCACATTAATAACATTTTGCCTTATTATTATAGTTATTTTATAGGTTTTTATAATTTATATAAAAGTGACAGCTGCAGATGTATAAATACATGAAAGTATTATTATTATTATTTATTATTATATAGCACCGCGTCTTACTACTCGTTCGGGTTATACGATTTAAGTACTAACTACGCTAATGGATTTGGAAGATTGAATTAGAGGAAGTGAACCAGCATCAGCGTGGAGGGAGAGTGGAAAACCATATAGGAAAAACTACCCCCAGTTCACCCGACCGAGATTCGAACCTCGATCTCCCCGTCCTCAGCAGTCGAGCTCAACACGACTAGCGCGTTAGCTAACTACGCCACCGAGGCGGGTTACATGAAAGTAAATTTAATAAATTCTCTAGGTGTTAGATAAGATTCTTCCTATGAAACTTGTACTGTAACTAACCTGGATTGATTCTTATAGCTTGAAATTGTCCTAGTGAGGAAGAAAGTAATTAGCTAATACTTCATAATTAACATCAAAATGAGGTTTCGAACTTGATAAGATAGTCAGAACCAATCAAGGACATTCAATTCGGGATTTTAATACCATTTCTAAAACACTCTAATATTAAATTGTGTTTTTTTATAATTTTGAAGGCTCAATCGATTTATATAAATCTTGTACTACATAACGAATCGGTTCATGTCTTTCTCATCTGACAGGGATTTAAACCTTTATCTCCCCGTCATCGGCAACTGAACATATAGAACAGGGTTATACTAACCGGGGGTGTCCATACTTCTAGGGAGTGTGGGAAACCAAATAATGGGGGTATGGGTAGAGATGAACATTTTCCGGGAAATTTTTGCGTAGTGGTGGCTTGCGGTGGAGGATTTAAATTGTGGAGGGTTTAAATTGTGGAGGTTTAAATTGTGGAGGGTTTAAATGTGGAGGTGGCACTAGAGCTATTGTACTTCAAATATAGTGTGTTAAGAGAAGAGTGGGTTATAAGAAGGAGAAAGGTGAATGCGAGTGGAGGAGGGATAGATAGGAAGCACGGGGGGGGAGACACATGTCTCGACAACCTTGATGATGAAAAATTGAAGTATGATTTATGAACATAGCGGGTTTACAAAAGCACATTAATTTGTTTCCTTACTACTTTATTTTAGCATCGCATCTTACTACCCGTTCGGGTTATACGCCTATGTACTAAACTCTTATGAGTTAGGGATGAATAAGGTTGAATTTACAGGAATTACAACCGCATTTGTGTGGAGAGTAAGTGAAAAACATTTGGGGAAAATCGTCCCTAGGTGCACACGAATCGAACCCCCATCTCTTTGTAAACGGCAGTCTTAGTCTATTGCGAGAGTAGCGTATTGGACCGCGCGGCCACCGAAGAGGTGTTTCTTTTTAATACTACTAATACCACTACCACTATTTATTATTATTACCGTTATTATTATTAGCCATTTACTTACTTGAAATTAATCAAAACAAATAGTAATTGAGAATTTTCCGTCTCACATCTCAAGGTATGGGACTAGATCTACGAACAGTTTTAAAAAAAGAAGGTTGTTTTTAGATTTAAATAAGATTTCACCTTTCTCAATACGGATCTAGGTGGCGAGGTCATTCAGCTCAGTATCAGAATACACTCAAATGCTTATATTATATTCAGGGGTGTTGGGGTGGGTAGGGGTGGTAATGATCTAGATCTTGGCCATTCAAACTTACCTTACCTCTGCTCAAATGGCGTATGGAGGAATTAATTTCTGAGGTGGGGGCACCATTAAGGCAAACCTCATTATCCCCAGGAAAAAAATAATAATCCCCAGATGGTAAGATGATAAGTGAGAATGATGATGGTGGAAAGCAGAGGGGACCTACATTTAATGTGGGATCCGAACCACGGTGGGAGGCCTGGCATTCCACACATTCACAAAGCGTGAAAGCACACACTTTACCAGAAGTGAAGTAAGGGTTTGGCAACTAAATAAATGTGTTCTAGGACCGGGATTTGAACCCCGTACCTCCAAAATATAATACTGAAACCTTACCCTTAGACCACCAGGTTCCCCCCACCCCCATATTATTATCATCGAACGGCCTCAATTGGAAGTCATATTTGTGTAAAAATTGTATGTTGTGTGTGGCGAATGACATAACGAATGTTACGAGGTTATATCTTGGTTGGGTGAACTGGGGGATATGGGGTTCATAAATAGTTTTCTACTCTCGGGACCTGTCCACTCTACCGCCGGTCAATTGTCGGAAGTTATCGATACATTCCTTCATTGACAAAATTGTGATGTGGGAATGCCATCACCGTGTTCGTCCACGTTAAACTGTGGTCTCAACACCCTATTACTAGCGTAAGTGGTTAACCCGAATGGTAGTAAGCGGGTCTAATATTAACTCTCCTCCACCCGAATGTGGGTTCACTTCCTTCAATCAACCGTCCCCATTTCTAACCATAGCGTAATTAGAACATAAGCGTAACCCGAACGGGTATTAATACGCAGTGGTAAATAAATAGAAAAAAACACCTCGTTCAGTCATTCTCTTCTCTATATTTATTAAATTCACTTTAACTGCACTTTTAGCAACACATTTGTAGTAGTCATAGTAGTATTAATAAGCCTTTTAAAAGTCAAGTCTGACGTCAATCATGAACCCACACACGTAATATATCATTCCCCCATTATCCTCGACCAAAGAAATCCTCACAGATCATTGGCCCACAGCTAGCACATACTGAAACGAAGGGAGGGTGACATATTCTTTAAAATGAAAAAATAAATAAATCTGTACATGGTAATCGAACCAGGGACTTTTGGATTGGTACACCAACGCTCTTACCATTGATCTATTCAGAAGTCCTCCCGTGCTCAGGGTCATTCTTCACTCATATTATAAGTCAGAGCTGTGATGGACGTGAGCTATCAGATAACGCAACCATTGAAAGGGCCTTATGTTGTCGATAGTAGAGTCGGATAGGTCAGTGGCCAGAGCATTGGCGTACTAAACCAAAGGTCTCGAGTTCAATTGCCGTGAACAGATGTATTTTTTTTTTTTTTTAATTTTAAAGACATTATATAAGAATTTGACTGTATTCTGGTGAGGTTTCTGTGAACGTGACTGTATTCTGGTGAGGTATCTATGATCGTGATTTATCTTGAATCATTCCCTAGATAGCACGATCGGACCATAGAACCAGTCCCAACAGACAAAAAATTAAATTATAAAAAACAACTCCAAGCAATTACTGTCAAACGAGACAGTTAATATTAATGGTTGGAAAGGAAGTAGTGGCAAGGTCGGACTGGACTGTAGTTGTGTTTGATCCTGTGACCAGTGCTGTCATGATATTCAGGGAGTGGAATGAGGGGGACTACCTTAGGCAGGGAGGAACACTGCAAGGTCATCACCTCAACAGGAACCTCCTGTGTTTGATCCTGTGACCAGTGCTGTCATGATATTCAGGGAGTGGAATGAGGGGGACTACCTCAGGCAGGGAGGAACACTGCAAGGTCATCACCTCAACAGGAACCTCCTGTGTTTGATCCTGTGACCAGTGCTGTCATGATATTCAGGGAGTGGAATGAGGGGGACTACCTCAGGCAGGGAGGAACACTGCAAGGTCATCACCTCAACAGGAACCTCCTGTGTTTGATCCTGTGACCAGTGCTGTCATGATATTCAGGGAGTGGAATGAGGGGGACTACCTCAGGCAGGGAGGAACACTGCAAGGTCATCACTCAACAGGACCTCCTGTGTTTGATCCTGTGACCAGTGCTGTCATGATATTCAGGGAGTGGAATGAGGGGGACTACCTCAGGCAGGGAGGAACACTGCAAGGTCATCACCTCAACAGGAACCTCCTGTGTTTGATCCTGTGACCATGCCTGTCATGATATTCAGGGAGTGGAATGAGGGGGACTACCTCAGGCAGGGAGGAACACTGCAAGGTCATCACCTCAACAGGAACCTCCTGTGTTTGATCCTGTGACCAGCGCTGTCATGATATTCAGGGAGTGGAATGAGGGGGACTACCTCAGGCAGGGAGAACACTGCAGGTCATCACCTCAACAGAACCTCCTGTGTTTGATCTGACAGGCTGTCATGATATTAGGTGGAATAGGGACTACCTAGCAGAGGAACACTGCAAGGAAATTACCTCAGGAATTCTGAGGTGAAATGGGCGTTGACTTGTGCCCTGAAAGCTGATGTTGGAGGGGGGCGGGGAATGAAAGCTGAAATTTGTCCTTGTTGCGTTGAGTGGACAAAGCCGATGAGGGTGAGAACTTGTCATTAGCTTAAGAACTCATCACGGGATTATATTCTAACTAGCCCCCTTCCCCGTAAAAAAATATTGTAAAGAATCCTGTAAAACAAAGCTTCAAATCATCCATCATGTCAATAGAAAAACAAAAATTTTACTTTTTTTTAAAAATACAGTTCTACCATCACTGTATAGCCCCCTCCCTCTTTTTATCCTCCTTCCTATTTTCATCTCATTCCTCTTTCCTCACCCCTACCCCCCGCCCTCTTCACCAACCCCACTTTCCTTTCAACAACTTTTTTTTCCAACGACTATATAATATACTATCGACATTTTTATGAGGAATAAATTAAATTTTCAAAATAAAATATAGCCTATGCTACTCTCTGATAATGTAGCTTTATATTGGTAAAATAATTTTTAAAATCAGTCCAGTAGTTTTTGAGTTTATCCATTACAAAAAAAAAAAAAATTCCTCTTTATAATATTAGTATAGATATAGATATACTGTTGATTCTATTTAGGTGATCGTGTGAGCCTTCAACAAGTCTCTTTTCCCACTGAACCAAGAGAACGCGTGCTACGTGTGTGTCTCAGCTAACAGATCTGCTCCAAGCTCGCGGTTAGACATCAATCTGTTATACTGTTATTCTGTTATTTCGTGCGTGTTGTCTCTGTTTACTGAGTTTTCCTCGAGTGAAATGTCGTGTTACGATCTCGCAGTAAGTGTGTGACTTGCAAACTTGGGCAACATTGCTTCATGCTGACACCCGGATGGACACGCCGGAGTTCACACGGTGTCGGGCGCGCAATCCTGACCCCTTGTTATTATGAACCAGGTATCCATCAGTTGATTGGTAGGAGGGAGGGGGGAGGCTATTAATCAGTACACAGGGTCAACTTTGTTCACATTGCAAACTTAATTAATATCTTAGGATTTTGGCAAGAAGAACTATTTATAAAATACAAACCGGTTTCTTTACAATCAAGAGTTTAATTAATTAATTTTAAAATATTACATAAGAAAATGTATAATTAAAAAATTGGATTATTCCAAACCATCATGATTTCCCATGAAATTCCTATTTACATCAATGTTAAAAAAAAACATTTAATTTTAATTTTAGAAGGAAATACTTGGATAATTAGAAACCTATATAATATTGTTGATGTTTCGCGTGTGTACTCATTTCAATAATTACTAATCGAACTTTATTAAATCATCCCATATTTCTAGAATTTCAAAATAAAGTTATAGCTATTGATTGGCGCATGATAAAGTATAACGTGGATATCTCTGCACTGGTGGCGACCGGTTTAACTAAAATAGGGGATGTGTTGTCTCGGCTTTCATCGCTTCTGTGGGACGGTAAGAGATGTGAAAGAAAACAGTATCGATACTTTACTCATATCGATACATTCCTATCGATACTAGTATTATTTTACTCGCTACTTTTACTGATATTAGTACTCGCACTCCAGTATCGAGAGACATAACTTTGCTATCTTCACTCATACTGGTATTAAATGTTTACTGGAGTGGACTGAGAAAGAACAAATGACAATATTTCTCAATCCTCACTCATTTTCTTCAACTCTAGCATTCAATCTCTTTTAGCTCATCATAATTCAGAGCTGTTCTATCATCTTTGTTTATCAATACATCCTGATACCTGACCGGGTTAGTACCGACCGGTCTACTACCCCTTCCTCTAACAATGAACACGCTCATCACAAACTAAACAAACTAAACTTTTGTGGAACTCAATAAACTCAGTCAACTCAAGGGTGCTTCAAGCAGACGAAGCAGAAAAGTTTATGTGCGTTGTTAAATCGGATGAAGCAGGGCGTCCATTCTTCTATTGTTTGTCAAAAGTTAATAATCTATTTTGTAATTTTCCGATTAATTGAATTTAACCAAATATTTAAAAAACATAAAAGGATTTTAACCCTATATCATCTAAATTTTAATTAACTTGTTACTACTTTTGATGAAAAAAATATATTTTACTTACCAACTTTTTATAGTGATATACCAATTAATACTTAACGAGATACAATAATAGTACTTATCCCAAATAGGTTTTTTATTTATCCATCACTCACTAACGAATATTTAAACCGTACCTGGCACAGATTTATCTGATTACCAAACCCTTCCTTCACCTCTGACAAGACTTCTTGTGAATGTGGGGAATGCCAGGCCTCCATCGTGGTTCGGATCCCACGTTAAACTGTAGGTCCTTCATTTTCATCTCATAATCACCCTACCATTACACATTAGCGTAAGTGCGTATAACCCGAACGGGTAGTAAGACGCGGTGCTAATAATAATAATAATAATAATAATAATAATAATAATTTAAACCGTACGAGACACATTACACAATCGCTTGTTCAACTGTAGATTTGTTACTAGTGGTATTTTGTTCGATCCAACCAGAAGATTGGTGGTAAAACAGAACTCTCTCTCTGTCTAAACATCGTCTTTAATATCGAAATAAATTGTTTCCTTCTCGTATTATCTAGAATACCTGTTGAGTTATCACTATTACTCGAAAGAAAACCACAAGTTTATATTAAGTGAACACAACCGTAAGTCGACCGCAAAAAATACTTAAATCACTTCAACCATGAGCTTAATACTTGTTATAGTAGATCCATACGACTGATTTCAGTGAGCACTGTGTGGTGAAACATTACTAGCATATATATTACGTTAAACCCTGCGTGGTGAAACATTACTAGCATATATATTACGTTAAACCCTGCGTGGTGAAACATTACTAGCATATATATTACGTTAAACCCTGCGTGGTGAAACATTACTAGCATATATATTACGTTAAACCCTGCGTGGTGAAACATTACTAGCATATATATTACGTTAATCCCTGCGTGGTGAAGCATTACTAGCATATATATTACGTTAATCCCTGCGTGGTGAAGCATTACTAGCATATAGATTACGTTAAACCCTGCGTGGTGAAGCATTACTAGCATATAGATTACGTTAAACCCTGCGTGGTGAAGCATTACTAGCATATATACATACAGAGCGAAAAATTGAGAATTTTTTTGTTGTTTTCACATGTAAATACGAAGTCACCTTTATGATAAAAGTTCTATTGTATTTTTTGTGCGTAAGTTTTCGTTTTGAACTGATATTTACTAACTTTAAAAAATGGTGAGGTAAAGTAATATTTTAATTATAATCACATTCATATCTACTGGTAAAATCTTTTATATATACGAAAAGTTTAAACATTAGTAATGTAAAATTAATGTAAAATAAAATGTTGGGAATAGTCCTATATGTTATTCCAGGACATACTCTACCAACGTACAAAGATTCATTCCATTCGAATCCGTTCAGCAGTTTTGGCGTGATTTAGTAACAAACATCCAAACACACAAACTTTCGCATTTATAATATTAGTAATATCTTGTCATAGTTTAACACTAGAAACAAAATTGATATTTTCATTTTTTCATAGAAATCAATATAATGGTACTTAACATAAACGGAAATTTCCCATTTTGATCATTTCTTGCGCAATTATTTCAGATACAAAATAACTTTTCATATTAAATATGCAGTAGTATTAATTAAATATAAAAATCTTTTACTTGACATATGTATTTTAATAAAACTAATATTTTCTGTTCTATGAACAAACATATATGTTTTTTTTATGGAGCACTTCGAAAATGAAACTGATTTTTATTATTTTTGGTGGACAGATATATTTATCTTCCTCGAATTGGTTCTGTAACAGTGTATACTATTTCATTCGTGCTCTTTGGTGAAATATTTATGAACCAATGTATAGTAATTGGTTTTTAAGATCTTAATAGTTTTTAATTAATGTCTCTATTTCAAGGTAAAAGAAAGGGTATGTTTTTGCAGAGAAACATACCATTTATGTAAATAAAAAAAACCTCTCCTATAAATCTAACATGTATATTATTTTAAAATAAATGGCATGGCAAACTGTATGATCGATGATCGGAAGAAGAACCAAATTCTATAAAATTTTAGTTTTAAAAGCATATAAAACTAGTTTTGTAATATTTTGGAAATACCCTTAACCTACCACCATCCAATCTTGTCTTCACTCTGCCATAGCTTGGTGGGTTCATGTTATCTAACCCTATATTTGGACTAGTAACATTTAGAGTTTCCACCTACACACATCCCGTTTCATTGGGTTATGTGGCTTAAGTACTATGTAACCATTACTGGCATTAAAATAAATAGTTTGGAAACTATATAAATTATATGGCCTTTACCCTTGAAACAAGACTATTTTCACTTGAAATAAAAGTTTTATATTTTAAATATCTGAATGTTTACTATACATGATGACCCAAACAACTTTGTTATTAATACACGCAATAACTTGGCACTCACAACTTCACATATATGTTTTAAAAGCCTTCACGTTACCTGAGCTGGATACTAACCAAGCTAGAGTTGAACAGAGGAAAACGATCAACTGGTCAACTGGGTCTACTCTCAATTATGTTCAATGGCTAGCACAAGATAGACAGATTAGCTATTAGTAAGTAATATTCTTTCATTGATAATACACATTTATTTAATCAAACGTAGACCTACTATTATTGTTTTGTTAGCAGCTAACATAATTAATATACACATTTTAATAACGTTTCTCAGTATCGATTTAAGTAAAGGTGATTTTATTTTAATTAGTAAAATAATAATGTTTTAGGATTAATTAGTAGTGTTTTTGTGTTCTCAAATAAATATGATATATTATTTAGAAAGTATCCATGAGAAATTGAAACATTTAGTCATAGGGTGTGATTAAATTAATTGTAATATGGCACTCACCATTTTGAAATAACTGTTCTTAAAATAAAAATATTGATTTTTCTCATATTATGTTCAAGAAATCAAGTGAAAACGATTTTACTTTTATTTAAGTTTCATTTTAAATCAGTTGAAACGTTTTATAAAAACATTTGTTGTTGAGAAATGTTTTTCATTCAAATGTATTAAAATTTATTTTCACTATAGCTTATCACCTAAAATGTTAACACAATAGTTTCTGAACAATTTATTATAGTGTACCAGTATTTAAAATCTTGAATAAAATATATCTAATATAATAGGGTTATTGATTGCAAATATGTCACTAGAAATGTTCTACAAATTATTTTCAATTTTTATTTTTGTTTCAAATAAACACGATTCTATACATATACATTTTAAAACTTCTAAACCAACAACTTTTTACCAAATTAAAGAGTATGAAAGTTTGTGCTAGGTCAATAAAATTTTAACTTGTTTCTGGGGTGCATCACACCTCTAGGGAATACAACATTTTGAAAGGGTTGGGTATTTTAACAATAGTTTTATATAGTTTTATTATTTGTAAATACACTGATTAGAAACCCAGCTTTGAGTTGAGTCTTTGAAGGCCTGAGGTAAATAATGCTTATCTAGCAGATACCTTAGTGGCTGTGTCAATAAATAAGATAAATACATTTTAAGAATGATAAAATTAAATATTAAAATTTTAAAATTAAATAATATTACTTTTATTTACCATTTTAATATTAAATCATACTTACAGCTTGCCATACGGAGTCGGAGTTATCAAGAAATTTGTCCCAGACTGTTCCAATATCCATTCCAAAGAGGAAGTAGAATATAAAATGGTTAGTGTTTAGGTCATAATGTTAGTGTTACAAGGTCACGGCCATACTTGCAACCTGGTCACATTGACAAAAAAACAAACGCTGTGACCAGGACGCCAGAATGTCAAGAAATGTTATTTATATGGAGATCCAAAATTTCTCCCACTTCTGACACCAAATGATTCTGTCAATTTTCTGTAGCCGCGTAGTATAATCGTCCTTATAAATAACAAGGCATTGGAATAGACAATCTATGCTGACATGAGCCGCATAGATTGAAAATAGTAGCTATGATATTTCATATCCTGTTTCAAACTAGTCTATTTGATTATATTGCAAAAAAAAGATATGTAGCTAATCATGAACATGGGCACTGTAAACGCATAAGTAGAGTTACTGTTGACTAAAATCCAAACAACTTGGATGTATTGTCTTATAATAATGACGTTGAATACAATACTTTATAGGATTAGGTAACTAGGTTGTGAAACATTTTACAATAAATTACAGGCTATTGCCGGTACATTAAAAAAATATCCAAACTTATTTATATTAACAAAATATTACCACTTCTAAGCATATTAGAATAATTGTACATGTATGATTAATGGCTAGTCTATTACAAAGTAATATTTATTGGAGTTGGATTCAAAACTATTTTTATAGACTAACCATTGATAAACGAGCAATTCTGGTAAACGTCTATAGTATTAAAACTCTTATGAATTCGTAATTTTTTATTAAAGCTACAATGCATAGTTTCTGGAAAGGCGATACTTCACAGGGTGGTCACTCATAGAGAAAATTGCAAAAACCGGGAATTATCCTGAACTTGGAACATCAGGATTGGCATAATGGAAAAATTCCTTGAATATTATCATCTATTGGGAATTCAAAAATTCCAAGAGATTTTATATGAGGACTTGTCCAGACTAAGCCATGTGAATTTTTTTTAATTCAATTTTGTAAAAAAAAAATCTCAAAAAATTACACTACTTAACATCTGTAGTATTAACACGGCTGCCACCATGTCTTGTCTAACTAATCAAAGATACCCTATTTAATAATAAAAAAAAAAGAATTAAGTGTATATACCCCCACCCTGTTGGCCTTTCATGTCAGAATGGTATTTGTAAGGTTGGTGGGATTTGTAAGTTTGGTAATAGCAAATAACTGTGGGGTTTGTTTTAATCTGATTTATTGAGAAATAATAATTAAGCTACTAGTGTATAATGGGATATAGGGTTTAGAGCTAATTGAAAGAGTTACAAAAAAAAGTAAAAACGGTGACGTCTTCAAGCCCGTCTAGAACAGACCAGACCCGTCGGTTCACTGAGCCTGGCCTATCCCGAGTTAGTATTTCCACAGCCGTCAACAAATAGCACCAGTCTCACCTCCAAGGAAAGAACTGTTCACTTGATTATAAGTGAATAAAAAGATTAGTTCTAGGTCAAAATTAGTTTATTCTAGTCTACCTTGTTAATGATACTTTTAGAATGTTTCTTAAAATGTTAGAATTAGAACCTTAAGAAAAAGTACATATAAACATTAGATTAATATTTAGCACAGGGCAATGCTGTATGTATATTACATAAAATATTGGTTTTAAAAAAAGGAATTTACTCTTAAAAGAAAGAAAGAAGATTTCGACTCCTAACCAGACTATTCTAGTAATCAACAACATCGTCCCCTCTCAAAAAATTATGTCCTGGTTCCCCAGACCAAACTACCCCTGGATCTAGATTTAGATCATTGATTGGGCCCCATCTCACAACTGACCATAGGATCCAAGATAGCTCGCTGAGTCTAAGGAGGTTCAAAGCAAACAATAAATGCTCAGACAGCCCTACCCCCCTTCCCTCATATAACTGGGATGAATTTTAGTGGTACGTTACCACCATCCTCCAAAAATAACCCACTCTAAATATTGCAGCCCAAAAGTTGCGATAGGGAGATGCGACAAATCAGCAGTCTGTGCCCTGGTCCTCCTTGTTATGACCCCATAGCTTGTTGAACGACCGTCCGGCGCTGGTCTGTGCTTATCTAACGCTGACTTCTAGTGGGGGGAGTGGGGTCCTCCGTTGTACAGAACAGTGACTCAGGTTGTATGATATTCTCCCCACAAGCTGGTTAAACCTGGTAGCTAAGTATGTATGGCACTCTGGACTATCCCACACTTGAAACTAACGTATTTATGGTCAGCCCCCTTTTTCCTTTCTTAAGGTCCAAAGCTTAATTTTATACAGCCAAAAGGGAGAGGTGTTTCCCTTGAGATCCTAGTTTTGACAAAACTTTATGTTGTGCAATTTGGTAAAACAACCAGATGCTGTTTTTAACGCGACCCATTCTAAATGCCCGACCACTGAGTCAGGAGAGATAATGGTGTGAGTTCCTACACTTACGTCATTCTTACAGTCTCTAGTTTAGCTTAGACTGAAAGCTATGACAAAATGATTTTATTAATAATTTATAAAGAAATATAGTGTTCAAAAACTATTCAGGTGGCGATCACTCTAAATTTATTCTATGGCCATTCCAAGTTATAAAATTTGCTTGTTAAATACCTCTCTAAATAACTTTTTATGAATCTTATTTTCTGAAAGATTCTGGTCGAGTAACATTCCAAATATCTTCCAAGGGTATCCAAATTTCAAAAATTTACGGAGAAGGACCACTAAAAATATCTCATAGAGAAGTCTAATTTCCAAACAATTTCTAGAAGGAGACCACTCCGATTGGTTTATATGGGATTCATTTTTTCAAACGTTTGCAGGGTAGGGTCTCCACGCCTCTCGTTTGACAGTTTAACTTGTCTACTCTCACTTTGTAGCTGAACACGTATCCCAAGTGGAATAATGACTCCATAATACACATAAAAAAATTGCTATAGAAACTTAGAGTAATTTCATGGATGTACCCATTTTTTATAGTGGAGGAAGGAGTCCTAACTGTAGCGGCTTGTGTCAAAATTTCCCAAAAGGAGATAATGTGCCTTTCCCTTTTATTAGAGACAATCATTTGTGTAATTTAAAACGTTTTAAAACATTATTATTGAGGCTGTAATGTGGTGAATTCGGTTAATACTCCAATAATTTACTAGCCTAGTCTTTGAGTATAATTGCTTATCAATAACACTGGCTCATGTACTAACATTTGATGGCACGATTAAGGCAATATTCATAAAACATTATTAACTGGGATAATCTACTCAACGTCTCACAATTAGAGAAACAGCTTTTTAAAAAGTAGGTATAGTAATTGTGTTTGTCCAGGAAAGTCAGGAATTATCCTTGAATCTTATTATAGAGTTTGAGGGGCTATCCTGACTACAATAAACTGTCAAGTATAAGCATGTGTCACATTAAAACACTAGCGCTTGTTACCAAGTGGATTAAAGGGTCCAGTTTACAATATTTGGAAGTGATATTGACTTTGAGTTCAAGTTATCAAGCTAAGACGTAGCCAATGATAGTGTATTCTATGTATTATTTATTATTGTAGTTTTCACATTATTTTCCAAGACTGATAATTGTAGATTTAATAAAGCTAACCTCCCATTCCCTACCTTTAAGATTAAGTATTTAGTTAGTTTGGTGTTTGGTTTGCCAATCAGAAGTAAAGTCAAAGGACTTGGGTTAGATCATAGAGTAAATGTAAAGATCAAATGAATTGATACACTAATTTAGATATTAAAACATTTGAATACGTCAACGGTATTTGACTAGAACCACAATTAATTTTTAACATTATTTTTTTTTATCAAATTTCAGATGACATACAACATTCTGTGGGTTTTATTAGCAATTTCAAAGCTCGGGTCGTCAATAGACCTTCAAGGTTTGAGCTCAAAACATGACCTAACATTGGAAACAATTGTAAATCCCATAACTGATACAAATTTCAAAAGAGATCTTCATTTTCTTGTGGTGGTATCAATAAATTCAATTCAACCAGAACTGATTTGTAGAGTCCTTGCTCACATCAACCAGAACATATCTGTGCCTATTATAACTTTGGAGAACTTTACTGGGCGTAGCACTTTCAATTATGAGGAACATGATGATGATGATAGTGATAAGGATGTGTATGAAGAATATGATAAAAAGGTTGCTGATGCTTATACTGATTATAAGGATGATCCTTACGACTTTGAAAATCATGATTTCTTAGCCCTCAAAAGATCAGACACAATTGAGAACAGTGTTGGCTTCATCTTCTTCGTCAGAGAAGTGACTGACCATTGCTTTGTGGACTCTGATTTTACCATTTCTCCTTTCTGGAACTCTCGAGCCTTCATATTACTGGTCATCACGGAACCTGTTGAGCAAGAACCAGAGACCATTGTCAAGATGTTTCAGGATTGTTGGGATAAGCATAGCATTCTCAACCTTGTTGTTGTCAGTGTTAGTGATAAACCAAAACACCAAAATTTCAAAATGATTTGTTTAGAAAAAAACAGGGCAGCTTTTCATATTATGTCTTACGATCCTTTCATAAGCTACAATACCTTTCATAACCGCCAGATTTATACAAATTCAACACTTGGACCATCTACATTATTTCCATCGAAAACAATTAACGTTCGTGGCTATCCAATAAATGTAAAGGAAACCATTATTCATCCACTACTTTTTGAAAAGAACAATTCTGATGGCCAGGTGTACTTTGAAGGACCAGATGGCTATATATTAAACAGTTTGCTCAAAAAGATGAATGCTTATTTTAATTTTGTCCATTTTAATGGTGAAAACCCACTGATACTTAAGAGTGAATCATCCAAAAATATTTTAGCCTCCTCCGTTCCAACAATCAATAAACTTCTTAATAACTTTGCATATCCTCACGAGGAAATATGTATCACAGCCATTGTTCCAAAATCTCTTCCAATGCCAAAGTACATGAACTTTATTCTGCCTTTTTCTTAAATATGTGGACCACGTTTATTTTAATTAATTTTGTACTAATTTTTGTGTGGATCTGGCTTTCCCGGTACAGGAGATTCAATGAAGGAATACCTTTTCACGCACGTGACATAGTCTTGAAATATTTCGTTTGATAATGTTACAAGGGACCAAGTATCAACCAGTGTTTTTTGTTCAGAGATTCTTTATTTGCTTGTTTCTTGTTTATTTTTTGATTATTATCTATGCATACCAAGGTGCAATGACAAGCTATCTTACCGTCCAACAGTTTTATCCTGAAATCAATACATTAAGGGAAGTATTAGACACAGAACTTAAGGCAGCTCTTTTTCTAAAGGAGGATGACCTTATATCATTATCAACAGAAGTAGATCTAGAAGATGAATTTTTGCAGAGGTTGTTGCCAAGATTTGTAGTGATACCGAATGAGACAGAAGCTTTGGAGATGGTTGCAGTACATCGCAATATTATAAAGCCAGTAGATATGTTCATGGGTAGAATGGACATGGAAAAGCCCTATTTCTACAAAGATGGCTACCCTTTGCTACATATAGTTGACGAATGCTACGTTCACATCCCATTGGGCTTTATGACCGTGTCAAAGAACAACCCATTTCTGTCAAGATTCAATGATTTAATAATGAGACTATCTCAAGGAGGTCTAATATCTAAATGGAGGAGTGACTACGTCTTAGATTCAGCATTGTTTTCTAGAAAAATAAAGAATGAAGACGAGCCCATGGTTATCACTTTGAATCATCTCGAAGCTCCATTGATGCTTCTTTTGTTTGGTATTTGTATCAGCACAGCAACATTTGTCATCGAATGGGTTATAATATATATTAAACCAACTACAAATAATTGATAGTCCATGTATTTGATTCGAATATTTTGTTCTAAATAATGTGAAAACATTATTATATATATGTTACAACATTTTACTAGAATTTACCATAATCAGTATTTATAAAAATTTTAATAATTTTCAATATGGCTACATTTTTTAATACTATGTATAATCTCATTTTAAATTAATTTATATAGTATTTAATTTATTTTATTTTACCTATTTACTTATTCTATGACAATAGTAACTCGAAAGTTCATTGCCTAATATACAAAAGTGCACCACCTATCTCTAAAATGAGTTCGTTCTATCAAGTCCATCTCACTAAGCCCTATCTCTTTCAGGTTCATTCTGTAGTTAAGTCTTCTCAATGGACTCTTCCCATAGGGTTTGGTGGTCAACACCTTGAACATGAGTCTAAATTCTCCAATTCACGCTGCATGTTCTGCCTATCTTAATTTACTACACTTATTATCCTAGCAGAGTATTGTGATAAATATAGGGTATTTAACTCATCATTATGCATCCTCCCTCGCTCCCCAGTATTCTTATATCTTTTTGAACTATGCATTTTCTTAAGAACTATGTTTCCAAACACACTAAATTTATTTTCCTCATTTAAGTTAAGAGATCACCCATAAAGATAAAAATGATAAATCTACGTATGTATATTCTTGTGCTGGTTGTCCAGGGTTCAATCCTTGGTCCCAGCACAGTTTCATCTGATTGCCAAACCCTTCCTTCATCTCTGACAAGACGTGTATTAATCACAACTTGTGAATGTGTGGAGCGCCAGGCCTCCACCGTGGTTCGGATCCCACGTTAAACTGTAGGTCCTCCATTTCATCTCACAATCACCCTACCATTACACATTAGCGTAAGTGCTTATAACCCGAACGGTTAGTAAGACGCGGTGCTAATAATAATAATAATAAATAATAATAATAATAATATGTGTATTATTAATTTTACATGCCCTGACAGCAGGCGTAGTGTCAACAACTTATTGACCGTTTAGTAACATGCATTTTCTGGCTGTATTATTTTCCTAGATTCTTGCTCAATATCGAAATTGTTAGTTAAAAATTGTTCCTAGATATTTAAGCTCATAAACTATATTAAATCATATATTGTTTAAAGTAATCTCTAGATTATCGTTCTTAATTTGTGATGTATTCATGATCACATAGGTAGTATTTCTAAACTTTCCTTCCATACTCTCTTGCTTTACCTTAATAGCATACTCTAATGTTAGATTAAAAAGTAGTGGGGAAAGTGCATCTCCTTGTTTCAATCCGCTATGTATTTCAAAAGTATCAGATATGTGATTTCCAACCCGTACCCTTCCATGTGTATCAGTTATACATACTTCAATCAGAGTGACATTTTTTATTTGTTTCCCAAACTTATCTAAAATTTCACTAAAATTTTTCTTTTAAAATACTCATCATTTAAAAAAAATCTATTTATAATCGATTTATCGCTAATTCAAGTTACTACTTTTTTCCTTGTGCATATGACATTAATTTCATTAAAGTTTTGTTGGATAAAAATTGTACATCATGTTGGTAGTAGTGAGATACGTCTATTTTTTATTACATTCTATTTTATCTCAATATTTTTTAAATGCGTATTATAATACCTTTCTTCCGTTCTTGTGTAAGTACATCAATGTTCCATATGGAACATAGTACTCCATGAGTTTATATTACTAACATTTCCCCATCTACCTTAATTAATGGTGCTGGAACTGACTCAATACCTTGAGATTTATGATTATTTAAATTTTATTTCACTAATACTGACTCTCTGACTAGTGGTTCAGTGGTATGCATTTCTATAACCTCACCCAATTCGAATCTTTCAAAAACGTTCCAAATAAGACTCGAGTAGTCGTTCCATATTTCAAAACATCGTTAAAGTATTCCATCATATAATACCATTCTTACCTTTAGTTAAATTGACGCTAACTTTATAATTGTTCTTATATTTCTTAATACCTAAATAAAGTTCCCTGATATTTTTATTTTTACAATTATTTTCTTTTTGAATCGCTAAATGTCCTTAATCTTAACTGACTAGGATTTTATAACTAATGTAATTTTGCTACCCTTCTCTATTAGTGTTGAACATTCGTTATAAAACCATGGCCCTTTTCATACTAAATAGATCTTCACTATTATTTGCTGCATTTATAATATAATCCCTGACAATTTGTTATTGTTTTTTCTGGATTCATGTTTTACTCATTATCCTGAGATCACTCCAGTATGGCAAACCTATTTATAATTTCAATTTGATATCTATTTCTAACTTGACCGGATGATTTCCCTCTTTTTTTTATTTTGTTGTTGTTACTGACAGACATTCCCTAAGTTTTGCTACTACTAAGCTGTGATCTTAATCGCAAAATGCGCCCCTGTATGAGCTGACATCCAGTAAGCTTGTATGAAGTATTTTATCCATCAGCAAGTGATCTATTTGATTATGTGTATTCCCATATGAGGAGGTTCAAATATACTAATTATAATTATCCTTATTCTTGATGCAAGTCCTTTTCACAATAAGGTTCTTTGAAAGACAAAATATATCAATATTATTCCATATAATTACTAACGTCATTAAAGCTTTCCTTTTCGATCGTTGGTTTAAGAATTCAACCTTTTTCTTTTTTTTTTAAATTAAAGTAACCTATTACAAATATCTTGTAATAGGTTGTGATATGGTCAAACAGTTTTTCTACGATGTATATTATTATTATTATTATTAGCACCGCGTCTTACTACCCGTTCGGGTTATACGCAATTACGCTAATGTGTAATGGTAGGGTGATTGTGAGATGAAATGAAGGACCTACAGTTTAACGTGGAATCCGAACCACGGTGGAGGCCTGGCATACGATGCATAAGTATTTAATATAGACCAAATATGGTTGATATTTATATGAAAATGTACTTAATAACTATTATAAATGTATATTAAATTTAAATATTAAAATATAACAAAAATATTTTCTTAAAAAGTTAATAAAACTTTATAATAACAAAAATTTTGATCAATAATATTCTGTAGCTCTATTTACATTTGAATATCATAAAAATAGTTTTTTTAAATATTAAAATGTGAGCACACTTGGTTCAAGAATGTTTACCCTTTATATATATAAAGCAATAAAATATAATTTAAAATATTGTTTTGTTATAGTAAATTAAATTATGTTTTGTTGTGTATTAAATTAAAGTTTCAGTAGGGTGATAAGTGGTTTTCAAAATGTTTAATCCGATATAAATATGGTGGCTAAGCTGTCCTTTTATCCAGCTGATACAATATTATGTATTTTATTTTATGAAAATGCTACTATTAATTCACCAAGATTAGATCATAATCTTTAATGAGATGCAAAAGAAAAAATATGAAATATTACAATATAAGAATTAATTTGTCAAGAAATTTTGATAATAAAGCATGTTAAGTTAAAATCTAGAGCTTGTTCTATAGGAACCTAATTTGCATGACTATACAGATGAATTAATAATATTAAATAAATTAGTTAGCTACGAAGATACAAAACAGATTCAAGAACTTTTAATACAATATTACTCACCAATATTTTGTAAGTGTGCACAATTGTACTATATTATTTTATAGTGACTAATTGGTATATTTTAATAGATTTGAAAAAATATAAAACATTTTGATAGTATCCATAGTTTTTAAAAAGCTTATAAATATACTTGCCCAAATATGTATGTTTTAGTGTGTTTTTGTATTCTTTAATATCTGGAATATACAGTAATTAGTTGTGTAGTATGATATGTTTCCTGCATACTTGTAGTAATGTTACTGGTCGTATATTATATTATTTTTCTTGTATACTTGTAATAATATTACTTGTGTATTATAGTATGTTTCCTATATACTTGTAATAATATTACTTGTGTATTATAGTATGTTTCCTACATACTTGTAGTAATGCTACTGGTTGTGTATTATATTATTTTTCTTGTATACTTGTAATAATACTACTGGTTATGTATTATATTATTTTTCTTGTATACTTGTAATAATACTACTGGTTGTGTATTATATTATTTTTCCTGTATAATTGTAACAGCAGTTTATAAGTTATCCTCGCGTTGAGGATGTCCTGGTAACATTTATCTGGTGGTTATCCTAAAAATGATTTGTTTTATTCAAGAATCAATATAAAGTTGAATTAACACGCTCTTAGTTTGAAATTAGCTTATTATTACACACGAGTAGTAAAACGCTCTATGTATTCTTTTAAGAATATTTTGCTGGGTAATCATTTGATTGAATTTTCTTATAAAATCAATAGCTACCTGCAACTTTAACCATCTAATATAAGGAGACGAGATAAAGATACTATAACTAGATCTGATAATTGTGCTCAGTGGTTAAAACTAACTTAAAGGTGCGAGATGAGAAAATAATGAATAACTGACAGAGCGAGGAGAGGTTTTGTTTTAACTTGAAAATTTTGAATTTCTTCTGTATGAGTCTTAGCTACGCCATAGTTGACAAATGCGGGGACCAAATTTAACAATATTATGAAGGGACATTCTTTGTAACCAGGCAAATTTATTTATTTACACAGTTTCTTGATCTGTTAATCCGTTTCAATATGGCGGTTGCTCAAAATATATTTTTACTTTATCGCTATCTTACAGGTATAGAATGTATTGTGATCCTACAAAAAAATCATACTCGAGAATTCGATGAATTTCGGCGTTTGGTGACCTCGCAAATCTGAAAAAGTTGTTTTTAAAATACCGTCCGTCTGTCTGTACCACGGACTAGAGCCTAAACTGTTTTACCGATCGGGCTAAAACTTGGTATCTAGAGTTTTAATAGGGTTGACCAAGGTTTTTTGGAATTGGTTATCTGACCTTAAAATTAAGGGTAGTTTACTAAGGGGTAAATATAGAAAAATCGATTTTCTCAAAATTTGCTATAACGATTTTGATAACATTTTATTTTTAGTTATTTATAAATATTATAAACAAAATGGCTACTCTAATTTTTTCAGCAAAATTAATTTAAGGGTTCCAGTATGATAATTGAATTCTAATTTTTTTTATTACATCTCTGAAACTATTTGATATATTAAATCACTTATCGTTGCAAATATGTAGGTCAATTTATAATACAAATATTTTAATCGATGCATATTTTTATAAAACCAATAAATTTCAAGCTAAACGCAAATATAAAAGATTTTTATCTTTTCGAACATTAAAGGTTAAATATTTTTTACGGTCGCAATACTTAACCCAAGATGTTGATGGATGTCGACGTCTCATGACACCCCAAACCCTAAAAAGTGGGTCTTGCTAAGTCGTCTGTCTGTGTTCCGGTTTAACCCTAAAATTAAGAGTAGTTTAATAAAGGGTGAAGATTTGGCTCTAATGACTTTGATTAAAATTCATATCTATGCATTGAATAAGATTATAAAAATTGGCTATTTAATTTTCCTGTGAAAAGCACTTTTAGGGTATTTTACAGAAGCAGAAATTTCCTTATCTCCACAAATATTTAAAATACTAAATAATTTATCATTGTGGAATTGTAATACTATTTATAGTGAAAAACTTTGATCAAGAATATATCTTTATAACACCAATGGTTTCGGAGATATTGGCAGATATATTAATATAATGTTGTTAGTTTTAATTGTACAGAGATACTAGTTAAGTTTAACGTGGAAGTTCTCATATTCCACAGAGTAAGTAGATAAGTAAGTCCTCAAAAAGTTGATGTTATTTTTTATTTAACCTCTTAGGGGAAATGTTTGTACAGCAATGATCTATCGCTTATCATTTTACACTCAATAGTCAATATTTACCATTTTTATTGGTCTAGATTTATAAATGAGAAATTTAATAGCAATGCGATAGACATAAGATGTGCAACCCCTAATATAATGTAGAAAATTTTAACCAAAGTTGAAATTTTAATAAGAATCATTGACCCTTGGGGATCCAATATCGATTTTTTTTGGGTTCAAATATACTCGTGAGGTCATTAATTCCTTCAAAAGAAAATCATAAAATATAAATCGGTGAGCCAAAAAATGTTTTACGTAAGTATAGCGCAATTTTAGCTCGAATTTGCTAGTGTATATTATTTCGTTTCACATATATTACGAGTTATGAGTAAATATCTTCATTTTTAAACAATGGAGTGAGAGAGTTCGTGTGGGGACCCATACCATTTATTTTATTAATCCTCTCATCATATTTGAATTTATAATTCTAAGCTATCTTTCGAGTAATATATAAAGTTTTTTTTTTGTAAATCTGATATATATATATATTGCGAGATTAATACCTTGAATTGCATGAGCAACGCTTTATATTTATGAATATAATATACAGTACTTTTGAATTTAGTATTAATTGGTTTTCTAACTTACTTGATCACCAAGGATCAATATCAACGTTAAATCCAAGGAGATAATATAGGAGATATTTCAATTTGAAATCCAAAGAGAAAAGTTAAAACTGTAGTAACGATAAGAACATGACATAATAATTATCATGATATACTTATTATTTTTTTGAATGAAGGGGCCGTGGTTTTCTGCTCAAAGAACTACTAATAAATGTGCATATCATCTGTGTATGAAGAAAACAAATAATTACTGTTTAAAATAAACATTATATTGCATGCAATTGATATTTATCCCCGTCTGCACGACTACAAATCAGATATACTATCTCTACGACCAGCCCTAGAACATTCAATCGATAACGACATAATTATTATAAAGCTGTTTATGTTTAAAAGGAAATTTGAAACTATATATAATTATCTTTCAACCATCCATATAAAACCTATTTATAAATCAATTCAAAGGGCATTTATTAATTTACTTTACAATTGATATTGTTATAAATAAGTTGCTATGGTCACGTGTTTGTTGTGCTTACATTTGTACGTGCAATAGAAAATAAAGTATTATAATAAGACGTTATGAATACAATATTACATTAATTTATTTCACATTATATGTTTTAACATCAGTTGAGAAAATCAGAGAAGATTAAGTGTATCAATAACTTCTTGTATCATACATTTCTAGAAATATACATAATTTTAATTACCTGGAAATTCAAAATGATCACTATTTAGCTAAAATGGGTATATGTTATTGGTTTACCATAATCTCAGCATTAATTATATTTTATAGACAAATTTTCATATTGTTTATTTTTTGTGTAGACAGATTTTTCGATTCCGTACAGTAATCAAAGTAGAAAAACAATTTGAATTTATAATTATCTCTAGAAAAATGGCAAATTTGATAGGTAATTATTAATTTTGACATTTTTGAGATTAGGTTATGATTAGGGGACAGTTTCCTTTGAACAATTCTTTTACTTGCAATATTGAACATTTGATTTAACGAGCTTTCAAATCATATTTAATATAAGCTAAAAACACAAGCGTTCAATTTATCAAAAACTCTCGTGTCCTAGTTCTGATTTAGTAAAATTAATTTGGAAGAGGTTTTTTGGGCCATATTTGGGCCATAGGGAAATGTTAATGGTGCACCCTTAAGGTAACGGTGCAAGTGAGACCTTCAATAGATGCGTACAAACTAGAAAAAATTAATAATAATGGATAGTCTTCGAATTATCCAAATATTTCCTCATAAAATTCGAAATTGAGTTTTTTTTAGCATTAAAGAGATTACATGAGGAATCATGGTGGGGTAGGATTATCCAAGTTTTCAGATAAATCAATGTTAAACGAACCAAATATTACTGTATTAATTTATTGCCAATAATTTAACATTCCCATGGTAATAACTTTTCACCATTTTGAAGCTCCATTCATAATTCTTATGATTGATATTTGTATTAGTTCAATGGCATTTGTTTTAAGATATATTCTATCATGCATCAAAACTAATTATTCATAAACATGTTTACTTAATTAAATAGTTAATATAAGGTGGATCCTAACTACGGGCTACAAATTCTAATATTTATCTGACTTAATTTTTCATCATCTACCAATAATAGCATTATTTTCGTCTAAAGTTTCTAAAACTTAATTTACCAATTTTAATAATTCTACTCACCTTCCGTATAATTTTTATTATTTTATAATGTTTCTAACAATCAACACTGAAATAGGTTGGGGAAAATGGCGCCTGTAGTCCTAACAGCAGCTACATTGGTGGTCGCCATGGAAACGCAAGACGGTAACAGGCTGTCTCTAGGTAACTTATAACAACTGCTGGTTCTAGAGGAGCTATCTGACTAGTCCAGCTAAAGACGAGATCTATTGGGGAAGAAAATATAAGTGAAATGATTCCCCCTCCCACTAAAACATGTTTCTTCATTCACACACACACGTCTATATAGCCGAGGATTAACCATCGCGAACGGGCCTTTTTCAATCAGTGAAGACGTCGTCGTCAACGACTTGTTCTGACATGGCGTTATTATAAACTTGGAGGCCTGGAAGCTGGTTGATCAGATGGGTTACAATCTATTGTGAAGAGTCGAGAAAGCTCCTACCTGATTGTACTTGAATATGAAATTGATAAATATGTTTTAGGGAAGTAGTTCACTGCAAGAATTAAATTACCGGAATATTTCAACCATAACACGTGTTTCACTGCATTTTTTAAATAGGACCATAAGCAAATTGATTCAAGAATTTTAATATATCATAGTATACACATAACTATTTTGAAAATATGCACAATTTTACACTCTTTTTTTGTATTGTCTCAATTAATTTTTTTATATATATTCTAGTATATTTACGATTTTAAAAACGCTAACAAATATTTGTCAATATATATATATATATAATATTACTATATATATATATATATATGTATTAGATGTTTTCTATTTGTTTTTTGAAGATTATTAGAGTGCATTATAAAAAATATATATGTTCTTGTATTGTCACCAGTTGTGTATTTAATATGTTTCCGACATATTTGTAACAATATCACTGTTTATGTATCATTATATGTTTCATGCATGTTTGTAACAATAACACTGGTTGTGTATTATTATATGTTTCATGTATATTTATAACAATATCACTGGTTATGTATTATGTTTCCTGGTAAACTTGTGACAATACCACTGGTTGTGTATTATTGTATACTGTTAACGATCTCATTGAATGTGTATTCTCTCTTCTAGCGTGGACTTTATTGCGATACCCATTTTGTTTTGTTATTCTTTTAATAGTAAATGTTCTTGTAAATTTGCCCTTGAACATGCAGGTATTCCTATCCATTCTCATGCCTCTCGTAATCCAAGGTTTTTTTTCCCAATAAAGCTTACAAGATGGATCCTTTTATAGGGCATTGTGTCCATAGTGCTAATTGTTCATTTGTTGAATTCTATTTTTATCGCGAAAAAACATCCAAACGCATAGAGTTATCTAAGGAACTACCAACTTATGGATCTACCCAGTACTTGTTCTACCACCAATATTGTTATCTAAGGAACTACCAACTTATGGATCTATTCAGTACTTGTTCTACCACCAATATTGTTATCTAAGGAACTACCATCTTATGGATCTACCCAGTACTTGTTCTACCACCAATATTGTTATCTAAGGAACTACCATCTTATGGATCTATTCAGTACTTGTTCTACCACCAATATTGTTATCTAAGGAACTACCAACTTATGGATCTAACCAGTACTTGTTCTACCGGCAATATTGTTATCTAAGGAACTACCATCTTATGGATCTACCCAGTACTTGTTCTACCACCAATATTGTTATCTAAGGAACTACCAACTTATGGATCTATTCAGTACTTGTTCTACCACCAATATTGTTATCTAAGGAACTACCAACTTATGGATCTACCCAGTACTTGTTCTACCACCAATATTGTTATCTAAGGAACTACCAACTTATGGATCTACCCAGTACTTGTTCTACCACCAATATTGTTATCTAAGGAACTACCAACTTATGGATATATTCAGTACTTGTTCTACCACCAATATTGTTATCTAAGGAACTACCATCTTATGGATCTACCCAGTACTTGTTCTACCACCAATATTGTTATCTAAGGAACTACCATCTTATGGATCTACCCAGTACTTGTTCTACCACCAATATTGTTATCTAAGGAACTACCATCTTATGGATCTATTCAGTACTTGTTCTACCACCAATATTGTTATCTAAGGAACTACCAACTTATGGATCTATTCAGTACTTGTTTTACCACCAATATTGTTATCTAAGGAACTACCATCTTATGGATCTACCCAGTACTTGTTCTACCACCAATATTGTTATCTAAGGAACTACCACTTATGGATCTATTCCAGTACTTGTTCTACCACCAATATTGTTATCTAAGGAACTACCAACTTATGGATCTATTCAGTACTTGTTCTACCACCAATATTGTTATCTAAGGAACTACCATCTTATGGATCTACCCAGTACTTGTTCTACCACCAATATTGTTATCTAAGAACTACCAACTTATGGATCTACCCAGTACTTGTTCTACCACCAATATTGTTATCTAAGGAACTACCAACTTATGGATCTACTCAGTAATTGTTCTACCCCAATATTTAAACTTACACTAATTTTTTAATGATGTCATTGCTAATTCTTTTATTATTATTTTTTATAAATGTGATTCACTATTTTATTCCAATTTTTAGTAAGTATTTAACTGTATGTATAATTATTTAACTACGACTTTTTTTATTTCATTATGTAATTATGCCAACATGGCAGGTACTTGTGTACTTTTCAGTGCTAGTCTGTTATAGATCTTGTGATCGTCAGCAAGCACGAAATGTTTGAATTTATATTAGGGTCAGTAATTATTCACTTATTATTTCGATATTATCCCTGAAATTAGTATTGATATTAATATGAATCTATGATTTAATTTTATATTATAAGCTTTTAATAATATTAATTAATTAATTAACTGAATGTGATTATTTGATTGCTATTTATTGATATTACAAGAGTTTAAAAGAGTTTGTTTTGGTTGTTTGCTCTGTTTACGGCTGACCGTATTAGTGGTAGGCTTCATCACATGGTAGAAAGTTTCGGGGAGTGCTGGATGGTGATGGTGATATGTTTCGCTGGAGGGTGATTGTGATATGTTTCATTGGAGGGTGATGGTGATATGTTTCATTGGAGGGTGATGGTGATATGTTTCACTGGAGGGTGATGGTGATATGTTTCGCTGGAAGGTGGTGGTGATATGTTTCACTGGAGGGTGATGGTGATATGTTTCGCTGGAGGGTGATGGTGATATGTTTCATTGGAGGGTGATGGTGATATGTTTCGCTGGAGGGTGATGGTGATATGTTTCGTTGGAGGGTGATGGTGATATGGTTCGTTGGAGGGTGATGGTGATATGTTTCACTGGAGGGTGATGGTGATATGTTTCACTGGAGGGTGATGGTGATATGTTTCGCTGGAGGGTGATGGTGATATGTTTAGCTGGAGGGTGATGGTGATATGTTTCGCTGGAGGGTGATGGTGATATGTTTCGTTGGAGGGTGATGGTGATATGTTTAGCTGGAGGGTGATGGTGATATGTTTCGTTGGAGGGTGATGGTGATATGTTTAGCTGGAGGGTGATGGTGATATGTTTCATTGGAGGGTGATGGTGATATGTTTCATTGGAGGGTGATGGTGATATGTTTCACTGGAGGGTGATGGTGATATGTTTCGCTGGAAGGTGGTGGTGATATGTTTCACTGGAGGGTGATGGTGATATGTTTCGCTGGAGGGTGATGGTGATATGTTTCATTGGAGGTGATGGTGATATGTTTCGCTGGAGGGTGATGGTGATATGTTTCGTTGGAGGTGATGGTGATATGTTTCGTTGGAGGGTGATGGTGATATGTTTCACTGGAGGGTGATGGTGATATGTTTCGCTGGAGGGTGATGGTGATATGTTTAGCTGGAGGGTGATGGTGATATGTTTCACTGGAGGGTGATGGTGATATGTTTAGCTGGAGGGTGATGGTGATATGTTTAGCTGGAGGGTGATGGTGATATGTTTCGTTGGAGGGTGATGGTGATATGTTTAGCTGGAGGGTGATGGTGATATGTTTCACTGGAGGGTGATGGTGATATGTTTCACTGGAGGTGATGGTGATATGTTTAGCTGGAGGGTGATGGTGATATGTTTCGTTGGAGGATGATGGTGATATGTTTCATTGGAGGGTGATGGTGATATGTTTCACTGGAGGGTGATGGTGATATGTTTCGCTGGAGGGTGATGGTGATATGTTTCACTGGAGGGTGATGGTGATATGTTTCGCTGGAGGGTGATGGTGATATGTTTCGCTGGAGGGTGATGGTGATATGTTTCGCTGGAGGGTGATGGTGATATGTTTCGCTGGAGGGTGATGGTGATATGTTTCGCTGGAGGGTGATATGTTTCACTGGAGGTGATGGTGATATGTTTCATTGGAGGGTGATGGTGATATGTTTCACTGGAGGGTGATGGTGATATGTTTCACTGGAGGGTGATGGTGATATGTTTCGCTGGAGGGTGATATGTTTCGCTGGAGGGTGATGGTGATATGTTTCATTGGAGGGTGATGGTGATATGTTTCACTGGAGGGTGATGGTGATATGTTTCATTGGAGGGTGATTGTGATATGTTTCGCTGGAGGGTGATCTCAGTGGGATGTACAGGAAATGGTCTTGCTGGAGTATGGACGCAAAATCCCGTGGCGTTAAAGAAATTGACTTGGAGGGCTGCGTGTAATATAGGGGACCAGGGCGAGGAGTGGAAAGGGCTAAGGAAGCAGACAATGGCGCGTAACCCTAAATGGGGATGGAGGGACGAGGATATTAGGGGAGCCTTGGATGGCGCACATCCAAGGAGAAGGGATAAAGAGAAAACCAATAAATAAGATCTAGAAGTAGAGTGGTAGCCTTGCTATTTACTGTTAAATTGTGATGCAAGATTGAAGGAATATACTCTACATTTAGGGGCGAGTTCTGCAAATATAAATACATAATATATGAGTGAGTGTTAAACTTACATTTAAATGTCATAATCTTATTATCTTACTTACGGACTAAATGACATGGCTAACTTAACTTAACTTAAGTTACCTAACATATTTACATCTTAAACTAAGCCTGGATTTACAAAGAAACAGATAATATAATTATTATTAAGCTACCTAAAACTAATTTAACTAAGGGGGATGTCTTGTATCAGCCCGCCTTGAAGGTTGGCACGGACAAGAGTGAGTTTGGTCGGTCTTGGCAAATCCGCCCATCTTGTAATGCCTCTTGGTTCGGCTAGAGGGACCCCACCTTCGGTTTAGCGTGGATTTGATCAGGAGACGTTTGGGTGAGCATCAAGTTTATACAGGGTGGCACACGGAACAGTAGCCCACCTCCTATATCCAGCAGGCGCCTCACTCTGATTGGAGGAGGTCAATCCCTCCCACCCATATTAATAATAATAATAATATTAGCACCGCGTCTTACTACCCGTTCGGGTTATACGCTTTAAGTACTAATTACGCTAATGGATTAGGAATTGGGAAGGTCTAATTAGAGGAAGTGAACCCGCATTTGCTGGAAGGAGAGTGGAAAACCATTTAGGAAACCCCTCCCCCCCCCAAGTTCACCCGACCGAGATTCGAACCTCGATCTCCCCGTTCTCAGCAGTCGAGCTCAACATGTCTAGCGCGTTAGCCAACTACTCCACCGAGGCGGGTTTCCGCCCATATTGTGACATGAAGAATGAGCAAGTGAGCTGCTTGTCTAAAGCTTTATTGACTCATTCTTCACGTCACAATATGTGTGGAAGGGGATTGACCTCCTCCAATTCAGAGTGAGGCACCTGCTGGATATAGGAGGTGGGCTACTTTTCCATGGGACACCCTGTATCTGTGTATATGTACTCAATAACTCTGTTTTAGTAAAGAGAATAAACATATATTAATATTTATTATCTGAATGTACGGTAAGTACTCCATGGTGCGAGCCAATAAATTAGATATACCTACCAAACAGCCTCCGCCGTCATTTTCGGGTATAGGCCGTCATGTGTTCAGCAAAAGATCCCTCCGGCTGTTTATCTCAGTTTTCTATACCTAGTCGCTATTGTTTTAATTCAAGTAACTCCTTATTTGCCCTCACGAGGCTGATTTTGACCCCATTGAAGACCCATTACTTTAGAGATAAATTTTGGAATTGTCGGGGATTGAACCCTAGATACCATAACTAGAACACATACACCGTCGGAAGCTAAGCTACATTTAATTAATTTTTTGTCCCATTTTGAATCCTAAATACCAAGAATAAATGATTTAAGGTAAAGCCGGGACGGACGCCGTCTATTGTCCAACTAGACTTGAGACTGTTTTGTCCTAGACAAGTCTTGTTTTTTTCAAGATCCAGAGGCCATAGATCCCACTTACAAGCAACGATGTGTGAAATAACTCTTACAAATCTAAAGATATGGCCACCACAAAATATTTATGGTATTTACTTTCGTGTATTGTCTCTCTGAATCATGCGATGCTTTAGCTGATGGCAAATGCTGGTTCTTCTATGAAATATTTGCTCTCTATACCTGCTCCATTAATCATTATAATCTCACTGGGGAATAGAAATGTCACCAAGTGACGTAATTTGGGATTTAACCTAACGTATGTTCCTTAATTTTTTTAAATATACTTTTGGAATTTTTTAAAACAGGAAACTATATTTCACCTTAACAAACTTAACGTCTCAATCACTAGCAGTCAAATCCATTATGAGATTGACGCCTTAGACAACGTGACCAGTGGTGCAGATCAACTCCTTAGTTCATAAATATGATAGATCAACAACGTGAGTCATAAAAATGAATTTCATGAATAAAACTGTAGTCAAAGTTAAGGAAATGATTAATATATCCCACTTTAGCCAATAACATTTTGGAGTTGATTACTTTTCAAGATTTTGGCTTACTTTAAACCCAATTCCCAAATATTTTAATGCAAATTTTATCTTTTAATTTCGAGTGTGTTATGAACATATTACGATATTTTTGGAACCTTTTCAACATCAATAGACTATCATTATCCAGGGGATATTATTAGTAAACTAAATTAATTCCCTATATAGGCATTCACATGCACATATGTTAAAACCACTTATAGTAAGAAAAACCAACCCTCAAGGTGACTTGTCAGAAATGAACTACGGTATTTTTATTTAAAATTCAAGACAATATTCTTGTGGGAGACTCATATGATCTTAACCTAAATAAAATAAATATATTGCATCCCCGGTACAAAAGGAAAAATATAGAAGCCGTAATAAATTATCTTTAGAAATAGCACTCGCATGAATACAGTTGCTCACAAATTGATTGATTACTTTCCTCTTAATACAACTAAATAATATTTTATTTTAATCCGTTGCTATGGTCACGACATGTTTGGTGTTTGTATTGGGACACGCAATAGAAAAAATAATGATAGTATTCTCGTTATGAAGATGATTGCATGGTGTTATAACATCAGTCAGAGATATCATAGGAAAACTAGATCACGGGATTGAAGAAAACTAAACCGCAACTGAACGTTCCATATTGTTTGTAAATACACTCCTTTTTTTGGGGGGTAACCAAGGAATCAACATGGTTAGTATTGGTTCAGCTTGATGTCAAGTTGTATTTTTCAAATGGTTTTTTTATGGGATGCGTGAGTTATAGGATAGTACAGGGTGGCCCACGGAAAATTAGCCCGCCTTCTATATCCAACAGGCACCTCACTCTGAATTGGAGGAGGTCAATCCCCTTACACTCATATTGTGACATGAATAATGAGCAAGTGAACTGCTTGTCTAAAGCTTTATTGACTCACTCTTCATGTCACAATATGTGTGGAAGGGGATTGACCTCCTCCAATTCAGAGTGAGGTGTCTGCTGGATATAGGAGGCGGGTTACTTTTCCATGGGCCACCCTGTATCTATATGAACAAACACCTTCTCTTTGGTAACCAAGACAGTACTATCACCTGATCTTCACAGTAGTTTTTATTTATATAGATAAGTTAACAAATTACTCTATCATATTAATTTTTTTGTAGTTTTCTTGAGCCATAAAAGGACAGTTTTGTTTGTGACGACAAAGTTGTTCATGGGTAGGTTTTGTCTCCAACTGGAAGTCCTGTCAATATAAAACCTTTTCCCGGTTCATTATATTGTCAGGGATATAGTCATGCACATAGCAGGACCAAGAAATACGGGATGTTTCCATATGTATCTAGATGATAAGAGTTTTGTTTTTAGACTGCAGTTGATAGTATTCTATAATATCGATCGGGTGTACTAGGGGTGGTTTTTTTTCTTAATTGGGTTTCCACTCCCCCTCCACACCAATGTGGGTGCACTTAATTTAATTGAACATTCCTATCCCTAATGTATTGGAGTATTTATAACAAAAGCGTATAGCCCAAACGGGTAATAAGATGCCATTATTTAAAAAAATTACCTAGTTCACACTAAGATACATTATTCTAACGTTTAACAAAATTTAATATCTGAATTTGATTTAGGTGATAACTTCATGCTTATGGATCATATTAGTATTAACTCAAATTGGATTGACACTAAGCTTAAACAATTTGAGCTTAAAATCAAGCCCTCCATTGACAAGTATCGTCACTTCCATCGTGGATGAGTATTTCAAGAGAGATCTCCATTTCCTCGTCGTAGTTTCTATGAACTCAACTCAACCAGAATTGTTTGATGATGTTCTCAGTCACGTGCACAGGAACAACTCAGTCCCGGTTGTAGCTCTGGAGAATTTTACCGGGAGGAGCACTTTCAACAATAATATTGATGATGATGATTGATGAGTAGTGAAGAGGAGAAGAAGAGACGGAGACAGTTCTGCTGATAACGATTACAAGGAAATCGACTATAATGAAGATAATCTACATGACTTTACACCAGTCACACGAGTAGACACAATTGAGAATAGTGTTGGCTTCATCTTCTTCGTCAGAGAAGTGACTGACCATTGCTTTGTGGACTCTGATTTTACCAGTTCTCCTTTCTGGAACTCTCGAGCCTTCATCTTATTGGTCATCACGGAACCTGTTGAGCAAGAACCAGAGACCATTGTCAAGATGTTCCAAGGTTGTTGGGATAAGCATAGCATTCTCAACATTGCTGTGGTTTGTACAATAGAAGCAATGCCAAGAAGAACAGACCTCCCCTATGTCACTCTTAAATATAACAGTCATAGGTGGGAAATTGTGAATTACAACCCTTTCGTCAGTAAAGAAAATCTCAATATTTTACGCCATTATAAGACTGGTATTCGTCAGTTATCTAAGCTATTCCCAACCAAAACACTTGACGTTTGTGGCTACACCATCAATGTGAAGGAGACAGTTATGCACCCTTTACTTATCCCAAAGTATGATTCTTACGGGCGCGTTCATTTTGAAGGTCCGGATGGATATATTATAAACAATCTGCTATTGAAAATGAACGCCTCATTTGGTTTGTTACCGTACCAACGAGGTAATCGTTTAGTCGGGTTTGTGAGTGAATCTTCCAAAAATATTTTCAGCACACCCTTGCCGGTGGCGTTGAAGCAATTCCTTAACCGAGTCACTTATGCTCACGAGCAAATGTGCTTAACAGTAATATTACCGAAGTCCTTACCACTTCCGAAATATATGAGCTATACTCTACCGTTCTCAGTCGAAATGTGGATCGCCTATTTCATTTGTGCCATAACTCTAACACAAGTTTGGTTCTTCTTGTCCCGTTATGATGGTTTTAATGAAAACATAATCCAAGCAAGTACCATAGCTTTAGAAATGTTTCGATTAATGTTTTCGGGAGCGATTGAGCTTTATCCAAAAGGTTTTATTCAAAGATTATTTATTTTTTTATGTCTTATTTACACTCTGATAGTTAATAACGCTACCAGGGCGCACTGACCAGCTACCTCACTGGGAGCATTTTTATCCCGACATAAATACATTTAAAGAAGTAATTGACACAGAAATGAGGTTGGCGGTTCTTTTACCAGCCGATGATGTCACCTCGATCATGAAGGACGTAAACATGAAGGACAAATATTTCCTCAGATTGATTCCAAGAATAGTATTCGTTCTAAACGAGACAGAAGCTTTAGAGGTGGTCGCAGTTCATCGCAACATTGGCAAAATAACTGATATGTTCCCAGGCCGACTTAATATGGACAAGCCATACTTCTATAAAGATGGCTACCCATGTTACACATCATAGACGATTGTTATCTTCGGTTTCCATCTGGCTTCTCTACTACTTCTGCCAACAATCCTTTCCTTTCGAGGCTGAGTGTTTTGACGGTGAGGCTTTCCGAAGGAGGTTTCGTGGAGAAATGGAGGAAGGACTATGTCAAAATATCTACAATGACTTCTGAATGGGTTAAGAGAGGAGGGAGGCCAGTGGTGATAAATTTGCAACATGTTCAAGCTCCCTTCGTCCTCCTCTTTATTGGTTTGTGTACCGGTTCTGCGGTATTTGTTTTTGAATTGTTGCCTCGACTACACCAGGTAAGATGGAAATATTTCTCGAAAGTTAATTAAATGCAATAGCAAACATGATAGTTATCATTCATATTTGGTGGAATTCACTATTTTGTTAATACTTACTCTCATACAGTCTATACATCTATAGCTATGACCAAAGACAATTATAATTGTTAATACACGTTCATACTCTCTTTATTCGTATTCATGACAGATATATTTCCAATCCTACGAAATGACCAGGCCCCTTTTCAACAATTCATCTTACATCATCATAGAAGTCAAATAGTAGCTGGTTAATAAACTTAAGGTGACAACACAACCATAAATACTAAACAAAGTGAAACACAACAATAATACTAATAACTGAAAGTGAAAACACAACAATAAATACTAATAACTGAAAGTGAAAACACAACAATAAATACTAATAACTGAAAGTGAAAACACAACAATAAATACTAAAAACTGAAAGTGAAAACACAACAATAAATACTAATAACTGAAAGTGAAAACACAACAATAAATACTAAAACTGAAAGTGAAACACAACAATAAATACTAAACTGAAAGTGAAAACACAACAATAAATACTAATAAACGAAGTGAAAACACAACAATAAATACTAAAAACTGAAAGTGAAAAACAACAATTAAATTTATTAACACAATTTTTAGGAAAGCAAAACCAGAAATATGCTAGTAAATCTGTGACAGCCACAACAATGAAATAGTACACTGTAAAAACTGTTAGTGAAAGTTCAACAATGAAATAGAAATATTAGAAAATCTGTGAGTGAGTGTACAACATTAAAATACCCTATCAAAATTGTGAGTGACATTGAAACAATTAAATACACTAACAAAATTATGTGTGAGAGCACAACAATGAAATAGTACTCTAACAAACTGTGAGTGACACCACAACACTGAAATACACTAGAAATACTGTGAATGAAATCACAACAATGTAATAGATAGACTAGAAATCTGTGAGTGACAGTACAGCACTGAAATACACTAGAAATACTGTAGTGAAATCACAACAATGTAATAGATAGACTAGAAATCTGTGAGTGACACCACAACACTGAAATACACTAGAAATACTGTGAGTGAAATACACTAGAAATACTGTGAGTGAAATCACAACAATGTAATGGATAGACTAGAAATCTGGGAGTGACAGTACAGCACTAAAATATAGCAGTAAAACTATTAGTGACAATCAACAATGAAATAAGTCAACAAACTTTGAGTGAAAATACAGCAACAAATGGCCGTTCACTAACAAAACCACAACAGATACTATCGCCTTTTTCCTTCCCCTCTAAAAATCCATTCTCAATCCTTTCTCCCGTTAAGTTCTCATCTATTTCTCTTGAGATGTTAAACACACATTGCTGTGATTTTATTCGAAATGTTTTGAAATGAATTTGCTTAATGTATTGTTCTTTCGTGTGCATTTACTACAGACTGTTCACGATAGATTTTTATACCTGGATGACAGTTTGAAAATCATACGTTTAGATTTTGGGTTGCCAACACTTGTAAAAGATCACAGTTTTGTATAAATGTAAAGATATTTAATTACCTGTTATATATTACATTTAAAATAACGTAGACTTAAGTTTTCTCATACTATTTCATTTTTTTTAATAATTTCTTTTTATCCAACTCAAAATAATATTTTTAACATAATTAAAAGTACTTATTTTTTGTTTTAGAACGTTACTGATTTTGTGTAATATAGTGCACACATCAATATCTTTTAATACAGGTATCGTATTTACTTGGTAAAGAGAAAATTGTTGTCATTTTTTTTACATACAATAAATGATTTTATGATTATTTTATCTTATTCAAAATATTTAACTGAATAAAATATTTTAATCAACTGCGTGTCTGCATATTGTAAAAAACTTGTTTACCGTTATGTTCAATCATATGGTTTAAATTCGTCAGTCGCCATTTTGAAGCTATGTTCGTTAGAAGTTTTTGTGAAAATTGTTTTAATATATTTTTAAGTGGAATAAAACGATAAATAGACTTTGTGTCCGTCCTCAAATAAATATATAAATAATATTGACCTAAATTACTATGGTTAACTATCACATTAATATATTACCATCTGTTTTCATTACAGTCATCCAAAGTGATGTCAGCTGTTGGCATAGTGATATATTAGGGATTACTTCTAGTAACATTTCGAGCTGTCATCCAGGTAAACTTAGGTTGTGAATGAATTGTATTTGATATTATCAAGGCTTTATAGTACTAGTTCTTAGAGTCTTAAAATCTATCAACAACATGCTGATTAGTGTTGATTTTCTTGTATATATAATTGAGGCAAAGAATTCTGCGTGTGTATGAGAGTTTAACATTGGGAAACTTTTCCTAATGTCATGAATTATCCATCTACACTTCAGAAAATATGTATTTGCAATGTTTTGCAAACATTCCGTACATTTGATTTTTGATTATTTATTTAATATTTTTAATTAGACGTCAAAGTCCTAGCTATCTAATCTTATATCAAAAATATATATACAAAGTGTGACATAACAAAACTTAGTCCTGGTTATTTAATAGCTTTCTAGTATTTTTGTGTGTAAATATTTTTCAAATATAATTACATGAAATCTGAAGGTTTATACAAGAATTCCATATTTCTATAACGTTTATTTTATATAAATCAAACACTGAAACTGAACGTTCTATGAATATAAGAGGACATAGAAATACAGGATGCTGGGAAACTCAACCCCCAAACTACACATTTAGCTTATTTGAATCAAAAGTAATACTAAATCCCTACACACTCACATCTGAGAAACTATGCTAATACCATTACATTTTCTTCAAATTTTCAGCGTACAATGCCAGAAGAGCAAAGCTGTTCAAGAATCCGTGTACAACAGGTTGCGTAGGAGCTAGGCGCGTGGCACTGCACATGTAATAATGGCAAGAAATCTCTGTGCTGTACGACTGTTAATTATTACCCTCAGAATGTATCCGCATTTCCAGAAATACTAGTGTGTTGCTTACTATTAATTGTGGCATGTTCTGCTGCCGTGCTCCAAGATGTCGAGATGTGCAGTGCCTAACTCTTACGCAACCTGTTGTACACAAATGCTTGCACAAGGTGTTGTACGTCGAAATTTTGAACACAATTTAATGATGTAAGTGTATAGGGATTTTGTATTACTTTTGGTCCAAACAAGCTATATGTGCAGTTTTGGCTATGAATTTTCGAACATTCTGTATATAAATAAACGATGGGAAATAATTATATAAGACACTTATCACTGTGGTTTAATTGATCCTGTCAATTTTCGTCGTGATAGACCATACTTACAAAACATTTTTTAGCGTACGGAAGCCATTATCTTGGTTGTATTCAAGTTGGAGCCCAGGTGACCTGGTGGTCTAGGGGTAAGGTGTCAGACTTCTGTGCTGGCGGCCGGGGTTCAATCCTCGGTCACGGCACAGATTTATCTGATTTCCAAACCCTTCCTACACCTCTGACAAGACATCTTGTGAATGTGGGGAATGCCAGGCCTCCACCGTGGTTCGGATTCCACGTTAAACTGTAGGTCCTCCATTTCATCTCACAATCACCCTATCATTACACTTTAGCGTAAGTGCGTATAACCCGAATGGGTAGTAAGACACGGTACTACTACTACTAATAATAATAATAACAATAATAATAAAGTTGGCGCCCCTAGTAGCAATCAGGTGAACTAGCGTTTAAGAGAGACGATATAAACCAAACATGAGAGAAGTAATATTTTTGAAATTTAAACGCCACGAGCTTTGAATATTGTGATCTGTCAATTTAAAAAGAAAAGTTAATATCTTATATCGATTCTATTATATTTCCTGACTATTTTCGCTTTTTCAATATTATTTCTTGCCTCTCCCTTTTAATGTCATTAGTCAACAGTTTAAGGTGATGTATTTTTTTGGTAAGAGCTCACCTTTACAACTCGGGTATGGAACATTTGGAATTATCCTCGTTGGAAGTGAGCTAACCCAGTTCAAACTTTTATCCAAATTACTTTTTTTATCTAGCGTAATTTTAAAAGATGTTATAAATCCACATTTGGGAATCTTACCACAAGAGTAAATACTATCGAAATGGTAATAAAGTTGAAAGTTAATGTGTCAATTTTTGGTCTTGGATTTCAAACAAAGACTTGGAATGTTTGTGAGGAAAGTTCTTAAATAATTTTCTAAAATATTTTTGTCAGCATAAGACCAACTCAATGGGTGAGATTTTTCAATATTTAAAAAAAAATTCTTTGGTGTGTTTTTGCTATTTAAAGACATCCAAGAACATTTATTACTTTAAATTATTCAAGAAAATCTGAACTGCTATCATCAGAGATAGTTTTTCTACATAATGATATTAACAACATATATTTATAATAATTTCACTTTTGTAAACTTTAACTGTGTTGGTTTCAGCCATTGTTAAGCTCAAAATAATATATTCTTAATGTCTCAAGAATATATATATATATTTTTACTGTCAATATTTTAATTTAAATAATTAGGAGCATAATATAATTTGGTTTATTTGAAAACTTTTCTTTAAATTTGCATTTAATATGGTTTCAATAGGTTTCTCTTAACAATGATAAGTGAATACTGCTCCCAAATATAACATTTTTTTTTTACATATATTCATATTCTTACATTTCAAGTATATTTATTTTTACCTTAGAACTGTAGTTCTAGGAGCTCCACAGGCAGAGATGTTTAACCTAAGATTACATGAAAGACATTGTCGTATAATGCGCACCTTAATGCCGGGATCACTATAAACTTAACCTTAACTTAACGTAACGTTCACTTAAAGTTAACTTAACTTATGTGTGATCACGATTCACTTAACTTAACGTTACAACTCGAGCAAAACATATGCATTCTTGAGTATGATCTGTGGTTTTGTACTATTTGTAAAGTGATGATCTGTGAATGTTTACAGTTTTCAATCAATATAATAAATATATATTACTAAACATTTTGATAAATTTAGTTACCTGTTTTAGTTTAATTATTTTGTTTTCAATGTTAGATCACTAAAACTTACGCTAAAGAGTAAACTTTGGTCATAATACCAACAAATGAATTACTAAATACCCTGTTGTCGTCACTCGCATAATGATTGGCTGGCTAGATCACGTGATACTCTTCAAGTAACGTAAAGTAAAGTAAAATACCTCCCAAGACATCTCTTAATTTAAGTTAACTGCAAGTCAACGTTAAGTTAAGTGCATCGTGATCGCTTCCCTTTAAACACACGAGGAGGTCCTTTACGTTAAGTTACGTTAAGTTAACGTTAAGTTGATCGTGATCCCTGCATAAAGTGTACTAAGTGAAAAAGTCTAGCCACCAGGTAATTGATAATAATTAATACAATTATTAAAGGTGTATTTAATCATTTGTAAACGTAATACAAGACGGTGTGACTAAGATATCATTGGGTATAGGTAGTAACAAAGTTAAGTTACTATAGACTATAGCTATTTTTGGGGCTACGTGACTGGAGATACAGCCCCTAATCAAAGTGCGCAGATAGGTCCATTAAGAGTAAACATTGGAAACTAACAGGGTCACATGTTGTCCCGTGAGGTTCCAAAAGTCCACGGTCACACCTCTTGTACTACGTGGGATGGAAATTCTAGAAACAAACAAGAGGGCTATATAAACCCTGTAAGTTGAACCCTCAGGAGCTACTGATAGCTCTCGAGCTGGTAACTCTCTGGCTGGTAGCAGAGAGGTTCTGAACGTTACCCCATTAAGGCGGGGTGCTAATGAGCGCAAGTTTAGTGCATTAATTTTGCACTTTTTATAGAACAAAATTTTTTTTGCCAAAATAAATCAAATATTTCTTCTATAGAATCATAGAGTTTAGTTTGTTACACATGCTAATCTCAACAATTGTTGAATATCTGTCATGAACATGGCAGCATTTGGTGACAAACTTTTTAAATAAAGAGAAAAGTTTGTCACCAAATGCTGCCATGCTCATGACAGATATTCAACAATTGTTGAGATTAGCATGTGTAACAAACTAAACTCTATGATTCTATTGAATAAATATTTTATTTATTTTGGCTATAAAAACTTTTTGTTTGTGCTATAAAAACTGCAAAAATACTGCCCTAAACTCACGCTCACTAGCACCCTGCCTTAAGATTGAAGTGTTTATTTATGTGTAACTTATTTGTTTCCCCTTAGTTATTGCTTCTGTCCAATTCCCAGTGTAAGTCATAATGTGTCAAGTTGCTATGGCAACCTGGTAAGATCAGTGAAGTTGTTATTAACATACCCAGTGGTCTGCAGATTGTAAGGTTTTCAAGCATTTGAGCAATAAGTTTGTTTTAACTCTCTACACCCTTCCCCACCTCAACCCACCTTTTTTCATTCATAATTATTTAATAGAATGTGAATGTGTATAGGATAATTTTTATTTCTATGTTCAAAAAAAATTTTTCACCAAAATATTTAATGAACATGGTACATCAAATTTAACTTTAATTTAACGCAATGGCAAATGATTTTTTTTTTTTTTTGAATGACTAATAAGCGTTGCTGGGTTAAATTTGAGCTTCCAAAATTTCCATCAATTACCTCCCAGCTGTTAGATTAATTCATTAACGTCTGCCCATTAAATCGAAAGGAGTACATAATATATCCATCACCTAAATTAAGACTTTCTATAATTTCTTAGTTTTGTGTGACTATTTTAAATGTGATTGCGTGAATAAAATAATTTATTATACAGTAGCTGAATTATTGATCTAAAAATAGTGGATGTGTATTTAATAGCACTTTTGTCTGTTAATGTAACCATTAAAAATATATTTTCCCTTAAATATATTTAAAAGCATTGTTTATAATAAAAATATACTAGGAACTCCATGTATCGAACTTTTACGTATTTTGAAACTCTCTATATTCGAAGTTTTGGTTCATCCCCGTGACATTACATAGAAAAACGTTTTCAATATAAAAAAAAAATCTATATACATAATTTTTTCAAAGCTAATTGGGATTCCCCCTCTTTTCTCTCTCTCTTCCCCCTACCCACCCCCTAGCCCCCTCTTAATGACGACGGTCTAGGAAAAACAAGTGATATCACAAGAGGAATATTTGGTCAAGGTTATTGCAATGCCGATGGGTCTCCTAGCAGGGTAGTATTGTTTCCCCTCTCCTCTTAACCCTTTCCACAAGTAGTCTTCCTTCACTATAAATCAGGTTCAGCTCCCTAAGCCTTCTAAAAAGAAAGAGAGAGATGTTGGCCAAGTTTAAACTATATTATGAACCATCATCGAAATTTACTGTGCAGCAAGACATTAGATAGTTTTGAACAAAAATATACATCCATTTGAATACTACTGTATAGGTTTTTAAGGTATGTTCAACACTTTGTATCTTGTTGGTTTTTAATTATTTATATGAGCATGGATTGTACGTACATAATGTGATTGATATTCACTCAAGGCAGTAGCCAGCCAATAATCTCAGGGGGGGGGGGGGGGTTTGGGCACACCATATCCCCCAATTGCTGGAAGCTAGAAAAAAATGTTAAATGATAAACAGTTCTAGACGCTCCCTGAAGTGTTTTTATTTCATGGCAAAATAACCCCCCAGCGGCCGAAGGTATGGAAAATTTATAAATATTAAACACTTTTTGAAGCTCTAGTGAAGTGTTTATTAGTGGTAAAATACCCCCAAAATGCCGAAGGCTAGGAAAATTGCTAATTATTTAACACCTCTAAAAGCTATCTGAAGTGCTTATTATGGTAACACAGCCCCTAACTTGTATTTGTATCTTAATTTCGATATGGTTTTAACCATAAATAAAGCCATATATATTTTGTTCATACAATTTCTCGGGGGGTTTAACCCCCAAACCACCCCCTCCCCCCAGCTAAGGCCTTGTATTTACTTGTAATGAGTGCATTGATTAGAAAATATTTCTAAATAAATAGACTACATGAAATTATGTATAAAAAAGATCTCTCCACACATCGAAGTTTCAATATATCTAATTTATTACGGAACTATCGACTTCGATGTATGGAAATCCAACTGTTCTTTCAAATATCCTGGCCGGTTTAGTTTTCTTGTCTGACATTTCTTTCCTACATGTAAGGCTCTATCTCACTCACAAAAATGTCAACTGTGTATTTATGTTGTAAACAGTATTTTAATAATAGTAGTAATAATAGTAATAAATAATAAATACTTATATACGTAAGCCTTTACTTATTAAATTATTGATTCCTTATTCCACAAGTAATATTTTACTAATAACTAAAGCAAGATTTATATTATCAATTAATCTTACTACCCGTTAGATACGTACATTCGAGTACGTACATCTACATATCCACAGTAATGGAGATTTTAGAGGAAATGTATACACATTTGCCTAGAAGTCGAGTTGGAAACCATTTAATAAAAACAATCCCAATAATTCAATCCCAGACATCCTCATAACAGGCAAATTGGACCAGATGAGACTGACACTTTGATCCACATGCTCACAGATGAAGCCGTTGATAACCCTATCGTACCCACTTCAGTGGTTGAACGGTCTCACAAAATACTTAGGTCCTAGACTGACGATGACCTTGAGATTGGGGTTCAAATCCCAGTCGGGTGAACTGAAGTTGCACTTCCCTAAACTCCAACCCTCCTCATCCCTAACTCATTGGTGTAATTAGTTCATAATCGTATAACCTGAATGGCTAGTAAGACGCAGTGCAAAATAATAATATATTGCTCTCGTGTTATAGGTTTTTACAAACGGTGCTGTTTGTAAACTCGACCACTCGTTCATTTGTTTTTGTTGCATTGTAAAGCAAGTCATGATGACGTCTACGAGAAACAAAATACGCGCGGTGAAGCGTCGACTCCTGACGAAGCGGAATTGGGGTCTATGTTAGGGCGTGACCTACTCTAGAGAAACTGGTCCGAGAGTCGAACCCAGGGCGGTGTATTGACCTTCAACCGTGTGCTGGGAGCTGTTTCTTAACATAATCTACCTCAGCAAGAGAGGAGGAGGGAGAACGGGGTGGTATGGGCGTGGTGGGCTCTTAGATGGACCGTCGTGGTAATAGATCTGTCATTACCAAAAATACCGTGACTGCGTGCCATAAACAACCGGCTAGCTAAGATATACTATTCAAATCCAAGCGCGAGTTTCAACAAAAAATAAATCAAATATTATTTGTATTATTAGGTTTTCTATCATATGACAGTCAGTGAACTTAAACCGCTAATACGCCCTGTCCTCTGCCTCCTTTAGCTCCCAGAATTTTCTTCTCTCCTTCAAGTCATCCAATATTTGAATGCTCCTTCTTCCTAAGTTCCTATTTCCCTCAACCTTACCTTCTATGAGGTCGTGGAGAAGACAGTTCCTCCTAAGTTCCTATTTGCCTCAACCTTTCCTTCTATGAGGTCGTGCCGAAGACAGTTCCTCCTAAGTTCATTTTCCCTCAACCTTTCCTTCTATGAGGTCGTGGAGAAGACAGTTCCTCCTAAGTTCCTATTTCCCTCAACCTTTCCTTCTATGAGGTCGTGCAGAAGACAGTTCCTCCTAAGTTCATATTTCCCTCAACCTTTCCTTCTATGACGTCGTGCAGAAGATAGTTCCTCCTAAGTTCATATTTCCCTCAACCTTTCCTTCTATGAGGTCGTGCAGAAGACAGTTCCTCCTAAGTTCCTATTTGCCTCAACCTTTCCTTCTATGAGGTCGTGCAGAAGACAGTTCCTCCTAAGTTCCTATTTCCCTCAACCTTTCCTTCTATGAGGTCGTGCAGAAGACAGTTCCTCCTAAGTTCCTATTTGCCTCAACCTTTCCTTCTATGAGGTCGTGCAGAAGACAGTTCCTCCTAAGTTCCTATTTGCCTCAACCTTTCCTTCTATGAGGTCGTGCAGAAGACAGTTCCTCCTAAGTTCCTATTTCCCTCAACCTTTCCTTCTATGAGGTCGTGCAGAAGACAGTTCCTCCTAAGTTCCTATTTCCCTCAACCTTTCCTTCTATGAGGTCGTGCAGAAGACAGTTCCTCCTAAGTTCCTATTTCCCTCAACCTTTCCTTCTATGAGGTCGTGCAGAAGACAGTTCCTCCTAAGTTCCTATTTCCCTCAACCTTTCCTTCTATGAGGTCGTGCAGAAGACAGTTCCTCCTAAGTTCCTATTTGCCTCAACCTTTCCTTCTATGAGGTCGTGCAGAAGACAGTTCCTCCTAAGTTCCTATTTCCCTCAACCTTTCCTTCTATGAGGTCGTGCAGAAGACAGTTCCTCCTAAGTTCCTATTTCCCTCAACCTTTCCTTCTATGAGGTCGTGCAGAAGACAGTTCCTCCTAAGTTCCTATTTCCCTCAACCTTTCCTTCTATGAGGTCGTGCAGAAGACAGTTCCTCCTAAGTTCCTATTTCCCTCAACCTTTCCTTCTATGAGGTCGTGCAGAAGACAGTTCCTCCTAAGGTCCTATTTCCCTCAACCTTTCCTTCTATGAGGTCGTGCAGAAGACAGTTCCTCCTATGTTCCTATTTCCCTCAACCTTTCCTTCTATGAGGTCGTGCAGAAGACAGTTCCTCCTAAGTTCCTATTTCCCTCAACCTTTCCTTCTATGAGGTCGTGCAGAAGACAGTTCCTCCTAAGTTCCTATTTCCCTCAACCTTTCCTTTTATGAGGTCGTGCAGAAGACAGTTCCTCCTAAGTTCCTATTTCCCTCAACCTTTCCTTCTATGAGGTCGTGCAGAAGACAGTTCCTCCTAAGTTCCTATTTCCCTCAACCTTTCCTTCTATGAGGTCGTGCAGAAGAAAGTTCCTCCTAAGGATGTGTCGAGTCCAGTTTGCTTTGTACGGAATAATCACATCCAAAATGGATCTCTTCTCACCCACTCTTCTTAGAACTTTTTCATTTGTCACCCTGTCTGTCCACCTGATCTTATCAGGTCTTCTCCAGCCCCCACATTTCAAATATCTTCAAGTATTTCTTTTCCATATTCCTGAGAGACCAAGTTTCTGTTTCATGCAACGCAATACTTCAAATGAAGCACATCATCAGTTCCTCAGTTAAAAACTCAACTTGTTGGGTCAGCAGTAACCTCTTCTTGTCGAACGCTTCCTTAGCCATGGCGATCCTCAACCGAATTTCCTTAGTGCAGTAGGCTCTATGCTTTCAAACTACAATTTTGATTTTCAGCTGTTCTTCATTTTTATAAATCACCATCCCATTTGATTTCTCAATGTTGATATTCATTCCATAATTTCTCCCTCTCTCCATAAGCTGTTTCATCATCTCCTGCAACTTTTCTTTATTTTTATTTTATTTCTTAATAATAATAATAATAATATTAGCACCGCGTCTTACTACCTGTTCGGGTTATACGCTTTTAAGTACTAATTACGCTAATGGATTAGGAATTGGGAAGCTCAAATTAGAGGAAGTGAACCATCATTTGCGTAGAGGGAGAGCGGAAAACCATTTAGGAAAAACTACCCCAGTTCACCCGACCGAGATTCGAACCTCGATCTCCCTGTCCTCAGCAGTCGAGCTCAACACGACTAGCGCGTTAACCAACTACGCCGCCGAGGCGGGTATATTTCTTAATAACATTCTAAAATATCCACTAATAGTAATATTGGCTTTTGGCTGGTATTATATCCATCCTGGTAGACCAGGCTTAAGAGGGTGAATTGTGTCCGAACTGTCCTATATCTAACAAAACTATCTACCACTAGGGAACAGTAGGATTGAATATATTGGAAGTGTACCCACACACGCGTGGATGGAGTGTGGAAAACAATAAGGAAAATAAGGTTTAGTTCACCTAACCGAATAATACAATAATACAGTCCAATCTTTCAAAGTAAGAACCTTATCTGACGGATAGAAAAGTTACTATAACAATTTTAACATTTTCATACGTCAAGTCATAAAATCTTAATTTTTCACTATTGATAGATATTATAAATACACATTTATAGCAATAATAATATTATGGAATGTCATCCATGTTCAGCGGGGGAAAAAATGTTAGTATATTATTCTAAAAAGTCTCTTATAATGAAAATTGGACTGTAACTCTACATATATTAAAATTGATATAATAATCTGAAACTAGAGAAAAATAACATGAAATAATAATTCTTGTAAATAAAATTCTAGCACTTTCAGCCAAAGGAAATAATCTGGTCCACCTACTCTATTTTCAAAGTTAAATTTAAAGGATGTTGAGGAAATACAATCGCATTCGAGAGTGGACTTCATTTGACAATGTTGAGAACATTAACCCAAATGTTCTGGTTTGAGAAAGAAACCCATCCTAATGTGAAACTATAGCACAACCGTCATAACCCAAAACAAACCCAAGTTCAAAGACTCTATCGGGAACCAAAGCTTAAAGCTTCAGGACGGCTGTAATAGTATTATCATCCCATGGTTTTACAAACCCTCCTGAAGTGTGAGAACTCCTCTTTTGAATGAATGAATATGTATCAGGAGGCCAACATGCGCTTTCCGACATACTCCAACTAACTCAAGGTGGGTATGTAGGGAACGTCAATTAGGGAAAGTATTTTTGCCGTTTTTATATTTAAAAAAAAGTCAAATTAATCAAATATTTCTCCAGTACAAACATAGTTTGATTTTCTTCTCATGGGTATGATTACGCTATTTGTTTTAAGGATTAGGAAGAGTATGTTTAGAGGAAGTGTATCCACATTTGTGTAGAAGGAGAATGTGATTCGAACTTCAATCTTTCCTTCGTGGGTAGCCTAGTCTACTAGGAAAGTAGTGCGTTAGACCACACGGCCACCTAATTGCAAACGTACATTTCTAACGAACACACTCACATTATTATGAAAACAGTTCAATACAAACAAATCCTCCAACCAAAATTTTTCCGTGACAGTAATAATTATCAGAAATAATTTATTACTCTCGGTTATGTTTGAATATTTAAACGCGCGGTTTGTTTGTTCCACGATCCCATAGCTTTCTTTTCCCCCACTCCCCCGACCGACGCACCATCTACCCGTGGAGACTAGAGACACTTGTGCGCTATCTATCCGCTGACCCGGAGACTACTTGATCAAACCCATCTAGAAGTTGTGGCGTCACCAAGCGGCCTCAACAGCTACTAAGGTAGAACACCGAGTTAAGGGGGCAGCTTCGGTAATGGTACGTCTAGTTCCTAACTACAAAATGGATTATTTACGATAAAATGTCACAGCAAACAATTTCAACCAATAGGAATTAAGTAAACACTAGTAGTAGAAAAATAATAAATATACCAAACGGTTACAGTTTATACTACTACTATATAGGTAGAACTGTTTTCAATATCTTTATGAGGAGGATAATTCCTGAAATAATAAATAAGTATATATCGTTGAGATCCATTTTACATTAGTTTTCAAAAAGCCAAGTAATTTAAACGAGGCAAACAGTGTAAATACATCAGTATGGACTATGTATACATAATCAAAGACATAATATTAATATTTTAAAATAATTAAAATATATTATATATATATATTTCAATAACTATTTAAAAAAATTAAAAATGCAGTTTGTATTTATATACATTTCCATGAACTAGGCTAGTATCCTAAATTAAATCAATATTCATTTAAACTGTTTTAGTTGTCCTACCATATTTATTTTTGATTTGCTGAACGCAAATGTGTCGCAACGCCAGAGATAGATAATTTTCATCCCACCCACCTCAGTGGCGTAGTTGTCTAAGGCGCTAGTTTCGTGTTGAGCTTGACTGCCGGGACGAGGAGATTGAAGTTCAAATCTCGGTCGGGTGAACTGGGGGTTGGTTTTCGTCAACGGTTTTCTACTTTACCTCCACGCAAATGCGGGCTCACTTCCTTTGAATTCAACCTTCCCAATTCCTAATCCATTAGCGCAATTAGTGTTTAAGCGGTATAAACCGAACGGATAGCAAGACGTGGTGCTAAATAAAATAAATAAATAAAATGTTCATCTCCTTCCGACAAGATATTCCGACAGTTCCGACTTAATTCTGCGATTGCAATACTCGATGTGGACAGTCGATATTACAACTCCGACTCTGACAAACGGGCACGACTCGATGTGGACGAGCCATAAGCGAGAAATTTTCGAACGTACGTTCAGATCTAATGAAATATTTAATTCCATGACGCTTTATTTCAAAATATGACTAACGACAAAATAAAGTCTAAAGATTCCAACAGGGCTCTTTTTCCTTAACAACCGTCTAGTTTGCGATTTTATTAATAGAAAGAAAAGAAAAGAAAAGAAATGTGTCATTATCTCAGTTTCAACGACTTTTTAATCATATTTACGGAGCTATGAGACTAGGTTTGATGAAAAAGGACTTTAGATTTAGTCTCCTCTAACAAATACAGTATTTTGTTGATAGGCTCACAACAGGATATTGTAAGATATATGAGAAAGTTTTCCTCCTTACCTTGACATGAGAAGTTTTGTAGTTTTGTTTCCCCGCTATCTTATTGATATGACATAGTGTGATTGTGAGTGTGGGGTTAAAGGGAGTAAAGCCTAGACAGAATAAAGAAGTATTTCCAGTAAATGACACAGACCGTGTGGCCTGACAGCGATTGATACTTTCTCGCTGAACGAAGCGGCCGCCTTACATGGGAGAGTCATAAGTTAGGTTACAGACGTTTAAAAAATCACAGATTATTTAAGAAGTAGTTTGATAGTGTTTAATATTGTTTTCACCAAAATGTAGGCGATTGTTCTTACTACTTAAATAAGTTTATATTTTAATTGTAAATTGTATTTAAAAAACAAAGTATTATAACTTACATAAAACCTTATAAAATAATCTTTTCTGTTGTGACCCCATAAAGATATGACTTTATTTAATAGAGAAAGATTAGATCTAGGTTATTTGGCTTTAATCTTAGCAGTATATATGTTCGCGTAAGGCGTCTTTATTTTTAACTTTAAAACTCAAAATTTAAACTTTATAGATGACAGGAGATAACTGATAGTTTATCTCTACATTTTGTTGAAAATTATATTAATAAATATCAAACAACTGCTTAAATAATCCAGGTTCCTTAAATATCCACAACGCTACTCAATGATACCCGAT